>CM044956.1:17308574-17354947 GCA_024516035.1 Bactericera cockerelli | reverse complement strand
TTTTTCAAAGAGGTTTTTACCTAATAGATAGGTAAATTTGACCTGAAAAGTGTTCTCATATATCCAGGTTTGACTTTACTACTTATTGCCTATGTGAAATCATAGACCCATCACAAAAGTTTGGTAAATCACTAAAGGTTAATACACAAACATTTGCAATGCCATGTCTAGCATGTGATTGCAGTGACAGTAATATCACAGTAATTTTAATTCTCACACACATACAAACACACAACTGTGAAATGACTTTGCCAAGACCAGCATAAAACACAATTTTGTCATAAAACATGAATTTTTGAGAATTAATCTATGGAGAAAATGGAAAAATATTGTTGGCAAGAACATGGTTTGCACTGTTGGTATGAACAGCTACATTCAAATACTTAGAAGAATATGTTAAATCTTGCCAGTTGCATGGATATGGATAAATCAACCTTACCTACATAATTGTTATGATTTCATACCGTTTATGGTAAACTCTCAAACTGTTGCCATTGTAAACTATTAATTTCTTCTAATTATTTTTTTTAAAGAAAATTGGTATGTATTTATTGTGAATAGAAAATTTTGGTGTAGATAATTATAAACCTTTTAATTGAAAAGATTTTGAACCCTTTGATAGCAGGGTCAACACTAAACTTGCACTGGATATTATCTGAAAGCAGCCAGGTTTTCTTTACCTATTCTTAATCACATGAAATTTTCTTCCTCAGGATGACATTTCCATGCACTGTCAAGAAATTCTTTCTAAATGGCAAAACTTTAGAGGAATCAAGAAAGCTGCAGAAGAAGCAGTCCCTGCAATGAATGTTGAAGACAGATTAGCACAGCTTTTGGAACCCACCAAACAAGATTTGATTAAGCAGAAAGAATACAGTGCTGAAGATAAAAAGATACGGGAGGCCATCCTCACCCAATATGCTCAGACGTCAGACCATGAAGATGATTATGAAGATGAACTGGAAGCAAGTCAACCTGAGTCTTCTGGTCCATCTCTTTATAAGAACTTGAATGCAGCAACTGTGGCTCAAGCTGAGAAAGCTAAAAGAGAGCAGGCTAAAATTGACAGTCAGATGAAGAAAGAGAAGGATAAAGCTGACAGGTATGTATAGGATTTCTTTATTGCTATAACTCTATATTTATTTATTTCCATATGTCTTTCTCTTAAGCAGATGGATTTGATAGAAAGAGTAAAAATACTGACTAAAAAATTAACTTTAGTACTGGGTTTCTTTTTAAAATAACTTTTTTTAAATTTTGGGATAAAAGTCCAAAAATAAGGTCTGAGACTTGGCAATACAGAATTTTTTGAAGGATCTAGAATGTAGAAAAAACAGTATTCTACCATTTAAAACAAATTTGAAGAAAAAACAGCCCATCCCCCAGCACCCCAACATGCCCCATCATGTGCCTGCTCATAAGCAATTTTGGAGCTACAAGCAATTTAGTAAAAAATCTCAAAATTGCCAAGTGTATACAATTTGAAACAATCACAAGGAAGTGTATTTTTTCATGCATACATGTGCAATTATCCGATTGCATTTAGATTTATGATATGGTGTACCTAAAATATGATGATAAATTATATATACCTAAATATAACATAATACAGTAAATAGATAAAAAAAAATAGATTACCATAATATTTTTATTTCTATAGAATTTTTTTTTATAGTAATGTACTTTTTTTTGTAAACAATATTATTCATGTCCAGGTCAAGCTGTAGAGAATGTTAATTAAATATTTTTTGTATGTCCATTGACCTGTGTTATTTAATCTTTTCTCTTTGTTCACACCTTGTACATGTATTTGTATACTATAGTCAAATTAATAATTTTATATATTTTTTCAGAGAAAAACATAAACAGATGGTACAAGAGAAAAAAGAAAAGAGGAAAACTCAAAAAGGAGAAAGAAGGCGGTAGCAGAAAACCTAGAAAATTACTGTGTTTTTAATCTGTGCACTCAGCACCCTTATCAATGGCTTATTGGAAATTGCCTCAAGATATGATTAGCGTCACATGAAACTGAGATTTCCTTTTGTTCTTTGGATTTTTTGTTTAGTTCTGCAGTTTTTGTTTGTGGGAATACATGCTTGTGGTCTATATTGTTCAACTTTGAATGCTGTGTGTATTAAAACTAAAAAAAGAAGGGTAAAAAATGAGCTGAGTAGTCTAGTTTGGAGGATATGAATATGGAACAGGCCATAGACTAGGCTGGCTGGACAAATACCTAGTCAAAACAAGATACATGACTGCTTTATATTCAATTTTCAATAATTGCTTCTAAAATGATTTTTTAAACGTATGTATCCCCATTCATTATCATTAGTGTAATAAGAGCTACCTTCAAATCTAACTAGGTACCTCATTCAATGTTGTTGCAGTCATAGTGGCATGACTGCAACAACAACATAGTGGCATGACTTTTCAGAGCAAGTAGTCAAATAAGAGAAGTTACTAGTATGAATAAATACTAATGAACAATGGTGGTATTACCAGAGTAAAAGAAGCATTATATTGTTTTATTACTGTTAACCCTCTCTGTATCTCAAGTAAAAATGTCTGAAGCTACTGCTGTCAGCACTGCTAAAAATGATTTCACCAAGGATGTTTATTGGAATCTGGCCACCACCAGTGCTGATAATGCAATCATCTCCCCTTTCAGTCTACATGTAGTGCTAGGTCTGGCTTCATTTGGTGCTGCAAGTTCTACGGCTGATGCAATGATGAAGGTACTAAGAATCAAACACTCGGAAACCACTCTCAACTACTACAAGGACATCATTGATAAACTAACTAAGAGTCCTGAATTAAAAATTGCTAACAAAATCTACTTTGCTGAAAATGTGAAACTGAATCCCACTTATCAGACCATAGCTGTTGACAATTTCAACTCTGAACTGAGTGAGGTTGACTTTGCTCAAGGTTCTCTAGCAGCTGAACAGATTAACAGTTGGGTATCCAGTCATCCAAATGATAAAATCAAAGATCTTATTGATCCGTCTTGTCTTTCTGAAGACACCAAACTAGTCCTCATCAATGCCATCTATTTCAAAGGCTTGTGGACTTTTCCATTCAATCGGGAAGCGACTAAGGATGGACTATTCTATCTGGACAACACCAAAAGTGTTCAAGCACCTCTCATGCACTTAAAAAAGCACTTTGACTTTTACATGTTGGATGTTGGAGTTACCCTGTGGAAAAAAGGAAGACCAAAATTTTTCCATGCACATTTTCCTTCCCAACAAGTGAGATGGTTTGGCAGCACTGGAAAAGAAACTATTTCAAACAAATGAGAGCTTTGCAGAAAAGTTTGAAAACATTATGGAGAATACCTACAACACTGAAGTCGAGGTAACACTACCACGGTTCAAAATTGAAAGCACTTGGAATATGAATAATTTGCTTAAAAACTTAGTCATTGAAGTTGCCTTCAGTGGTGATGCTGACTTCTCTCTGATGACAGAAGACAAAGCCCCTCTAGTCATCAGTGAAGTTATTCAGAAAGCTTTCATTGAGGTAAATGAAGAAGGTACTGAGGCTGCAGCAAATACATAGTCAAAACAAGATACATGACTGCTTTATATTCAATTTTCAATAATTGCTTCTTTATTTTTTTTTAAAGAAGAGGAGGAAATCTTTTAAAGACGAACACCCCCAGTTTGGTGGTGAACAGTGTGGGATTTATTTGTGCTGATAACAGTGCACTCTCACCCACTAAAACCACCTCTTCCTCTAACATCTGTACCCCGGAACCGTTACATAACATTACTTCAGGATACAGATGTTAGGCCTCTAATTTTGGGCCCGTCTCTCGTCTGAAGCCTTTACATTTAGAATTTTCTTTATTGTTCCTTCTATTTGGTTCCAGTTTTCTCCATTTTCTAGCATTTTTTAGATAGTATTTTCTGGTGTTAACTGCGTTCCTATCTTCCTGAAACAATCTTCACGTTCTCTGGTGAATCGGATGCATTCATAGACAGTATATTCGGGGTCATCATTTTGGCATTCGCAGTATCTGCACTTTGGAGTCCTGACTTTTTTTATTTTACACTGGAATTTTCCAAAATGTCCATGGCCGGTCAGGAATTGGCATAGCTCATATGAGACATTTCCGTGTTTTCTATTTATCCAGCAATCCATATTGTTTATAAGCCTCTTTGTCCATTTTCCCTTGGTGTTTTCTGCTTGCCATTTTTCTCTCCACTTTTGCATCATTTCTTCTTTTAGTTCTTGAATTTTAGACTCTATAACTTCTGTGTGTTCTTCTTGTTTAAAAATTTCGTATGTTCTTTTTCTCTCTTCGACCATGATTTCCACAGGTAAGGACCCTGATATAACTTGGATTGCGGCTGTTGCAGATGTGCGGTATGCCCGGCAGAGCCGCAGCATGATTTTTCGCTGTACTCTTTCCAGAAGGTGTATGTATTTTTTCCATTTTACTGCGTCTCCCCAGACTGGTGCCCCATATAACAAGGCGGAATAAACCACCGTCGCCAGTAGTTTTCTTTTGGAATTGTCAGGTCCGCTCACATTTGGCATGATTCGACACAGCATCCCGCAGGTCCTCTCAGATTTTGCTACCGCATATTTTATGTGCTCGTTCATTTTCAGATTTTCTCCAAGTATTACTCCGAGGTATTTCGCACTTTTCTTAGATTCAACATCTAGATCTCCTACTCTCACGGTTATCTTTCTGCAGCTTCTCTTGCTTGCCAACAGGACCACTTCAGTTTTTTGTGGTGCAATTTCTAGCTGCGCATTTTTCATCCAATCTATTATAGTATTCATGGCGCTATTTGTAGCCAGTTCGATATCTTCTTTTGTAGATCCAGTTGTTAAGAGTACCAGGTCGTCGGCGTACGCTAAAGTTTTGCAGTTGGTTGGTAGTTGCAGTTTTAGTACGGAATCGTAGTAAATGTTCCAGAGCGTCGGCCCGGATACGGATCCTTGTGAGGCCCCTAAAATAATTGCTTCTAAAATGAATTTTTTAACATCCGTATCCCCATTCATTGTCATTAGTGTAATAAGAGCTACCTTCAAATCTAACTAGGTAGCTCATTCAATGTTGTTGTTGCAGTCATAGTGGCATGAGTAATGTCAAGTTTTCTTATTTATTACTAGTAGTATGGCAAAACAATAAATCCAAGTTATAAAATAAGTCTATAAGTTAATTTATCTCTAAATAAGTCAACATTATCAAGTTCATGTTAATTTATAACCAGGCAGAAATACTCAGAGTGTTATTTTTATATAATATGTATATGATTGCATTAATTGCTGTTGGTCATGTGCATTTGATGTTCCTCATCTTCATGATCGCTGTTTGATCATAATATTATCTCTATAATTCATTAATAAATTATTTTATCATAATTTTAATTAGTTAACTATTAAAAACAATTTATTGACTTGAGATAAAAAAAAATCAAAATTACAATTCTTTTCAGAGCAAGTAGTCAAAAAAGAGAAGTTACTAGTATCAATAAATACTAATGAAAAATGGTGGTATTACCAGAGTAAAAGAAGCATTATATTGAACCAATAAATGAGACTTTGTTTTAGCTGGAACAAAACAAGACTGGTCCTACACTGGCAGTATGTCAAAACAGAAATATATTTGAACAATATGACAAAATGGAAATAGATTTGTTTGACATCCTTTCCTAGACCGAGAGGAACCCTAATTTTGAGACTTTTTAGTCTATCAGTGAGAGTTTTTCATGTACTTTCAGCCAGTTAAGAACTTAACATGATTAACAATAAGTGCAATTCTCATTTCAGAAATGAACTGTACGAGTATGTCAAAATGGAAATTGATTCGATTTTTGTTTGACTTCCTTTCCCAGACCAACAGGAAGGAACTCTATTTATGAGACCACCAAAACGGATTAATTTTTTTCCATTCACATTCTATGAGATTCTAATGAAAAATTGATTATTTGACTTTTTTGTTTAGAAGTGAGTGAATTGAAACACTCAGATCAGACAGACCATGATTTCCTGGTTGCATCAAATAGGTTTAACAGACATCTTTACGAGAAGGGTGCTATGATACTGATTTATAATATATTATTGACTGAAAACTGACAATTCTTTTCTCCACAAGTACAGAATTACAAGAGTAGCATTAGTCAATCCCAGTCACTTGAGGTTCAAGGTGCCAGTCTGGTAATCCAGAGGCACAGGTTTGAAACCCAGCTGAGACATGACAAGTTATCCATCCACTTGGGATTTAGACCACATAATGATATGTCTTGGGCTTACTGCTAAATAATGGGACTCATTAGTCCTGGTCAAACAATAGAAATAAGGTGATATTTTATTATTTCTCAGGAAGTATTCTGTAAATATGAATGAAAGATGTTTGCTTGGACTCAAAGAAAAAAAGTGAGACAAAACAAAATGATGAAACTCTTTCATTCAATTATTTATTTTTAATTAAATACAATAGTAAAATAATCAAACCTAAGAACTAGGCAAACAAATATCACAATCATCTATTTACAAGATTAACATACTTGAAAGGACAGTCATTGTTAGAACAACCAGGGTGTTCTTATTTATCTTCTTGTAGTGTAACATACTTAAATATTTATAATATGTAAATGAACTGAACTGAAAACATATTTATCAGATCATTTACAAAAGCATTTTATTTTATCTTTAAATATACCATGACTAACCTATGGCTGTATGGAATGGCATTGCCTACCTATGCCAAAAAACCTACCTTTTTCCTTGGTAGACACTTCTATGAATTATGCATGGTATTCAAATATTATACAGTTAGGATGGGTCTAACTATGCTGTCTTGAGTCACCAATTGAAAGATAATGATTGAAAGCTAAAAAAAAAAAAAAACATTTCCATTGCCTTTTTTATTTTTGAAAAGATAAATTAAATTGAAACCCCTTATAAAATGATTATTATAAAAAGTTTAGTAAATTTATTTAATGATGTAGAAGACTTGGTTTTCAGTATTTCCTGAGAGGAATCTTGGATAGTTATATTTCATCAATGGTTTCAAGCACTATAATGAATAACTTCTAGAGAGTACAGTACACTAACATTGACTAGCTCAAAACAAATTTGAATGTATTCTACTGACAAATCACTGTTGATGGTTTCCATACTCTATTAAGCTTTAGTTGAATGTAGTAATATTATTAATGAAATATAATAAAATTATGTATGGCCCTAAACCCTATAAGATATAAATCCACTGGTTTTGAAATTTTACTGTGAAGCTTTAGCTCCTGCTGGCCCCACTTGTTGTTTAATTCGATAATCTGAGAGTGCAGCTTTGATAGCATCCTCAGCAAGCATAGAACAATGCAGTTTCACAGGAGGCAGACATAGTTCCTTAGCAATGTCAGTGTTCTTCAACTTCAGTGCTTCATCCACAGTTTTTCCCTTCACCCATTCTGTGGCAAGGGAGCTTGATGCTATGGCAGAGCCACATCCAAAAGTCTTGAACTTGGCATCAATGATCTTACCATTCTCATCCACCTTGATCTGCAGCTTCATGACATCACCACAGGCCGGAGCTCCTACTAGTCCTGTGCCTACACTCTTGTCTTTCTTATCCAGTGATCCAACATTGCGTGGGTTTTCATAGTGATCGATGACATTCTCATGATAGTGGAGAACTGGCGTGCTTGCCCACTTGGGGCACTTCAGCAGAGAACTTGTCACTTTCCTTGAAAGTGTGCTGACAATAGACATTATGAAAGTGATAAATGAACTTTGAAAAAATAATGGACTTGTGTACAGGAATTTCTTTAAAAAAATTCACTAGATCAGAAGAAAAGCGGAAAAAGCTAATGATGGGAAATTGTTTGTTTACATTGCATAACCTTGTGCCTTGTGCTGATAAAAAAAAAAACACATGATAAGATAAACAAAAACATGAAGGGAAATTCGGGATTTTCTGTAATAATTTCCCACAAGCGAATTCAAATAGGATAATAAAATTAATTCATGATTACTACACATTATTTCAAAAGATTAATAATTTAAGTGATATTAGTTAGTTAAATTATTTATATTGATATATTATATTAACTAATCTCTATATATAAAACAGAAAAAAGGACTACCTACTACCTACCTACCTACCTAGGTACCTATGTTTGTTTGTCCGGAGTTGTTTAGCCAAAACGGTAAGAGATAGCGAAAAATTTCTCAGAATTGACCCCCCCAAAACCACTATCGCTTTGTCCAGAAAAATTATAAAAAGTTCAAAAAGGCATTGCTGTCCAGCAGTACGGCCATGCCTTAGTAAATTTGAAATTTAGTCCCGTTGCAAAGCACGGGCAAACGGCTAGTTAAATATAGTACTATGATGTATGGCCGATGTAAATTAGTACAAATATCGCAAATATGGTGTTGACGAACAAATACTGTAATATTTTGTATTGTAAATGAATCTTTTCGATAAAAAAAAAATCCCACACTAACCAAACGTAAATCGTTCTTGTTCTTCTTATCAAAAGTTGTTTTGTTTTTACGTGTATGGTTTTTTGTTTTTGTGAAATTTGTGTTTTTTATGAAATATTAAATTTTATCGTAGTTATGTGAATCAAATCAATTAATCCAGTAATATTTATTAAAGAAGAATTTCTAACTTGTAGTAGTTCAAGTACATTGAAACTTAGTTGGATTTAACACAGTTCGAGTTCCCTATGGTTCTTCTCATAACATACTAACATGGCCTGGTTCGGTGGACTCTCAAAGCTGACAGATGAAATCAGCAATCTAGGCAACCTAACTAGAGAGGCGATAGCAGACACCTTATCAAGCCAGGAAGAAGGACTAGACTCAGGTAATGCAATCAATGAAACTGACACCTCTCAGTATTTAGGGGAGGGTGGTCACAGAGTGACGGATAAAATCAGCAATTGAGTCAACCCAACTAGAGAGGTGATAGCAGACACCTTATTAAGCTACGAAGATTAGCCTAGACTCATTTAATGCAATCAATGAAACTGACACCTCTCAGTATTTAGGGGAGGGTGGTCACGGAGTGACGGATAAAATCAGCAATTGAGTCAACCCAACTAGAGAGGTGAAAGCAGACACCTTATTAAGCTACGAAGATTAGCCTAGACTCATTTAATGCAATCAATGAAACTGTCACCTCTGAATATTTAGGGGAGGGTGGTCATGGGGTGATGGATACAATCAGCAATCTAAGCAACCCAACTAGAGAGGTGATAGCAGACACCTTATCAAGCCAGAATGAAGGCTCAGGCAAGGTAATCATTGAAACTGTGTCCTCCGAGTATGGTTGTTTCATTTATGCTATCAAAGAACCAGAAGTATACATAGATTAACATTGAGTTAGGATATAAAGAAGATTGAAAGTGATATCATCATCTGCTATCTACTAAAGATTCTGAAGTACCACATTCAACGTTACCTATGGTTGGATAGATATAGATTCTAGTTAACCAGTGGCTTATCATCTCTTAGGAACTTGTTAGGTACCTCCAAAGAGATAAGTGCTGACCCAGCTGATAATGATTTAGTCATTTGTATGAACAAAAATTAGAATGACTGGATTTACATTCCCCTTAATGGTGTAAGCTATTAGGTAGTGTGAGCAAATCTGTGAGTTGTTTACACATCTCTTCTGACTCACCTTTGACTGAAAATATATGTTGGGCTTAACTGCCAAAATTGCTCATTGAGCCAAAAAATGCACACATTGTGATCTGTTATCATCCCAATGCTCACAGCCCAAATTTTGACCTAAAAGCAACTCTAAAATGCACAGTCTGTGATCTGGTAGTTTGCAATGTTTGTAGCACCTAAATCATCCTTAGAGAAAATAGTTCACACCATGGCCAAGATGTGTGGTGCAATGAGCTTGCATGCTCAGATTGCTCAGTGACCTGGGTTTGATCTAGGCTAGGTGAACTCTGATAAGCTTAAATAGGTAATCCACCTGGTGACTCCTGTGTTAGAAATCAAAACTTTGAAAAAACATGGCATTTAAGGGAAAAACAGCTTGTGTTCCTTTAATTGTGCCTGCCAGTGTAATATTTTGTTTGATTTCTTTTTATTTTCAGAAGTTGCTGAAGAAGCTATTCAAAGAAGGCCTTCAAATGTCCCAGAACTTGAAGAAAAAGTCAAAGTTCAAGAAGATGTGGTAAGTAAGAATTTGATTTTTTATTTATTCCAATATAGCTAAAGCCAGCCTCTGTGGCGTAACGGTTGTGACTACTGCCTGTAGTCCAGAGATCCTGAGTTTGATCGCCAGTTGGAGCAAATTTTTCACAGAAAGTTCTATTCCCTCTGTACATGTGAGGCTGGCATTTCCGGCCTTACTCAGGCTGGGTGAGGTTAATGTGGTTAGTTGGTACAATTCCCAGTGAATGATGGGTAAAACCCCCATCCTGATCCAGGACATTAAATCAAATAGAATTGATGGTGTTAGGAAGGGCATCCACCCATAAAAATGTGCAAAAACCAACCAACCTCAACCATGAGGTTGAACAACGTCGACCCTTCTTAAGAGGGATGAGACAGAGAAAAAAAAGACTAAACTCAATTTAGCCAATTTTTTGTATACCTATATTCACTAGAGTTTATAAAAAGTCTCAAGCAACTCAAATTGTTTGATTTTCATAAGTTAAGATTTTTCACAAAACACTCTGAAAATCCTAGTAGAATCCAAAAAGGGCTCTTAATTAAATAATAAATAGTTAGAATAACTGGATCTTGAAAATTTTCTCAGGACTTTCCCAACATGATCAGATGTAGGTTAACTTATTTCAAATGAGACTCAATACTTTAAAATTCAGATATAGTAAGCCTGTGAAATAAAGTTTACTTTAAAGCTAATAAGCGCGCGATTAGCTCAGTAGTTAATCACTCGCTTGCCATGTGGAAGGTCCCGGGTTTGATCCCCCGTGCTAACAAAAAATTGTATTCTTAATTTGGTTACAATTGTTTGTAAGGGATAACTTCCGGTGCCTTCGTGTTGACCCAGCACCTAAATGAGAAATATCGTGTCACTTCTTACCTATCAGAGAGGAGGCATACTTCGGGATGGACAGGCTACAATAGAGACCACAAGCGTCTACAGTAGCTATTATTTCATAGCTACGAAATAAAAAAGACTGTGAAAAACTCATCTCTTTTTTTTCTTTTTTCTTTTTTTTTAATTGTATGATTTTTCTTTACATCTGATTTGAAACTCCCAAGATAAATGCAAATAAGTGACGCACGTGCGCCGCAACTCCTGACCGTGTGGAGTAAGCTCAATATGCAGTCACCTTATACAAGTTGGTAGCGCCCTTACGCGCTGGTCACCTGGGTTCTATTTCCTGCCGAGTCAGAGGTTTTTTTGCTAGCGGATCTTGGAGATAAAGAGCTTTCGCGTGATCTCCAAATTCTCAATTAGTGCTTTTATCTCGTGAACGGTACATTCGATTTTAATGATTTTTTAATGGGTAATAGAATCTGACATTGAACACTCGTAATAAATTGAATATATTATTATAAATCTCTTTATTAAGAAAAAAAACGAAAATTTCAGCATGTTTTCAACTCAACGCTACAGATTTCTTGTCAGTCTGGCTGGGGGACGTTAAACGAAAAAACTGATTAGCCAACCCTTACAAGCCAGGCTAGCTTGCAGTTTCCTAAGGTTTTAATGGCTAATAAAGAAAAAGTCCAAAAGTCCTCATGATCGTTAATCGCACATAGAAATACATATGTGCTTCAGGACGAGCTTTGAAATTGAAAAAAGTTGGCTGGAGACCATCATGCCCCCTCCATCTCCAGTTAATCTGTCTACAACAACAACAACCAAGAAAATCTGTTGAGGAATTTTGTAAAAAATCGCAGAATGACATATTGATTAGAAAGTCAATAAACTTTTACCGCTAAATGTATAATAAATAAATAATTAATGGATGATGGGACCTACTTTCGAGGAAATGATGTCTTCATATTTGGCAGCGTATTATTTTGTTTTTTTTTTATTGCTAACATCATAGGTCATTCGATAAGGGTGTTTTATTCTCCCTTCGCTGTAAACTTACATATTAGATAAAAATAAGTCTCATTTGATGTTCTACGTTCAAATGGTATTACGTTTGCACGTTTCATCGTAGAATCGCGAGCTATATTGGCAGTCTTCAAAAAAAACTATTGACTTAATTATTGTCCATCTTAAGATTAGCTCTACATGTTACATACCAAATGTCCAAGTCCTACCATTTATTAAGTCTCATATTTTTTTAGAAAGAGAAGAAAGAGATTTACTCATATTTTTGAAGATTTTTTTGAACACAAGGTATGCAGTATACAAAATGTACCTATGCACTCTCTACTGCCTAAATTGGATTTAAAAATAGCTGTGTATAATCCAGTGATTATTTTAACTAGATACCATCAAAGTCCAATAATACTGTGATAGGTAGGTCCAAAGTTCAATAAACGTGATCAATACATTTGGTCGGATATAAAGCTATTATAGCTAGATTATTTATCAGATATAAGCCCTCTTACCACTCCACCCATTAAGCACATTTAATTGTCATACATAATGATCGTACACCCTACAAGTGATCATGCTGTGCTACCTGTTAACTCCTCAAAGCCTAGAGCGACAGTAGTCTAGTCCTAATTTACACTTCTCATAATGTCAATATTTCTTGTAGCCTCTCTTGACCCTTTTCTTCCCTGTTTACACTGTGGGGGAGCCTTGAATATTTTGTTCCCAAGTTGGTTGTTAAAAAGAAGAAAAGATGTTTCCTAGCTGGATCGCACATTGCTCCAAGTATTTTCATTTACGTAGCCTTTGAATGGTTGGTCTCTTGTAAAATTATTACTGGGCCTATTGTAGAAATTTTAAACTATAAATTGATAAATGTTAGATTGTCATTGATCAACGTACCTAACTTTTTTTATGCTACACAGTTAGCTGGCCATCTTTATTGCAATATATGTAACATGAAAATATATATCTGAGTTTTAACATTCACCTATATGGATCACTCGCAAATGGCAAATGGAGAAAAGAAATTTGTGAATGACTGATTCTATAATTTATATGCCAGTAAAATCATTTCCGCCATCAAAACTACAAAAACGACGCGAAAGACCTTAAAAAGCTTTTTATAATTCACGAATCGGAAAAAAGCGGATACGTATTTGTGACGTCATATTTAACGAGTTGCATTTTTCAGTATACATAATACACGTTCTTATGGGGCTTTTCTTCTACCAAGGATTTTATCGTGTTTTGTGCTCCGCACACCCTTTATCGCTCATAAAAAGCTCGTGTACTCAGAACTCATGAAAAATCATGTTCAGATTCTGGGAGAGTTTATAAATTTTCGCCTTTGAATTTAGCCTTCAAGAGCCACAGAAGCAAGTTTTTTACTTATTAAAAATAAATGAATGCTGTTCAAATTTCATGGGAAGCAGAAAACTACTCTAAATTACAGAATAATAATTAAAACAAACAATGTTATATTGAGTTCTCTTGAGGTGATTAAATTGTATTCAATTCAGAACCCGACACTTTGAGTAGGATTTTCGGTAGTCTAATAACTCTTAATAGATCAGAGGGCTGTTAACTTGATCCTTTTAATTATGGAATGACCCGACAGTACCATATTAATACTGTGAGAGGTAATTATAGTAATCGGAGGAATCCAGTTGACAACTCATGGGACATTTAAATTATAAATTGTTAATGATACGTAGTTCTAATTTGAAATAACTAATTGTGGAAAGGTTTTAGGTATCAGGAGTATTGATAATTGTTAGAAAGAAAGAGATATTGAAATTAACAAATTAGGGTTAAGTTCTGATTTAGTAGATTTCTTCACTTTGGAATTGCGACCAGTGGTGAATCACGACTCTTGGATTGCTGTTAACCCAGAAAGGGACAGAAATACGGCCTTATCAGATCTATGCTGCTACAACATCAAAATCGCCTACTTTCTCTCTATACCTGTGTAAAAACTCGGGGTAAATCATCTACTTTGGGCTCTTCCCCTGTCGAATGAGTCAACACGTAGAACAAAACCCTTCGGCAGAAAAACTACTGGTCGATTTCCAGGACTAAATAAAACAAAAACATGATCAAAACCTTCATAAGGGTAACTGCCATTTATTGATACTGCTAGTGTGTAGTGTTGATCTTGCCATCAGATTAATTTATGAAAAAACTCAGCTTATCCTAGCTCACTGCACCGGACATTGAAGCTCCCATTGTAAGCATCATTCTTAAACCGGTTAATACCCACTATCTAGAAGGTTCATTAAATTTTGCTGATCCATTCTACCTCTCAATCTCCTTCAGCCCGACATGTTTATAACTCTGTCAATAAACATGTTATTTTAGTCACCGCCAGCGCGATAGCATGTTGACCAGTTCTTGTTCTGTGACCTGACCTGGCTTACTTCCAGCATCACTCAGGCGGCTGAAGTTATTTTGAGTATCTGGTATGTAAGTTTCCACGAATGGAGATAAACTCTTACCATGCAGTTGAAAAACGACGTTAAACCCAAAAAACTGCTATTTTTAATATTTTCTTTCGGAGGGCCACCACCCTGGTTCGAAACAACAATTTTTCAGCCATACAGAAGTAAATTAAAAGTGAAGTACTAAGTGAACAAAACACAAAACTCTCCAACTCTCAACACAAATTGTCGAAAGTGTCTCCGCACTGTAAAATTTTAGCAAAGAATTCATTCACTTTACAATTTTATATGTTTACTCTACCATAATTCTTTCTTTACCTCTCCAATGCCCGTTTCTGAGAATAGTTCGTCTAGCTTTTTCTGTCTGATGAATCTGATGCCCATAGCGTTGAATCATTTCCTAATTCTTTGGGTTATGGCATGTTTTGTTTCCAGATCGACACACTGAAAGAAAAATGATCAGCTATGAAGAGGCTGAATGATCAGCTCCTCTCTGGATCAGGCTTCCCCTAGGGTAATCACAAAAAGCTATCCTCATTCAGCTCTATTTAGACATTTAGAATGTCTTTTTCCCTGAAACCTTTTCACTCTGAAAAAACCAACTATTCTAAAAACTTGAAAAAACCCAAAAAATTTTCCTAGCTTATTTTTTAAAATTTAAAATTTAAAAAAAATTTTAAAATTTTCGGCTAAATCATTCTCTTATATAATCCAAGAAATTTTTAAAATTTTTTTGTAAGAATCGGTTAAAAAAACCCTTATAAAAAAAAGGGGACCAAAAGAATATTCGGGTTTTAACTTTTAACTGCTGGATTTTTTGGGGGGCTCTTTGAAACTTTACTTCCCTCAATTCCCCTTTTTTTCCCTTTTAAAAAAAAAAAAAAAAAAAAAAAAAAAAAAAAAATTTGCGACGTTTTAAAAAGAAAAACCCAAACCCTTTTTTACCATTAAATTTTAAGGGAAAAAACCAAATGTGAAAATTTTTTTCAATAGCAAAAAATTCTGTTCATAAAAAAAGCCCCGTTGGCCCCCTCATGTAAAAAAAAAAATTGTGCCCTAAAAATCACCCTTTCCTTTTTTTCAAACTTTTTTTTAGTTCGTTTTTTGCTCTTTTTTTTTTTTTAAATCAGAAGTGTTTCAAAAGATGGGGGGAGAAAGAAAAAAACCCCCAAAAGCAACGGGCTCAACAAAAACCCAATTTTTTTTCTTATGGCTGTGTTCCCACACAACTTTTAGATTTTTTGTCCCCTCTCTCCCCCCTTTTAAACCTTTCCATTTTTTTTTTTTCCCCTCTGTTTGCCGCTCATTTAAATTTGGGACAACACGGTTTTTATTATCCTTTCCCCCGAATTAGTTGCTTATCTTAATAAACCCTTTTAAATTTTTTGTGAAGGGTTTAAAATTCCAAGGGGATTCTTTAAATTTTTTTTAAAAAAAGTTAATGATTATTTTGTTACTTTAAAAGTTTTTTTAAACAAAAACCAAAAGCACTAATCTTTTTGTTTAAAAAGCTCGTGAATTTATCACCCTTTTAAAATTATTGAAAACCGATTTTTAAAAAAACATCATTTCACCATTACCCTAAAAAATTTGGTTCCCGCAAACCTACCACTGAAAGCTAACGTGTTTTTCATTTTTCACCTTTCACAAAAACCACAACCAACTAACGATAGGTTGATTAAAATTTAAATTTTAAAAAGGGAAAAAAAGGGGGCCCAAAAAGAAAAACCTATTAAAAAATTTTGGGTTTTGATAATTTTCTTGCTAAAATACACATACCGCCTCCGTATCCCTCAAATACCACGAAAAATAAACTGCCTCTCTGGGGGATTCTATAGCTGGGATATGGGGGGCTAACAAAACATCTGGGAAAAGTTACACCGGGTTTTTTCCCTTTAACCATTTTTTTTTACATTGGGGGTTGGAAAAAGGGTATAGGAGGATTAGCATCGTATCCTTAATGGGACCATGTCTTGACGGGGGGACTCTAAAAACACTCCTCTGACTCGAACCTTTTAGAATGTCGAGATTATCATCTTTCCCCCCCACAAAACCCTGTTTTTTCCCGAAAAGACGGCGACTTGATTTTTCATAATCCCAAATACCAACGATGCGATCTAAACCCCGAAATCTAAATTTTTAAACCCAAAGTTTTTTTTCCCCGATGTAGTCACAAAAGAAACCTTTTTTTTGGAAGGCTTAACTCCTCATTTTTTCGACAAGAAAACTGTAAAAAACTTCGCTATTCCCCCCCTTTTTCCCTTACATCTAATATACATAGATATGATTTTAAAAATGTTTTAACCAACAATGTTTTTTTTTCTATTATTAGCCTTAAAACATCGTTTGTTCTCAAAGCTCCAATAATGAAAAAAGCCATCTTTTTTTTTAGTACTACCACCTGCTCACTTGCGACCACAACAGTCCAAATCCCTTCCACACAAAAAACAAATGCAATTTCCAAAAAAAGGGGTTAATTTTTTTATTTCCCTTTTTTTTAAAAAAAGGGGAAAAAATGAAACACCCCAAAAATTTTTTTCAAAATTTTTTTAATTTTCAAAACACGTTTTAGGGGGCCCCCCCGCCTAAAACCAAAGTTTCACTATTTTTTTCCCCCCTTTTTAAAAAAAAAATATCTCATGGGGGAAACTTGGGGGAAATGAAATTTGGGGGAAAATACCCGTTTTTGGGGGAAATTTTTTTTGTTGCTCAAGGGTAGCTCTTTTTTTCCGCATTTGGTTTTCTGGACATACAAAAAACCAAATTTTCCCGTGCTTTTCGAAATTTATTTTTTTTTTTTAAAAATTTTAATTTTTTTACCTACAAAATTGGGAAAAAACAAAACAGGTTTTTTTTTTAGGGGGGAAAATTTATATGAGGTGACTGGGCTTTGGCTAGGAAACATTTTTCATGTTTTCAGAAATTTTAAAAACCCCCCCCCTGCAAAACCCGTATTTTTTGTATAATTAGCAAATAACGCTCATTCACACCAGGTCCCCCATTAAAGTTTTTTGGGGAATCCCTGCCTAAAAAATTTTTTTGTTGCAATTGTCCGGGACTACATGCATAAAAAAATTAAATAAGGGGGTTGACGGGTTTTAAAAAGTAATGGGGTTGACGTTTTAAAATTTTTCAAAACATGGGGGGAAACTTGTGTGGGGCCCTTAAAAAATTTTGGGCCCCCCGGCTATTATGAAAATATAACGTGGGGGAAAACCAAATAAATAACCTTTTTTAAATTTTCAAAATTTTCCCCCCCGTTTTCCCCTTGGGGCCCTAATATACAAATTTTTTGCTACAATGGGGGAATGAGCCGCCCCCGAGGAAAGTTCATTTTTTGGGGTTTTCCCTCTACTCCAAATTTTCCATCATTATCCTCAACATTCCCCTTTTTTTAAAAAAAAATTTTGTTCAAAAAAATTTCCCCTTTTTCCCTCTATCTTTCCCCTCAACATCCGGTTCAACCCGGGGGTTTTTGGGTTTGGTTTTTTGGGGTTAATATATTCTAAAATTTAACTTTGTACAAAAGCGGGAAAATACACATTTTTTTTTTTTAAAAAAATTTCTTTTTTATTTAACTATTTTTATAGCAACTATTTTTTTTAACACAAAACCCCACCACCCTGGGTTTGGGTTAAAAACCCCAAAAGGGGAAAACCTTACCATTGCCCTTTTTTAAAAAACCCCTTACTCAAAAAATTTGGGTTTTTTTACTATTTTTTCGGCAAAAAATAACATTTACACTGACAATGAATTTTGGGTTTTTTAAACAAAATTTTAAAAAATTTTGACCCCTTTACAAATTCATAAAATCACCATCTCTTTCGGGGAAATTTTAAAATTTTTTTGAGTACTGGTATGTTTTACGGATGGGGAAAGTTTATGTGGGGCCCCGGGGGGAACCCCTTTTTCCCGGATTTTTAAATCAATCTATTTTAAAACACCCATACTTTTTTTCTTTTGACTTTTTGGCCCCCTTTGGGCGTCTGAAATTTTTTTTTTTGAAATTTTACCACTTTAGAAGGTTTTTGTTGTTGCCCCCCAAATTTGAAAAAATTTATACTGTTTTATATCAAATACCAAACCCCAAAATTTGGGGGAACAGTAATAGCCCCTCATAAAGTCATTTAAAGAATTTTTTGAAAAAAAAAAATTTTTGTTTAAACCCCCCCCCGGGAATAAAATTTTAAAAAAACAAACCCCCCAAACCCCCCTTTTTTGGGGTAATGTTTTATTTCCCCTTTAAATTTAAAAATTTAATCCTTTTTTTTTTAATTTTGGCCCTTTTTTGGGGGGTTTTGTTTTTTTAAATATAGTTTAAATTTTTGGGGGGCCCCCCGGTTCGATTGAACTCTCACCTTGTACCGCCCCCGGGGTTTCAAACTTTAATTAAAAAACAAAAAATTATGCTCTATGTATGAGTTTTAGTTTGTTTTTAAAAAGGGGTTTTTTTTTTCAAAAAAATTTTAAAAATGTTCGTCAATGAAATTTCAACCCCCTTGCCTTTTAAAGTGAATCGCGGGCCCTTTTGGGGTATATTTTTTAATCCATTTGTTAAAAAGTGTATTTTACTGGGGGGGGTTTGGGAGGGGTTTAAAATAACGCCCGCCCTCTCCGTCACATTTTTCCCTAACCGGGGCCACAAGTTTGGGAACCCCCCCCCCCCTTCTTGAAGTAAGACGATTAAAAAAATTTAAAAATTTTAAATTCAAAAAAAGTCGAACTTAAATTAATTTAAAATAATTTTTTTTGTAAAAATTTTTTTTAAAAAAATTTTAAAATTTTTTTTTTAAAATAATATAATAATGCTTTTTCTTTTTTTATTTTTTTCACAATTTTTTTAGCGGGAGAATCATGGGTTTACCACTTTAATTTTCCAAATCCCTTTTTTTTTTTTTGCCTAAAAAACTCCTTTTCCTGCTTTTACATTTTAAAAACACTCAAATTTTTTCCCCCCCGAGGGGGGATGGACCCCCCCCATCCAATACAGACAAAAAAAATCCTCCCCCCCCCGAACCCGGGGGCCAAAGTGTCAATGCCACCGCTATTTAAATTTTAAAAAATAAATAAATTTTAAAAATTTTTTTTTAAAAGAACGCCCCCAAAAAGTTGCCACATCTACACAGTAACATTATGGGGTTTTTTTTTTTATTGCTAAAAATATAATTCTTTTTTCACAAAATTAAATTTTTTTTAATATAGATATTAATGTAACAATACTTAGCCCCAAGCTTTTTTCCTACTCAATTAAAATAAAATCTTCCTTGGCTAAAACCTATTACATCTTAAAAACCCTTTTTCAAGTTTCCCCCCCCTGGGACATTTTTCCCCTTCCCCAAAAAAAAATTTTACAAAGTGATTATCACTTTTTACCCTTTTTAAAATTTTTAAACCCTTTGGGCCCAATTTGCAAAGATGGGGAAAAATAGCGGATAGCTGTGTACAGAGAAAACAAAACATACCTCATAAAGATCATTTGGGGGTTCCCTGACAAAAGCTCGTCATCACTCGTTCATCTCTAATTTTAAAAAATCCACGATTAGGGCCCGCTGTTTTCAAAATTTTTAATGATCAGGGGGTTTTTATAAAACAATTTAAATAAGATGCTTTAAAATTTTTAGGTAACAAATTAGACTTTTCTGTTTAAAAGGCGAATAAATAACCATCCGCTTTTTTTGGGCAAAGAAAGTTTCCCTTTTTTCCCACCCAATAAAGTCTCCCAAAAAAAAACACTTTTAAAAAGAAATTCAAACACCCTCAATTTCAGAAAATTCACGGGAAAATTTTAAAAAAAATCCCCCCCCCCCCCTTTTTTTTCCTTTACCCCCACCCTCCTTCCCCCCCCCACCTTTTTTATCATTCGACCCCCTAACACAAAATTTTTTGCTCTAACGCAATACCTATTAATTTGGGAATTTTATACACCGAATTGGGGGTTAAATTTTTTTAAAACCCCCAGGGTATAACCCCACCCAAAGGGTTGAACAAAAGCCCTTCAGGGTTTGGGGGGAAAAATGGGGGGAAAAGGAAATAAGAAAAAATTTAAAAAAAAGGGTTTCTTAGTTTTTTTTAACTACTTAACTTTCTATTTTTTTAAAGGTTTTTTCTTTTTCGAAGATTTTTTTTTTTTTTTTTTAATTTTCCAAAGGTTTATATAAGGGAAGAAATTTTAAAAATTTCCAATTTTTTTTAAAAAATTTTTTTTCCCTTTTTAAAATTTTTATTTTTTTTTTAAAAATTAAAAAAACCCAAAATTCTTTTTAAAGTAATAAATTGGGCCTACTTATAAAAAATTTTTTAAAATCCATTTTCCCCTTTTTTTTAAACCCCAAAGGGGGAAACTTTTTTTATACAAAAATTTTTTCTTGATATTTTCTTGTTTTTTTTGTTTATTTTTCCCTTTTTTAAAAACAAAAATTTTTTTTTTTTTAAATCTTGAATTTTCACTCCTTCTTTTATAAAAATTTTTTTTTCCCCCCCCCTCTTTTCCCCTCTTTCAAAAATTCTATCGCGATATCTTTCAATGCTCCCCGATTTTCCGGGGCCCCCCGGGATTTCCCTTTTTTTTTTTTCCCTAACCCCACTCTAAAATATAGGCAAATTTCCGTTAAACGGGGTTTTGCGGCTTTAATTTTTGGGGCCCCCCCCTTTTTCCCATAACTGAACTTTTTCCAAAAAATTATTTTTTGGTTTTTTTTTTATAGTTTTTCAACAAAAAAACCCAAAGGTAGACTTTTAAAGTTTTTGTTTTTCCATGTTCCCACCAATTCAAACCGATATTTATGTTTCAAAAGTGATTAATACTCGATTGTAATGAGGTAGAGAAATTATTACTATTATTTTTTATTACACAGAGCGAGTTAGCGCGCTAGGCATTGCACACATGGTGACCTGGGTTCGATTCCCAGCGGGGGAGGATTTTTTCTGCTCTGTACTTGGATGTTCGGGGTCCACTCATACCTCGTGAGGAAAAATGAGTAGCTGCTTTAATGTGAAGCAGCGACCAGTGGCAGAATCTTAGGCAAAAAAATAATACAAGATATTGTAAATTAAAGTGGTAAAGTCCTATGATTCTGCGCTACCCACTAAAATTGTGACATAATAACACAAAGAAAAAGCATCATTATTACACAAACTATTATTTGTGACAGTGTTAAAATAGTAAATTTTCATATCTATTCCAACTCTTGAAGAAAGAAAATAGAAAATTCATTAAGAAAGAATAAGAAAATATGTATAAAAAAAAGATGTACTCTAATGTATTGATTAATATGCTGTGTTTTTAAGCAACCTTCAAATATGTGGGCAGCAAAGTTTTATAATAAAACTGTATCTCTCTCTATAGAACACTATAAGGTAATAATATTCTGTCTAGGGAGTTTGCTTCTTTTCCTACATTTTTTTTACAAAAAATTGTCATTCTTGGTGAAGGCCTTTTTTACATTAAGTTACCATTTGCCAAGTTGTAACGTTCGTTACGCTTTCCAATTTATTTGTCGCGGATTTGATTTTAGTACTTTCTTTTTTCGCCCCTCCAAATTCTTCTTCTTCGATGTTTTATTAATTTAAAGTACCTACCTTGTATATAATTTTATTTACAAAGCCACTCCATGGTACAAATCAAGGTATTGCAGAAGGAATACGTCACACCTATTCCTCTTGATATTGAAAAGGAGTTCTTCAAATACTCGGTCTGAAAGATAATACTGTCACCCGGCATTGTTATCCCAAGTCAATGGGATTATCTTTTTATCAAAGGTCGTCGTCCCTCATTAATCATGTGCAAACAATGAACATATAAAAGATTACCTTTTTTTATCGTTTTTATTTACTGCTCAGGAGAAACAAAAAGGTTTTGTTCTGTTGAGCAAACCCTTACTCAAGCTTCCTTGAATTATTATTATTTATAAGTTGACGGGAGATACCCATTTTACTTATTGTTAATTTATTTTTAAATTGTAATTAGTCACCGTGACCCAGTGAGTTAGCGCGCTTAGTATTGCACGCACTAGACCTGGACGCACGAGCAAGGGTTCGATCCCCAGCGGGGCAGGATTTTTCAGCTCTGTTCTTGGGTGTTCGGGGTTCTTATGTCATTATATTATCTTGGGGGTATAAACTTTGGGAAAATCCAACTCCTGAAGCATAAAGAAATATTAAAAAAAAATCTTTATAATGTAGGTCTGTATATCCAATGTTCATATATTGATGTAGGGACTTGACACCCAATGCTGAACTCATCCCATATCCCTTGCTCGTGCGTCCAGGTCTAGGAAGACACTTATCATATGTTCTCAGGCTGTATGTGCATATTACTCATTCTTCTGATATGAGAAACTCTCACAATTCACATGTCATAACTATCTGAATTCATCTGTCAATATACATTAGGTTACATAGGTAGGTATGGGCCATAGACCCTAGATTTCTGTCCCAAATACATAAGGGCACATAGGTAGGTATGGGCCATAGACCCTAGATTTCTGTCCCAAATACATAAGGGCACATAGGTAGGTATGGGCCATAGACCCTAGATTTCTGTCCCAAATACATAAGGGCACATAGGTAGGTATAAGCCATAGACCCTAGATTTCTGTCCCAAATACATAAGGGCACATAGGTAGGTATGGGCCATAGACCCTTGATTTCTGTCCCAAATACATAAGGGCACATAGGTAGGTATGGGCCATAGACCCTTGATTTTTAACTGAAACCTCTTCAACTTGGAGATAGTCAGCATAATCTCACCTAGGATCCTAGCAAAGCGTTTTATCGCTCAGTAAATAGTCAAATACCATTAGTGATGAGTGACTTGAACCAGTGGTTCTTAAACGCTAAGAGTAAAATGAGACCTCTGCTGAGGTCCCTTCTAAATAGGCGACATTCTGATTAAGTTCAATGCGCATTAGAATAATGATTCCGGAAAGTGCACTGGTAGTCAAGTGGTTAACGCGCTAGTCTGGTAATCCTGGTAGCGTAGGGATCCGTTGGTTCGAATCCCACCCAGTGCATGAATTTTTCCTCATTAATTTGAGTTTGTTACCACATAATAATAAGACTCTGAAGGTTAGGTGGTAGAAAATGCTTTGAACATTAACCTCGCCTGGTGGTTACCTTCCACTAAAGAGTGTTACTCTTATTATAAGTTTTAAATTTTATTTAAATTGACTCCGGTTGACTTGACGGTTGACTTGGCGTCTCCACCACTGTAGCGGTGCCGATTAGGTCTTCTTGATTCTTTTTGGCGTGTGCTAAGCTCTTTTCGTGCTAACCTTCTAAGGATGATATGCGTATATTATGTGTAAAAATAATTTTAGAATATAAATTAATATTGGTGGAGAGGAATTGTACATGACCGACCCTTGGACAGATTGATCTAAGAATTCTAAGATTTCACGGTTCTACTATGAATTTAGAAATAATTGTCAATTTAAATAACGTACCTTACTATTTTGTATCTTATATCTTACCTGTATAAGTGTATATCCTTTAGCTTAGTAAAAAAAACTAACAAATACAAATCCATCGATGAGGGATAGATGTGAAATAAAAGTAAAATAAATAACGCTAATGCCTACCAATGCCAAAAAATTGGGTGGAAGAGATTGCCAGAGGCAATAACCCCGCCCTTTAGGTAGGACATTATTGTTATTTTCTTTTTTACTTATTTATTTTGTCATTTGTTTGTTTTTTTTTCTTCTTAATTTTATACTGTTACCATTGTACGTTGTCCTCCTAATAAAGCTTAAAAAAAATAATAATAAATAAATAACGCTGAAACGTTCGGTTTGAGAACCGCTGAATTTCAAACAATACATCACCCGCTGGAGGTATTCTGTCGCTCCAATATACAATGTACGGGCATTCTCTCCGCGCAAGACTACAGCTGAAACTTTTGAAGTAGAACCATGCACGGGATATACTGGGAGATAATAATTTGTTAAACAAATAGAAAAGTCACTAGCAATACCCACCAGCATAATATCCTCTTAGCTCATACGGTGTGAACCACGTGTGTGAAAGAAAGATAATGTAGTGCTTTATTTAGGGTGTCAGCGAAAGGAAGTTTTATTTGGCATCGGACCAAAATTAGCCACTTAAGTTCAATTATGCTGTAATAACTTTTTTGTTTTGTTTAACGTCGCTTTTAACTGCATAGTCATATCACGGCGGAAGTTTCACCCCCCCATTTGCTGGAACCTCACAAACCAGCTCTTCAAATTAACCTCACCCAGCCTGAATGGGGCCGGGAATAGCCAGGAATAGCAATAGCATCACGAGGGTTTATATTTGAATGGTCACCCATCCAAGTCCTAGCCTTGGAGGACGTTGGTTACTTTCTGTGACTAATAATAGACCTTATTTTAACAGCTCGCAGATCCTGTCAAATATAAATATAAAAATATATTAAATATTTTTACTTATTTTTTATTCACCAATTTACACTTGTAAATACATCTCCTAAGACAATGCCACCTTTTTGAGTTTCTTATAAGTCTCTTTTCAGCAATATTTGTTTTTGGTGCTCTGCCCACTTAAACATCCATCCGAATCTTCATGGATTTGGTTATCTCTTCTGAATACAGCATTGGTTATCTCTTCTGAATCACCCTGTATAATTATTCTGTTTAGTGTAAGGACACGGAAGACAGATCCTGTATTTGCATTAATAGCCTAAAATATACAGGGTGTTTCGAGTCATACATAGAACCTCTGAAATTAGTGATATAAGAGCGGAACTTTTTACTGAGATATTTATCAACAAAACATGCGCTATTATAATTAATGGATGGATCTTCTGGTTAAGAAGTAAATGTAGAACAGAATTAATACACAAAATTAGGAACGTTCGACAGAGGTTTAAAATTTGCACCATTTGTGAAAAGTCTCTTGGTCTTGCTTCACCACAGAGAAATCCTTTTTTTGTCATGACAATGTGTTACATTTAGTAAAATAAGTATCACATAAAAAAAAAAAAAAATTCTTTCTTTTTTCCCGTTTTTTTTTCATTCTTATGATGAGAAGAAAAAACCCACGGGTGAGTGACCCTTATATCGTGTATCGTGGTTCTTCCCAACTTTTGTCCCACCCTGTATATACTCATCGTGTGAGATCCTAACTCATACAGTTCTCGCCTGGTGTTGTATTGGTTTTGAAAGCTGACAGCTGGGGGTTCTGAACCCTGAAGTGTCACACACTTTCCTATCACAAACCTGATGTAACGACTGTACAGTCATCAGCGCACAGCTACACATGAATTTGAATAATCATGCTCTGTTTTTTTTACGTTGTGGGAACAAAATACAAATAACGTCTTTTTAATTTATCACTAAAACGCGACAGAATAATTATTTAGTTGTTTTTTGTTAATTATTTCTAGGGTTTCATCACTTTCAACTGCTATGTTCATATCGAGATGGTTTTTACTCACCAATCGCTGAAATATCTACCCAGCTACTTTGACTTTTCACTTTAACCTAACCCTGCCTGAGTAGGATCCTTCTCAGTGGCCAGAATACCAGGAGCCAATGGCTTCCCATTCTTACCACGTTTTGGTTTCTTTAATTTCACATGTTTTGTTACGCATCATACAAATTAGGACTTACTATTCCAACTTAGATTTGCAATAAAAAAATACCCACGAATACATCAGAGGGGTGTTCTGTCATATTCATAGATTTTCAACACTACATCCTGTATTCCTGTTAAATCCTCTCTTCCAAAACTTTCAAACCACTTCCTCTTTGCACGACACCTCCAGGATGTCCTCAAATCTATAATCTATGTAATCCGAACCCATCCTCGTATGGGGCTCGTGTATTATTTCGCGTTCTTTCGGCAAATATTGACGCCTACAAAATATTGATTTCCTATATTTTTTTTTATTTTTCTCTATTTAAAAAATAGAAGTTGAACAACCAAATTTTGGTTTTTTTTCGGTCTCACTAAAGATGATGGAAATAGACCGTCTATGTATAATATATATGCAATAGATGCATCAAATGTGGAGGTTCCCATGAAAGTGTGTGTACAAAGAAAAAGTTCTTTTACCGTTAACCTGTGTCCTTAATCTATGCATGTATACAACACCGACCACGGTATAAAACAGCTATGCGTATGCGCTATGCATACCTTGCCATATCATGAACTGCGGATACTTTTTTTTTCCATTATTTTACTAAATGTTTTTGTTCTTTTGCTCTTACATACACAATACCAGCAGGTTGACGGTGAAGCAACGTTCCACATCCTGGCAATCTCTGCATGTGTAATGAAAGTACAGTGATTGTCATAACAGAAATGATAGATCTGCGTATAGGGTGCATGTGGTAACTGTAAGGATCTCGTGAAGGGTTATAAATTCTATCACCTAGTCGCTTTTTTTCCATCATTTCCAAGTTGAAATGGGCGGGGTCCCGCATGTACCACACTCAACCTACACTATCCACTGTCCACATTTTGTGTTATTTTATAGAAATAAAGTAGGTAGTCCTGCATGTTAATCTGGAAAAATCCATTAATCCATGGTATTCAGTGTACATATTTCGAAGTAGGAGAAAATTACCAAAAGATTGTTTTATAATCGTACATATTTTTGTTTTTACTACTAGTGGAGTCAGATCAGGATTATCATTCTTCTTCTGTTCGTTCAATTGTTTCTTTCTAATCTTACTTTTTGCTGTCTAATCCAACCGTCTCGATATTTTGGCTCTAGAGTCTAGGGCGTCTAGGGAGTTGTTTGGATTCGTCCTATTCTGTTGTAAATATTTGTAGTTAAGGACATAACCTCAGTAGCTCGGTTGTTAAGGGCGGACTCACAACCTGAAGGTCGGAGGTGCCGAGCAGAACGGGGTTTGCCATGATGACCATGGATGAATTCGAGACCGCAGAACGGTCACTAATCGATGGCCTCAACAGGCTGGACGTTGGTCAACTTCAGTGATCGCATCAGAACTGGACAGCTGGTGTATTCAACGTTCCATCGTGCCGCTGGTTTTACTTACATACCCCACAAAACAAGAGGACTGTATCCCTTTAGTGTGGAGTGTGGGGTAGTCGCATTAAATATATGTTACCTCAGTGGTAAAGGCGGCACTTTGTGAATCCAGAGATTCCAGAGGACGTGGGTTCAAAACCCAGCCGGGACATGACAAGTTATCCTCCCATTTGGGATTTTTACCACATAATAATATGTCTTGGGCTTACTGCTGGATTAATGGGACTTCAATAGTCTTAATCGGTTAGTATAAATAAGGCGATATTATTATTATTATGTACAATTATTAATGCAAATAAATTACAAATTACAAAATATGATAGGCGTGTAAAGTTCAAGTCCCCACTGGAATACACTCTGGGTGCGCTCCCGACCTCGGCGGTCACAACATTCTACCATTCTTCCATTCATTGCCATCGCCATCTCCTGTCTAGCGCCCTTGATTCCGAACCAACTTACCATCCATCACTACGCGCTGCATATGAAGTGACTGCTGGTGACCGCAGAACCATTGCACAACTGTGACGTTCTCTTCCATTCAACTTAGCTCAGTGGCGAACGCTGGCCTCGTGGTTCAGGGAGATAATATTTTTTAAAGTTTTCTGTAATGTTTTCCTATTTTGACTGCTGCAATAAAGGAACTTTTCACTACCTCCGCAGTATAAACAAGGTATATTCTATTCTATTTCCTATTATGAGATAAGTTTTGAAAGGCTTTTTTATTTCGTAGTCGTGAAACAGCAGCTAGTGTAGACACTTGGTGTCTGTGTTGTAGCTTGCCCATCCCGTAGTATGCCTCCCCTCTGATGGGCGAGATGTGAAACAATATTTTCCATTTAGGTGCTGGGTCAACACGAGCGCACCGAAAGTTTGTATCCCATCATACAAACAACTGTTCGCAAATTACTTTTGTGCACTTTTTGTCGGCTCTGATGGGTTTCAAACCCGGGTTTTAAGAAAGCCAAGCGAGTATCTAACCACTAAGCTAATCATGCTAGGTTACCACATTCAGCTTTAATTCCACGCAATGCTATTTCCTTATTGGAACTACAAAGAAAAAAGTCTCATTATTTTTCCTAACGTTAACAGTGCAACGGTTTTGGCTGTTAAAAAACTATTACTGTCTACCCCTCTTGACCCGTCACTGTTACATTGGAATTGCTTAGATGCACTTTATCTTTGTATTTCGACACTCGCTTCATAAATTACCTGCAGACCTGGTGAGCTGTCGATCGGTGTTGCAGGTTGAGCTGACGACTGATGATAAAGTCCCGTATAGTGCATACAGTATGGGATCGTGTTGAGGGAATGTAAATAAATAAAAAAAGGCTGTGAAACATTCATCTTTTTTTTTAAATACGCTTATAAAATTACGAATGTTATAGTCATTATGAGCGCGCGATTAGGTCAATGGTTAAGCACTCGCTTGCCATGCGGAAGGTCCCGGGTTCGATCCCCCGTTCCGAAAAAATTTGTATTCTTAATTTGGTTACAGTTGTATACCTTCCGGTGCGCTCGTGTTGACCCAGCGCTAAATGGGAGGTATTTTGTCACTTCTCGCCCATCAGAGGGGAGGCATACCACGGGATAGGCAGGCTACAACATAGACCACAAGTGTCTACATGGTTTCATGGTTAATACTAGGTAAATAAAAAAGGCTGTGAAACAATCATCTTAAAATAAAAAAAATAAAAAATACCCTTACTAAATTACGAATGTTAAATAGTCATTAGCTTCTTCAATGGTTTGATTATTATGAGAGTAAGAAACCTGCCTGGAACGAGACTTAGTTATTCTTGTAGATCTAGTACAGTTTCTCATTTGTACTAGATTTGTACAAATGTTTTGACTTAGTCTTTTCCCATCATTACTCTGAACCACCCTGTACCTGGTAAGTTTTGTCATCAGTACTCGCTACTCCAGCTCTCTCGAGTACTTGCATTCTCGTTTCACCTGTGCCGTGTGATATATGCCGGCGTGTTTTATTGTTTTTGCCTACTTTATCGTCAAGGATACACCTAGCCTCTCCTCGCGTCTATTGCTCTGTGTCGTATTCGTACAGTAGGTATTGTACCTAGTATGTATGTGTGTTTGTATGTACTTACAACTATTTCAGTAAAACTGGGTCTCATGCCGTAGTATTATTAGGTACAGTAATTATTCATACATGCTATTTTTAATAAATATTATGTACTAGCGGGCTGTCGCCCGCTTTCCGGGCCGAGGCATAGCCGTGAAAGCAAAACATCCTTTTTCGCCAATGGCAGGTGTTGTAGTGGGAATTTCGAAAAATCCCGTCTTATTGCACATCTAGACTATAAGACAAGCTACCTACCAAATTTCAGCTTCCTAGGACTTACGGTTTGGGCTGTAGAGTGATGATCAGTCAGTGGTCAGTCAGTCAGTGACTTTGACATTTATATATTAAGATGAAAATACCAGTAATAATTAAAAGTATAATATTATGAAAATTATATTGAAACCACATGATAGGACTTACCAATTATTAGTCCCATCACTCTGCAGTCTCAAAGTTTTAGGAATCGAACTCAAACATTGCAAGCGGTTGTATAGGGGCGTTATCTTCTGGCCTGAACATTCTCTGAATTAGGAGGTGTCATATTATGTAAATCAAATCACTCTCTCACATCCCCTTTTTTCACTCTCTCTCTCTCTCTCTCTCACACACACACACACACACACACCATGATGCCGGTAAATTTGGTGAGCACCTGTACACCAGTGTGACCCTCATAATAATGATAATTAGGGTTCTGTGACCCCCTCGCCCCTCTTCCTTTGAACCGAGGGCTCTAGATCACGGGTTGCGAGGTCCAAGTAATGTGGGGGGGAAAGAAACACCTGTGCTTCAAAATTTTCATTGAGTTTAAAAAATATATAAATTAATAATATATTAACCTTTACCTGGCGTTTAAAATATGTAATTATGTACGAATATTAATCATGCATATCATTATTAGCAAGCGAGTGTTCGGAGCGCTAAGCTTGTAATACAGCTAATTAGAGAGTTCATTCCCTCTCATTCATTCAACAATAATTACATATCGCCCAAATATTAGAACCCAAGTCCATGATTCTAGCTGTCTACCTGTCATAATGGGTAGACATAATGGGACTACCTGTCTCATAATGGGACTACCTGTCTTGCGCTGACAGTCTAAATAAAGCACTACTTATACTTATACTTATACTTATACTTATACCTTTGTTTCGCCTATATCCAGTAATGCATATACAAATAAGACTCGGGTTCTAGTAGCGTCTTCCTCTGCATGTTCTGTGAAATATGCACCATGTGGGGACATGGGGACATACATTTATTTCGCTCATGTCCTATTTCATCATGCGGGTTTTTAAAATCAACACCTTTCCATTGGAGTAACCGTATGCTAAACCATCCATATTCCTCAATGACATTTGACTATGAGGGAAAGTGAGACACACCTGAAGTTTTAATTGCCAGTCCAGAAAATTGGAAAGGTTTGTTGTGTGTGAATATCCGTGCACTCTTAGTCAAATGGTTAACGCGCTAGTCTGGTAATCCATGTAGCGTAGAGTGCATGAATTTTTCATCATTAATTTGAGTTTGTGATAACATAATAATAAGACTCTGAGGGTTAGGTATTAGAAAACACTTTTAGCATTAACCTCACCTGGTGGTTACCTTCCACTAAAGAGTATTATTATTATATCCAGTGTTAAATGCAACACTGTGATATGTGTAGCACAGTATCTTGTACATATACCTATAGTTATCATATTATATTTTTTGTGTTAATCACTAAATCTTTTCTGAACTTGGGACTTGAACCACCGACCTCCAGGTTACGAGTCCACCGCCTTACTACTTTATTATTATAAAACCTGGTTGCAGGGTTTCGTCTGAAACACCATACAATTAACACTGCGACCTAGTAAGATCTATTGTGACCCGCCTTACTACTTACAACCTACATAAACATTACAGTGCATCTTTTCTATCTGTGTGTTTGGAGATACTTCTGTACTGGTCGCCATTATCTACCAGCAATGGATGGTGAAAAATTGATCCACCCCTGAAATAAAATAATATCTGATCTTATCAAAAGCCCTAAAAGGGGGGGGGACCGTTAATACCGTATATTTAAGGTCAAGTGAACGAAGTAGATTTTTAAGTATCACTGGGTTTTTTTTGGAAAATAATTCATATAGCTCACATCTAAATCGTACTTTTTTTTAGCTCACTGTCCAATTTCGATATGTTTGATAGCAGTAGATAGGGTACATAAATTGAATATTTACATACAAATTTAAATTACCAAGTTGATGAAGGGTGATGCTGATGCCTTGGACATTCTCGTTCTAGTTTAAACCTCGAACCCTCACTTGTGAAATTGTGAAGCCATGGGAACAGAATATACAGAGTGTCCACTTTTAATGTGCGCCATAGGAAAAATACATGTAAAAACAGTTTTTCTTGTCTCAAAAGTCGCCATTAAGTATTTTAGTTAAACCAAATATGTTAACTCATGTATTTTTATCTGAAGAATCCACTGGTGGTAATTTCATACACCTCGGACTTACAGTTAAAATGTTAAGGGTTCGAAATCCGAGAAATGTGTTATGTTTGAAACTCAACATTTTTGTATAATTGGATACTCTATTTTATGTAATTTTTCACGAGAAATTGATTGGTAATATTTTCAATTACCTGGGGTTTACAGTCTGGGTTCGAAACCGAGTAATTGCGTTATGTTTGAAACGAAACATTTTTGTACATAACTGAATAAATACTCTATTTTATGTATTTTTTCACGATAAATCGATCGGTGATATTTTCAAACACTTAATACTCACAGTTAAAAAGTTTCGGGTTCAAAACCCGAGAAATACCTGGTTTATGAAATTTATTCATTCTGTTCTTTGTTGTCTGCAGCACGGCAATACAAATGATTGGCTCAAATAATATTTTTCACAAATTTCAATGGTGCTGGCCAAAATAATATCCAAAACAAAATGTCTTGTAAACAAAAGTATTATCCCTGATTGATGCCAACCTTTAGTTTTGTTTCTTCTGAGTTTGTGGATAGAAGTGAATTTTCATTATTTTTATTTTTATAAAATGTTGTCTTTAAAATTGGTTTGGTTAAACTGTATTATCAGGGTAACAGTGCTAGGAGGGCTCGTGATATTTAGTTAGAACAGCATCCAGAATGTGCCTATTTCCATCATTGTCAAGTCCTTAGGGCAGTGAAATAATTTGATAATGATGGTTCTCTCCATGACAAACGAGTCGCATCAACACATGTCCGAAGAGTTCCTTCTCAAAATGAGACCAACATTTTGAACCTTGTGGAAAGGGATCCCTTTCTGAGTGTAAGAGAAATAAGTCGATAGCTCAACCTTAAAAAGAGCACTGTACATAAGACTCTGAAAAAACATAAGTATCGTAGCTATCACTTCAGCAAACATCAGCAGTTATTGAATGGTGATTATGAAAGAAGGATTCATTTTTGTTCTACAATGATACACCTGATAAATGCTGACAGAAGACTGCTAGAAAATATTTGCTTTTAATCAAGTTTTAATCTGACACACGCTCCCAATTTTCAAAACTCACGGATGTGGGCCAAAGTTTAAAACACGCCTTTTTTCAGTAGGTCTTCTACGGACAAAAGAAACAGAAATCGTTATTTCTATTGAAAAAGACACAAATAAAGTTAAAGAATGCTAAAATAGGGTATAACAGTAAAACCAGGTATCCAGGTGTACGAAAATATTGAGTTTCAAACATAACGCAATTACTCGGTTTCGAACCCAGAATTTTTTAACTGTAAACCCCAGGTAATTGAAAATATTACCAATCAATTTCTCGTGAAAAAATACATAAAATAGACTATTTATTCAGTTATGTACAAAAATGTTTCGTTTCAAACATAACGCAATTACTCGGTTTCGAACCCAGAACTTTTTAACTGTAAACCCCAGGTTATTGAAAATATTACCAATCAATTTCTCGTAAAAAAATACATAAAATAGAGTATCCAATTGTACAAAAATGTTGAGTTTCAAACATAACATATTTCTCGGATTTCGAACCCTTAACTTTTTAACTGTAAGTCCCAGGTGTATGAAATTACCACCAGTGGATTCTTCAGATAAAAATACATGAGTTAACATATTTGGTTTAACTAAAATACTTAATGGCGACTTTTGAGACAAGAAAAACTGTTTTTACATGTATTTTTCCTATGGCGCACATTAAAAGTGGACACTCTGTATATTATGTAGATGGAGAGGAAATGAGTGACCTTGTGATCTTTCGACGGAAGTACAACGTATTCTTGACGTACCTACATAGGTTATGATATTGTCATGTAAGAAAAAGAGTTTATTGAAGTTATTGTTTTTTAAAAGGTAAGATGTTAATTTTGTGCCGTACTTCCTCGTTATGTTAATTATATTTTATCATCTAACCGACCTTAGTGGATTATCGATAAGACGGCGGAATTGTAACCTGGAAGTCGGTGGTTCAAGTCCCAAGTTTTGGTAAGAAATTAACAGTGTGACTTTGAGTAATTGAAGTGATCATGAAAGTGTTCAACACATCTAATAACTTTATTTTACCATCATCAACACAACACCCCCATCTCACGATGGGATGGCGTAATATTGTAAACTAGTAGGTAGGCGATGAAAAAAAGGTAGCATTTTTGTGAATCATGATGTGATATTACAATAAATTACTCAAACTCGCTTTACTAAGAGCGGAATTAATAAATAGACGTTTTTGTAATACATCTGTGGAACCAAGTCTGGAATTTGCGTATTGTATTAGATGGGGAAAACTGATGCTAAGTCATGACTTGAGATCTCGATTTTGTCTATTAATTTCGCCCTAAATCTTTGCTGAACTCGAGACTCGAACCCTTGATCTCCGGTTACGAGTCAGCCGCTTTATCGATGAAGCTACTGAGGTCGGTTAGCCAGGTGCTGGCCAGATAATGATTATTTCCTTTGACAAGTTAACAAGATGGCTAATAGTATGGCACAAAAGCCATCAGTACTCGTGTTGTATGAAAATCCCAAGTTTGTAATTTTGGTCTTTGTCAGCCGGCTGCGATGACCATTTTGTGAGTTTTTCGCTCCATAATATTTCAATAGTCTGGGCGGACACAAGATTACAAATACTAGATTACAAATCACACAAGCACCTTAAAGTCCATGGACTAGTATGGACATCAGTATGGACATGGGACACCCTGTTGAAACACTACCTTCTTACCATTAATCCCTTATGTGCAAAATCAGGCACGAAATGCTCATAAATAGTTATTTCAAGAGCCAAAGTAGTAAACCTAGCTATAAACACACAGGAAAATGACTTTGACCTTACTAAGCATATAAGCCAGGCAAAACCACAGATACGAGTATAACCAAAACCATCTGCAGTCTTTTATGGTGTTGAGTTGTCGATTTTTGAGACCTATTGGATTAAGACCAAGTTGAATTGACATTATTTTCCTTTATACTGGTGTTAAAGCACTTCAAAATTAGCCCTCTATCTAATAAGTAAACATGGTTTAATTTCGAGTATGTATATTTATGTACTAGAATTAGATGGTGCAAACTTACAAAGTGTGTCATTTATTTTAAATTGAAAATGAAAATCGAAATGACATTAATAGGTATATGTAGTAAATTTTACCCTTCAAATGTAAATTGCGTATGTGTGCCTAACCCTAACATGAGTAATATGGTTGAAATTTCATACATAAATATAAGTACTATCATGCAGCAGATTGATTACAAAAATCCCTTGGAGTGTAGACATTTAACTGAGTTTCTTTTCTTTCTTTTTTTTGCAATCTCGACCAGTTTTCAATAGTCAGTATGATATAAATCCTGTGAACTATCCTCTGTTGTGGACCGAACGTTTCACCTCGCTATATGCAATAGATGCATGCATTTCTGTGTGTTATGTGCTTTTGAGAATTGATATTCCATTAATGAGTTTTTTGCAATCAACAGCGAAGTAAACAATACTAGATGGGAACACTACGAGCTTGGGCCCCATCACAATCGGAGTAAGAATCCGCATAATTCAATCAAAGAAGAAACTACTAGGGTTTTTGTAGTTACACACCAACTAAAATCTATTGTGCTCTATAGCATTGTTAGGACTTGAAATTATTGAAAATATGGATTTTACAATTAACGAGAGAAAAATACAATTATGGACACGATACTTCCTCGTGAATGGTTCACATTGTATACTGGTTTCCAATACATTTAGCGACAACAAACATTTTTATTGACTTTCCATTATGCCTTTATTTTGAGATACTTTACTAAATCTCTTGTATCTCAACCAATTCTATTCAAATTTCTTTTGTTTGCTAGAATGGCGTTTTTTTTCACATTTCAAGTCCCACAAATAAATCTGTATTGGCAAGTTGAAGTACCTTAACGAACCCAATACTTCCGATATCTAATATTCTCTGAAATAAAATGTTCTTTCTTTTCTACACTTGTAAATCGATCAGATATATACGTGCATGTATGACTGAACCAGTAAGGGTTTGATTCCTGCCAAGGGCAAAAATATTTTCATTCATCTAGCTTTTTCATTAATCAACACTCATCTCATCTAAATAAGATTTAAGTTATTTGTAATGAATTAATGATATAGTAAACCCTCATATGCAATAATTATCTTCAACCCTCAAAATCTAATTTCCGTTTGAACATAATTAAAAAATAAAATATTTCTACGTTGAAAGTTGCTTTGTACAGCCTTTTTGTATGTAGAAGTTTCAACATTTGCGATGGAGCTCTTGCTTAGAAAGGAGCCGAGAGACAAAAGTTTTACATTCGCAGAACTTGGTCACTTATTGGGTCGCAATAATTCCTGGTGACAATACAAAGGAACCTTACAGCCTATTCTGATTAACGGGAACTTAGCAATTGTTTTGTTCATTAAGAATTCAGCGAAATATAAAAGCATAGAACTGTTTCTATTGCAAGATTTATGAAACGATCTTTTGTCCGACATTTTTCATCGTATTGTGGCCTTCTTTTGTTGAAAAATTGCAGTGCTTAGAGCATTCTAGAGAATAAGTTGAATTCGGGCGCAATAACTGCATGTAGATGTGTTTATATGAAAAATGTTAGTGGTGCATGTAACGAAAAGTACCACTAAAAAATAATAGCAGCATAGAAAATACATGTTTAAACATTGGGATTATAATGTAAGAAAAATCGAAAAGGCCTTGTCCTTAACATTTTATCGAGTGCGTTACAGTTAAACTCAAATCATGACTTATTTTCTTTTCTACTTGTTGACCCAGCACCTAATTGGGAAGTATTGTGTCACTTCTCGCCCATCAGAGGGGAGGCATACTACGGGATGGGCAGGCTACAACACAGACCACAAGCGTCTACAGTAGCTCCTGTTTCATGGCTACGAAATAAAAACGGCTGTGAAACACTCATCTTTATATATAAAAAACTAACTGTACCAGTTTACCTGTGACCCAACATGTTATTCTGTCTGACCTCCCTCAATTATCGTCTTCTAATTTCAGTCGACAATCGCTCGCAGCTTTCAATCGGCCGCAGACAACTGGGGCGATTTCGAAGATGACGGTGATGAGGAAGGCCGCAGAACCCCGGGAGGCCGCAGGTCCTCAGGGCCGCACTTCCCGGGGGGGGACTTCGAGCTGGACAACGAGAAGGAAGAAACACAAAACGAGCTGAGCGCCTTGCAGACGAAAATCGACCTGTTGGAAAAGGAAAACGAAGACCTGCTTCGGGAAACGGCGGAAATTCCCGATCTCCGGTCCCGAATCAAACAGCTCCACAAGGAGAACAATCTGGTACGTTTTGCAACTTATTTAATTTGATAGTAATATAAGACGTATTCATTAGTAATTAGCTCATTAATGCTCACCTATCCTCCGCAATAGTATAAGCAACCTTTTGCTGTATTTTCTAGTAAAGAGGATGCCGGCGGTAACCAGTTAAAAGAAATACCGTTCTTGTGTGGTAATTCGAGTATTTTCCTAGGTGATTTACAATGTATGAATGATTCAATGTATTTCTATATTACCTACATACTTATAATATGTACTCCTGTACTAATCTTAGAGTCTGTTCCTATATTACTCATAGAAGTCATATATTTGCCTCATGAGTACATCGCTATGGGGAAACAAAAGTGTGCTAACATATAATGAGACTATCGCGATGTATTTTTTATGAGATTAAATTCTTTGTTCATTATGCAAGTCGGTACTTGCATCGTAAATCCACGTATAATCTATGGTCTAGTGGTGACAGAACCTATTGGTAGTATTGTAGTCGATAGAACACAGGAGAATTTTCATGGGAAGCCCCAAGGAAAACAACTTGCTCATTGTATTTTATGACCTCAACTGACGACCAGTGGCGGTCTAAATTAAATGTTTTGATTTTGAGAGGACTCGAGCTTTTTTTGACGCCATTTTCTTCATTTTTAAGGCAGACAAGCTCTTGTAAATTGCTTTTATGTAGGTACTGATGAAATATAGTCAATATTCTCTAGTGCTTATTGGTCGTTGAATCGAACCTCACATGTTCCTTTGTGTACCCAAAGACATCTAATAATGATTTGTTGATAACAAGGAATAGTTTTGCAATAAAAAAATCCCCGCCATTGAAACCTCATTTTATATTATATTCCTCTATTACAAAATTTATTTACAGTCTCAGCAGAACTCCTATTGCAATTTTATTTATAGATTCTATTCCTCACTATTCATTTGATAAAGGAAAGTCAGTCATTCATTGCTCGATGAAATCCAGAAGGGTTTGAAGGTGAGCGCGAACGGAGAATTTTTACATTTTCTATATTTCATACCTTCATAATCTATAATAAATCTTCTTAAACCTTTGTGGTTTCATTTTGAGACACCCGATTTATACGTTTGGTGTGGGGTTCACGTTCCGGCCAAGAATCGTAACTTGGTAATCATTGTTTTATTATTACTTGCTATACGTCTACTATCTACAATAATGCTAACACAATTTTAGGGCAAGCAAATCTTTGTACTTACGAGTATATCTAATTTTGTCCTAAGCACCTTGTGGATTTTGGTTCACTAGACAGCTACATTTACGTCCGTATTTATGAACCAAATAAGATTCCTGGGCTATACCAAAATAAGGCCTACCCCATAAACTTATTGAAAATCATCATGCTTGAGAAATTCTCAGGAGAAGAAAGAAATGCAGGATTTTCTTCGTAATTACCGTTGAAAATGTAACACCTACTAATGAAAGAACTCTACAATTTACACCCACACTGTTGGCTAGATCTAGATAACTTAATTGTATATGTACTTCTAATTTCTAAACTCCAGCACAATCGTACAGCTAGAAACTTATTTGTTCAGTAAAATTCACAGTCAGCAATCTCTTGTTCAGCATTCCGATTTGGTCGCCATTTTGGTTGTTGAAATTTCTCGCGCCGTGGTTTCATATTTCACTGACTTCTCTGTGCTGGGGTTCGGAGAACCGAGTCCAACCAGTAGGAGTTTCAGTACTCGGTCGTCTAATAATTGCAATTTCTATCAAATTGATATAACTATTGATGTATATAACTCCATGTATTGATCCAGCGGTTCTCATGCATTGCTGGTGCAAGACCCTCTTCCAGTCAGTAGAAATTCCAGTATACTGTTGTCTATTTCATTTATTTTTATTGACATCTCTTTCATCAAAAGTCATTTGAGACATTCACACTTTTAAGGGTATGTATACTATGTTAAATAAATAAATAAATGTACTGATCTGAATTCAAATCATTCTCATCTCCTAATAATGAATCGTTGGGTTACAAGAAAACACCAATTTAGTTGGCTAAGTCAGCTAGCTTAAGGAGAAATCATGAACATTTTGAATGTTTTTTTGCGGTTTTTTTTTCGCGAATATACGTATATATTTTGATGGAACCGTGAGGCTACAATAAACCGACCTACTGTAAGCGCCTGAATGCTCGCATAGTTCTGTGTCCATATTTATCGGCGATAAAGATTGAGTGCAAAATTCCATGAAGGTTATGAGTCAGACCTCGAATACAGAATCAAATAATTTACCTCTTGTTAGCGGATCTTGGAACGCTGCTACTGACTTCTGTTGTCAACATACGACTTAATTGTGCAACAATATCCTTGTTTCATGCAAATGTGTTCAATTTCATACTAATGGAAATGGACTTGCCGGTGCGAGAGATTAGCGTGGGACTCGGTGACGGTGAAATTCGAGGCATGTCCGATATTGAATTGTAGTTGTAACGAGACTCCTTATACTAAAACCTATCAGCAGGCTCATGTGTTTTGACCTCTCTAAAGGAAGTATCGTGTTCCACTAGGTACTTTGTCTACTTTCACGTGTCTCGTTAATTTTTTCTGACGCAACCAGAATGCCCAAATCCTAGTTTTTTATTTATATTAGATTAATTAGAAGTAAAATAACGTCACTCGAATTTTCATCGAAGGTAGCGCCGGGCTAGGAAGGATTTGAACCCGGACCTTCTGCATAGTAACCCACAGGAATGTGATACCCACAGCAAATTTGATTTTTTGCATGAAAATCAAAGTCCGACTAAATTTGACAGCATTCTGATCTTTCCCCACCTAATTAAATACACAATTGCAGGATTAGTATAATAATGGAACTTGTAAAACGTCTATTCATTTCACCTTACTGTTCTAAACAGTATGAATTGTTTTGTACTAACCATTTGATCTGGCCAAATATGAAACAAGTCTGCCTATAGATTTTGACAACAGCAATTCTCACACTCGGAGTTTGTTGCACTCAAGTGAAACTTGAGTGCACCATGATATAGACTGATCTGCTGTCCATCAAACACAACACTGGGGTCGATGTGCTCTATTCTTTTGCAGCCAGGACACGGCTCGGGGTAGATTTTTAGCACCATCCCCTCAGGGAGCCCGGGAAGTGTCACGCGTTGGGCGGGGCATTCCTCATGGGCCTCTAGACTTGGCACTTCAGAAAGACCTACCACTTCCCAGTAAGGGGAATCGTTGCTTTGAATGTCGGGGCAGCTTGCATCAGGCGGAGTCAATCTGCAGAAGTTATTCAAGTGAACTGACTTCGAACACTGACGTGGTTGGTGTGTTGTGATTGTTGAACAAGGATGAGATTTTTTCAGAGATCTTTTTGGACATGATTTTGACTCTTCCATTCGATCTACTGTATCTGAGAGTTTCATAGAATTTTTAGTAAATTCTTGTGAGAATTGCATACACTTTGTCGAAGACTCTTTTGAAATCCTCTTACATTTCGCTGCACGCTCTTTTAAAAATCCCTGAGAAACTCTATTTGGGAATTCTCTAGGTCTTTTCAGCAACTGTCTGTCTAAAGAACAGAATTCAATGGGTTTATAAGTTTCACGACTTTCACTAGCAGTTTCAAGCGATTTTGAACATTGGCTTTGGGTATGAACACAAGATTCTCCAACAGTTTGTTGGATGTACTTAATGGGGTGGTCTCTGAAATTTGGTTTTTCAAGTGGAGAAAAAATGGACCTCAAAGTTTTCGTTGGAAATTGCATAAATGTCAAATATGGGCTTGGAATAGAAGATCCATTGCAAATGTTGGATTTTTCAATTCCAGAACCTTGACTTTGCATTCTAATAGATTTAAAATTTTCTTTTCTAGCCCTTTTCGAATCTAAATATGGACTTGAAACATCTGACCTTACAGTTGACACTTCTAAGCTTTCAGAGGAACGACTATTCACAGGATATTTAATAAAATTTGAGCTTTTTCTTGGAACTTCAATAGAATCCAAACTAAGACTTTCATGTTCAATAAAATCTGAACAAGAATTTGTATCTTCAAGCGACTGAACATATTGTTTTGGTACTGTCATATTGATGGTTGTTATTATTTCACTTTGCACTTGGTCCTCTTTCGATTTACCCTCTTCAGTTTGAATTCCACTGACTTCTGCCTCATGGGTTGATCGAGTCAATGGTTTTGACATGATAGCTGCAAAGAAATGTATCAAATATAATCACTACTTCTAATTAGAATTATCATATGTGTTAATCACAAGAGTAATGTCACAATTAGTCAAACCCGCCTTTCTGAAATTCTCCATGTTTGTCACTTGAACCACCGACTTCTCCATGACTAGTCCTTCTCTGAGGGAGGTCATGCTCCTAATTAATATCAGGTTGTAAAGTCGAACCTGAAGAATTCAAGGGACCGGAAATTTTTCATTTACACAAAGGTTTCTCTTATAAAGAGCTTACTGTAGAGAGGTAAATTGGACCAGAAAATTGTCCTCTTATATCACATAAAATTAGTTCTGTAATAGGTTGAAAACGAAAGATTTCTCTTTAAAGAAGTTGTTAGATACATGCACATTGCACATGGTGTATTGAGATTTTAGTTACAACATTGGTGAAAAGTCTCATATTCACAGCAAACAAAATATTACAAATAGTTATTATGCTATCATCATCATTCACAGATGAATTTCATTATGTACCTAATTACTGAAATCATAAAAATGGTTTAAATCTTACCTCTTGTCTATAGTCTTCAGGTTTAAATTTATTAATTAAAACTATGAACATCACTGATAACGACTTATCCGATTTCTGTTTCAGCTTATCAAATCGACCGACAAATTTGAACGCGAAGTCGAGAGTTCCAAAAAATTACTGGGTAAGATTCCTACATTCATTCCTACGATATCTCTGTCATTACCCAAGTTATCTTGGCTTTTCTAGTGGGCAAACTGATGCTCTCCTGGATTTGAAAATCTACATGTGGCAAGTTCAAATCCCGCATGCACACAAATATTTCGATTGAAGCTTGTTCCTGGACCTATTGGCTTTTCTTTTATTCGTATTATCCTCTTTTTCTGGACGCTAGAACATCAGCAGATGAACTTGAACAAATATACCTTAATATTTTGTAGACTCTCTTCCTTAGCTATCATCCAAAAATACTTGGTAATTTTTATAGCCTTTGTTAACTTGGACTTAACAATTTAAATTTTTTAATCATTAATGAATCAAATTCAACATTTTACGTTATTTGTATTTGTTGTGTTTCTTTGATTTCAGATGAACAGAAAGAATCCATCTCAAGATTAGAAAGTCAAAACAGTCAGTTACAACATGATCTTGTAAGCAACAACAACAAAAGTCAGTGGCATTTTTAATAGATTTGATATGAAAATTATCACATGCTTATCCTCAATTCACTTCAAGTAAATGGACATTCTAAAACCTAGCTTTACAGAAATGTAACTTTGCTCAAACACATTAGATTTATGTATTAGATAAGTAGGTTAGAGCCTTAATAACAAGGTTTTTTCACACATTGCATTAGTTCGCCCAACCAATGCTTCACCCCATCAACATTAAAAGCTTGTTAAAATATAGTCTCTTACTCTTCCTCCCAAAAATGAAATCAAACAAGAAATTACCCACAAAATAAATATTCTTCCATGCGTACATCTTACTCACGCATGGTTTTGTATTGCAGACCGCCCAAAGCGCCACCATAGCGGAGTTAACCCAAGAGATCACCCAGCTGAGAGATGCGCTCGACAACACACAGGACGAAAATTCGAATCTTTCCACGGGCGTCGAACACCTCGATATGCAGCATTCCAGAAATCTGCGTAAGTATTGGTCTTAATTCAATCTTGACAGTTGACTTTTTTAAGAATTTTTGAAGAGCCCTTTTAATAGTAAATTATAAAATACTTTTTTGTCAAGTTCACTATGCACAGTATTTTTTTTTTTTGAGTTTAAAGTAGCTTTCAACTACATGGTCATATCAAGACGCGTGTTACCCTCCATTCGCAGAAGTAATGTCCAGGAACTGTACACTGTATTAGAATTGAACTACAGTCGAACATTGATATGTAGAAATGCCAGGGACTGACCCTTTTATTCCACCTATCCAGGTATTCCAACTTGGCCTTCCAGGTGTTGGGACTGGCACTTTAGTTCCACATATCGAGGAATTCCATATATCCAAATTAGACTGTACTAAAAAATATATATTTATCTTATCTCTTTTCAACTGAAATCTACCCTCTTGTAAACTTATTCCCGCCAACAGAAGATCTCATGGACGCGAAGCGGGACGCTGACCGCCGCAACACAGCTCTGCAGGATGAGGTGACTCGTCTCCGCGAGGCCTTGGAGGCAGCCACTCCCCCTCCCCCCAGCACAGGGGCCCCCCCTCCCGCCCCTGCCACTGCTGACACCGGCAACACAGGCACCCAGACCGACCCAGAGCTCCCGCTACCCCTAGAGCCTTGCCAGACAGGATCCGACAACTCAGATGAGATATCCGAAGCCTATGATATGCTGCAGAGTGAATACGACGACTTGAAGGCTAAGTTCGATGAGGTAATTTTAATACGTATGTTTAAACGTCAAAACACAGACTCTTTCAATATTTCATTAACTGGCTGACCCCTGTATTTCCATTCATAATATACTTTGGAAGCTAAAATTATTGTAGGTACCGTATAAATGTTCAATAAGAAATGATTTTTGTATCCAAAAAGAGGAAACCAAATACAAAATATATGTATTTATAAAAAAGATTCAATTGTTTTCAACACAAGTCGTATTGAATGTAACTATTAATTTTATCTATATCTATAAAAGAAAGCTGTCTGTATGTATGTATGTATGTGTGTATGTATGTATGTTCTTTATACAAATCCACACCGTTTGACCGAGAAACCTGAAATTTTGCACATAGGTCCGCTTGGATCAGGAAATTCTTCTAGGCTAGATTATATCTCCCTGAGGTTAAGCTACAATGAGTAAGGATAAAAATGGATGGGTGACGCAAAAAAAATGCACGTTTTTTGACATAAATGACATTTTTTCTCGAAATTTGTCGCGACGACCTATCAACTCAAAGCGAGAAAGTTTTAGGCAAGGGCTTAAGCTTTCAATTGACATATCGATCGCGAATTTCTGATGAGCCGTTCTTGAGCTACGCCGGGTAAGGTAAAAAAATGGATGGGTAACATGTAAAATATTCACGTTTTTTGACCTAAATGACATTTTTTCTCGAAATTTGAAGTGACGACCTATCAACTCAGAGCGAGAAAGTTTTAGGCAAGGGTTTAGGCTTTCATTTGACATATTGATCGCGAAATTCTGATGAGCCATTCTTGAGCTACGCCGGGGAAGGCCAGAAAATAGATGGGCGACAAAAAATATTCAGGTTTTTTTTCAAACCTAAATGACATTTTGTGTGTGCGTGTGTGTGTGTGTGGGTGTGTGTGGATGTGTGTGTGTGTGGATGTGTGTGTGTGGGGTGGGTGTGTGTGTGCGTTGTGTGTGTTTGATGGGCTGGCGAAGCGGCGGGTGTAACCCGCTAGTTGGTACTAAAAATATACGAACCCCAATATCCTGGCGCTAACTAATCGACTAATGTGTTATGTAGAAAGCAAAATATCTTTTTCAGTTGCAAGTGTTGCAACATCCAACGAATCTAGTAGTTATAATGGATATTTCCGAAAAAAAATTCCAGGTCGTGAAACGGACGAAATCCGACACCGGTAATCAAACCGAGGAGCCTTCATCCACATCTAGCTCATCCGGTAGAAATGGGTTCGAGCTGGTTCCCACTAGTGAAGACTTTACCGAGAAGATTCGCGCTATGAATGAAGAGGTGTGTAAAGGATGGGAAATAAATAGATATAACTATGTACTTATTCTATAAACAAGACGGGAAGAAATTTGACTTTGACAAAGCACCAATCTGTTTTCCTATACTTCTTCACGGTGGTAAAAATTTAATAATTTACCAATTTATGTTTACATCATTGTAAACATAGATTGGTATGTATGTTTTTTTTTTTTTTAATTATGACTATGAGCTTTAATTTTGCACAAAAAGATTTCTGCTGGTATCTAGTTGTTGAATAAGAAATTTTATTGTTTACTTATTTTTTGTTTGTCATATTTCAGGTATCCCAGTTGAAAACAAAGGAAAATGAACTACACACTCGTATCGAGGAATTGGAAGAAAAACTGCAACAGAAACTTGACGACGAAAAATCCGTGAGTTATCAAATTGAAGAAAAATCCATTGAAATCAGTCAGCTCACTGAACACAACCGATTCTTGCAGAATGAAATGGATTCTTTGAAGGATAAACTCAGAGATGTTGATGAAAATGTACCAATAAGTGGTGGTCAAACAGTAGATATTGTTGCTAAGAAAGATGAACTAATCGAAGAGTTAAAGGCAGAACTAGAACACGTCCAGAGAGATTTGAAAGAAAAAGAATCTGAAATAAATCAGTGGGCACAAGGCGATGCTTGGGGAAATTCGAGCAGTGGAAAGCAAGATCTCGAAAAATTACTCGTAGAAAAGCAAGAATTAAACGAGGTCATCCAAGATCTAGAGAAAATAAATATAAAATTGGAAAACGACCTAGAGTCACTGAAGACTGAGCATAGTGAACAGTTAGCTGAAAAAACTGTTTTGTTGTCGGAGTTGACCTCCAAACTGAACACTGTAGAAGCAACTCTACAGCAGAAGGAACAAGAACTAGAAGGATGGAATGGTTCCGATAATTGGGGATCATCTGGAAACCAAGGAGAAATAGAAAGTTTGATAAAAGAAAATGAAGTAATCAAAGAAAAGTTGGCTCAACAAGAAATCGCCAATTCTAAGTTGAAGGCTCATTCAGAATCTCTCCAAAAACAACTGGTCGAAAAAGAGATGGAGATTGAAGAGTGGGGGAACAATGATAGCTGGAAAGGTGAAGATAGCGAGAAGCTTGCCTCTGTTCAACAGCAGAATGCAGCTCTTAATGAGAGAGTTTTGGAATTAGAGAGACAACTGACTTC
>CM044956.1:17115174-17308474 GCA_024516035.1 Bactericera cockerelli | reverse complement strand
GGTTACGGAAAACATAGTTCCCATGCATTTCATGTACTTTCAGCCAGCGAGGTTTTCAGCAGGAGTTTGTACATACTGGTGTGGAGAGATGATATAGGACCTGCACTCATACCCAGAGTCACCAAGAAGTTTTAGTACATGTGTTTTAAAGTCTAAGGGCGGAATTAATAGACGTTTTTGTAATACCTCTGTGGCGCTAAGTCAAATTTAAAAAATGAAAACAAAATTAAAAATTCTGTAGAAATTAGAAAATTGTCAGAGGAAATTAAGTTGAATAAGTTACACATTTTATCCTACAACGTTCAAACTTTAAGAACTGAGGCCAGACTGCAAATTTTAGAAGATGAACTAGAAGGTGTTGATTGGGATGTTCTGGGCTTAGCTGAGGTAAGAAGGATAGGAGAAGAATGTGTAAACTTAAAGAGTGGGAATGTCTTCTACTATGTGGGTGAGAGACAAGGCTTAAGAGGAACTGGCTTTATTATCAACAAAAAATTGAGGAATAACATAAAATCATTCATGTCAAATACTGATCGTATAGCGCAGGTTATATTAGTCGTGGGAAGCATTTATGTCAGGATAATTCAAGTTTATGTTCCAACATCTGACTGCTCTGAGGAAGAGATAGAAACTTTTTACAGTAATTTGCAAAGTACAATAGATGAAAAACAGAATAGAAATACAAAAACATATGTGATTGGTGACTTCAACTGTAAAGTAGGATATAAAAAGTATGGAGAGCTAGAAATGGGGGACTTTGGTTATGGAGTTAGGAACAGAAGAGGAGAGAGGTTACTTGAATTTGCAAGTGAGAATGAAATGTTTATTGTGAATAGTTTCTTCCAAAGTTTAGAAAAATGGACTTGGACCAGTCCAAATGGTATAGCTAGAAATGAAATTGATTTTATTGTGACAAAAGAGAAAAGGACTATAAATAATTACACAGTATTAGATAAACCAAACGTTGGTAGTGACCACAGAGCAATTAGGGCAATAGTATTACTTCCAATTAGTAAAAGAGATGCAAGGAAACAGAAATTTACAAGAATAAAGAAAATGGATGGAGAAAACTTGAGAGTCAATCAAGAAAAGTACTCTAAAATCTTGGAATCAAATTTAGAAAAATGTAAATTAACTAAAAATTTAGAAAAAGATTACAAGTCAATGAATGAGACACTCATAACAACCGCAGATAAATTCCGGAGGAAAAGAAAAACATGGCATAAGAAGTTATCGGAAAAAACACTGAAACTATTAAAGAAGAGGAGAAACATTAAAAGAAGTAGAAATTTGAATAAATCAGAATACACAGGATTGTGTAAAATGATAAGAAAAATGGCGGAAGATGACATCCAAATATACAACAACAATTTTCTACAAAAGGCAGTTGAAAATAATTCTAGTTTAGTCAAAGCAAAAGGTGAATTAAATGTCGGAAAAAACAGAAATTCTTAGTTTAAAAGGAATAAATGGGGAAATAATAAGAAATAGGGACTCAATTGTAGATAGAATAGCTGAATTTTACTCAGATTTATATAGAAGCGAAGATAGAATCAATAAAGTAGAATGTTGTAAACAAATTGAGAGCATCAATGAATCTGAGGTTATAAAAATGATTACAAAAATGAAAAATGGAAAGTCTGGAGGTAGGGATGGTATAATCATAGAAATGATAAAGTATGGTGGGCCACAAATAATAAAAATTATTACCAACCTTTTCAATTTATGCCTTGAAATAAAAAATGTCCCCAGGGAATGGTGTATATCTAAAGTGTGTTTGCTTTTTAAGAAGGGTGATAAAAAAGACCTGAACAACTACAGACCCATAAGCCTACTCAGTGTCGTCTACAAACTTTTTTCCAAAATCTTAGTGAATAGGTTGACACATACTTTAGACAGTAAACAACCACCTGAACAAGCAGGGTTTAGAAGTGGCTACTCAACAATAGACCATATTTTAGTTGTGAAAGAGGTTCTGAGGAAGGCGGAAGAATATAAGATACCGGTATGCATGTTATTTGTGGACTATCTTAAAGCGTTTGACTCGGTAAATATGGTATCAGTATTTGAAGCTCTCCAAGAACAAGAAATTGGAAAAGAATATGTTGAAATGTTACAATTAATTGCACAGAGGAACAAAATGGAAATACAAGGTATAGAAATCAACGTTGAAAAGGGCGTAAAACAAGGTGACCCTGGCTCGCCAAAATATTTCAATGCACTGTTAGAAAAAGTATTTACAAATCTAAAATGGGATAATAAGGGGTTAAAAATAAACAACAGACGGCTGCACCATCTTCGTTTTGCAGATGATATAGTGTTGTTTGCTGAAAACATAAATGATTTAGAAGAAATGTTCAGAGAGCTAATGGAAGAGGGAAAAAAGGTAGGATTAAAAATAAATATGGCAAAAACAAAATTACTAACAACAAACATAGAAGATAGAAGAAATATAAAGATAGGCCAAGAAATTGTTGAGGAAGTACAAGAGTTTGTCTACTTGGGTAGCCTCATTACTAAAAATGATGACTGGCCTGAAATCTATAGAAGGATAAAACTAGCATGGGGCTCCTTTGCTAAGTATAAGAATTTCCTTAAGAGCCCATCCGTCAGACTAAAACTGAAAACCAAGGTTCTTCAAGCATGCGTACTACCCAGTCTTCTTTATGCTTGTGAAACATGGGTATTGAAAAAAGCCTACATTAAAAAATTAAGATGTGTTGTGAGGAGAATGGAGAGAGCAATTCTAGGGATAACATTAAGGGACAGGAAAAGGAACAGCTGGGTAAGAGGGAAAACAAAAATGGAAGATATAGGAGGAAAAATATGGGGTCTTAAATGTAAGTGGGCAGGACATATTTTAAGACGAGAAGATAATAGATGGACTAAAGAAGTACAATTTTGGACAGTTAGAGAAAAAAGGCGGAAAGGTCGACCAAAGAAAAAATGGATGAAGAATTTAAAGTATATTAGGTCAAACTGGAGAGAAATAGCAAAGAATAGAGACAGATGGAAGATAGTAAGAGAGGAGGGAAAAAGATTGTTTGTATAGAAACCCATGTCACTTATAAACTGATATTAAAAATATTATATAGAAAAAATTCTCACTGGATATTTCTAATATTCTCATTTACTGATTTTATGTATAATTTTATTTTATTTTTAATATTGTTATATTTAAGTATTGAAAAAAAAAAAAAAAAAAAAAAAAAATATCCCAAAAGGCGTTAGCCTTTTGGAGGCCTTCAGCCAGCATGAAGAAATTGGTAACAACGAAAAATTAGAGAGAAAAAAAGGGAGCAGTTGAATAGAAAGAAAAAGTCTATATACTAATCTTTTGTCCCTAAAAAACAATTTCATGGCTGAGAACAATTTTTCTATTTGTATATTGTAATACTGTTTCAAATGTTTTTTGTAAATTATTTGTTCAATAAAGGCTATTTTATTTTATTTTATTTTATTTATTTATTTATTTACTAGAATTATAATTATAATTCTCATACCTAGCTGTTTAAGAATTCTAAATATTATCAAACACCTCGGCCGAGGTGTGAAGAACGCCAATACAAAGAAAGAGACAGCCCGGCAGAGTGTAAGGTTACGGAAAACATAGTTCCCATGCATTTCATGTACTTTCAGCCAGCGAGGTTTTCAGCAGGAGTTTGTACATACTGGTGTGGAGAGATGATATAGGACCTGCACTCATACCCAGAGTCACCAAGAAGTTTTAGTACATGTGTTTTAAAGTCTAAGGGCGGAATTAATAGACGTTTTTGTAATACCTCTGTGGCGCTAAGTCACGGATTGCGTACTGTGTAAGATAGGGAAAACCGACACTTACCAACGACTTAAGTTATTGATGTTGTCTATTAATTACGCCCTAAATCTTGTAGGAACTGAGATTCGGACAAATTCAGAATGTTCCCGAATGAGCTTTTATCTGCCTGGGATTAGCTCGTTTTCAGGAAATATCATATAGACTTAGAAATTCAAATTGTGGTGAAGCACAAGCAGAAAAAGCACAGGTGAAGCACAGAGCAGAAAAATTCCTGCCCCGCTGGGGATCGAACCAAGGTCACCATGCGTGCAATGCCTAGCGCTAAATCATTGGGCAACGGTGACTACTCACAAATCGCTTCTCGGCCTTTTGGTTAAGATGTTATATCACAAAAATAAGTATTAATTAATTAATTTTAATAGCAATCGCGTGATAATGGCCAGTTTGAAAAATTTTCAAGTATTTTTTTAGGAATAATTCAAATTTATTTCAGTCTTTATTACAAAACTTTTATAAACTTAGCACATCAGGATAAGATGACAGGTTTATGAAGAACAAGGACAAGGATAATTAAATAATGGGCAAAAAAATAAAGATGTCATGAAGATAAACAAGTATTTGAATTTTGAAAAAGATAAACATTTTATCTTTGTTTACGATTTAAAAATTCCAAAGAAGAAATTCTATAGTATTTTCAATATTTTTTCTCTTTGGGAAGCCAATCGGTCCTCGAATCACTGATTCGTGAATCAAGGTTACTTCCTCAAATTGAGTGCTCCGAATCACCTGCGAATCAGAGATTGGAGATGATAAAACCCGATTCGTCGAGCCAATCCGGAGTTCGAGTGAATCCGGGGTGAATCTTGGATGATAAAATCGGCTATAAGTTTTGGGTTCAATCTCCGGCTGAAGCAATCAATGTTTTAAAATAATATTTGCGAAACTAGATGGTATTTTTAGGATTTTCTCACTTGTTTTTCACATTAAACGTTAAAGCAGTTGAAATTTTCTCAAAAGCCTGGTACAATATTAAACTGCTTAGTCGGAAAAATCGTACAAAATATTGTTTCCTTTAACTCCCATTTCAATTTCTGTCGGAAACAGGATTGAAGTACTGAAGAACGGATCTCTCTACATCTCAGAGGTCCACCAAAGCGACGAGGGCAAGTATGGCTGTACCGCGGGCAATATCAAAGGCTTCAAACGTGTGGAGACCACGCTAATCGTTAAGAGTAAGTTTGTTATTACTTAGGTATTATTAGACAAAAAAGGTGTTTAAACCTAGTATGTATAATTGTATACCTACATAATTATAATTTATAGGTTTGGTATATTACGGTAGTCATAAATTTCCTTCAAATGTCAGCCCAGATCAAATAAATTTGTCTTCGAATAAACGGATGAACGTCTCTTTTAACTGCATGGCCAATGGCCATATCATGACGGGGGTTTTGCCCTCCATTCGCTGGAAACTGAAAAACCTGCTAACCACATTCAAATTAACTTCACCTAGCCTGAGTTGGACCGGGAATAGCCAGCATCACAAGGATTCAAATTTGAATGGTCGCCCATCCAAGTCCTAACCTCGCTGAACATTGTTTAACTTCAGTGACAGTATGAAAACTGGTGTATTCAACGTGGCATCAGTTATTATAATAATTATCATGCTTTATTAGAAAGACATAAAATATACAAAATTTACAAAATAAAATAGTTCGAAAATTAATGAGAGATAAAATTGTTTGAAAATAAATAAATAATAACGAAGAAAATAATAATGTTCTAACTAAAGGGCGGGGTTATCTTCCTCCCAACCCTTATCAATGCTCGCTAAAAGTAAGCAAATCATTAAAACAATATTTATTTATTTTTTATTTATAAACAATTGGACCAAGCTTTATTTACATTTTTTTATATACAATGAACATGGTAACAAGTTGTGAAATAAATACAGGGTGGGGCAAAAGTCTGGAAACCCCTGAATAACTTTCGAATGACTTCTTCGGTAAAATTAAAATTTTGTTTTTTAAACCGGGGTAATAAGACCTTCTTTTAGAGTGGGTTTGACTTTTGTTACCGGCTCCCATGTCGGGGCCAAGGGGGGCAACTTCATTTTTTTAAATACGAACCCCCAACTTGCGATAAATTTTTGGAAAGGGTTTTAAACAAGAAATACTTTGGTGCAAATTTTATTTTTTTAGAATTAAGTGTTTGCATATGGCGTCCAACTTTGTGTTTGCAGTAAAGTCTGGAAACCCCTTAATATTATTCAAAAGGGTTTTCTCAGTAAATTTCAAATTGTGTACCGTAATTCGGGGTAGTTAGACCTTTCCAAAAATGTATCGCAAGGTGGGGTTTTGTATTTAAAAAAAAATGAAGTTGGCCTCCCTGGTCCCGACATGGGGGCCGGTAAAAAAAATCGGTCCCATTCTAAAATAAGGACTGATTACCAAGGATTACCGTACACAATTTTAAATTTACTGAGAAAGCCCTTTCGAAAGATATTAAGGGGTTTCCAGACTTTACTGCATACACAAAGTTGGACGCCATATGCAAACACTTAATTCTAAAAAAATAAAATTTGCACCAAAGTATTTTTTGTTTAAAACCCTTTCCAAAAATGTATCGCAAGTTGGGGGTTCGTATTTAAAAAAATGAAGTTGCCCCCCCTGGCCCCGACATGGGGGCCGGTAACAAAAATTGACCCCACTCTAAAAGAAGGTCTTATTACCCCGGTTTACCATACAAATTTTTAATTTTACCGAAGAAGCCATTCGAAAGTTATTCAGGGGTTTCCAGACTTTTGCCCCACCCTGTATAAACAAAGCCTGATCAAGGGTGGTGATAATGCCTTCGGCATTCTTCTCCGTTGTACTTTTATTGTACTTTTCTTCACAGCCACTGAAGGATTCTCTCCCCGCTCCCCGGACGACCTTGAGAGCGGCCTCCCCCGGACCATGGCCATCACCCTGAGCATAGCGGCCGCTTACCTGCTGCTGGTGTTCGGCCTCATGGCCTGGTGCAGGGCGAGGCGGAGGAAGAGGAAGCAGATCTACCTGACACAGGAGGCCAACAATGCTGCCAGTGTCGAGGCCGGCGCCGCTGCAACACGTGAGTAGTGTCATGACACACATTGGTGAAAATTTACCCAACACTGCCCTATCATCATAGGGTGACGTCATTATTCAACAATTTAGATCAATCTTTATTTACATTTTTTATATATAGGTGCAGTCAAAAGGTATAATATAATATAATTAATTAAAGATAAACAAAGTTTGATCAAGGGTGGTGATAATGCCTTTGGCATTTTCTTCCATCGTGAATGATGGTAGCCACAGTGGAGGAATGACTCAGCACTTCTACCACTGTCTTTACAAGGAGGCTAATAATTGGCAAGGGCCCCTAGAACCAAGCCAATACTGGTCTACTCCCTGTTTATAGTCCCCCAGCCAGACTGCTGCCCTATACTGAACCTAGCTTGTGTTGACCCAGCACCTAAATGGGAAGTATTGTGTCACCCAATGACTAATACCACCCCTAATCTATGTAACCGATTCAACCATTAAATAAATCGAAAACAGGAATTCTTCACAAAATGTAGGTATGTACCTATTTTTTGGCTATTGTTTTCAACAATATCACAATTTGTCCTTGGATTTCAGATCTCAGAGACGCGATAGAGCTGCGAGTGAAAGATGCCGACGGCACCGAAACAGCACAGTCTGCAAGTTCTGGCCACTCCAAGAGAAGCGGCTACGATAGGTTTGCCTTCGACAGGAGGAATCTGTCCAACATGATGCTCCTGGGTAAGCGAAAGACAATGAGAATGTTACTTACGTTCGTGGTGCATCGGTTTTTTTGTATTAGGGGCGAAATCAATAGTTTTCTAAGACAATATGCAAATTTTAGACTCAGTTCCACAAAGGTATTGCAAAATACTTAATATTAATTAAGAATTGCAAAATAGGTACTTAATATTAATTAAGTATTTTGTACTTATTTCTATTCTCTTGAATTGATATTAACAAAACATAATAACAGCTTACTCGGATTCAAGTTTCCTCAATCCAATGAAAGACTGCCTCTATGGAAACATGTCCGTCTTCAGATGGGTGAGAGGATACACAATACTTTCACGTTCGAGCTGGGGCCAATTTTTCCTATATATAAATAATTTATTAGAATAATAATAAAAATAATAATAGTAACTGACAGAACGCAACCCCTAGGACTATATTCCTTACAGATTTCTCCCAAAAAAAAAAAAATCTGGTGTAAACATCACACGACTTTCCTTATCCCCCAAAAAGGAGTCGAATTCCGCCACTGGTGACTCAACGGTAACAGATAACTAAAAACCAATGCCAAATTCGTAATCAGCACTTCAAAATCATTGAATTTGATATGTCACAACCCCCATCTAGGATGAATAATAAAAAAGTTAGTCAAAGCGGGTCCCCCCCAAATACCGGTAAATTGGGGCCGAGTTCCAAAAAGTTCAAGATATCAAAAAAATGATCAGAATAGACCCCTATTATTTTTTTAATCTAAGAAAATGTTGTTCTCTAAAAAATTTTGTATCTTTAACCAATTTAAAGAAGCGGCGCTTGCGGGTAGCATTTGCGGCCCTGTGGCCGCAGAATGCGGCCGATTTCAACCAAAAGTTTTGTGGTTCGTCTGGTGTATAAAATTAATTTGTGTACCAAATTTCAAGTCTCTAGCTTTTACCGTTCTTGAGATATCCTGTTCACACACACACACACAGACAGACAGACAGACAGACAGACGCACGGACCAATGGCTGAAAACAACTTTTTTGGTATCCTGAGGCCATGATTCGTCCAGAAATGTGAAAAACTGGGTAGGTCAAATTTTCGACGAATACAATACTTTCCTTATTATAAGATAAGGAAAGTAAAAAAAATTCCGGAAATCTTTCGGAAAGTAATAAGTCGTTGAAAAAAGTTCTTGTATGATTATACCATGGAAAATGTTTCAATTCTCACAGGAAGCGGAGAATTTGGCGACGTATTCCTGGTGCAAGCTAGAGGGCTCAAAGGCCCGGATCCGCTGGCCTCTTCAGTCCTCATGGCCAAGTCTCTCGTGCACAGCAAGGATGACGACGCCCTGACCGAGTTCAAGAGGGAGATAGATCTGTTCTGCAAGCTGGATCACGCGCACGTAGTGAAGATGATAGGGCTCTGTCGAGACGGGGACCCACATTACCTGCTGCTGGAATACACGGACTGGGTGAGTTTTTGTTTGAGTTTTATCTAAGATATTTTAATTTCTCTTCAAGTGATATTTTAATTTCTCTTCAAGTTTAATTTCTCTTTTTCTTCTATGAATATTACATTGAATTCGCGAGGTTCCTACGTACAGTTAAAGTTAAATCACAGGTGATAGACTTGATCCATCCCACTTGCATGAGCCAATGTACCTAACATGCAGGTAGCATTACCTCGTTGGATCGCCAAAGAAATCTTCTGAAAGAGGAAAGCTTTGGCGGCCCTATTACCAGTGAAATGAACCAAGCCATCACCAACAGTATTAAAAAAAGTTTTCATCTCCTTGCTCCAGGGGCCCATTGTCTCACAAATTACATTGAATTGCACCCGTTATTAACTTCTCCTAAATATGCTTTTCTTTACTAAGCTGCTGGATTGGGTTGCTTTTTTTATTAGTTTTATCAAAATATTTTAATTTTTATTCAAGGAATGATGTTATCTATATAAATAATTACATTGAGTTGCAACCGTACCTTCTCGATTTTCTTTACTTACCTAAATATTAAATAGAAGGTACCAGAGTATGAGGGATTATTGATGGAGAAAAGTGACCTTATCTACTCAGACCTAATTTTATCAATTACCTACATTAAGTTGTTGAAGATTGGGAAACACGAGTCTCATTTGAGTTGACTACATAAAGGGACTACCTGTATTGTGCTGATAGTCTTAAGTCTAAATAAAGCTCTACTTTAATTAATTTAGAGTATAGAGAGCGAGAGAAAATAAAGAACACTTTAATTACAACTAACTTATACTCATTAAAGTATTATTCGAATTTCAGGGAGATCTGAAACAGTTCTTGCTGGCAACTCGCAAAGATTTCAAAGACAAGAGTGGGGGCCCGGCCAAGCCCAAAGTTCGCTCCCTCTCCACCAGCCAGGCCCTCCGAATGGCCTACCAAGCGGCCGCGGGCCTTGAGCACCTGTCAGAGAGGCGGCTCATTCACAAGGATGTGGCCGCCAGGAACTGCCTCATCAGTTCTGACTTGAGCGTGAAGATTTCCTTGTCCGGCCTCAGCAAGGATACATACCAGAAGGAGTACTACAAATACAGGTTAGTCAAATGGTTGTATCCAGGTTTTTCTTATAAAGAAGTTACCTATTTTCCTTTATACCTACAGAGGTAAATTACCGATCACAGTAGCTTGAACGATAAGGCCGCGGACTTGTAACCTGGAGGTCGATGTTTTAAGTCCCGGTTTAAGCATAGATTTAGTAAAACGAGTTTGAGTAGTTGTGATATCACGAAAGTGATTAACACAAATATGATTTTCAACTTAGGTAAATTTAACCTGGAAATAGTTCTCTTATATTCAAGGTCGACTGTAAACTGTTAATAATGTTTGTAGGTTTAATCGTTGTGGTTTCATGTCTTTCCTTGCCATTGACTTCACAGGAATGCAATACTGCCGCTACGGTGGCTCCCGTACGAAGCCATGTTTGACGATGAGTTCTCGACCAAATCCGATGTCTACTCCTACGGTGTCCTGGTGTGGGAGATATTCAACAAGGGGGAGCTACCCTTCCCTGACCTGGCTGACGATCAGGTGCTCTCCCAATTGGAATGCAGGAAGTTGTGCACGAAACACTCGTCGCGGACGCCGGAAGCCATCACATCGCTTCATCATAATTGCACTCACTCGAACCCAGCGGAACGTATCACCTTCTCCGCGATAGTGACTCAGCTACGGGATGTGATGAGCAGATCTAACTCTTGAAGTGATAAAAACCAGCTTCTGTAGAGGAGAAAAGTATAAAGAAAAGTGAACCCTTCAATATTGTAAAATGTTTGTATAAATGTGGTCATGTAATACCTATACCAGCCTTAATTAGAAAGCATAAGTTGCCATATCAATATTATTTCCATGCGTTAGGAGTTTAGGACTAGTAAAAGCGCGGCCAACTAAAAGAATAATTTTATTTTACTTCCGAGAAATTTCTAATATTAGAAATCGGAAGTATTGTGTTCGTTTTTGTAAAAAAAATATTTTTTTTGCTCCGATTTCAATTTTTTTCATATTTCTGGACGTTTCATAACCTACTGAGTAAATTTGGTTTTGTGTCCGTCTGTCGGTCTGTCGATCCGTCGGTCTGTTAAAACGATTCCTTGTAACGCGCAAATCTCAGAAACTACTCTACCGATTTTGTTGAAATTTTGCACATAATTGAATTCATACCAGCGGTTCTGGGTGAAAGAGACCATGCGCCTGACCACTAACTTTTTACTTAAACGCTTATATCTCGTGAACGGTACACCCGATTTTGATGAAATTTTGTAAGAATATGCATATTACTGTTTTACTTAAGTAATTTATATTTATTTTTAAATTAATTATAATTTGACTCTGATATATAAGAAAATCCGAAATTTTGGACAAAAAAGTCAAAAAATAAGTACCACGACTTGCCGATACAGAATTTTTTGTGGAATCTAGAATGTAGAAAAAACGGTTTTCTACCATATAAATCAAATTTGAAAAAAAATCGGTTCAGTCGTTTTGGAGATACAATTAATTTTGTATAAAATCTCAAAATGGGCACGTGTTAACAATGTGAAACAATCACGAGGAAGTATTGTGTCCATAATTGGCAGTGTTTTTATTATTATCATCCTGAAGTATAACATTTATTGTTTTAGTACTTTTAGTGTGAAATTTGATCTCCCCTTGAATTTGGTGTGAAATCACACAAGCACGAGGATCTCAAAAAGTCTATTCTTGAGGGATTGGTATAAATAATAGGTATGTAGTTATAATGGCGCAGCACGCAGCAGCGGCACTGATATTATCAAATTTCTTTGTTTACTAGATTTAGAAGTTTAAGAGACGAGAAATTCGATTCAGATTTTATCCTTCTGAATTATGTCCAAAGTTTTCTGCGATCTCTCTCCCTTTTCTTCCCTCACGAGAATCATTGAACATCCTCCTTCAAATGAATCTTAAATATGTTTACTTGCTAATTAAGTTACTTTTCTTTCTATGAAATAATGAAAGTAAAAAACTGTATTTTAATTTTGTAAATAACATTTTAGGTATCACACTCTTCAAATAAACCATATTCTAGCTGTATTAATCATTTTTAACTGCAGAGAGTAGGAAAGTACTTATATCATCTTAATATATAAATGTCAAAGTCACTGACTGACTGACTGACTGATCATCGCTCTACAGCCCAAACCATAATACCTAGCGAGCTGAAATTTGGTAGCTGAAGAGACGGGATTTTTCGAAATTCCCACTACAACACCTGCCATTGGCGAAAAAGGATTTTTTGCTTTCACGGCCATGCCTCGGCCCGCAAAGCGGGCGACAGCCCGCTAGTTATAAATAGATTTTTGAACTAACTTTTACATAATATTATATTATTAGGTACATATTGTAAATAACTATTATTTTACTAATGTTTATAATAAAAATATATCTTCAATATTTTCCACTATCTATACCTACATAAAACCGAGCGTTTTGTTTGACTTGCTTATTTTGCCCTTAGCCCTAGATATTTACATTCGCATTTAATTAAAACAGACTAATATTATGTTTGATTTTTTTTTCAATTCATTTTTATTAAATATGTACAATATACGTACGAGTACCTACCTACATGTACATTGTACAATTGTACATAATTATTATACGAGTATGTATAGCTCTATGTGAAACTATGTGGTGAAGTAACTATCTAAGAACCAAACTGTTCATGTGGATACCAATGCAGCGGTGCAGTGTAGCCCCAGGACGCGCGACGCATTTCACATAGGTACCAATCAGAATTTGACAAAATTTCGTCTTCTCTGGTTGTCAGCTCAGTTCAAACTATACTTTGCAAATTTAATAAACAAAAATTTCAAATAGAAAGGAGCCAAAAATTGATATTAAATTTAGTCGACCCTCCCTAATATCTACACGCAATTTGAGAAAGTTGTCAAAAGATCAAAAAGGCATGGTCTTATCTAAAGAAATGAGAAATACGCTCTGACTTCCGTCGTTGAAAGACGCCATGGTGTGAAAAATGTCTGTACTTTTTCTGCGTCACTTCCACCCCTGCTTACACCTCCATGGAAAAATTCAAATCCAACAAGAAAGTCCAAATCCATGGTTAGAACAAGTTTTAAATTTAAAACTTTACCAAAATGAGAAAATTTTAACGCGGTAAAATTTTAAATTCGTAGAAAGCTTAAACATGTCATGTGAATTTTTTGTGGTTATCTAAGCACTCCAATATCCAGAATTTCAGCTCCTATCCTCATTAAACCGTATCAACTGATAAATAGGTAAGTATTCTTCTAATTGAGTTATTTATCAAGTTATCAGTACTATTGCTCTAGTATTTAACATCCATCAATCCAGGAAAATCTTTCACCAAAAGGTAAATCCCAGTGTACACTATTATGTTCATTTATCACACTTAAACAGAATGATAAAATATCATCTATGATTATTGTTTGATTAAAAAAAAAAATATTACCTATAAAAAGGGCCGAGGGTTGCATAATATTGCTCTTGTATAATGCGAGATTCCTGTAGCCAATTCCAGAAACACTGTCCACTCTCAAAATCCCCAAATCTCTGTTTTAACTGTCACACAATGCACTCCCATTGGTTATTGTGTTCAAATTAACCAATCAGAGTGCATTGTGTGACAGTTGAAAGGAAGATTATGAAAGTGTACACATTAGTACTAACTTAATTTAATTAAAATTGAACCATCCATTCCTGAGTTATTGTGTCACAAATTACCAGGTAAACTACCGGTACCTATTAGCAAAATAGTTACTTGGATTACAATATAGACTTTTACCCAGATCAGTCAATGAAGTAATCTGTATCATAGAAAGTCCAATCCAATAACTTGATTTTTATTGAAAATTACCATAGATAAGGTTGAGCTTAACTATCTCACTCATTTCACAGGAGTCAATTGTTAAGAAATGTTAAAGACAAAGTCATCTACAAGTATGGAAAAAAATGCCAAATCACAAGAGCAGTTGAAAAAAATCAGAGAAAAAAAGAAGTTCAAGAAAGAGCAGAAAAAAACCAAATTGAAGGAACGGAAGTTTCAAGAAGCAAAGGAAAAGCAACCCAAAAGAACAATTAACAATCACTTTATGGGAAAGAAAGAAAAAAAGAAACTTAAGAAAAAAATTCTTAAGAAATTGATAAAAACTGAAGATGGAAACATTGCAAGGATTGAGTTAATCAGTAAATTGGTAAGAGGGTATTTTTGTTACAAAATTTTAAAATAAATGTTGTGGCTCCTCCTTAAAAGAAGAAAAAAAAATTGTTTCTGTGATGAGTTCTTGTACCTACATTTTATTGATTTTCTTCAATCTTCAGCACAAAGTGACACAGTTCATATTCGGGTCATCATTGAATTTTCTTCTTCTATTTAAAAAAACCACTTCTGTTCAGTTAAAATAAATTTATAAAATGAAAGGTGAAAAAATTATGTCAACAAACAAATTAAATTCAGTTATTTAGGATTTTATTCAATTTCTTACTGTCTATATTTCAGGATTCCTTAGAGGGCACAATATTAGGCTGTGTCAAAGAAATATTGGAATGGGGACTAATATTGGAGCTACCTGATTTTCTTAGTGCTGCTGTCCACATTACAGAAATATCTGATGTTTACTCAGAGCTTATGGAAAAATTCTCAAGTGGTAAACTAGAGGTAGCTACACAATTCTATTTATAATGTATGATGTACTTTAGGTTAGAGCTCCTTACCTTACAGTCAGAATCCAACATTTTGTTTTATCAATACCTTTAGATAGTTTTATTTATTTGGAAAAACTGCAATATTAATGCTTAAAGTGCACTGGTAGTCAAGTGGTTTATGTGCTAGTCTGGTTATCTTGTTAGTGTATGGATCCATTGCTTTAAATCCCAGTGCATGAATTTTTCCTCAGTAATAATAATAATAATACTCTAAGGGTAAGGTGGCAGAAAATGCTTTGAGCATTAACCTCACCTAGTGCTTACATTCAACTAAAGAGTGTTATTATTTTTAATGAAGTACCTTACAATTAGGAAAAATACAAAGTCATCATGTAATTATTATGGTAAATTTAATTATAGAAAAAAATGGAACAAAAGTAAAAAACACAATTAAATATTTACCTAAGTAAGAAAATGGTCTATATTTAGGAGAACTTAATAGATATTATAATGTGATGCATGTAACAAAATAGTTATATTTTCACAGAGTTATTCATAGTTTATATTATCATTTCCAGAATATACCAGAACTCTCTAGTCTATATTCTGTTGGAGACCTAGTTGTTGCCAAAATAGTAGAATGTAATACCAACACACGTGGACAGAAACAAATCAAAGCTTCACTAAATCCACATCGTGTGAATGAAGTATATTTAAATACCTCTCTGGAAACAGGGCTAGTTCTGTCAGCCTGTGTGCATTCTAAGGAGGACCATGGCTATCTACTCGACATTGGAGTCAAGAACACTCGAGCCTTCATCAAGTATGACAAAGTTAACAGACCTTTGTGTAAGTATACCACCTGAGTTTATAAACATTCCATGAACATGAGAGTATATACTTGACTCAAAATCACTACATAAACTAGGAATATTTTCTCGGCCAAATTATTACTTTGTTTGATTTCAGGGTTGCCTTGAAATTGATTATTAATAATTTAAAAAAAATATCATATTTGTGTTAATCACTATCGTGATATCACAACTACAGGTTACAAGTCTGCTGCCTTATTGATCAAGCTAATTAAAAAGATTTTAATAATTATAAAGACAGCTTAGTGTAAATTTATAAGGAAAAAATAGTATGTCAGCAAAAAATCATACTGTGTATAATTACTTTAAGAAATTCTTTTTTTTTTTTTTTTTCTTATTTTCTTCTCCATAATATCTTAACAACCAATGGTTTAAAAAAACCATAATTTAATAATGAAGAATTGGGGTGATAGAGCTCACTTGAGTGAGCAATGTGAGCTTCCTGCTAAATATCAAGAAAGTCCGAAATAATAATAATAGATTAATCCAATGTGATCCATTGCAATCATTTCAGTCTTGGGCCAAGTAGTCATGTGTCTGATCACCAGTATAAAACAAGCCGCTAATCTGAGCATCCTAGAAGTGTCACTTGATGAAGAGCTGATAGCGGAGAGTAGATTGAGTCCTGCTCAAGTATCCTTCCTTAGTCTGGTGCCTGGCATGAAGGTCCTGACTAATATCTGCCAGGTAATTATGGTGTACTTTTATTATTATTTATTGAATAACACCTGGAATTGTGTGATTGCCTTGTGTTTATTAAACTTCCAAAAGAATACTGTACTTGTACATATATGTAATAGTTTAATACCTACATATTGAAGAACTGCAGGGTGGATTACATTTAAGGTGCTCATGTAGTATCAACTTGGTTCCTCTAGAAAGTTTTGAGAATACTTCAGAGGGTAGAAACACTATGACTGCTGGAGTAAAGGGACTTTTCAGTCTTACCTCGGCAGTATAAACAAGGTATATTATATTCTATTCATAGTAAAAAAAAGTGTGCCAAGTTTTTTACACTTTAAAATTATAGTTGTACTTTCCATACACACTAAATACATACAATAATAATTGACAAGTAATATTTATTAAATATTATTATAACAATCTGAATCCAAAGGGTTCTCAGAAAGAACTCAACTTTTCTGTCTCCTAGGAGACATAGGAAGTACTATCCTTGTAAAATGTAGAAAGTCTTAAATTTTACCAGAATAGTACCTAAAATTAGCTAAAATTTGATAACTTCTTCCTAAATATAAGCTAATTTGATTAGTTAAAATTTGAAACATCTCCCTAAATATTCTCAATGCGTTTCACAGGAGCACCCCAGCGGATGGAAAGTGAAGCTCAAACACACCCAGTTCAAAGGGTTCATCCCGTGGGACCAGATGTCCGACGTGGATAACGCCAAGTACCTGACGAACAAGAAAGTGGACCTGGACTGCACAGTCCTCTATGTGGCGCCCCGCAGTCTGGTGTACCTGAGCTGCAACCCCGCGCTGCTGGAGAGACGGAGTTCGAGACCCGAGTATGGCGTCGGGAACTTTGTTCAGAATGGAGTCATCACTCGCGTGGAGCCTCAAGGTTGTTATTTATGTATGATAGTTGAATTTTATTATAAAAATTTAACCGAACAAGCACAAACATAATTACATGTTCGGGGCATTTGATTGGTTGAAGATAAAGAAAATATAACAAGGTCTATCTAAAGGAATGAGAACCAATCAGAAGCTAGAACATCCGTTTGTTCATTTATTTATTAAACCATTTAGTTGCTTTAATAATAAATAAGCACACAGGTACATAACTGTGTGTACATTGTGTATTAGAAAATACTTTTAAAATACCTATCTTAAGAAACAAATGGAAACTCATCTTTCTATGGTGTGTGATCATATCAACCAGCATATTATAATATGTTGACATGCACCACCATAATGCAATAAAATATAAATGAAAAATCATCTCTGTATTCGCCTTTTGACGTACAAAGTGGCCTTTAGTGCTTTGAAAGTCAAATAATGTATAAATGAAATTTTAATTGAAAATAGTGGAATCACTCCATTTAACACTGTATAGTCTGTGTACACTAAATAAGGCTTTCATCAAAACACATCATTTCTTACTACTCTTTTTTCTCTTGTAAAAAACTGTAAAAAAAAACAATAAATATTCCAATCAAGCGCCGAGAATTGAATTGAATTGAATTGAATAAAATAGTTCTTTTTATTTGTACAATAATAATATTTCTTAATATTATCTCCTAAGCTTATGCAAACTTCTGAGTAACATCCTCAACGTTTGATTCCAGGCCTATACTTCCAGTGTGAGGAGGAAAGCATCCGTGGCTTCATCAGTCAGTTCCAGGGCGGCTGTAAGCCAGATCTGTTCCACGCGAGGTTTCAGCTGGGCGAAGTCATCAAGGAGTGCAGGATCATTGAGTACCGCCGGCTAGAGAACGTGTATATCGCGTCGTTAAAAAGGTAATAATATGTCAAACACTATGTACGAAAATATCACGCTTTGGTGGTCAAATTGTAGCTTTGTGTAGTTTTGAAATTCATGTGCGTAGCATGTTTGGAAATTCACTTTATGTTGGATTCTAATCAATAATAATAATAATACTCTTTAGTGGAAGGTAACCACCAGATGAGGTTAATGCTCAAAGCATTTTCTACCACCTAACCATTAGAGTCTTATTATTCTGTCGTCACAAACTCAAATTAATGAGGAAAATTCATGCACTGGTTGGGATTTTAACCACGGATCCCTACGCTCCCTGGATTACCAGACTAGCGCGTTAACCACTTGACTACCAGTGCACGACCCAATGCACAATTTTTTCCTTATTATTCATTACTTTGTAAGTATCTGTACACCGGAGAAGGTTATAGGATAGAAAACACATTGACTTCAATTGCCTTTAACTCAAAATGTGTGTGCTTGGCGAAGAGGGTGCAGTCCGCTAGTAAAATTTATCATTTTCAATGTTTGTCCCCAGGAGTGTCCTCAGCTCCATCGCCTCCACCGCGGAGGTGAACCTGGGAGACGAAGTGGTGTGCATAGTGGAGGGGCTGTCCTGCCGGGGGGTGATAGCGCGGGTGGGCTACTACAAGCTGAGGCGACCTGTGAGAATGAGTACGTGGAGGGGAGCAAGGAGGCGTTGCGAGAGGGGGATGAAGTACGGGCCAGGGTGAGTACTGGTGTCTTAGGAGAGGAAGGGGGGATGAGGTGCGGGCCAGGGTGAGTACTGGTGTCTTAGGAGAGGAAGGGGGGATGAGGTGCGGGCTAGGGTGAGTACTGGTGTCTTAGGAGAGGAAGGGGGGATGAGGTGCGGGCCAGGGTGAGTACAGGTGTCTTAGGAGAGGAAGGGGGGATGAGGTGCGGGCCAGGGTGAGTACTGGTGCCTTAGGAGAGGAAGGGGGGATGAGGTGTAGGCCAGGGTGAGTACTGGTGCCTTAGGAGAGGAAGGGGGGATGAGGTGCGGGCCAGGGTAAGTACTGGTGTCTTAGGAGAGGAAGGGGGGATGAGGTGGGGGCCAGGGTGAGTACTGGTGTCTTAGGAGAGGAAGGGGGGATGAGGTGCGGGCCAGGGTAAGTACTGGTGTCTTAGGAGAGGAAGGGGGGATGAGGTGCGGGCCAGGGTGAGTACTGGTGTCTTAGGAGAGGAAGGGGGGATGAGGTGCGGGCAAGGGTGAGTACTGGTGTCTTAGGAGAGGAAGGGGGGGATGAGGTGCGGGCCAGGGTGAGTACTGGTGTCTTAGAAGAGGAAGGGGGATGAGGTGCGGGCCAGAGTGAGTACTGGTGTCTTGGGAGAGGAAGGGGGGATGAGGTGCGGGCCAGGGTGAGTACTGGTGTCTTAGGAGAGGAAGGGGGATGAGGTGCGGGCCAGGGTGAGTACTGGTGTCTTAGGAGAGGAAGGGGGATGAGGTGCGGGCCAGGGTGAGTACTGGTGTCTTAGGAGAGGAAGGGGATGAGGTGCGGGCCAGGGTGAGTACTGGTGTCTTAGGAGAGGAAGGGGGGATGAGGTGCGGGCCAGGGTGAGTACTGGTGTCTTAGGAGAGGAAGGGGGGATGAGGTGCGGGCGAGGGTGAGTACTGGTGTCTTAGGAGAGGAAGGGGGGATGAGGTGCGGGCCAGGGTGAGTACTGGTGTCTTAGGAGAGGAAGGGGGGATGAGGTGCGGGCCAGGGTGAGTACTGGTGTCTTAGGAGAGGAAGGGGGGATGAGGTGCGGGCCAGGGTGAGTACTGGTGTCTTAGGAGAGGAAGGGGGGGATGAGGTGCGGGCCAGGGTGAGTACTGGTGTCTTAGAAGAGGAAGGGGGATGAGGTGCGGGCCAGAGTGAGTACTGGTGTCTTGGGAGAGGAAGGGGGGATGAGGTGCGGGCCAGGGTGAGTACTGGTGTCTTAGGAGAGGAAGGGGGGATGAGGTGCGGGCCAGGGTGAGTACTGGTGTCTTAGGAGAGGAAGGGGGATGAGGTGCGGGCCAGGGTGAGTACTGGTGTCTTAGGAGAGGAAGGGGATGAGGTGCGGGCCAGGGTGAGTACTGGTGTCTTAGGAGAGGAAGGGGGGATGAGGTGCGGGCCAGGGTGAGTACTGGTGTCTTAGGAGAGGAAGGGGGGATGAGGTGCGGGCGAGGGTGAGTACTGGTGTCTTAGGAGAGGAAGGGGGGATGAGGTGCGGGCCAGGGTGAGTACTGGTGTCTTAGGAGAGGAAGGGGGGATGAGGTGCGGGCCAGGGTGAGTACTGGTGTCTTAGGAGAGGAAGGGGGATGAGGTGCGGGCCAGGGTGAGTACTGGTGTCTCAGGAGAGGAAGGGGGGATGAGGTGCGGGCCAGGGTGAGTTCTGGTGTCTTAGGAGAGGAAGGGGGGATGAGGTGCGGGCCAGGGTGAGTTCTGGTGTCTTAGGAGAGGAAGGGGGGGATGAGGTGCGGGCCAGGGTGAGTACTGGTGTCTTAGGAGAGGAAGGGGGGATGAGGTGCGAGCCAGGGTGAGTTCTGGTGTCTTAGGAGAGGAAGGGGGGGATGAGGTGCGGGCCAGGGTGAGTACTGGTGTCTTAGGAGAGGAGGGGGGGATGAGGTGCGGGCCAGGGTGAGTTCTGGTGTCTTAGGAGAGGAAGGGGGGATGAGGTGCGGGCCAGGGTGAGTACAGGTGCCTCAGGAGGGGGGGGGTGGTAAGCTGAAATTTATAGCTGTTGCATGAAAGGCTTCTTGTTTGATCAACTATAAATGCTGTCTTGCCAGGCTGGTTTGTTCGAGGCTTACCAGTATATTCCCTGTTTCTACTGTCCCAGTCAGATATAAACTATTGGTACGAGTATAATTCCTTGGTACTAAAAGATATTCACACACAGTTGAACTTGAATTTTATATAATAATGTCCAGGTCCAATTTACTTCTCCACAAGGGAAAATAACCCCTTTATAAGAGAAACCTAGATATGAGAGAGGCCCCTTGAATTCTCTTATGTGCAGGCTTGACGTGTTTTGTTCGAATCATTATCGTTCATGCACTGGTAGTCAAGTGGTTAACGCTTTAGTCTGGTAATCCAGGTAGCGTAGGGATCCGTTGGTTAGAATCCGACCCAGTGCATGAATTTTTCCTCGACAATTTGATTTTGTGACCACATAATAATAAGACTCTGAGGGTTAGCAGGTAGAAAATGCTTTGAGCATTAACCTGGCCTGGTGGTTGCCTTCCACTAAAGAGTATTATTATTATTATTTCAGTTAGTGTTCACTCAGCTTTCGCTGGGGTTTCAATGAGGTGCGGGTAAAACCAAGCATCCTCATCTACTGATTCAAGAACTTGCGGACTATTCGGGTGGTGTTGAGAATGATAGCTTTATGAAGGAGAATATACACAATTACACATTCTTGTTGATGTTTATTGTTTCCAGGCTCTGATGTAGAGATCTTGGGATGATTCCAGTAGCTGATAATACAATAGGAAGTATGATCACTTTTCCCAAGTTATTATTATTATTATTCATTTCAGATAATCCGCATCGACTCGGAACACAACTCTGTGGAGGTGTCCTTCAAGTCTCTGTACCTCCAGGCCGAGCCTCTGGCCAGTGTGAAGAACTCGCGTCCCGGCAAGCTGGTGTGGGGGGTGCTGAGGGAGAAGCTACCCGGGGGGGTGGAGGTGGAGTTCCAGGAGGGGATCAGGGGGGTGCTGCCCACCCAGGCTATGGGCGAGGAGTCCCGGAAGCTCTTCTACAGGAGGTTCCAGCCAGATACTGTGGTAAATAATAATAATAATACTTTTAAGTAATTTGTAACTACTTGAAAGTATTATTAGTATTCTAAAAATTTGTAAAGACAAAAATTTGTATTCTTAATTTGGTTACAATTGTTTGTAAGGTATCCCCTTCCGGTGCGCTCGTGTTGACCCAGCATCTAAATGGGAAGTATTGTGTCACTTCTCGCCCATCAGGGGGGAGGCATACTACGGGATGGGCAGGCTACAACACAGACCACAAGCTTTTCATGGCTACGAAATAAAACGGTCTGTGAAACACTCATCTTAAAAAAAAAGTGGAAGGTAACCAGGCGAGGGATGGTTTTGGAGAGAGAGAAAGTGTGTGTGTGAGAGAGAGAGAACATTTTCCACCACCTAAACCTCAGAGTCTTATTATTATGTGGTCATATACTGGTTAATAACCAGCTAACCACCTTAACTTTATCCAGACTGCGTTGGACCCCAAATAGACAGTATCACGAGGGTTTAAATTTCAGTGGCTACCTACCAAGTTCTAACATCGCCGGTGGCGACCTTTTGACCGCCAATTAGTGGTGTTTGGCGGTTCTCCTTAAAGAATAGGAGATGTAAAATTTTTATAAGATCATTTTTTTTTGATATCTTGAACTTTTTGGAACCCGGCCCCAATTTACCGGTATTTTGAGGGAGACCCGCTTGGGCTAATTTGTTTACTATTCACCTTAGATGGAGGTTGTGACATATCAAATCCAATGAATTTGAGGTGTTGATTACGAATTTGAAATTGATTTTTAGCTAAATGTTATCGTTGAGTCACCAGTGGTGGAATTTATTTTCGAATAATAAGAAAAGTCGTGTGGTGTCATAGATTGTTTTGGGTGTTTAACGTCGCTTTCAACTGCATGGTCATATCACGACGGGGTGTTACCCTCCATTCGCAGAAAACTCACAAACCTGCTACCCACATTAACCTAACCTAACCTAGCCTTAGTGGGGCGGGAAAAGCCAGCATCACGAGTGTTTATCATTAATATTAATCTTTCTCTATTCTTTCAGATCGTGTGTCAAATACACAAGTATGAGAGTGGAGAGTTGCTACTGAGTGAAGCAGAGGAGAATCTGCACAGGGGTGGAGAGTAGATCTTGTAGACAGAAGTAAGTTAGTATGAGAATCAAATACACAAGTATGAGAGTGGAGAGTTGCTACTGAGTGAAGCAGAGGAGAATCTGCACAGGGGTGGAGAGTAGATCTTGTAGACAGAAGTAAGTTAGTATGAGAATCAAATACACAAGTATGAGAGTGGAGAGTTGCTACTGAGTGAAGCAGAGGAGAATCTGCACAGGGGTGGAGAGTAGATCTTGTAGACAGAAGTAAGTTAGTATGAGAATCAAATACACAAGTATGAGAGTGGAGAGTTGTTACTGAGTGAAGCAGAAGAGAATCTGCACAGGGGTGGAGAGTAGTAGACAGAAGTAAGTTAGTATGAGAATCAAATACACAAGTATGAGAGTGGAGAGTTGCTACTGAGTGAAGCAGAGGAGAATCTGCACAGGGGTGGAGAGTAGATCTTGTAGACAGAAGTAAGTTAGTATGAGAATCAAATACACAAGTATGAGAGTGGAGAGTTGCTACTGAGTGAAGCAGAGGAGAATCTGCACAGGGGTGGAGAGTAGATCTTGTAGACAGAAGTAAGTTAGTATGAGAATCAAATACACAAGTATGAGAGTGGAGAGTTGCTACTGAGTGAAGCAGAGGAGAATCTGCACAGGGGTGGAGAGTAGATCTTGTAGACAGAAGTAAGTTAGTATGAGAATCAAATACACAAGTATGAGAGTGGAGAGTTGTTACTGAGTGAAGCAGAAGAGAATCTGCACAGGGGTGGAGAGTAGTAGACAGAAGTAAGTTAGTATGAGAATCAAATACACAAGTATGAGAGTGGAGAGTTGCTACTGAGTGAAGCAGAGGAGAATCTGCACAGGGGTGGAGAGTAGATCTTGTAGACAGAAGTAAGTTAGTATGGGAATCAAATTCACAAGTATGAGAGTGGAGAGTTGCTACTGAGTGAAGCAGAGGAGAATCTGCACAGGGGTGGAGAGTAGTAGACAGAAGTAAGTTAGTATGAGAATCAAATACACAAGTATGAGAGTGGAGAGTTGCTACTGAGTGAAGCAGAGGAGAATCTGCACAGGGGTGGAGAGTAGTAGACAGAAGTAAGTTAGTATGAGAATCAAATACACAAGTAGGAGAGTGGAGAGTTGCTACTGAGTGAAGCAGAGGAGAATCTGCACAGGGGTGGAGAGTAGTAGACAGAAGTAAGTTAGTATGAGAATCAAATACACAAGTAGGAGAGTGGAGAGTTGCTACTGAGTGAAGCAGAGGAGAATCTGCACAGGGGTGGAGAGTAGATCTTGTAGACAGAAGTAAGTTAGTATGGGAATCAAATTCACAAGTATGAGAGTGGAGAGTTGCTACTGAGTGAAGCAGAGGAGAATCTGCACAGGGGTGGAGAGTAGATCTTGTAGACAGAAGTAAGTTAGTATGAGAATCAAATTCACAAGTATGAGAGTGGAGAGTTGCTACTGAGTGAAGCAGAGGAGAATCTGCACAGGGGTGGAGAGTAGTAGACAGAAGTAAGTTAGTATGAGAATCAAATACACAAGTAGGAGAGTGGAGAGTTGCTACTGAGTGAAGCAGAGGAGAATCTGCACAGGGGTGGAGAGTAGTAGACAGAAGTAAGTTAGTATGAGAATCAAATACACAAGTAGGAGAGTGGAGAGTTGCTACTGAGTGAAGCAGAGGAGAATCTGCACAGGGGTGGAGAGTAGTAGACAGAAGTAAGTTAGTATGAGAATCAAATACACAAGTATGAGAGTGGAGAGTTGCTACTGAGTGAAGCAGAGGAGAATCTGCACAGGGGTGGAAAGTAATAGACAGAAGTAAGTTAGTATGAGAATCAAATACACAAGTATGAGAGTGGAGAGTTGCTACTGAGTGAAGCAGAGGAGAATCTCCACAGGGGTAGAGAGTAGATCTTGTAGACAGAAGTAAGTTAGTATGAGAATCAAATACACAAGTATGAGAGTGGAGAGTTGCTACTGAGTGAAGCAGAGGAGATTCTGCACAGGGGTGGAGAGTAGATGTTGTAGACAGAAGTAAGTTAGTATGAGAATCAAATACACAAGTATGAAAGTGGAGAGTTGCTACTGAGTGAAGCAGAGGAGAATCTGCACAGGAGTGGAGAGTAGATCTTGTAGACAGAAGTAAGTTAGTATGAGAATCAAATACACAAGTATGAGAGTGGAGAGTTGCTACTGAGTGAAGCAGAAGAGAATCTGCACAGGGGTGGAGAGTAGTAGACAGAAGTAAGTTAGTATGAGAATCAAATACACAAGTATGAGAGTGGAGAGTTGCTACTGAGTGAAGCAGAGGAGAGTCTGCACAGGGGTGGAGAGTAGATCTTGTAGACAGAAGTAAGTTAGTATGAGAATCAAATACACAAGTATGAGAGTGGAGAGTTGCTACTGAGTGAAGCAGAGGAGAATCTGCACAGGGGTGGAGAGTACCCAGACAGCACGGCAGGTGACTTCCAGTCTGGATTTAAGGTGGAAATATCCAGGTGTATAAAGTCAACTGGACCTCCAGCTGTCCCGACAGCTGGATTTTTCCATTATGGATTAAATCAGTTGACCAGCCACCTGGATATTTCCAACAAAAATCCATCTAGACTCAGTCACCTGGGCAGTCAGCTGGAAGTATAACGAATCTCTCCAGCTAGGACATAAATAGAATTTAGTCAGTTGACCAGTCAGCTGGAGATGCTCCACATTTCTCCAGTTCAGTTAAAACGCGCTCTCGGATAGATTCGGGTTTCACACGAACTTTACCGAGAGTGTTCTTGTTGCATTCGCCATCTTTAATCTTTGAATAATTTTTTAGAGAAATTCCGTTTTTGTGATTCTCGATTATTGTGAGTTGTTTTAATTCTTTTTATAATTGGTACCTATTTCAATTAGTTTTTGAACATTTTTATAACTACTGCAAGTGTTAATTCTAACTGAACTTCAAATTTGATTTCGAGAAAGTGTTAATTCTTACTGAACTCCATATTTGATTTTGAGATGTCACAGAAGGAGTTCTTTGGTTTGTCTAAAATTCTAAATCGTGAATCGTGACAGAAGAAAAGGAAAGGACAACAAAAAGTTAAAAATGGATAACATTCTTCATTGGACAATACTCCATGCACTTGGACAATAATGAACTTTCTGCACTCTACTGTTCCTGGACACTGGACAGTCAAACTAGCACAGGGGTTCAACACCATCAATTCACTTGGAATTGTACCTTAAAAAAGGTCCTGGGTCAAGCAAGGAAACAGCTGAATTATCTGATGTATGGTGCTAGATAATGAAAATTTTCATTCTGTGGATTTTATTTAGATATGCAATACATAATATTTTATTATAAAATGAATTTTTCACTTGTACGTGCTTCTGCCACACTAAAAAGATGATGTAGTGTATACTTTTTTACATGCTTCCTGATTATTTGACTCAAAATTAATTAGCCAATCTTGTGTGCACTGTCTCTAATAATAATATTAACTATTCAGCTTTCTAAACCACCTTATTACTATGAAGCCCCTCAAATTTTGTGTTCATTTTATATCTATTAAAAAAAAGTGTTCCACACTATTGTGTTTTATAATTTCACTAGTCTTAACAATTAAGTCAATTTTGTTTTAATTTAAGTATAACAATGCTTTTTTGGTAATAATTCTCAAAGCAAACAACCCAGCAATTCTAATTAGCCACAGAAGTATGTAAATTGTCATGAAGGATTACAAATACATAATAACATTCACTAATCCATGTTCCACCACGTTAGACATTGCTTAACTTTGGCTATTTCATAAAAAACTGGTGTATTCAATGCCTCATCATCATTTTCTGCTGGCTATTAGTTTATTTCTTTGTTATTTTTGGTTTCACTGAAGAAATATATTTTCATTTACATAGTATTATTATTTTATTGTGATGATGTACATGGTATGAGCATATTTTATAATTGGATATCATTATTTTATTTCTATACTAGCTAAAACCTGGCATTTTGTCACCATTAAGGTTTTTTCTCATGGCCGGTGTCCTAATGAAAATAATAATAACATTTTTAATTGGAAGGTAACCACCAGGTCAGGTTATGCTCAAAGCAATTTCTACCACCTAACCCTCAGAGTCTTATTATTATGTGGTCACAACCATAATGAGGAAAAAATTGAAACAACGGAACCCTACGCTAAGTGGATTATCTGACTAGCACGTTAACCACTTGATTACCAGTGCACTTGAAAATTGTATTACATATTTTTATTTTGATAATTTTCTAGTATGTTGAAGGTGGCTTAGGGGGGGTGAACTCTCAGTGAAAGTACCGTTTCGTATTGTAACCCCAAGAGTACATAGTCAGCCAGACATGCACAACTTTGAGTATTATATATAGAGATTATACCTACTTAGGAAGTACTTGTGATACATTGGTACAAGGTCTTGTGACATGGTGGAAATTTAATAGTGCATTTTACACTTTTGTGACAATTTTTTTATTAATAATAAACACTCTTATTGTAAAATATAATCATGCTAAAGAGTCTTATTTGAATTGTGTTGTTTAAAACAGATTAGTTATTTTCTTTTTCTTTCCAAATTTCTATAAAAAAAATTATACCCAAATTTGTGTGTGTGTTAAAAAAACCTATTTAAAATTTATTACTTTATTTTTATACAAAAAAAATATTCTTCATGAGATTTGAATGTATGGCCTCTAAATTAAATAACTGAAATTGAATTTATGCCTAATATACATTTGTTTCTAGATTTTTATTACTATTATTATTATTATTATTATTTGCAAAAAAAATGCATATAATGGGATTCGAACCCACGACCTCAAAACCAAGAGCGTAGCATTTGATTATTATGTAGTATAATGTACAGTATAGGTAAATAGGTATGTCAACATTGTGGTAGTGAGTTACTACCCATCCACTAGAGAGCGCTATAAGTAGCTGGAAATAAGTGGAACAAATCCAGTTGACTTTGGGCAACTGACTTCCAGTTAAAAGTTGGGTTACTTTCCAGTTCATTTCCAGTTGATTTCCAGGTGGAGGTCAGGTGGAAGGTGGAAATCTCCAGCTGATTTCCAGGTGGGCAAGTAGACTTTTTCCACCTAACAGTATGGTATACATCCAGTTGACTGTGCTGTCTGGGTAGATCTTGTAGACAGAAGTAAGTTAGTATGAGAATCAAATACACAAGTATGAGAGTGGAGAGTTGCTACTGAGTGAAGCAGAGGAGAATCTGCACAGGGGTGGAGAGTAGTAGACAGAAGTAAGTTAGTATGAGAATCAAATACACAAGTATGAGAGTGGAGAGTTGCTACTGAGTGAAGCAGAGGAGAATCTGCACAGGGGTGGAGAGTAGACCTGGTAGACAGAAGTAAGTTAGTATGAGAATCAAATACACAAGTATGAGAGTGGAGAGTTGCTACTGAGTGAAGCAGAGGAGAATCTGCACAGGGGTGGAGAGTAGACCTGGTAGACAGAAGTAAGTTAGTATAAGAATGGGAATCACATAAGGGGGAAATATTGCAAAGCCTTGCGAATTTTTTTTTTTAATCTCATTTGATCCTAAAAAAAAGAGTCAAGTCTGAAATGTTGCGAACCTATTATTACTGATACTTTATAAAAGAGTAATATAATGCATTTACATCATGTTTGATGATGAAATTATAGAAAAAAAGTGCTTATTTAAACTCTCTTCTTTTTTTTCACTCCATTTTCCGTTTTTCTCTTTCGTGTGCCCTCTGTTTTTGCTCCCCCTTTCTCTCTCACTCCCTCCCTCTCTTTCTCTCTCTCTTTCTTTCTTTCTCTCTCTCTCTCTTTCTTTCTCTCTCTCTCTCTTTCGTCCTTGCCCTTTCTCTCTCTCTCTCTTTCTCTCTCTCTCTCTTTCTCTCTCTCTCTTGCTCTCTCTCTCTTTCTCTCTCTCTCACACTCTCTCACTCACTCCATCTCTCTCTCTCACACACACTCACACTCTCTCTCGCCCTTGCCCTTTCTCTCTCTGGCCCTCTCAATGTCGTCCACTCTTGGATTTATCTCTGGATTATATCAAGCACACTACGAGTGTGATAGTGGTATTAGTCTTTACCTGGTATTAACTGTGCTTCACGTCGAGAGGAGGACTTGCTTAGTCTGGCTTAGGGAACGTTGATCAGAGCTTTGCTCGAAACGATTACCCCTGAGACGTGAGTGGCTTCACTTTTCCTCGTCTCATTCTCTTCCCTCCTCCCTTCTCTCAGCTCTTTGGACCCAGTTTCTTCTTCCTCCTTCACTTAGTCTATTCCTAAACCTACTTGGGGTTGGCATTGTTCAACCTTGTTCTCATGGTTGACGTAACTTGGTTATCTCTATTTTAAGTTGGTTGGTGCCCACTCCATAATATAAGTATTTGAGTTTTTCGTTGTTTCTTACAGGTGCTTTTATATATATAAAAAAAAATATATAGTAATATGATAATTTGTCATCTTTTTTGGAATACGTAATAACTTATTTTTAAGTTAATCTAAAACAAAAAGAACAAAATAATTCCGATATCTCTTGATATATTATGTACTCGTATAGTTACCTACTCAGAAGCAATACTTTACTTTCTTGTTTTAGTGTTTTACATCTAAATCTTGAACACTGAATTCATAAAAGAGATTTAGAAAAATAACTTCAATAGATTTCTTATTTTTATGCATCGATTTATGAAAAATAGATACATTTTATTTATTTACAAGAACTACTTAAAAAGTGGGTACTCATGAGAATTACATACTATGCATCATAAACTGGCTTGAACGAGGCAACATCTTTGTTGGAATTACAACACAACTATTGCAATCAAATAGTTAGTATTAATCTACTTTCATTTCAATATCCAATTAGGAATAATAGCAATAATCTCATTACTTAGGCCTAATCTATTGCATATTCTAAAATAACTGATCACCTTACTTTTAAACAATGTAAAATAAAATTCAATGGTTCTATACATCTTATAAATAAATTGGTGCAGATATCTTGTAAATTCCTCGAAGTATTCAAATTTTAAATTAAATAGGTACTGGTAAGTTATTTTACAAAAATAAATACAATATTTACAAATTTCCTAAATTAATTTAATTTCCTTTCGATTTCGGAGGATATAGAAAAATATCTTGCTTGATCAGAATCGAATCCACTACTGAGCGTGTCGACAGGAAAAACATTCTGCTCTGAAAACAAACAAGTTTTAGAAAAATCTTCAGGAACAGGGAATCGAACCATTCTCATTCTGTATTTTAGCTTCACGTCAGAAATTTTACTGTTCCTAAAATATAAAATGATGGTTCAGTACACAAATCTTCCGAAGTCAGGAATCACCCTTGATATTCGGACAGAAAGTCAAGCGTTCTATAATTTTAGCTTCTCGCGAAGAAAGAAATTTTACTGTTTCTAAAATGATGGGTCAATACAAAAAATCTTCCGAAGTCAGGAATCGAACCCACGATCTTTGGACAGAAAGTCAAGCGCTGTATGATTCCTCTCACAGCTAACTGTAGATCTTATCGTCAAGCGTTGTATAATTTTAGCTTCTCGCGAAGAAAGAAATTTTTCTGTTTCTAAAATGATGAGTCAATACACAAATCTTCCGAAGTCAGGAATCGAACCCACGATCTTTGGACAGAAAGTCAAGCGCAGTATGATTCCTCTCACAGCTGACTGTAGATCTTCTCGTTGGCATTGGTGATGAGAGTTTGCTGGTAGAGCGTGATGGGCGGGGCCACACTGACTCTGTGCACGAGGCATGGCTCGTACAGCGTGCGCCAACGCCTGATGAGAATGTAGAGGAGAGCGAGGGGGAGAACCAGTGACCCGTACTGAAGAGTTGCCTCCAGCAGTGTCAGGAGAATGAGCAGCTGAGTGGTTGTGCTGTCCAGACGAGGTCCACACTGAAATTTAAAAATATTTTTTGTTGTTATATTGTATGATTTTATTTGTGGTGAAGCACAAGGCCTCTTTACATTTTTTTTTTTTTTTTTTTTTTTTTTAAGCTTTATTAGGAGTACAAAGTACAGGTAACAGTATAAAATTAAGAAGAAGAAAAAAAAAACAAACAAATAAATGACAAAATAAATAAGTAAAAAAAGAAGAAAATAACAATAATGTCCTACCTAAAGGGCGGGGTTATTGCCTGTGGTAGCTCAGCATTACTAAGAGCCTCCTTCACTTTTCGAATTATTCTAATTACATTAATTTCTTTTTTCTCCTGTAATGCCGCCACTGGTCGTTACTCATACAAGTAACTACTCATTTTTCCTCACGAGGTATGAGTGGACCCCGAACATCCAAGTACAGATCAGAGAAGTTCCTGCCCGCTGGGAATCGAACCAGGTCACCTTGCCTGCAATGCCTAGCGCGCTAACTAACTTGGTCACGGTGACTACTGAAATTTAAAAATATGAATATGAATACAAGAACACCAGGGACTGGAAATTTTTTCCAGGTTTCTCTTATATCCAGTTCGCTTTTATAAGGGTTCGACCGTATTTTTTAGAGTGCGTATTTTGACCAAGAGTCTCCATTATTCATTTAAATAGTTTGTATTGCTTCGGTGATAGAGTCATTAGTCCTTACTACTCAATTTTATTTACTCACAAGGGAAAATTCAGGAAACAAGAAAATAAAAACTTCTACCCACCCAAGATTCAAACTTGCAATATTGATAATCTTGCAAGTCGAGTAAGCTAGTAACGCAATTACCTGGATGATATATTTTTTTTTTTTTTCCTTCTCAAAAGTAATCATTTCATCATACGAGTAATAATAATATGATTGAGCATCGCAAAGCCCAAAGGTCGAATAGCAACAAAGATCTTAAGTCTCGAAGTTTCAACCATACACAGCACGCTATAGTTCGACTTGAGGGACTAAATGGATTTCAAATGAAGATTATGAATATGCATATGTAACATCCATTGGGTAAATTTAAATCTAAAATGATACGTTTCTATGAATAATAATTCCGTGTCCATAAGATAGGCACAAATACCTATATCACGGTGGTGAGAGGATTATGTGGACGCACAGATCCATTGTCTAGTAGGGTCCTTTCATGTCCATTGATTCTATTTGATTTTAACGTCCTGTTTTTGAATTATTCAGGACCGGTGTTTTACATTCCATTCGCTGGGAATCGTACCAGCTACCTACATTAATCTCACCCAGCCTTGGTTTGACCGGAAACGTCAGCCTCACGTGTTTTGTGTTCGGTTTTGTAAAAAAATAAATATTTTTTTGCTCCGATTTCAATTTTTTTCATATTTCTGGACGTTTCATAACCTCCTGAGCAACTTTTTTTTACTTCGGAGGGAACAGAATTTTTGTGAAAAAATTCTGCCCCACCCGGGAATCGAACTCAGGATCTGTGGACCACGGGCAGTAGTCACAACCGTTACACCACGGAGGCTGTGGGTAGACTCACTCTCTCGATGACCACGGCGGGGAGGATCAACCCGTTCTCCAGCTTCATGGGGAACTCCACCAGGTCAAGGTCATTCTTCTTCTTCACCTGCACGTTCATCTGGAACGTGGTCTTGAAGCTCAGAGTGTTGCCTAGACCCTGCAACAGTAATACCGTATCGGTCAACCGTGTTGTCTAATATTATTATTATTTCAGTTTGTGTTCACTCAGCTTTTGCTGGGGTTTCAATGAGGTGCGGGTAAAACCAAGCATCCTCATTTACTGATTCAAGAACTTGCGGACTATTCGGGTGGTGTTGAGAATGACAGCTTTTTGAAGGAGAATTATTATTATTATTATTTAGTTTTACTTCCATTTCTTTAAGTTTGAATTAGCTTTAAGTGAGTACCAATGTAATTGGTTAAAGTCGATACTTGTAACGGCTTTGACTGTTTTGTATATTCACTATAATAAAATAAAATTGAAATTGAAAATTATAGTAAGCTTTATTAGGTAGAACAAAAAATATATACAGTAAAATACAATGAAATTATAAAGAAAAACAAAAAAATTAAGCAAAGATACAAGAACAAAAAAATGAATGAAGTTAATGTCCTACCTATAGGGCGGGGTTATGCCTGTGGCAATCTCTTCCACCCAACCCTTGTTTTGTGGAAGAGATTGCCAAAACCTAGTGCTAACTGCAATGCAATACCAGAATCCGTGAACTTTCTGCTACACTTCTCTTTAAAATTTAGGAATCTAGCTGGGGGACGTTAAACAGGGAGAAGACCAGTGTCTCACTACAGAACTATAACTAAATAACGAACTAGCCAACCCTAACAAGCCAGGCTAGCTTGCAGTTTCCCAAGGGTTTAATGACTTATAAAGAAAAAGCCCAAGTTCTCACGATGGTTGTGTGGTTCAGAACAAGCCAACTTTTCCACATGAGCTGACTGGAGACCATCACTCCCCCCTACTTGTAGCCAAGCTGGCTAAAACAACCCGCGACCTCTAGATTACCAGTCAGACTCCTTGAATTTAGGGAACTAGGATAGAATTCTAGGTCATTAAGGACGGGCGTTTTACTCTCCATTTAATGGAAATTCACAAACCAGCTACCTAATTTAAGCTCAGTCAGCCTGGTTTGGGCCGCAAATAGCCAAAATCATCTATCAACCTTACATGAGTAATTCTTACTCGGGTTCGAATCCCAATGTAGTTGGCGTTTTTCAACTCTATAGTTTGGGTGATACAGACTGTTACGGGTTTCCACTCATTTACCCGGTTTCGATTCGAGGCAGGACAGAATTTTTACTGCTCTGTACTTGGGCAAATGATGTTGGTAGGAATTATTAAAATTATTTGTAATTAATAACATAAAGAAATTGCAAAAAAATACTCATTAACAGCTGTAGGTAGGTAGGCCTAGTTGCATGGGATTGAAACCAACCGTCTTTTTCCATCTATCTTTTTCTAGTCTCATTTGTCTCTCTTATACCCATTCTTCTCTATTCATGTATCCACCTGTTCTATCTTCCCTTTGTTCCTTTCTTTTCAAATACCTAACCCTCTATCCACAAAGTTTTTCCTGCTAATTTTTGTCTTCCTTTCCTATCTTTCTCTATCTCATCGCTTTACCTTCTCTCCTTCTATCTTTTATTTTGTTAGCATTTAGAGCGAAAGGATAATTGCTTCGAAATCCTGATCTTTTGATCTCAAATAATCACTTTTAATTTCCTTTTGCCTGGAAAATGCACAGACACTTTTCCTGCTTTGAAATTGAAATAATCCTGATTGTTCTTTGTATTGCACATTGCATAAAGACAATAGTTGTCAGGCGTTTATTCGATTTTTGCCTTAGGTTATATGGTTCTTATTTTACATGTCGTATTATAAAACCCATCGTCTCTGTGTTTGTTATTACTACTGATTTATTGGTTTTTGAAAATTGTGAGATAATCACACCAGTTTATTTTTACTCAATAGTTGGATAAAAAAACCTCTATCCACATAAAGTTTTTTTACTTACTGCGTGAATATCGAACGTGGTTTTCCAGTCATCATCCTTGGGTGTTTCCAACTTCTCGAAATCAATATGCGACAGCACTTCTCTATCCACCCCGTGGAAGTTTCTGTAGGACAGCACGAATGGTCCTGGAATAGACATCGTTTTAAAACTAATTAATATTATTATCTGTAAAAAGAAGAAAAAAAAATCTTATATTTTGTGGTTTCCTGTAAATTGGTCATGTACCGTAAATATACAATACCTGATTTATTTATTATTATCATAATATTGGTGTGATTTATAGAGCTGAATAGTTCACAATCTATTTCACTATGAGGTTAACATAATCTAACATTTATTTCATTGTGAAAATGTAAAAATATGTTCGTTGTTTTTTTTTTTTTTTGATCGGATTTCCTTTTTTAGGGGTAGATGGTCAGTGCAGCCCAGTGGCGTAGCTAGACCTACATTTCGGGGGGGGGGATTTGAGGGGGGTTCAGAAATCTCGCCTAACGTATATTCCATCTTTTCTGGGGTTTCTTGGAAATTTCGGGGGGGGGGGGGGGGGGAGTTTGTCCCCAACCCCCCCCCCCCCCCTGACTACGCCACTGGTGCAGCCTTGCAACATATTGGGTCTTTGAATTTGTCGATTTACCCCCGAAGATGGTTAGATTTGTTTCACATTTACATTCTCTTTCAATTTCTCCTGTTACAGTTTATAGTGCTGCAAGTTCTGGAATATGAAAATTCGTCTGGATAAGATCTGGATAAGGTCGTAGGTGATTTGACATTCAACTACTTGGACATGAACCTTGATTTTTAGGACAAATGTTAAATGTCACTTGAGAATAATTAAATCACACCAGAAAAGTCGTCTGGATAAGATCTGGATAAGGTCGTAGGTGATTTGACATTCAACTACTTGGACATGAACCTTGATTTTTAGGACAAATGTTAAATGTGTCACTTGAGAATAATGAATATAAAAAGCATTGTTCCCGAAAGGGCTCAAATTCTTTTTACTAGAAAAGAAGACATGGATTTATTTACTGAATTTCAACCTGTACATCAGTTTCACATAATGATGGTCTCTCCGCTACCCGTCGCATTCGTGTGATTCCCGTAAAGAATCTACTAGGTCCACTCAGGAAAGAATCTAGGTCCACGGACTATTCCCTCTGTCATACTAAGAGACAATAAATATGAACTGAGTCCTAAACTAACTGACCTAGTTAAGTGGTCGATGGAAGAGCATTAAATAGGATTGAAACAGGAAGAAAAAAAAATCTCACCTCGATTTGTCTTGCATTAAATCCTCCTTAACACTATGATCCAGGACGAGTAAGAAATAACTTGTGATTGATATTTTCAAGATACTAAAGTAGCAAACGAAACAACTTACTATATTATCTATGTACGTCCGGTATTATTGTAGCGGTTTAGCCTATTACGGTGATCGATGAACTCTCACAAAACTCCCTCTTGACAGCACTAGCATGGACCCCATTCTACTAACCTACTCACAGTTCTAAATTTTGAAGCAAAAACAAAGTGTCCCATGGTGTTAAAATCTGTGTAATACATTGATGTAAGCATTAATATAAAATTCTATTTTCAAGAGGGACATTACGGTAGATGTCCGAATACACTCCATGTGGACCCTAATATTTATTAACTAACCCCATTAGATATGAGACCGTAAATGTGGAAACAGGGCTGCCAGAACCATCCAAACTCAACCATAAAGAAGAGATTACAATGCTGACCCCAAGTAGGTTTGGGAAAAGGCACAGTGAACAATATTGGCTACCAGACAGACTACAAAGTAGAAGTTAACGAATCAACTTGTCCCACCAATCAGCTTTCCTCCCAATCAACTCGCCCACCAATCAACTCGCTCTCCAATCAACTTACCCCAAATCTACTCACCCCAAATCTACTCACCCCCCCCCCCCCAATCAACGTACCCACCAATCAACTCCCCTCCAATCAAAGTACCCACCAATCAACGTACCCAACAATCAACTCCCCACCCCCAAATCAACGTATCCGCCAATCAACTCCCCCCCCCCCCCCCCAAATCAACTTACCCCCCAAGCAGTGACCCACATCGTGAAGATTGTCGATGCAGAGATCGTTAGACACACAGTAGCAGCTATCCTCAGGCCGGGCCGGATAGGCGAACAGATCAGGCGAGGATTCATACCTTGACACGGGGATGACATGAGCGTACTGCAAAAGAGAAAATGTGAACGTAAAAATGTTTCCAGTTTGAAGAGTGAGTAACTTTATTAAATGTTGACTTTGAATGTTTTTTTTATGGTTCTAACGAAGCTACTTTATTACTAACAAGAACAATGTTATTAAATGTTATATGTGTGCATGGTTCATGTCTCTTGTGTTGTTAATATGTCTCTTTCTTTGTATAGGCGTTCTTCACACCTCGGCCGAGGTGTTTGATTATTGTGTTGTGAATAAGTAGAGAAGATATTCCAAGTACGCACATGGAACAATTTTACTAAAATCGGAATAAAACCAATACATTTTCCAACAGTAAACGGTAACAAAATATTTTGCATGTGTTGTAAACTTGTCTTCTAGAGTAGGTAATCTTACACAATTTTAAATTCACGACGATTTTAAAGAAATCCTACAAGACCGATTTTTGAGTTTTCATCAGGCGTGAAATACGAGGAGCATAATGCATAAACAGTGACTCGACCGATTACAAAAAATCTATTGAAGTAAAACAATCTTAAACCAATTTCTATTTTCCATCATCATCGTTTTATTATAATTTCTAGAGAGACAAGGAAATATTTATTTAATACATGACAAGTAAATGGTTCAAATATATATAACAATGACAGTTTACATAATTCATAATATTTTTAACTGATCTTATGTTAGTTTCTTTTGGCTGTCGTCATCCCACACTAAGGGCCACATCTATGAAGTATGGTCCTTGTGTCGTGGGATGCAGCCTTGTTTTAGTTTCTGTGTTAATTATTATTACTAAGTAACCGACCTCAGTAGCTTGATCGATAAAGCGGCGGACTTGTAACCTGGAGGTCGGTGGTTCAAGTCTCGGTTTCAGCGTAGATTTAGTAAAGCGAGTTAGAGTAATTGTGACATCACGAAAGTGATTAACACAAATATGATAACTTCAAACTTCAAAAAATACTAAGTATAATAATGCTTTTTCTTTGTGTTATTATGTCACAATTTTAGTGGGTAGCGCAGAATCATAGGACTTTACCACTTTAATTTACAATATGTTGTATTATTTTTTTGCCTAAGATTCTGCCACTGGTCGCTGCTTCACATTAAAGCAGCTACTCATTTTTCCTCACGAGGTATGAGTAGACCCCGAACATCCAAGTACAGAGAAGAAAAAAATCCTCCCCCGCTGGGAATCGAACCCAGGTCACCATGTGTGCAATGCCTAGCGCGCTAACTCGCTCTGCCACAGTGACTACTAAGTATTGTGATGTTATTCTCTGTGCTACCTTGGCGTCTGTGGCCTTGACGAGCTGCACCTTGCGACACAGGTATCCGTTCAGGAAGCTCATGTTGCGGCCCGCCCTCACCGCCTCCGGCCTCCAGTAGGCACCGTAGGCGCCGTCGAAAGCGTTGCATTCGGCCGAGTTCCAGAAGGGCAGGCTGGGGTTGCCATTGTAGAGCTTGATGTCGCCTAGCTTGCTGATGTCTGCCTTGCCTGTGTCTATTGTGTAGTTGGCGTTGATGTTGTTCATGATCTGAAGCGGAAATCATTGACATAGATAATAATAATATTGCCTTATTTATACTGCCCGATTGAGACTATTAAAGTCCCATTATTCCAGCAGTAAGCCCAAGACATATTATTATGTGGTAAAAATCCCAAATCGGAGGATAACTTGTCATGTCCCGGCTGGGTTTCGAACCCACAACCTCTGGAATGTCTGGATTCACAGAGTGCCGCCTTTGCCACTGAGCTACCGGGACAGACACTAGATAACAAAGGAAAGAAGTTTCTTTTGTAATTTTCAAGTTGTTTTGTTTAAGAGTTTCTTCATTCAGGGTGTCGATTTTTTGTATACAGGGTGTCCTAGCAAAGTTGGACAGCTCAAATTACTGACTCCGTTAACGGAGACGAAGGTGTCCAGCTTTGATGGGACAATGGGACACCCTTCATGATTATAGAAAATTCTCTTTTATATTTTTTTATTAGTGTAGAAACGTATGTAGTTATAATAATAATAGTTTATTTATTTATTTTTTTTATAAAGAAACATTTATACAAAGGTACTTCTCCTAAGCTTTGAAGAGCTTCTAAGATATCTTGTGGTTTTTGAACCTGTCACATAAAATCGACCTTATTGAATAGCAATAATCATTTTGTTTATATGATAGGTCTGGAGTGTTTTGAAATTGGCGGGTTTTTAAATTTCCTCTCCAAATTCTTCAAATATTTTCAAAAATTCAAACTTAGTTTAAAATTCATTCATGTCAACCTTTTTGGTTTATTTTAGTGTTATCTTATTGTTTTTTTTTAAGTTTTTAATTAAGATACCTACACAAAACAACTAAGAAATACAATTTCAATGATCTCAAGAGAATGTTAGACGAAGAGATACCATATGCTGCATTGTTACTCTTTTTTATAAAGGATTGCAGAACAGCAGAACATTGTTCTAAAATAAGTTTTAAAAAAATGCAGTTAGAATGCGAAATAAATGTCTAATTATGAACTACCCCAATAGAGACTCACCCTCTCAAGCAACGCGAACCGCCTCATGGGGATGGCGATGCCGATGGTTTGCGTGATCTTGTAGATCCACTCCAGCAGCTCATCATCATACCCCAGCAGCAGGTCAGAGACCCTGAGGGGAATGAAGGGCTCGTACTTGTTGAGTTTGATCTTAGCCACCATGGCGTAGCGGATCACGAAGCTGTGCTGCAGGACCTGGTGGAACACGCTCTGGGGGGACATAATAATAATAATATAATAATAATAATTATAATTCCGTGTCCGTGAGATAGGTATTGATACCTAAATCACGGTGGTGAGAGGATTATAGGGACGCCCAGATCCAATATCTAGGCTCCTTTCATGTCCATTGATTCTATTTGGTTTTAACGTCCTACCTTGAGATAGACAGGACGGGGGTTTTACCCTCCATTCGCTGAGAATCGTACCAGCTACCCACATTAACCTCACCTAGCCTGGGTAGGGCCGGAATTGCCAGCCTCACATGTTCGGAGGGAACAGAATTTTCTGTGCGAAAAGTCTGTTCCAACCGGGAATCGAACTCAGGATCTCTGGACTACGGGCAGTAGTCACAACCATTACGCCACGGAGGCTGGCGATAATAATAATAATATCGCCTTATTTATACTGCCCGATTAAGACTACTAAAGTCTCATTATTCCAGCAGTAAGCCCAAGACATATTATTATGTGGTAAAAATCCCAAATGGGAGAATAATTTGTCATGTCCCGGTTGGGTTTCGAACCCACGACCTCTGAAAACTCTGCATTCACAGAGTGCCGCCTTTACCACTGAGCTACCGGGACATTAGACACTGAGACATAAGCAAGGTTTCCTTTTTTTTAACGTTTTCCATAAATAAAAAAAAACGAACATAGGTAATACTTCCGATTTCTAATATTAGAAAATTCTTGGAAGTAAAACTGTTGTGAACATCACACAACATTCCTTATCGCTTTATTAACGACTTTTTTCTGTCGGTTTTATACTTTCCTTATCTCTATATATAAATGAGAAATATGGACGGGCTTTGTATCTTTGTATGTATCTTGTTGTGTCCGAATTGTTTGAGCGAAACGGTAAGAGATAGCAAAAAATTGATGAGAGATGACCCCAAGTAAAATTGCCGTCAGATATCAGGAAAACTATTAAAAGTCCGAAATTCCAAACCGTCCTTGAGTTATGACCTTCCTCAAGTATTTCCTTGAGGAAGGGTCCGATTTTAAGACAGTCTTTGCCCTGGAACTTGAAATCTATAGCGAGGACCTATATTTTTTATTCTTTAATAACACATTAGACAAAATTGGCTTTCATTTAATTCATTTTAGGCCACATTCTGACGTACCGTTCTAGAGATATAAGCCAGAATGTTCGAAATTTCGACCTTTTTTTCAGACTTTTCACGTTTTTTAGCAGATTCCAGCGCGGAACTTAAAATTTGTCGCGAGGACCTATATTTTTTATTATTTAATAACACATTAGACAAAACTAGCTTTCATTTAATTCATATTAGGCCACATTTTGACGTACCGTTCACGAGATAGAAGCCAGAATGTTCGAAATTTCGACCATTTTTTTCAAACTTCACGTTTTTTTACAGATTCCAGCACGGAACTTAAAAGTTATCGCGAGGACCTATATTTGTATTGTAAAAACTGTCTGAGAACATCACATGATTTTATTTGAGCCCTTTGTTGCCATATTCTGACAAACCGTTCTCGAAATATGGGCCAGTTTGCTACATTATCAATATCCGCTATGATAGATTTGGCTCGGGATTTTGAAATTTACAGCGATGATGGTTGTGTGTGTGTGTGTGTGTGTGTGTGTGTGTGTGTGTGTGTGTGTGTGTGTGTGTGTGTGTGTGTGTGTGTGTGTGTGTGTGTGTGTGTGTGTGTGGTGTGTGTGGATGGGTGTGTGTATGTGTGTGGTGTGTGTGATGTGTGTGGGTGTGTTGTGTGTGTGTGGGTGTGTGGATGTGTGTGTGAGGTGTGTGTGGTGTGTGTGATGGCTTGGCGAAGCGGGTGCAGCCCGCTAGTTCTATAATAAGGAAAGAATTGTATTTATTTAGGTAACGGGTGTTCAAAAAATATCAAGCAAAGGGAGAGAACTCTCATTCATTTGTTCTTGACATATTATATTATAAAGAGTTATGTCAGTAATGAATATATTTTACAAGATTGGTAGTCGATAGTTTGAGTCCTTAGTAAAGCAGGCTTGAGTACTTTGTAATGAATACAAATTTAATACGATTAAAAAGATTTATATATAATCTTAAAAAAAGAAGTTGTAAATAAATTAAATGAATTTCAATAGTACAATATGATTGAAAATATCAAATATATTTACCAGTAAAGGAATATTGGGCACCTATGAAATATATTTACCAGTAAAGAAATATTGGGCATCTATCAAATATATTACCAGTAAAGTAATATTGGGCACCTATGAAATATATTTACCAGTAAAGAAATATTGGGCACCTATGAAATATATTTACCAGTAAAGAAATATTGGACACCTATTATCAAATATATTTACCAGTAAAGAAATATTGGACACCTATGAAATATATTTACCAGTAAAGAAATATTGGGCACCTATGAAATATATTTACCAGTAAAGGAACATTGGGCACCTATCAAATATATTTACCAGTAAAATAATATTGGGCACCTATGAAATATATTTACCAGTAAAATAATATTGGGCACCTATGAAATATATTTACCAGTAAAGGAATATTGGGCACCTATGAAATATATTTACCAGTAAAGAAATATTGGACACCTATTATCAAATATATTTACCAGTAAGAAATATTGGACACCTATGAAATATATTTACCAGTAAAGGAATATTGGGCACCTATGAAATATATTTACCAGTAAAGGAATATTGGGCACCACAACTCTGTCGTCAAGAGTACCATTGGATTCTTCAGGCAGAAACTCCACCGAGCTGTCTTCCTGGTAAGAAATCTCGGTCTCGTCTTCATTGAAAGCTATGTTCTTCTTGTTGGGAGTGTCTCTAGAAAATATAAAATACCTACATACATGAAAAGTTCTCAGCTTGAATGTCCATAAACCATTAACCCTCATACAACATTTTCGATATAGCAAACATAAAATAATTATATTAAGTTTATTCTAAAATATTTCAAAGGTAAAACACTTCTTCGCACTCACTACCGAGAGGAAGCGTGCCTCTGATGCTTGAGCAAACATTAAGAATAAAGATAATAATATCGCCCTATTTATACTGCCCGATAGGGACCATTGAGTCCCATTATACCAGCAGAAAGCCCAAGACGTATACACTTTCAATGGAAAACTTGCCCTAAAGACGTGTTTTATACTATCATTGTAAAACCAGGCGTTCTATAAAACACTTTGCAAAAATGAGTGAAAAAATTTGGCCCATGGGGGGATCGAACCCACGACCTTCGCGTTATTAGCACGACGCTCTAACCAACTGAGCTAATGGGCCACTTGAGTGAAGATGTTTCGTAATAATTTTATCATTCTTACACAGAGATTGTTTATTAGTTTATCATAAACATTATGTGTACAAGTAGGTACATACTTAGGTAGAGGAGGTACCTACACTACCTACCTTATAAGTACGTACATTATAATCATATATGTAAGTAAGTTGGCATGTACCTAATAATAATTTATTAAAACATAAAACAACTCGGGGGAAGTGCGAAGAACGCCCTGTAGAAAAAAAACATAGTTACAGCCTACTTTATTAGTATCAATTTTTTATGATAATCTTTAGTAGCCATATTATTAAAGATTATTTTTAAGATGTAATAATAATAATACTCTTTAGTGGAAGGCATCTACCAGGCGAGGTTAATGCTCAAAGCATTTTCTACCACCTAACCCTCAGAGTCTTATTATTATGTGGTCACAAACTCAAATTAATGAGGAAAAATTCATGCACTGGGTGGGTTTCAAACCAATGGATCCCTACGCTACCTGGATTACCAGACTAGCGCGTTATCCGCTTGACTACCAGTGCACGGTCTACCCTAAATGGGTACATTGATATAATTATCGTGTAGGTATGTATAGATATGAATTTATACACAAAGCCTTGAGGATTTATTCACACATGCATAATCATGAACACCGCTCAAAGGAGCTGTGGTCTGCTGTGTGTACCACACGAAGCATACCCACTTCCTAAATCCCAAATTTGTTGAATTTCGTTCAAATGTGAGAAATGAAAGTGGGTTTGGGAAGTGGAGAGAGAAATATAGATTCGTAAAAGATCTTTCAATAACATGCAGATTTCTCTCACCACCACACACCACACCACTCACACCAAGTAGCTGCTACCTTTGCAAACTAAGAAGAGAAAATTTAGAAATTAAACACTCAGCCAACCTCCGTGGCTCAGTGGTTAAGAGCATTGGTTACTGACCCGGAGGTTGCGGGTTCGAATCCCGGCCGGAGCGGTAATTTCTGACCGAAATTTTCCGTTTCCGGAATGGCATGGATGTAAAGGTAAAGTGACCTGAAGTAATGCGAAAGCGGTTCCGGGGCACACTTACCTTAAAAAAAAAAAAAAAAAAAAAAAAACAGTAGAGTGTAGACATAAAAGTTTTATAGACACACGAGATGTCTGATCACGTTTGTAATCAATAGTAATAAATTTCACATACCTAAGTATTCTTACTACATATTATTAATGTAATATATAACCGTAAACTACCTATTCTAAGAATGGAGTTTTTGATAATTGTGTACGAGATAATAGTTTTTTTGATAATAATAAAGCTAAAGGATTATCTCACTAGGTTATCACTTTTGTGAATGAATTTGACCCCTCTAAAAATTTGAAAATTATACCTCAGTAAGCATTGAAATGATGTGAAATATGTAGGTATGTTTTTTTTATATATAAAAATATATGTATGTAGTTCCCCATAGTAGTAGGTGCTGCACGAGGCAAATTTATCTGACAGTCAGACCTTCAATGTTCGTCGGTGAAATTTTGGGGTTTGCCTTTGATCCCGAGGTCACAGGTTTGATTCCCTCATTTAGCTGATAATATCATTATAAAAATCACATTTTCAGCAGATGTTGAAGTCTGATGTATTATTGTTTTGAACCATTCCGTAATTGTAACAAAATATTTATTGTTTACCTATATATTTTTTATGAGCTCTGGGTTTTGAACCCAGGATCTTTCGAATGGTGAGTGAGAATTATACCAACAAGTAATATGAACTCGTGTCTGGAATCAAAATCGTGCCTTCCACTTTGTAAACATCGCCCAACGCTGAGCAGGGTAGCTATAATAATTTTATTATCTTTAGCGGCAGGTATCCTAGGACCACCAGACGATGTTAATGTTTAAAGTATTTTCCATTCAAGTAAATGAGGAAAAATTCCAGCATTGTTGGGTGGCGTCCGGTACAAAGATAACGGATCCATGCGCTATATATTGTTTATTATTAGGTATTATTATTACAAACAAATTCAATCAAACTTTATTTACATTTTTTATACATCATAATTATATGTGTAGGTACAATGAAAAGTTATAATAATGGTATAAACAAAACCTGATCAAGGATGTTGATGATGCCTTTGGCATTATCTTCCAAAGTAATTGTTAACATGACTGTAAGTCTAAAGCCGTAACCATATCACTGCTAATGTTTTTTTAAAACTTTAATGAGAGAACTGTAAACAGATATGTTTAATAATAATTCTTCATAACCCAGCAATCCATCCCATGTCTTCCATCTTCTTCTGACACACAGACTAGCTGCACGCTGTATTGCCACAGCTAGTCTTGCTCTCACCCATCCTAATATTGTTGTGATTGATTGCTAATGTTGCGTCTGTCCCGGTAGCTCAGTGGTAAAGGCGGCACTCTGTCAATCCAAAGATTCCAGAGGTCGTGGGTTCGAAACCCAGCCGGGACATGAGATGTTATCCACCCATTTGGGATTTTTACCACATAATAATATGTCTTGGGCTTACTGCTGGAGTAATGGGACTTTAATAGTCCTAATCGGGCAGTATAAATAAGGCGATATTATTATTATTGTTTGATAACTCACCGAAAGCAGTAGGGTCCCAAGCTTTCCACCTTGAAGGGCACACTCGAGTTCATGGCCTCGCCTACGTTGGTGTAGTTGAAGATGTTGATGCATAGCTTCATGTTCTCCATGGGGACATGCTCGAACATCCGGTAAGCCCGGGAGTTCGGAGTCAGGACGTTCCGCTAAGAGGCGACGGGAACAGGAAGACGAGAATAGATCAGACTTGAACTCTAATTATCTATTTTACAATTTTAATGAAGGAATAGCGCAATACTTGGAAACTGTGCTTATAAAGTTCCTGAATATATAGACTATGTTCAATGTATATTTGTAAATCAACCGACCTCAGTAGCTTGATCGATAAGGCGGCGGACTTGTAACCTGGAGGTCGGTGGTTCAAGTCCCGGTTTCAGCGTAGATTTAGTAAAGCGAGTTAGAGTAGTTGTGACATCACGAAAGTGATTAACACAAATATGATAACTTAACTTAAATATATATTTGTAAAAACAAAATACATATAAACTCTGTTTCGTGTTAAGCTTGATATCTTGACCTAAACTGACAGTCTCAATAATAAAAATCCATTTACATTCATTCTTAATCAAGGCAGCTCCAAAATGACTCTGTTAATGATTAAATAAATCCAAATTTGTCCAGAGCCTCCTTTAGGTATGTTGGTGCATACTAAGAAAGAATTTAAGAAAAATCCAAATAGAACCCCAGTCACGAGTAAAAACCTTTACGGCGACACAGTGCCAGGTTCCAGCTAGTATATTAACTATTAGTACAACTTAACACTCACCTTTCTGACAAGTTTCCAAAAGTTATGTGTAAACCAGAAGTTGTAGATGCTGAACGCTGATATGACTATGATGAGGAAGATGAGAATGTTATCTCCTGAAAACAAAATATCGTTGGTTAAATCTTCAACAATTTATTATTTTAATACAAGAAAAGTCCTTGCACTGATAGACTGATTCACTCACTGATTGCTGTTTCTCCGGAGTTAAGACGCTGAAATCAGCACAAATATTGTAAAAGAATTTTTGTGTCTCCAGTGCTATGGTTACCTCAAGCCAAGTTGTACTCAGATGATTGTAAAACACACGTCACACTACCTTATAATTACATGAAGAAATTGTCTTTTCTGTACGAGAAAAAAAAACTGATTCCAACTCTAATTAGGAGATTTCACTGTTTTCCCCGTGGCTGGTGTACCCTTCGTAAACATTCAAACCACTAGTGGAACCTTGGTACTTATTTTTCAGCCTACCAAGGAATGGCTTTCCTGACAGGTATACACTATACAGTATAATGCTGTCAGTCAATGAGTCACTCAGTGGGTGGAAATAGAATAAGGTGGAAAAATGGAAAGGTAAAAATGGCTAAGGTACGAAGAATATTATGTCACTTCATGCTCTTAAATGTACCTTCATACTTGTACGAGTGCTCTGGTAGTCAAGTGGTTAACGCGCTAGTCTGGTAATCCAGGTAGTGTAGGGATCCGTTGGTTTGAATCCCACCCAGTGCATGAATTTTTCCTCAGTAATTTGAGTTTGTGACCACTAATCATAAGACTCTGAGGGTTAGGTGGTAGAAAATGCTCTGAGCATTAACCTCGCCTGGTAGTTACCTTCCACTAAAGAGCGTTATTATTACGAGTTCAGTTTTGTATGCTCACGAGTACTAGTTTTGATGTTTCTTTTAGCGCTCTTATTGCAGTCATGGCCTAAGTCTCCATTATTTTTTAAAGGTAGTTGTGCCTTGAAACCGCTTTCACATTACTTCAGGGCAAAGACCTTTACATCCATGCCATTCCGAAGACGGAAAATTTGGTCAGAATTTTCCACTCCGGCCGGGATCTGAACCCGCAACTTCCGGGTCAGAAACCAATGCTCTTAGCCACGGAGGTCGGCATTATGATCAGTTAGTCATTAGTTGAAGAAAGTAGACTCACTTGCAAACAATAGAACACTGCGTCTTCTGCTGGTTGATCCGCCCATGATTTCTTTCTTACTGGCCTGTTTGATCTGGTTCTGAAGAGTCCTGGTGAGGCTTCGAATCTTTTCATTGTCTTCTAATTTTTTGCCGTTCATAACTTTCTCGCTTTCGTTCATGAGACAACCGTTCTCTCCGTTTTTTTCTGCGAACAAAATTAAGGTACTGATCATTTTAATATACAGGGTGGGGCAAAAGTCTGGAAACCTCTGAACAACTTTCGAATGCCTTCTTCGGTAAAATTAAAATTTTGTAAGGTAAACCGGGTTCATAAGACCTTCTTTTAGAGTGGGGTTGATTTTAGTTACCGGCCCCCATGTCGGGGCCAGGGGGGCCAACTTCATTTTTTTTAATACGAACCCCCACCTTGCGATACATTTTGGAAAGGTCTTTAAATAAGAAATACATTGGCGCAAATCTTATTTTTTTAATATTAAACTGTTTGCAAATGGCGTCCAACTTTGTGTATGCAGTAAAGTCTGGAAATCCCTGAATATCTTTTGAATGGGCTTTCTCAGTTAATTTAAAACTGTGCACGGTAAGTCGGGGTAATTAGACCTTTCCAAAAATGTATCGCAAGGTGGGGTTTCGTATTTAAAAAAATGAAGTTGACCTCCCTGGCCCCGACATGGGGGCCAGTAAAAAAAAAATCGGTCCAATTCTAATATAAGGTTTAATTACCAAGGATTACCGTACACAATTTTAAATTTATTGAGGAAGTTATTTTGAAAGATATTCAGGGGTTTCCAGACTTTACTGCATACACAAAGTTGGACGCCATTTGCAAACAAATAATATTTAAAAAATAAAATTTTCACCAATGTATTTCTTCTTTGAAGACCTTTCCAAAAATGTATCGCAAGGTGGGGGTTCGTATTTAAAAAAATGAAGTTGGCCCCCCTGGCCCCGACATGGGGGCCGGTAACTAAAATCGACCCCACTCTAAAAGAAGGTCTTATGAACCCGGTTTACCTTACAAAATTTTAATTTTACCGAAGAAGGCATTCGAAAGTTGTTCAGGGGTTTCCAGACTTTTGCCCCACCCTGTATACAAGGAAAAGTAGTAAAATAAAATATATTTGAAATTTTTATTTATTATTAAATGCTTCTGTTGAAATGTTTATCTTAACGCGTGCAATAGTTTATGATTTTGCTATGGACGCTGTGTGCTACGCGAATGTCTGGAGCACGTTTCAAACACTTTACCGGAAAGGGATGAAGGTGCCAAGAGATCATCTAAAAATGATTCGTTTGTGTGTGTGTGTGTGTGTGTGTGTGTGTGTGAGAGAGAGAGAGAGAGAGAGAGAGAGTGAATGTTTGTCCTTGTAAAACTCGAGAACCACTTGTCGGATTGAACTGTAATCTTTACATTATCCTTCTTCGGGGACAATGTTGTGACACTACGTCCTTCCACTGACCTTGGACTATATTTTCACTATTTTCCTTTGCCTTAACCCTTTCGCTACTGAGACTTTTACTCAAATTTACACTTCTCGCGAGATTTGAAAAAAATCATCAAGTTGAAATGTGAACAAAACTCAAATTTGGAGCAGGTTAAAAACTAAACACAGTTTCACTTTAAAAAAAACTGCAGCTAAAAAGAACAAGCAGACGCCATTTTATTGATCAAAATTTCTAGCCCTCACGACCGTTTAATCCGGGAGCGAAAGGGTTAGTGTAACTACTAGTTACTATCTACGTAGTAGGTACTTTCAAGTACCCAGATGAGTTCCACTCTATTCCTTCCTGGTGCCTCTTTATCATAAGTTATTGTTATTAAACCTTTAAGAAAAAAGATTATGATCATGCTATAAAAATGAAAACGTCTTGAAACGATCGTTTAAAAAAATCAGAGCGGGGAGCCAGGTACTGTAAAGGACTTAACAGAAAGAGAAAATAATAATGAAAATAATTAAGACGTTTTAATTAAACTTTCTTTCTTTTAAAGGCGAAACAGCGAAAAAAATAACAATAATTAATAGAAGGAAACATTTTCATGTCAACCTTTTTTATTTATCCAGGCGCATGCCGCATGGACACAATTTTCTTCAGCGGAAAACATGAGAAATTCAGCAGTGGAAAGCGTTCAACCTTTGCTAGTTTTTTGTGTACTTTTCCTCTTCAGTTGAACTTTGGTCTCGTGAAGGGAGGGTGTGATCGTTCAGTTTTTATTTCAAACATTTCGCCGGCGATTTTTTGTTGTTGTTGCAAATATCGTGATGTAAAACAAATAAATAATTCAAGACAGAAACAGTTTTAATTATATTTGAATAGCAATTGAAAAATGCACATTATCTATTTTCTCGAACTTCATGGTACATTTTCGTGTTTTACCTTTATTTGATTACAAACATAGTTAGTATTTGGCTACTTACAATAATATGAAGTTATTTTCTGAAAATATACATAATGTACTTACAAAATTATAGTAAATGTTGTTTTTAAACAAACGTAAGAAATCATTATAAGAGATATTGTGGTATGCACTCTTTGAAACTAAGTATAAAACTCATTTTGACAGCTACTTTTTCCATTATTTCACTGCCATTGTCAATACGTTCATATAGTAAAACTTTTTTTTTAGATTGGTTGACATCTTTTAACTTACAATAATGTTTTTGCTGATACGTGAGTAATTCGAGTACTATTTTTTAACTCATTGTTATTCAAGGTCATTTGAATTTCATGCAGATGCACATAAATTTCGTGTAAGTTTTGTGAGTCGATCAATTAAATTTTTCTATCATGGATTAAATATTTAAAAAAAAAAATATTTTCTTTGAAATCAAGGAAGTGAAGGAAGGACGTTTATCACTTTTAAATTTATTCCTGTACCAATAAAGATGTGCACTGGTAGTCATGTGGTTAACGCGCTAGTCTGGTAATCCAGGTAGCGTAGGGATCCGTTGGTTCGAATCCCACGAGGAAAAATTCGAATGCACGAATTTTTCTTCGTTAATTTGTGTTTGTGACCACATAATAAGACTCTGAGGGTTAGGTGGTAGAAAATGCTGAGCATCAACCTCGCCTGGTGGTTACCTTCCACTAAAGCGTATTATTATTATAATCCCTTGGAAGTACAATATTTTTTGTACCTCTAGTGCTAGAGGTGATATAAAATATTTCCATGCATTGAATTTCTCTCAGTTCCCAATTGAATAGATAGTAATTTTTGTAAATAAATGATTAGTTGTCCCGGTAGCTTAGTCGTAAAGGCGGCACTCTGAGAACTCAAAGATTTCAGATATCGAAACCCAGCCGGGAGATGACAAGTTATCCTCCTATTTGGGATTTTTACCACATAATATTACGTCTTGGGCTTACTGCTGGAACAATCGAATTTTAATAGTCCTAATGGGGCAGTATAAATAAGCCGATTTTATTATTACTAATGTAAAATTACAATAGCTACAAAAGGATCTTATCTAGTTGGAACATTGGGTATATGAGAACAATCCAACCCTTATTCTAGAAAGTATATACATTCGAAATAACCCAATCTCCCTTTCGAACGCCACATTTCGTTCAGCTATCTCTGGATGCATTTTTAAACGAACTTTGATGAATGTATGGGAGATTTGGAGAGTGAGAGTACTTTCTGGAACTAGGTCCTGGATAAATATAAGAGAAAGCTCTGAAGATAAAAGTATTTCATATTATCAAACCTTCTATCTACTGGAATGAATTTTCAACTGTAGGTATTGCCTTTATTACTTCCGAGAAATTTCTATTATTAGAAATCGGCAGTATTGTGTTTTTAATTTTGCAGTTTAGTAATCTACTAGCATTCTTAAATAAATAATACTGTAGGTGTACATAGGTTTACAATTATACATAATGGAATTTATGAAAGGGAAGGCAACAAAAAGGCATGGCAGATTCCTTTTTATGGGAAGAAAATGTGTAGATATTCTTTAAAAACCATTAATGAATTTACTATCCATCTGTTCTTTAAAGGAGACGTAGTTGAATCTGTATGTTGATAAAATATCCCAGTATACATAATATGACTACTTGATCAAACTGATCAGAGTTAACATAAGCGAAGAACTCTTTAGCAGTTCGATTGGTCAAAAATTGCACCTTTAATTGCGTTTAATAGATGTGACTTATTTCTTGGTCCAGCTCAAAGTTGCTTCATGATGAGGTCCAAAAACTATACAGCAATTTAAAAGTAATGGAGTTTGATGAAAAAAAAAAAATGTTCTAGGGCTCTAACTCTTTGGAGCCAGCCCCAAAATGGGGGGGTGTTGCTTACAAATATTTCGAGATTTTTTTTATTTAAGACATTCAAGTTCTTTATTGAACTCACTCCTTAAAAAAATCAAGTCAAAAGGATCCCTTTTTTATTAGGGCACGGGTATAATATTGTTATTAAACATCCTGCAGAATTAACTACATAGTCAGTCTCTCCCTCAGTAGTCAGTACCTTCCTGCTACAGGAAATTTCCTTGGGTGTTTTATCCTGCAGCCAAAGTGCTGATCGCGTGTTATCACAAAGTTATGTATTCTGACGGATTCAGTTTCAACAAATATTGACATCTTGTTACGGAGCGCGCATTTTTCTTTCTTTTTCGCCGCTCCAATTTAATTTGGCTTTTCCATCATTGTCATCTGTCCTTCTCTTCTTCTATCTCCTTCTCTCACTCGCTATCTGTTTACTTCTGAACATTCTGTTGAAATTTATCGGGTGTGTCATTTCTGTTTCTTCGCCTGACATGTCTGTTTGGTTATTAAGTTGTCCCCGCTCGTTTCCGTTTCTTCCTTCGACAGAAAGATTTCTCGTGGTCCCTTTCATTGTTTCTCCAACGTGGAGATTGGAAAATGTATTCCTTTGACACACGTCAAATTCGTTTACCCACACAGCGTCGCGTTCTCTTCTATTTATGTTACCTTCTGGAAATTCGTTTTGAAATCTAGCATTGAAAACTGCACCCGTCACAACACTAATTGAAGAGGAGACACACCAAGCCAACTGAAAAGGAGTCGGTAACTAGGTACCTTTTGCGTAATGAAAAACCCCACTCGGGTGTATACAATTATACTACTTCCAGAATTGAGGGTTAGGTGATAGAAACTGCTTTGAGCAATAACCTCGCCTGGTGGTTACCTTCCACTAAAGAGTAATAAATCATCATTGGGTGGCGTCATCGTGAACGATGGTAGCCAGACAGTGGAGGAATGACTCAGCACTTCTACCACTGTCTTTACAAGGAGGCTAATAATTGACAAGGGCCCACACAACCAAGCTAATACTGGTCTACTCCCTGTTTATAGTCCCCCAGCCAGACTAAAGATTTTTAGTCTGGCTAAAGACGAAAGATTAATAAAGCAATAAAAAATATATTCTTCTACCTATTAAATGTATGTATGTAGGTAAAAAATTAATATTGTGTTCATGTCCATGAGATATCACAAATACTCAAACTCGCTTCACGAGATATTTACTGAACTTATTGGACTCGAACCACCGACCTCCGGTTATGAATCCGCCACTAACAAACTTGGTTTGAAAAAAATATACATATAAGATGAGAACGCTATCCATGCGAGTACTCATATGTATAAATAAACATGGGTTAACCCGTTACTTTGTTCAAATTAAATGAATGGGTGTCTGGAATAACGGCGTATGTTAATTTTTACAACTTTTCAGGAGAAGGTTTAAATATGGAAGTAGCTTAATATTTCACACTTATTTCATTTATTATTTTTTTTATACATATTACAAAGTAATACATTCAGTTATTCCAAAGTAAATACATACATATTGTATAAGCAACAATAAGGAAAACAAAGACAAAACCTACCAATGCTGATGGGAGGTTTAACTAGTACTAACATACGCCCTTGAGAGCTTAAAAATCAGCTGTTTCCCCCTATCTTTTCTATTTTAAACTATGAAGGATTTTTTTTTTCTTTTTTTTTTCTCTCACACCAGTCGAAAGAACACGTTACATAGGGTCTAAAACTGAAATAATCATATTTCCAATTTTTGTAACATACGCAGTTATTCCAGACAACCATTCAAATGAAATATGTTCTTGAAGGGATGAGGAGCGTGGGAAGCTCCTGATAACACGTGGCCATTGTTTTATAGGAATGTGTATTATGCTGTAATTCAATTAAAGTTCAATTGTCTTAAATTCCTTGCATTGAATTTTTTCGCGATATTTTCCACGAAATGAGATTTCCTGAATGAGGATTTTCCATGAAAATGAAGATTTTCATGAAATGAGGAGTTTATTCCTTGTATATGAAGTCTGTCATAAACGTATGCTAGCTACACGAGTGCACATTCCACATAACTAGCTAGCAAATATTGCGAAAGTTATTATTAATAATATCACATTCCTATTTAATATTTTTCATAGAGAAGGTATACTAGTTACATCGAACTCCATAATATCCAGGGTAGGTTCCAGTTTCCCAAGAGTTTAATTTAATGGCGCACAAAGAAAAAGTGTATAAGTTGTCACGATAATTTATCGCACATAGAAATATGTTTGTGGCTCAGGACGAGCCAACTTAAGTTGGTTGAAGACCATCATGCCCCTAGCTGTAGCCAAACTGGTTGGAAACAACAACAACCTCCTTGTCATGATTTCAAGACCGTGGACTTGTTACCGTTACCCGGTCTGCACCACAAATTACAAATTATATAACTGATACTTACCTACCACTTGAGGTTATGTAAAGTAACAATAATAATACTACACCGATAACAAACTTATTAGAAAGCCTACGCGTATGTGTGTGCCTGCATTTACAAATCTATCTACTCGTACTATTTAGAGGTCTATTTCTGTAAATATCAAAAATTAGTCCGTTCTGTCAAATATACCAAGTGAAAAATAACCCTTTCATTGGACATTCTCTAAGGGAAGCGGCTAGTGGGAGAATAATCTTCTCAACTTCTGTTCCTTTTTATAGGTATTTGAACTTCTGATTTATCAAAATATACTTCAGGGTCTTCTTCCAACTTCCTTTGTCTTATTTTTCATTTTGTAAGTCTAAGTTCTCTACCCTTGTGACATCTTTTGTTTCTTTTGTTATTTTTTGTCTTTTCTTTCGAAACAGCAAAACTAAAGAAGAATGCCGTTTATGACTTGTACTTTCGTGTTGCTAACGCTCTGTTCACTGAAGCAGATGCAACAGGTTGTGCAACAGAAAGTCTTTGAAGAAACAGGGAATAATTTATCAAAGGTTATTGTGGGAACTCTGAGTCCATTTACTGTCCGACAGAATACAAAAAAAAAAAATCGTATAAAATTTTAAACGGCTATAATTTTATTTTTATCTTGCACTTTCTCTCATGTGTAGGTTATAGCGGTTTTATTTAGGAAGCGGTTTTTTTTGTTGATGTCAAAGCAGAAAATGCAGTTCCATTAAATGTAGGTTTTGTCAGAGGGAACCCTTTGCTAGAGATTATCAAAGTCAGTATTTTTTTCTCGATCATTTTCCTTAGGTAGATGTAAAAAAAAGTGGTAGACCAAAATTCAACGGAAGGGCATCCTTGAGATTTTCTTGTATTCTTAGAAGCCAAATGAAAATGATGGGTCTGCATACAAAAAGAAAACAAAACAAATGATTTATTATTATTATATTTTCATAATTCCCTCTCTTTTCTTTCATTTGCATCCGAAGTAAATATCTCGGTCTCAGATTTTTCAATTTGAACCTCTCCTGGCTACAGAAAACTCTCTGACCCTTGTTTCCTGCCCCTATTTATTTTAATGGCGCTCCATACATTCTCAACGGCCACATTGTTCTGCCTGCCAGATTGCTTCCGTTACCTCCATTGTGTTGTTCGAGTTATGATCCTTTCCCTCTTGAGATGGGAATTATTCAGGCAATGTTTTTTCTTCCTTTCCTTCTGGTTCTTAAAGTAATGTGTTTCTTTCCCACTTTCCATCAGCAAAGGTAAGTAATCTTACTTAAATATTTACCTAGTTGGTAATAAAAGGTAGTTATAGTTGTTTAGTTATTTTAAAATAAGTAGTCATTATAGATCGTCATATGCTTGATTAATTACAACTTGTTGTAAATTAGATTAAGGTATGCGCTTTTCAATCCCATAATACTTATTTCCATGACTAGCATCCACATATAATTTGCTTGAATCAATAATTTACATTTTTTAATATATTTATTGTATTCATTCTTTTTTTATATTTCGTTATCATTTTGATATGCCACCTGTTTCTAGTGGACTTAGATTTTGGTGTTCTTACCGCTCCATGCCCATTGATTGTCCCATAGGAGTTTATACACACAAGTAAAAGTCTTTATTTTACAATCGACGTGCACCGTCACTGAAGTTTGCCCTTAAAAGACAAAACAAAATTTTTTACAATTTTACTTGTCCCCTTTTTTTGTCTCGTTAATTTTTAGGTATGCGATCGTTTCTAGAGATGGTGCTTTATATTTTTGTTCAACCGCTCATGGAAGTTATTCTGTTCGGATATTGACTCTCCTGATTTCCAAGGCTTCTCACAATATCAGTTCTCCCTCTTCAGTTGCGCTCGGCATTGTTTAACATCTTCCTCATGGTTGAGGTTGGTTAGTTGAGGCATTTTTTCTTCCACATTCAGACACTTTTTCAATTTGGCTTCATTTGCGGTCTGCACCCAACTCTTCTTCCTATACTGAATAGGTTGTTGAGGAGTGAATAGTGTTGATGAGTGAATTATTCTAGCTACCTCTGAGGTAATATACTTGTAGGTTTATTTCTTCAGAGAAATTTCTAATATTAGAAATCGGTATTGTGTCGTGTTTGTTTTTGTACATTACCAAATGTCCTTGCACAATCGTTGGGCTTAGTTCGCAGCGATCGAGGTTAAGTTGCAGAGTATGCCCATTGAACATTGGTTTTACACTTTGTAGGTTGGAGTCTTTTAAGGATAATTAGGTTCCGCCAAAAATGTTCTGTGAAATCAGTGGATTTATCGCGCAGATTTGTATGAGGAGGAAAATCTTTTTGTTGCATACCCATCACCAGAGTGACGATCCTAGGCATGGCCATATATTTTTCCTAGTCCTACTCTACACAATGAGGCATTGCCGTACATTATTTCGGGCCGGAACTCGGTGCCACAGAGGTGTAAGAGATTTGTTGAAGGCATGGCTAAAAGTTTGGTGTTTCGCCCTCCTGTAGCGCCATTCCTGGCGGCTCAACCTGCTAAATACCTCTTCGCTCTTCTTTCCTAGTTCTAGGGTAGTATTTCAGCGGAATTAGCGAGACATGTGTCCAAATTTATTGTCTATACCTCAGATCTTTATTCCCCTAATTGAGAAGATATCATACCTCCACGTTCCACATTAAATGTTTTTTATTGCCTAAGTAAAACTTAGGTATTTCGCTAATTATTTTACTTTACACTCATCATAAAACGATGCTCTTTTTGGCCAATTAGCTCTTATGATGTGCAAGGTTTCTTTTTACTACAGAGAAACATGGAAATTTATTTTTAAATTAAACATGATGAGTTGGTAGAAGTCATCAGCAACATATCCCTTACTTCCTGCTAATTTTTAATTACCTACTGATTATTTGCTCATTATTTATTACTTCCGGCAAATTTCTAATATTAGAAATGGGAAGTATTGTGTTCGTTTTTGTAAAAAAATATATATTTTTGCTCCGATTTCAATCTTTTTCATATTTCTGGACGTTTCATAACCCTTTGAGCATCTTTCGTCTTGTGTCAGTCTGTCTGTCTGTTGGTCTGTTAAGATCATTCATTGTAACGCACAAAATCTCTGAAACTACTGAACGGATTTTGACGAAATTGTATACACATACCTATAAGAGACGTATTGTAGATGGTCCCATTTGGAATTCATCGACTTCGCACTAGCGGTTCTTGGTATAGAAACCATGCGCCTGACCACTAACTTATTACTTATACGCTTATATCTCGTGAACAGTACACCCGATTTTGATTAAATTCTGTATGTATATGCGTATTAGCATTTTACATCATGAATTTGTTTTTCTTTTAAAGAAATGTTGAATGCTCTCTGATATTTAAGAAAATCCGAAATTTTGGACAAAATAGTCAAAAACTAAGGTCCACGACTTGCCGATACAGAATTTTTGTAGAATCTAGAATGAAGGAAAAACGATAAAAAAAATAAAAAAAAATACCATATCTAACAAATTCAAAGAGAATCGGTTGAGAACTTTTGTAAATACAAGTGATTCAGAAGAAAAAAATCTCTGATTCTAGCGATAATAAAAGTAGAATATTTTGATTACCATTCACGAGAGCATTGTGTCCATTATTGGCAGTGTATTTTTTTATGAAGACTTTATTAGAATATTAGAATGTATGAATATTAATTAGATATACCTTGCGTATTCCCACAGATATTCCTTCGTGTTATAAAAGTTCGCCACCAAATTTTTAACTTTAACTTAGAAATGTCTTTTTAAAACAAGTACGAGCATTTCTTATCTTTAATTCACGAGCTTCTAGTATTCTGCACTTTTTGTGTGGTAGAAAGATAAATAGAAAGTTATAAAAGTATGATACGTATTACTTGTTCACATTTAAGACTTATCCAAGAACAATGGAACTACTCCGTAAAACCGTAGAAGATAACACCTAAAGACTACACATACATAACCAGGACCTACATAATTAGATGTAAATTGTAAGCTTGTTTAAGTGAATTACAAAATTACTTAACCTTTTAAAGTTATGAATACATAACATCCCTTTAAGCTAAAGCTTTATAACATAAGAAATCTCACACGATGTGAGAAATTTTACAAGATTTAAAACAAATCTTTCATGTCTGATTAATAAATGCCTTAGAAGAGGGTGTATAGAGTGCGTGAGAGGCGAGGCAGGCAATTCCTTCGAATACTTGTCAAGGAGAGTGAGGTTCCAAACATACTAAAAGTCCTAACGTATACGATGATCCCCCAAAAAACACTTCGTGTAAAAATAGTCGTCAAGTGTTGGAATAGTTAAAAAGAACTGATATCAAAAACGTCAATTTTCTATGTTTCAAGGAATTATTTTCACGTAATTAGTCTCACAACAAAATAATACTCTTGAAAGAACCATGTTGTATAGTTACAGAACCACGTCCTTGACTACTGCACACTGTTTTGTTAGCAGATTACTATGCATAAATTTCAGAACAAAACTGTGTGCAGTAGTCAAGGACGTGGTTCTGTAACTATACAACATGGTTCTTTCAAGAGTATTATTTTGTTGTGTGACTAATTACGTGAAAATAATTCCTTGAAACATAGAAAATTGACGTTTTTGATATCAGTTCTTTTTAACTATTCCAACACTTGACGACTATTTTTACACGAAGTGTTTTTTGGGGGATATCACTACTTTTTGATTTAATTGATTTTCCTAAATCAGTGATGCAAAAAGGGCGTAAATCGACTTACACCCTTTTTCCATCAAGCCCCTCAAACAAAAAAGAAACTTTAGAAAGATGCTGAGAGAAAATTTTATAGTACTTTCTGAAGAGAGGAGAAATCTTGAGATAACAAGTGTGATCCTTTCAGTGACACTAGATAGCGCTCAGCAATTTTGTTGATCTTTTCAAATTTTGAAGCCCACTGCTAGATTCACTACGAGAAAAGTACCCCGTTTCAGTATTGTTGGCAATAATTAGAGATGGGTGATACCGAGTATTTCATAGAACCGGTACTTCAGTAATCGATTACATAAAAGTACCGAGTATTTACCCAGGTTCTTTTGTACTTGGTTTTTGAGATTCTGCGAGCGGATGTAAATGGAATAGTGGATTCGAGTAATTACTCAAGAACCAAGTACAAAAGCACCGTTTCTTTCATCATTCAGTACACGAACTAAATCTCACAAAATTGCATTCTGAACTTGTACAGGAGATAAATCTCGGTTCACAAAATTTGTCAGGTGTTCTGGTTTTAAATCTATATATATAAATGCGAAAGTTAACACTCACTCACGTGACAGTCACTCACTCATTCATCTCGATTTCTCAGCACTGGTAAGTCCTAGGAAGCTGAAATTAGGCATGTAGGTCACTTTTAGGTCTTTAATGCACAATAAGAAAGGATTTTGAAATATTCCCACTGGGGCGCCCGCCACGGGGGAAAAAGGGCGCATTTGCATGAAAAATTGCGCTCTTTCATCTTTTTACCTTTTCATCACTGTTTCTCCGTACCGGTTTTCTGGTGGCTGAAAATTAATATATAGCTTCTTTCTATATTAAAGATGTCCAATAAGAAAGGATTTCATAAAATTCTAACTAGGGTGCCAGCCCCGCTCAAAAGGGCGAGTCCTGAAAATTGGAAGGGCGCCACAATTTCTTTTACGTTTTTAGACTTAAATGACATTTTTTCTCGAAATTTGTCGCACCGACCTTTCAATTCAAAGCCAGAAAGTTTTAGGCAAGGGTTTAAGCTTTCAATTGACTTATCGATCGCGAATTTCTGATGAGCCGTTCTTGAGCTACGCCAGGTAAGGTAAAAAAAATGGATGGGTAACACGTAAAATATTGTGACCTAATTGACATTTTTTTTTTTTTTTTTTTTTTTTTTTTTTTTTTTTGAAATTTGAAGTGACGACACATCAACTCAAAGTGAGAAAGTTTTAGGCAAGAGTCTGAACTTTTCTTTGACATATCGATCGCAAAATTCTGATGAGCCCTTCTTGAGCTATGCCGGGTAAGGACAATAAATGGATTGTGACACACTTTTTTTCTCATATTTTTACTTTTCTGTGCAGTGTGGTGTGAATGTGGTATGTGTGTGTTGTGTGTGTGTGTGATTTGTGTGTGGTGTGTGTGTTGTGTGTGGTGGTGTGGTGTGTTTTGTGTGTGTGATGGGCTGGCGAAGCGGCGGGTGTAAACCGCTAGTGTTTCAATAAATTAGAAGTTCCATTTCCTAGTTTAAAAACTGAGTTACATAATCTACACTTCCCTAAACCGTCCGATTGATTGAAACTGTGTTTCTTACTATGGCTTTAAGAAATGATGACCCATATATTTACCTAACTTCAAGTTCCTAAACATTAAAGTTAAGTCACAACTACTCAAAGTCGCTTTACTAAATCTACGCTGAAACCGGAACTTGAACCACCGACCTCTAGGTTACAAGTCCACTGCCTTATCGATCAAGCTACTGAGGTCGGTAAGTTGCTAAACATGGTGTCATTTCAGCATAATCAGTATAAAAAGAAAAAGTAAGAAATTGTTCTAGATATACATTTTTATTATTATGTGACCTGGTTGCAGGGTATCCAATGAAACCCTTACAATTAACACTGTGACCAAATTAGATCTATTGTGACCAGTTGATTCTATTTGGTTTAACGTCCTGACTGAGATAGTCAGGACGGGGGTTTTACCCTCCATTCGCTGGGAATCGTACCAGCTACCCATATTAACCTCACCCAGCCTGGGTAAGGCCGGAAATGCCAGCCTCACGTGTTTGAATGAAACAGAATTTTTGTCGAAAAGTCTGCCCCAACCGAGAGTTGAACTCGCGAACTCTGGACTACGGGTAGTAGTCACAACCATTAAGCCACGGAGGCTGGCTAGATATACGATTAATAATTATTAATAATAGGCAAACATGTATCCATGAAACATACCCTGAAAATTTCAGCTCGATTGGACAAAATATGCAACTTATATCACGTTACTTACATGTAGACCGATAGTTAGATTGTGACATATCAATGTTGATCAAGTTAAACTGTTAAACCATACTCACTTCATTCGAAACGGTCGTAGGAGGTTGACCCAAACTAGTAACTACTGTTTTTTTTTCTCACGAGATATAACAGAAAACCGGCCATCCAAAGTACAGAGTAAAAAATTCTACCTAGCCGGGATTCGAACCCAGGTCACCTTGCAAACTTTGTGTTTTGCCTACACCAGTCGACGACCACAGAGACTGCTCAATACGTAATATTTTATTATATTTATCATTTGATCTACATTAATCAATATTTTTGCCTCTTACTGGCCAATATTTTATACACTTCTCATATTATAGACCTAGTTTACCTCTTGATGTAGAAATCTTTGAATGAAGTTATAAAACGTTATTATTTCGCTTATCATTACTTGGTCTGTTGGCAGCTTGGATGAGGCAAAGACGGTTAAATTACACCCTTATTTTAAGTTCTATGTGAGGCGAAGTTTTTTTTGTTACTCTCATAATTAATATAAAATCAGTTTTCTCTTTTTATGTCTCACACTGTCGCTGATTTTTCTAAAAATTTATTTACATCGTAGTATAATTTTCCGTAATTAGACCTTTAGTAAAAACCTTCAGTCATCCACGTGGGATAATTAGGCGTGGCTCCAGGGTTCATTATAGATATTCCTTTAGAGAGCTTTAAATACTTTTGTACTTGTTTCAACCATCTGAAATTAAGTGATCTCATTCCCTTTGACTAGACCTTTCTAAAAACACCAAAAATACATCTCTAGGATAACAATGGACGGCTCTGGGCTCCATAATAAGTATTCCTTTCAAAGGCTATAACTCAAGTTTGGTCCAGTGTAATACTTTGGCTATATTTTTATATTTTTTCCTATGATAAGTCCTTTAAAAAAATACCACAATCGCAGCTCCAAGATAACCAGGGGCGGCTCTGTGCAACTTTCCGGTTTTATTTTAGAAGGCTATATCTCTTATCCTATAAAAAAATAAATACTTGAAACTATAAAAGGTATGCAGAAATAAAAATTCCCTATCCAAAAACGTAGCTCACGTCTTTCCACGATAAGCACACGTTGCTGTACCCTTGACAGAAAATTGGTCTGAAAAAAAAACCCGTATGAATAATTTCATGAAATTCAAGATTTTACGCGTGGCCAGAAAACGACTTTAACTGTACGTAGGAACCTCGCGCTTTCGTGAAACACAATTTATTTTTGCGTCTCATTACGAATTTGAAATAAAAATTGATAAAAGTTAGCGGGAAGTGGGCGAAAACAATAAAACAAAATACATATAAACTCTGTTTCGTGTTAATATAGGCCGGTTGGCTGGCGCTACTTGACGAGCGCTCGCCTACCGGCGAGCTTGATGAGACAAAATGAAGTTAAGGGGTTGTTAAAGGAAGTGAAATTAAGTACATGTTTTGTATTTTTGCTTATATTTGTGTATCTCAAGAACGATACATTTTTGTAAAAACTTTGTTTAAAGTAAACTTACAGATATTTTTTTGTTGATGAATTTTAATTTTATACTACTTTAAAAAATTCCCAATCGTTTTCGAGATGTACGCTCCAAGGTAATTAAATATTTTCAAAAACACTTTCTAATTTCACCCGAAGTTGCTCCTGCAAATTTGAATTTATTTCGATTGATTATGACGTTTTAATCAATCTCAATCCTTGATGGAGGGAACCCTCTGGGGTGAAATTAAAAAAGTGACAGGTTTTTGAAAATATTTACTTTTCTCGGAGTGTATATCTCGAAAACAATGTGGAATTTTTCAAAGTAGTATGCATAGATTCAAAATTTCATTTTCTGAAAGTTTACTAGATACATTTTTTTACAAAAATGTATCGTCCTCGAGATATGTATAAACAGAAATACAACAACAAAAATATCTTATTTCACCTCCTTTAACCTCCTTTTAACCCCCCAACTCCGTTCCTCCCATTCTAGAAGTCAGGACTTTTAATATCTATATTTTTTTCTCACCTTCCTCAACAACTATCCGAAGGAATTGGCTGCGAAGGAAAGAATCACGCACTCTACAACTTATTCCTTCACTGGCCTATACGAAGCACAGACATTTCATACGAAGCACAGCCTATACGAAGCACAGACATTTTTCAACCATAACTTGATGTTTTAAAGGTCCTGACTTAAAAATTACATACGATCTTTATCATCAAAATAATTATATTATGTATAGCTTAGAAATAATCTACATTGTTAGTCGTCAGACGTTATAAAAAAGGTAGATCTCTTATTTTCTACTCCGAGCCAATCTTTCAAATCATACAACCAGAAAACATCATGATACCAATAAAGAAAGAGAAAAAAAACTATAAGAATACGAAAAGTAAAAAACAGCAAATTCCATTGACATTAAAAACCTTAACAACGTAAAGAAAGAAACAAAAAATCAAAGAGCTGGTTTTCAAAGACAAAGTGATTCCGTATCGAATGACCTTGGATTCGGAAGAAAAAAAGAATAGGATAAAGACAAAATCACGGAAGATTTTGATACTAATATTTTTAGAATCAAAATCTTTTAGAAATTTTAGAAGATACAAACTTCAAAGATTGGCTAAATCTGGCACTTCGATCAGAGAGAGAACGTAAAAATATTTATTGAAAATACTTTACAACTGGTACCACATGGGCACTTGCCTAAACGACACAGTATACATTTTTTTTTTTTTACTTTTTTTTTCTTCTTCTTCTTCTTCTTCATTCAACATCAACTATGTTAAATTTAAAATTTTCAGTTAGCATATTTTTGTGTTTATGTATCACAATTACTCAAAGCTTTACTAAAATTTGCTAAACCAACAACTAAACAACTTCCAGGTTACTTCTTATCGATGGAAAAACTGAGACCGGTGTACATTAATTGAAACCGTATAGTATACATTGTTAAATTTGAACATTTACATATTTATTTAAATACCTATAGGATTTACTACGGATGATCTTTTAATGGTAATGTTTCCTTTGGTTAGCACACTTGAAAATAAAACATGTCAAAACATACATAATAGGTACTTCTCTCGGTTTTTCTCTTGATGTCAGGTCTTTCAAAGTTGCTACAGTGAGAGTTCTTATGCATGAGTTCTCCACCTAATTCACTAAGCCCTGCAAACTCAACGTTTCCTTCAGAATTTTGGGGTGTTTTGAGAGTTTGGCTTTTTCTGTTCCTATTCATTTTAATATTTTCTTTTCTGTTCCTCATGTAATTCTCTCCTCACACAAAACACTCATCAGTCTTCTGTAACACAATTCTTCAAATGCGTTCACTTTATTTCTAAAGATTTTGCATTGTCCAAGCTAACTAAGCTTGGATGGAAAAAAACACGTTTTTAGAAGTCTCAACTTCGTAGGTTTTGTAGGTTTCTAATAAATATTAATAATATTCATAAAAACAAAACAAAAAGCTATTGGTAAAAACACAATTTAATTGGAAAAAATCTTATTGAGTAGGTACATTAAAATTGAATCATTTTGAATGTGATTAAATTGTGCTGTGCGAAAATATGCGTTGAGTATAATTATTGATGAACACAGGCTCAAATTCTCTAAAAGTCCATTTTTAAATACAACATCGACTAGGAACACTTTACTTTTGTGCAAAACGGAATCCTCAAAATGAGATTTGTTGCAAAAGTCCTCAGCCACCCCAAATCCATTTTTCCCACAGTGTAACTTTTCAGAAAAACAATATTAAATTTATTTTTCATCTAGGTATATTGAATTTATAAAATACATTTAATTTTTACTCTCACGAAAACAATTGCTTAAAACCACTCTTTCAAGTTTATAAAATATACATTACTTTCATTTTAAAGGATTAGGTAAATAAATAAAAATCAAGGACTTACGCAACATTGGAAGTCCTAGAAAAATCACGGCAGGTACGGTCGAAAAATACTTTCCTCGATATTATCAACAATGCTCAATACCTACCGTATGAAAATGAAAACGAACTTTATTTTCTAGACAAATTGTAAATTGAGTTAGGGCTGTTTTCAAACCGGTTCACGAGAGACCAGGGCCCGGTTTATCCATTCAAGGGCGGGTGTACAATTTTGCCCGCTATACTACTTAGCCCCGTGTTCTCTACCTAAAATCTGGTCAAGAAAATCATCGATCTAATAAAAAATGGATACAAAAAACCGATCGATTAAACAGTGCTTTTTTTGTCGATATATTGTGAATTTTGGATCAACGTAATTTTATATATCGCTTGAATCCGTGCCATTGTGAACTGTGTGATTTCCCGAGTGTTGACCGGCGGTGGTGGGCGGCGTGTGGCAATGATTCGGCCCGTGTGCATCGCCTGGTTGTTCCTAGGTCACTGGCTGAGCCGCAGTGTGGCCCTCAGCTGCGTCTGCAACCCGGCCGAGTGCGAGACTCTGTCGGATGAGGACTGTCCGGGCCGCGCCGGCACGGTGTGGGATCCGTGCGGCTGCTGTAGGGTGTGCGCGCGTGCAGAGAACCAGCCCTGCGGGGGACCGTACGGGTTCTTCGGGTCGTGTGCCCATGACCTGGAGTGTGTGGTCACAGACTTGGACGGAAACGCGGGTGGCGTGTGCACACGTAAGTAATGTGTAGTTATTCAATTTATGAGAAAATAATTGATCATTGTTGTATTTGAGCGCGCGATTAGCTCAGTGGTTAAGCACTCGCTTGCCATGCGGAAGGTCCCGGGTTCGATCCCCCGTGCCGACAAAAATTTGTATTCTTAATTTGGTTACAATTGTTTGTAAGGGATACCTTTCGGTGCGCTCGTGTTGACCCAGCACCTAATTGGGAAGTATTGTGTCACTTCTCGCCCATCAGAGGGGAGGCATACTACGGGATGGGCAGGCTACAACACAGACCACAAGCGTCTACAGTAGCTCCTGTTTCATGGCTACGAAATAAAAACGGCTATGAAACACTCATCCTTTAAAAAAAAAAAAAAAAAAAAAAAAAAAATTAAGAATACTTAGGCCCGAATTATAAAACAGGGTTAATCTTGAGATAAGCAAGATTGTTTCTAAACTCCCTGTAGTCGGTCCATATTGCGCTATGATTGGTTGAAACTTGGACTTGAGGGAGGATCTGGCAGAGCTTATCTTAAATTTAATCCTATTTTATAATTCGATCCTTAGTAGTATCAAGTAGCTTATCAAGTGCTAAAAAAAGCTAAAGACAAGTCAAGCTAATACGTATGATTTAAAACGGACATATCACGTGCTAACTTTTTTTATTTTTTTTATTTTATTTTTTTTTTTTAATCGAAGGTCATTCAAAACGGTTTGTGACTTTTATCTTTTCTAATTTATATGAAAAAAAAAAAAGAGAAAAAAAAAAACAAGTTCTGGTTCATTATTTATTAGCCTGATCACGTTTTGAACAGCGTTGGTTGATTTTCCAACAACCTCCTTTTGGTGATTTCCTTGAGGAACTGAGATTTCGAAAACTTTTTTTACACTTTGCGGGTCACTGGTAACGGGACCATACTTTATTAACCATACTTTATGAATAATCATACATTATGAATAGTTATTCAGTTCGATGTGAGAAACAGTTATTACAAATAATTTATGTACTGTAGGTAGGTACATATCAATAAATTATTGTGTAGGTATAATATTGAGCAAAACTAAATAAAATACGATTCCACCGTGAGATCGCCTAGTTAAAGCGCCGTTAAATCGAAAAAAACTAAATACGGGTTCTTAGCTCGAAGCAGCAAAATCCTGTAGTAAAATCTGGACCTCAATGTCTCAATTGTACTTTTTACTTTCCTTATCCTATAATAAGGAAAGTATTGTATTCGTCGAAAATTTGACCTACTCAGCTTTTCACATTTCTGGACGAATCATAGCCTCAGGATACCAAAAAAGTGGTTTTCAGCCATTGGTCCGTGCGTCTGTCTGTCTGTCTGTCTGTCTGTCTGTCTGTCTGTGAACAGGATAACTCAAGAACGGTAAGAGTTAGAGACTTGAAATTTGGTATGATAACTAATTTTATACACCAGACAAACCACGAAACTTTTGGTTGAAATCGGCCGCATTCTGCGGCCACAGGGCCGCAAATATTAGCCGCAAGCGCCACTTCTTTAAATTGGTTAAAGATACAAAAAAAGTTAGAGAACAACATTTTCTTAGAATAAAAAAATAATAGGAGTCTATTCTGATCATTTTTTTGATATCTTGAACTTTTTGGACCTCGGCCCCAATTTACCGGTATTTTGGGGGGACCCGGTTTGACTAACTTTTTTATTATTCATCCTAGAAGGGGGTTGTGACATATCAAATTCAATGATTTTGAAGTGCTGATTACGAATTTTGCATTGATTTTTAGCTATCTGTTACCGTTGAGTCACCAGTGGTGGAATTCGACTTCTTTTTGAGGGATAAGGAAAGTCGTGTGATGTTTACACCAGATTTTTTAAGTAACTTTCGTCTTTCGATGAAAATCTATACGCGATCCAACATTTTGAACTCGAGAGAAGAAACGCTTTCAGGTCTATCGCCACTAACTTCACATCATTCAAAATTAATTCACGCACAGTAAGACATTGAAGAATTAACTTATTGTGAAATGGTTAATTACAAATTATTGCTAATTAAATTTCGGTAGAATAAACATACGATGACCACCATATATTAATTTATGGTGTTATAACCATTTAACTTGTACATTAAACAGAAATCGTTGTTCCTAAGTATATGCAAAACCAATGATCTATCTGTTTACAAGGTCAATCATTTGCTTTTCATCGAATACGAAAGTAATTACATAATTTGAATCGTGATATGCAAAAAGGGCTTCAGTCAGTAAAAATTCAAAATGGAGATAAGTTCACCAAAAATTATTTTAATACTCTGCCGATCTTTCTATACAAAAAGGGTCTCTGTGACATGCACCTTCATTGAAATAATAAGAACTCAGTGTAGATGTTTTATGCAAAAGAGACCTCAGTCTATGACTTACAAAGCTCAGAAGATGTAGCTCAGGTCAACAAGGAGATGTTGACTGAAGCCCTTTTTGCATATCACGATTCATTTATGACTGATCACTGATCTTGAATATTAAAAGTTATGTGACCAAGATTAATCGCGTCTCTCACCACAGGACAAATGAGGATTTTGTCATCATCTATGATACGTTGGTCCTTACGAGGCTGATTGCATTCTCACCCCACTGGAGTGGAGGAGTTTGGGAAAATCTTTGACCATACCGAGAAAATGAAACTAATAGGACCTCCTGTGACCTAAACCATTGAATAGAGTATGATTACCCATGTTCAAAGCATCTGGAAAGTAAAATTTTATTCATTATTTCTGGAAAATAAGTGTCTCCAAATTAAGTAATAATTATTTTCCATTTTTAGACTGTAATAAGGAAAAGTGTAGTTAAGTGCAATGACCATTATGGTAGACGTTCGTAACTTTATTTCAGCTTGTATTAGGAGTGATATGTACAGGTATTCTCAACCCTAGCTTTGACTCGAGATTACATTAATCTACTTGTAAGTCACAGTATTTACTATTATGTATGAATTACAAAATTACAATAGATATAAGTATTAAAATATCTACATACATATGTACATATGTCTAAATACATTTTTTTTAAAGATTAGGGTGTTACACAGCCTATCCTCCAAGAATTTTAGTAAATTGTTCACGAGACCCCTACATCTGTGCCAAAATTGGCTTATACACCAATATTATTTCTATATTTGGGGGTAATTTTGTCTTCATTGCTTAGGCTACTATGTAAGTTCATCATGTAGATGTATGACTATGTTACTATGTACCTACATATACGTACATTGTAGTCATAATGATGACTGAGTATAAATACCTAACTTCTACAGAGCTCAGGTAGATAACTGCTTTCATTCTAAGGATGCGACTGGTGGTGCATTTTAATTTCCCCACACCCGAAATAAAATCCTTTTCACTCGGGTATGTTGTTCACCTTTCCATACAATTTAGTATGCATGCTGAGGAAAGCTTTCTACATACACATACATGAAAGTTTAACATCCATTACGATGAGTTCAGTTGAATACACAAGTTTGCATAGTATATTCCCAGAAAGTCACAATTAAGTTGCTCGTGTCTTTATGTGGTTTTTAGCATCATCGATTTTCCGGCTTTGAACTGGGAGTCCCTATAAACTGGGAGTCGTTTAATACAGTTTGTACATATGTATGTATTGTAAACTTAAGTTCTTAACGGTCCAAAATATCGTAGGTACGAAAATCACTTACCACCAAGTTTAAATCTAATATGCTTTAGCAAATCTGCTGCTGGTGGAATATTTGACTCTAACTTCTCGTCTTCTACACACGGTATATGTCTCGTCTTCTACACACGGTATAATTATTATGTCTTGTCTTTTACACACGATATAATTAGTCTCGTCTTTTACACACGGTATATGTCTCGTCTTCTACACACGGTATATGTCTGACTTGAAAAAATCGTCACCGAAACAAACTGCAATTCAGCAAAGTTTCATTTTTAAATCGCACATTTTGAAAAGTTGAAAACAGTCGAACGATATTGTCTCCCTTTTTTTTAAAAACTTTTTATCCAATATCTCATTCTTCTATGTATGAAAATTGGAACAATTTGGAATGATTAAAAAAGTTTGAGAGAAGCGAAAAGAAAAATCAACTTTGACTGACTATATGCATGTATATCGGGAGATGATAGCTGGGAAATCGCGCGATACCGGTGCAAAAGCTCGACTAGAGTATTAAAAAAAAGCTCAATAGAGATGTAGAACTTATCAAAGGCTAAGTTTACAATGTTTCTCTGTTTATAATGAAATCATTATCATCTCTGAAACTTGAACACCGGTGACCACTACGAACTCTCTGACTTGGTGGGTTCATTGAAATTTGTGTGTTTTGTTCAGACAGAGATAATTTGAACTGAGACCTACTGGGAGTTATTCCAAAAAAAATTGTTATGTATATAAATTATAGAAGCATACATACAAAGGCGTCACCGTTGTGTTGTAAACCATCAGGACCTCACAAATGTGGACTGAGCTATTGTACTGTCTGAATGCTATAGGTAATGTTATGTTCCGTGGATTTTATTATTTTTCTTCTCGTTATCCCACCCTTTGCTGTTTCCAAATAAAATGGAATGGCATTTTTGAACCTTTGAACAGTTCTCTTCTGAATGGAATTGGCAGAAGGTTTCTCCCAAATGTTCCCAGAACTTTGGTCAGATAAAACATAATATTGTTCAGAAAAAAAAAGATGTCTGAATAGAGGATGAGATTTGAAATTAAAAGGAGAAAATACAAAGAAATTTTGGCCCAACTCCAGACGATGTTTTTTCAACCCTTTTGTATGTTTAGATAAGTGTGTTATCTACTCTAGGGATGTCTATTATACCGATGAGAACGATGAACTTGTGTCTGGTGTTATTATATCAGACTTCCCTAGATCCAGTTTCTGAGACACATATCTTTTTCCTCTTAGTATATCTTTGCATATTATTTCCTCTGATGAAAATGCTCTCAGTGGTGACATGAACAAATGATTTAAAAATATTAGTTCTGTTTATATGGTGCAATTGGTGAAGCTATTATAACGAGGAATGGATCATCAAAAATCCATCTCTTGGCCTTATGAATGACTTTTTCAAAACAAATGTCAGCCTTCGATTCATAGTTTCCTGCTGATTAAGGTTTTACATAATATAAAAAGTACATTAATAAAGTTCAATAACTATCTCTCCTAAGCCTATCTAAATAACATAAATAAAATTTTGTTATACATTTTTGAACGGAACAGAGCAAACAGTCTTAATAAAATGCACTCTTTATCGACTATTGCTCCCAAAACGTAAACAAACAGTCGAACCGACTCGGGGACTCGGTTATTTTTGGATGTTCTAGCTTCTGATTGGTTCTCATTCTGCGTCCCTTTGATATATAGAATATTAAATGAGAGCGCTAAATTTTGAATCTGTAATTTAAATTTATTTTTGAAATGTGATGAGCTAAGAACCAATCAGAGAAGACCAACACAATACAGCTAATTATAGAAAATTCAATCTCTGAAATGAACTTGTTATATTTTCTTTATATTCAACCAGTCAAATGCCCCAAACGTGTAAATAACTTCGTGATGTTCCGGTTAAAATTTTATAATAAAATTCTACTACACATGGTTTTGAATTTGATGAGTCCTTGCCAGCCTTGTCTTTGGATTACAATAAGATGAAAATCCACTGAACATTCATAGGTCGACAGTGTCGTTTTTCAGATTGGCACGGACTCTGTTGTATAGACTCGCACAGGTTCGACATTTATATTTGTTGAAGTTCTTGTTCTGCCTAAAGGCCATCATTTCAATGCGGAACTAGTCTCTCTGAAATTCTAGGATCTTTGTAGAATAGAATTTTGTGTAGAAATCCTCCACGTCACTTAATCCGGTAGTAAGATCGAATTTTTCTGAGTAACAGTCACAAAAACACCGCTTTTGGATGTCTCTAAAACAAGTGTGCAATGCTTATGGGTCCACCACTTCAGTGTAACGAAATAACCATCTGTTGGGAACAAAATTTGACTGCTACAAAGAAACTCTGCCCCATCAGACTTTTTTTAATTTTTTACTTTCCATATCCTATAGTAAGGAAAGTATTGTATTCGTCGAAAATTTGACCTACAGAGTTTATCACATTTTTTTATTCATTATTTAGGATAAGAAAATTTTCAACAGACACCCAGCCACCTGGGTGTCTGTGAAAATCTTTAGGATAGAAATCTTCAACACACTCCCTGGGGTGTGGTATTATACCACTAAAAAAATACCCTCATAAGAAGTAGGAGATCCCGGAACCGTGTTACATCAGACTTTATTAATGTCTAGTTCAGAATCTATAACTAACTCATTATAAATTTACATAATACTATATGTATGTATGTATTACTAGTAATAAAAATTTACGATGTAAGTTTCCAGACCCAAGGATAAGATACCCGCGAACTGGAACATTGTTCACTAGACCGTTCGATCTTGGAATCTAATTAATCTGCTCTGAATTGTCAAGAGCTGAGAGATACGTTGAACAGCCAAGGACGATCCGTATTCAAAGTCAGCCAAGTTGATCAGCCAAGGGCCGATTAAATGTTTATGGAAGTCTACAATGTCTACATAATTATGCAATTATATAGATTATTAAGAAGAAAAAAATGTGTGAAATAATGTGGCGACTACTTTTACAAAAAAGTAGTCTGGTAAAATACCGGTAGTGAAGGGATCCGTTGTTCGAATCCTACCCAGTGCATGAATTTTCCTCATAAATTTGAGTTTGTGACCACTTAATAATTAGACTCTGAAGGTTAGGTGGTAGAAAATTATTTGAGCATTAACCTCTCCTGGTGGTTACCTTCAACTAAAAACTGTATTAAACTAAGGTCTTATTATAAATTTCAATTTTATTATGGAATAAATTTGAGTGTTATTATTATAAAATAAGGTCTCATTATAAACTTGAATTTTATTATAGAAAGTCGAGGAAATGCATCCAAAGAGTGAGTTGTGGTTGGAAGAAAATTAATGGTGTGAAAAGATGGTATACAAGAGAAGTAGTGGAGACCAGCGTTGATTTATAGTACAGAAGCCTGGTCAATAAACTGAAGCGTATAATTGAAGATAGCAGAACATGAAAATGTTTAAATAAATTACTATGTGATTATGTCCATAATTTGCAGTGTAATTTTTCCTATTTTAAAACAACAATAAATTCCATAAAATATAGCAAGAAAATTCCCACCGTACACTGAGAAACTCTTCAATAAACTTTCACATTAAAGAGACGTGTTCAGCAAAACTAAGACGAAGAAATTAAAACAAATTGAATAAAAAGAAAAAATGAAAAATATGAAGAGAAATTCAGACAAAGAGAAAGGGGCAAAGCCAGGACAGAATGAAAGAGAAAAATTCTAGGGGCGAATCGCGGGAATGTGTAGAGGATTACGAAGAAGAGGAGGAAGCACCAATATCAGTGGGGGAGATACGTCTGGGACTGACATATAAATCTGCTTACCAAGACATACATTTTCTTCTTTCTCGCTCCCTCGCTCCCTCTCTCATTCTCCCCCTCCCACTTTTTCTCTCCTCTCTTTCGGTGAGTAGCATGTGGTTTTTGTTAGTTCTTTTTTAATGAACTTTGTCATGAGTCTCTTTTCTTAGCTTCAAATTTATTTGTTTGTCTTGTTCTTCAGCTATTTGTTCAGTCTCTTTTTTTTCTCCCAGTCTTGATTTTATTAAAATCAGAAATTTGAAAAGAAGAAAAAACTTTTCTTAACCCGCGAAGACTGCACCGTATTCCTCTGAGATCTCTGAGAGTACAACGAGGCTTCTCCACGCTTAACCTCATTTTCTTGAATAAAAAGAAAAAAAAATACTGTACAGGTCATTATTACATGTCCCTTTTTGATATCTATGAAAATGATTTCGGAATATTTTTTATTCTTGTTGGAAATACAAATAAAAAATATTCCGAAATCATTTTCATAGATATCAAAAAGGGACATGTAATAATGACCTTTGCAGATCTGTCAAGGTTGTCGTTCAAGGTTATTTCAAGGTCAACTTTTAAACGGATGGACCTGAATTTTATTGCATATTCAGATTTTCCATGAAAATTTGACTTCATTAAACTATTTACATGGTTTTTTATTTTACTTTTTTCTCAATTTTTTCTCATCTCAAACTTGCACATGTGAAGTATCAAATTAAAGGTCTTGTCATGCTGAATGAGAAAATATCAAAATAATAATAATAGATACTTAAAGTCTGTTGTAATTGATTTCTGAAATAATGGTGCAATCAATTAAAAATGTAAATAGTTGAATGAAGTCAAATTTTATGGCGAATCTGAATATGCAATAAAATTCAGGTCGATGTATTGAAGATTTTGAAATTGACCTTGAATTAACCTTGAAGCACAAACTTGACAGATCTACAAAGGTCATCGTATACACTATCGTATCTACTATCGTATACACCACACAAGCATGTTTCCCATCTATTTTTCCAGTGCAAACATTGGTTTCCTGAATGCAATTTTATGCTTTTCTGACGAAGTACACCCTTTCATTTGATTTTGTTAGGACATTTCTGATAATATGTACAATATGTACATATTAAAGATTAAAGCATTTTAGTATGTATTTAGACATTAAAAAAAAGATAGGTCATTTCCCCAAAGTAGCAAATTGGGAATGATAAAAAGTTTTGTTGAAATGAACTCGCAACCAAGAATTTACTATCCCCGCAAGTATAACTCAACGTGATGGTATAACAAGCACCAAGCAATGAGGAAGTGATATGTATTGTGTATTTTTCTACCAAAAAAAATCGCCCGAAAAAAATACATTTCCTGCAGCTAAGCTGAGAACTAGTTGACTTAGACAAAAAAATTCTCAAAGAAAGGACAAATTCACAATTTGGCTAACTGTGCGCTCACAGGTATAATCCCCGCGGGTTAAAGAGAATTTACTTAAAAAGTTTTTTTTTATTTAATTTAATACTATACAGTATACAGGGTGCGAATTAATTTCTTAAGCACGCAGCATTTTACTCTGTAACGAAAAGAGCGCACGATTAGCTCAGTGGTTAAGCACTCGCTTGTCATGCGGAAGGTCCCGGGTTCGATCCCCCGTGCCGACAAAAATTTGTATTATTAATTTGGTTACAATTGTTTGTAAGGGATACCTTCCGGTGCGCTCGTGTTGACCCAGCACCTAAATGGGAAGTATTGTGTCACTTCTCGCCCATAAGAGGGGAGGCATACTACGGGATGGGTAGGCTACAACACAGACCACAAGCGTCTACAGTAGCTCCTGTTTCATGGCTACGAAATAAAAAAAAAGGCTGTGAAACACTCATCTTTAAAAAAAAAAAAAAAGATGGCAATGCGAAACGACGTAAAGTTTCTCCATGTTTGTTATTTTAGGTAAAAACATTACTATAGAATCGTCTATTTATAACAATGGTCACCCAAAAACAGAAAGAATTGAGCTGTAGGACGTCTGTAGTTACTAAGTTGACGGCCCGCAGCACAGCAGGGATGTCCAAAATGAGTACCGCGCATGCTTTTTACAGTGTAAAATCTCCGCGCATTTTTTTTTTTTTTTGGCGTCTGCTATACAGGGTGAGCATAAAGTCTCACCCCACCCCCCGTATCTCGAGAATGGCTGAAAATATAAGAAAACGCAAAAACAAGTATCCCTTCGATTTTAAGGGGATTAATTTTCAGCCAAAAAAAAATTGCCTACCCGGCCCCAGTCAGGCTGGGCATGGACCAACTTTAAAATCTTAAATAGAATAGTATGTCTTGTGACATATTGTTTTAAAGGTCTCATAGAGAGAGGTTCATTACAACAAATTTCAGTGAGCTACGACTTACCGTTCTCGAGATACAGGGTCGGACGTCCTGCGTAATATCCATATATTTTGACCTATAACTCGTTGACCATAAAATCCAGAAAAATGAAATTTGTTGATAATAACTCCTTATGGCAAGAACTTTCGAACAAGTTAAAACTTGATTTGTTTTTTCGTTAAAATTTTTCGGACTGTTCGTCCGGCTGGCAGACGAAACCGACCAGAAACTAATATCAACAGAGTATGTCGAGTTATACCTTTTTCGACAGGGCTTGTCATAAGGAGTTATTATCAACAAATTTCATTTTTCTATAATTTACGGTTAACAAGTTATAGGTCAAAATATATGGATATTACGCAGGACGTTCGACCCTGTATCTCGAGAACGGTAAGTCGTAGCTCACTGAAATTTGTTGTAATGAACTTCTCTCTATGAGAACTTTAAAACAATATGCCACAAGACATACCATTCTATTTAAGATTTTAAAGTTGGTCCATGCCCAGCCTGACTGGGGCCGTTTAGGCAAAAAAAATTGGCTGAAAATTAATCCCCCTATAAATTAAGGAATACGGGTTTTTGCGGTTTTTTGTATTTTCAGCCATTCTCGAGATACGGGGGGTGGGGTGAGACTTTATGCTCACCCTGTATACAGTGTCTCCCTTGAGGATGTTGTGTCAAATGTGATTGCATCGAGTTGTTCTTGAGATTTCACCTTTAGAAAAGCTGGATTCCACCAACCTGAAAGGAAACAACTCTGTTCCGATCTGGCGAGATCGTGTGCTGGTTGACTGGAGATGGCTCATAGTTTTGTTCATTCCTATAAATCCTGTGGAAACCGGGAGCTGGCTGCAGAATTTCTCATTTCTTTTGATGTTTAAATTTTATCCCCCAAAAAACACTACGTGTAAAAATAGTCGTCAAGTGTTGGAATGATTAAAAAGAACTGATATCAAAAACGTCAATTTTCTATGTTTGAAGGAATTATTTTAATTCCTTGATAATTCAACCAAAATAATAGCCTCACAACAACAATACACCTTTGAGCAAACTTCGATTTGGTATTTTGAGAATTTAACCAAGAAATAGCCACACAACAAAACAATGCTCTTGTAAGAACAATGGTTCTGTAATTATGCAACATTATTCTTACAAGAGCATTGTTTTGTTGTGTGGCTATTTTTTGGTTAAATTCTCAAAATACCAAATCGAAGTTTGCTCAAAGGTGTATTGTTGTTGTGAGGCTATTATTTTGGTTGAATTATCAAGGAATTAAAATAATTCCTTCAAACATAGAAAATTGACGTTTTTGATATCAGTTCTTTTTAATCATTCCAACACTTGACGACTATTTTTACACGTAGTGTTTTTTGGGGGATATCACTACTTTTTGATTTAATTGATTTTCCTCTGGTAGATGAAAGAAAATCTAATCAACAGATAATATCGAAACAATTAAGTACCTCTCTCTGCTGTACCCAGTTCTAGAGATGGGTATTTGGGTAATATTGTAATTGTAATACCGAGTATTTCATGGAACCGGTACCCGGAATCGTACCCGGCCTCAGTTTGTAATACCAAGTATTTAATAGAACCGGTACCCGGCTACTACGTACGATACGTCGGTACTCGGTCCCGGTGTATAATACCGAGTATTTCATAAAACCGGTACCAAGTACGGTACGCGGATCCGGTGTGTTATACCGACTACTGAGTATTTCATAGAATCGGTACCCGGTTCCGGTACTCGATATACGAGTATAATAATCGGTTCTTGTACCATTGTAAGTGATTGTACCATTATGATACGAATCACGCACTACGCATTAAAGAAAAACAAAGCTTTCGAGAATACATTTTTTTTTTCATGTAATTGATTACTCTATAAATAAGAACCAGTACATACTAACTACTCTCAAGAACCGGTACTTTTTTGAGTAAAGTAATTACTCGTACCCATCTCTACAATAAGTACATTAGGTAATGATCGACTCTCGCCTGAGGGCTATTTTTTTTATTTATATTTATATTATACAGGGCATACATAAAGTCTCACCCAGGCCTGGGTTTCTCGAAAACGACTCAAAATATCAAAAAAACGCAAAAACCCGTATTCTTTTATTTTTAAGAGGATTAATTTTCAGCCAAAAATAAAATTTGCCTACACGGCCCCAGTCAGGCTGGACATGGACCAACTTTAAAATCTTAAATAAAATGATATGTCTTGTGACATATTGTTTTAAAGGTCTCATTGAGAGAATTTCATTACAATAAATTTCAGTGAATTATACAATTTGCCGTTCATGAGATAGAGGGTCGGACGTCCTAATGTCCATATATTTTTTTAAGAGATTGGCTGGAAGAGATTGCCACAGGCAATAACCCCGCCCTTTAGGTAGGACATGTGTTATTTCTTTTTACTTATTTATTTTGGCATTTGTTTTTTTGTTTGTTTTTTTTTTTTTTTTCTAAACACATCAGTCTGGAATCACAGCCCTACCCAGGCTGGGTGAGGTAAATGTAGGTAGCTGGAACGATTCCCAGTGAATGGAGGGTAAAACCCTCCGTCCTCACTAGTTCAAATCAGGACGTTAAAACCAAATACAATCAACTGGTCACCATCGTTGGTTTGGTGTGATAATTGGTGCTTATTTTGTGGAACTTCAACTAGGATATAATAATGAAGAAAAAAACATACCTATTTAATCATAAAATCTATTACCAAAAATTAATTAATAATCAACTAGTGTTTTAACCTTGTATTGAAAAATTAGTAATGAACTCGTTAAAAAACGGACAACTCTGTTTCGTGGTTTTGTTTACAATACAATTTTAATTATAATTATGTATGTACGAATTTCTTTGTGGTGAAGCACAAGGCCTCTTCACAATTTTTGTGGGTAGCGCAGCATTACTAAGAGCCTCCTTTACATTTCGAATATTCTATTACATTAATTTCTTTTTACTCTGGTAATGCCGCCACTGGTCGTTACTCATACAAGTAACTACTCATTTTTCCTCACGAGGTATGAGTGGACCCCGAACATCCAAGTACAGAGCAGAAAAAATCCTCCCCCGCTGGGAATCGAACCCAGGTCACCATGTGTGCAATGCCTAGCGCGCTAACTCGCTCTGCCACAGTGACTACCTATGCAATTTTAATTATATTATGTACCTGTTGTACCTATACGTACAATACGTACATACATGGTAGGTAGATGGAAATTCGATCTTGGTAAAATAAAGAGGGAAATGAAAGTGCCAAGTATTATTGTATGTTCCGAAATTGCCTCTTACTATGGCTCTCAGAAATGTTGACCAATATACAGGGTGTCCCGTATACAGATGCAAATATTTTGAGGGTAGGTTCAGCCCACCGTGGACTATCATATGAGCGAAACTTGCAGTGGGGCATTTTGCTTCGTTAAAGAGTTATGGCCAAATCCCTGTTTTTCCCACAGGTCTAGAGGTCACTTAGATCGATGCACGTTTTTAAAGAAATGGTAGCCAGTAAGTAATTTTTGACTTCATGTATGGATAGTCATGCATATTTCCCTCGAAATGCAGTTGGTTGCATGAAAAAATATTGAAAGACCAGAGAGATATTTAATCATAAGTTCAATATTTTTCTAAAATTCGATTTTTCCCTGTTTTCCCTTTCGTGTATTTAGAGTACTTCTACAATTGCAATTCTGCGTATCACTAGGTAAAAAAATACCCTTTGCTATTTTTGTTTCAATACATACAAAGTTCTTTCAGACGCGTAAAGGAACGAATGAGATACGCCTTATCAAACGGCACCAGAAGGAGAGAAACACATCTTTCAAATTTTGAATCTGGGCGCTATTGCATTTTGAAGAACACTCGATGTCTGAAGCGGTCTGTGTGACTATTTTTGTGCCAACTGCAAGTTATAAATGAAAATTTTCTGAGTACAATTAGTTCTATTAACCAACTATATCAATCAAATCTAATACTTAAAATAACAAGGCGATCAATTTGTTCGGTGGAAGAGAAAGCCACAAGCTTTAAACCTCGCCCTTGGTTCGCTACATATTCTTTTGGGTTCTTTTCATTTCATGTCCTGTGTTGCAGAATGTATCATGTTTGTAGTTTATCAATAAACTACAAACATGTATCACTGTATCACCACCCTTGATCAGTCTTTGTTTATATTTATTTCACAAATTGTTACCATGTTCATTGTAAAAAAAATGTAAATAAAGCTTGGTCCAATTGTTTATAAAATAAAAATAAAGTATTAATAATAATAGTAACCTTAAGGTTGGATGTTCGAGTTTTACCCAAGGTTAATTTTCGGCACTATTTGTTATGTTTTTGATATCATGATTGTGATAACCACAAAAATGATATTTTTAATTTTACTTCTAAAAATAAAATCATAATTTTTGTTGGTAGCGCAGAGTCTTTCTCCATGTGTATTCTTTTTCCATAATTACACCACTGGTTGCTGCTTTCGTTGCAGCCTCTCTCATTTTTCCTCATGATAACCCTGTGATTCCGTAAACCCATTCACATAAAAGTTCACACCGACCGACCACTGTGAATGATCAATTTCCCTCTCTTAAACATCCCAGAGCAGTGTATTTATACCTCAAATTACGCGCCAATTCTGTTAAAATTCAGCCAACTTTGAATTTTTCATCATGATTCAGAAGTGTTTTTTGAGCTTTGTGTGTACTGCGTTCCATGATCTTTAAAGTAATATAAATGAGCTTTCTTTTTTATAAAACTAAACATAATAGGGTATTTTTTTAACTAGTGATACGCAGAATTGCAATTGTAGAAGTACTCTAAATTCACGAAAGGGAAAACAGGGAAAAATCGAATTTTAGAATAATATTGAACTTATGATTAAATATCTCTCTGGTCTTTCAATATTTTTTCATGCAACCAACTGCATTTCAAGGGAAATATGCATGACTATCCATACATGTAGTCAAAAATTACTTACTGGCTACCATTTCTTTAAAAACGTGCATCGATCTAAGTGACCTCTAGACCTGTGGGAAAAACAGGGATTTGGCCATAACTCTTTAACGAAGCAAAATGCCCCACTGCAAGTTTTGCTCATATGATAGTCCACGGTGGGCCGAACCTACCCTCAAAATATTTGCATCTGTATACGGGACACCCTGTATATGCCTAGCTTCGAGTTGCTAAACATGGTGTCATTTCAGCATAATCAGTAGATATAAACAGAAGAAGCGAGAAATTATACTAGATATAGATACATTTAATAATTATAAATTAATAGGCAAGCATATATCCTTGAAATACCCTGAAAATTTCAGCTCGGTTGGACAAAAAATGCAACTTATATCACGTTACATACAAAGTTGATCGAGTTAAACCATACTCACTTCGTTCGAAATTAAACGGTCATAGGAGGTTGACTCAAACAAGCAACTACTGTTTTTTTTTCTCACGAGAATACCGGACATGCAAAGTACAGAGTAAAAAAAATCTACCTAGCCGGGATTCGAACCCAGGTCACCTTGCAAACTTTGTGTTTTACCTACACCAGTCGACGACCCCAGAGACTGCTCAATACATAATATTTTATTATAGGTATTTATCATTAAATCTACATTAATCAATATTTTTGCCTCTTACTAGCCAATATTTTATACACTTCTCATAATAATATAGACCTAGTTTACCTCTTGATGTAGAAATCTTTGAATGAAGTTATAAAATGTTATTATTCTCTTCCTGATTAACTGGACTGTTGGCAGCTTGGATGAAGCAAAGACGATTGCATCTAACCCTTATTTTAAGTTCTATGTGAGGCGAAGCTTTTTTTGTTACTCTCATAAATATAAATCAGTTTTTTCTTTTTATGTCTCACACTGTCGCTGATTTTTCTAAAATTTTATTTACATCGTAGTATAATTTTGCGTAATTAGACCTTTAGTACGAACCTTCAGTCATCCACGTGGGATAATTAGGCGTGGGGCCAGGGTTCATTATAGATATTCCTTTAGAGAGCTGTACATAGTTTTCTACTTGTTTCAACCATCTGAAATTAAGTGATCTTATTTCCTTTGACTAGACCTTTCTAAAAACACCAAAAATACATCTCTAGGATAACAATAGACGGCTCTGGGCTCCATAATAAGAATGCCTTTCAAAGGCTATAACTCAAGTTTGGTTTAGTGTAATACTTTGGTTATATTTTTATATTTTTTCCTATGATAAGGCCTTTCAAAAAATACTACAATCGCAGCTCCAAGATAACCAGGGGTGGCTCTGTGCAACTTTTCGGTTTTATTTTAGAAGGCTATATCTCCTATCCTATAAAAAATAAATACTTGAAACTATAAAAGGTATGCAGAAATAAAAATTCCCTATTCAAAAACGTAGCTCACGTCTTTCCACGATAAGCACACGTTGCTGTACCCTTGACAGAAAATTGGTCTGAAAAAAAAACCCGTATGAATAATTTCATGAAATTCAAGATTTTACGCGTGGCCAGAAAACGACTTTAACTATACGTAGGAACCTCGCGCTTTCGTGAAACACAATCTATTTTTGCGTCTCATTACGAATTTTAAATAAAAATTGATAAAAGTTAGCGGGAAGTGGGCGAAAACAATAAAACAAAATACATATAAACTCTGTTTCGTGTTAATATAGGCCGGTTGGCTGGCGCTACTTGACGAGCGCTCGCCTACCGGCGAGCTTGATCACAATATGAGGAATTGGGGAGTATGGGGACGCTGCCTTCTCTGTGTTTGAAGGAGCCGGTAGTGACTCAAGAAAATTGTTTAATCACTTTCTATTTGTTATGATACTTATGATGTAGAGTCGTGCTAGTAAGGTAGTTTGTCTTCAGCCGAGTTCCCACTGAGTGCGATATTTTGTTCCGAAACGTTTCACTCTCAAATTTTCAATGCAAAGTGTTTTAATGCAATATTTCGCAAATTGAATCTCATTTGATTCTAGAGGAAGAGTATAATAGCATGAAACATTGCTAAACGCTTCGCAACGTTTTGAGACATAAGTTGCACTCAGTTGTAGCTTGGCCTTACAGTGACAATCTTTTATCCTTAGAAATCAGATATATTAGACACTTCTTCGTGTGTTTGTCTGATGGCCAGGCTGAATTTGAACATGGGTGCCAATGCTCACCCTGTATATTATGCTTAATTACGCATTGTTTGTTTTTCAGGAGGCACAAGGGGTGAATCTTTTGGTACAACTTTTGAGCTTCTCTTCAAAATTTCAAGCTTTTATCTCGTCTTGTTTGTGATGTTAGGGCAGTAAAAGTATTTCCCAAAACTTGCTTGTCAGGCAAAAGTTTCTCAATGGCTATACTTTCTCATCACGGTATAAATATATTCAAGGAAGAAGATGCCGTTGGCATTAGCACCGCCCTTGATCAAGTTTTGTTTTCTTAATTTCAATATCTACGTGTAAATAAAACTTTATCCAACATGTTTAACGTCAATTAGGTACATCAGTTTTCGACAGAGATCAAATTTAATAACATTGAAATCTCAGTTCTGCCCTAGTCTCGCATGGTTTTTCGACAAATGAGAAATGCGGCCAAGGTTCCAGAGATAAGATGGGCCAGTAGTGAGCGTCTCGTCTGTACTTCAAAAAATTAGGTGACTTAGAAATTATCAATCTCGCCGGGAGACGAGCGCTCGTCAAGTAGTGCCAGTCAACCGGCCTATACTAACACGAAACATATATTAGTCTACCTCAATCAGTATGATACACCTTCACAAAATTACATAGTCCAACAATTAAGATGTTAGGTATATCGCTTTTTCTTTGAGTCCTTGTCTGGTTTTTTTTATGTTTAACGTCGTTTTCAACTGCAAGGTCATATCACGACCTCCATGTTACCCTCCATTCGCAGGAAACTCACATACCTGCTACCCACATAAATCTCACACAGCCTGGGTTAGGCCGGAATGTCAGCATTCACGAAGTCTTTACCACGCTGGACGTTACTTAACTTCGGTGATCCTACGAGAACCGGTTCATTCAACGCGTCATGGCTATCTGGTGTTTTGTTTGCGATAACATTGCGTTTTATTCTGTGAATCATTATTGGTTGCACTTTGGTCTGCCTAATTATTTTAGAATAAAGCATGTTTGTAAAATTACATTATTATTATTTATTTATTTTCAAGTAAAAAAGAAATATATCTACAAAGTACAATAATGACTATTCTTCATGTATTTTCTATCTAATTTTCTTTGCTCGAGTTCGTTTACTTCGCAAGAAAACTTATGGTTTCCCTATCAGATTGCCTGGGTCAATGATTCTCTCTGTAGCTTACTGCAAAGGTCAATTTTAATCTGGGAACGTTCGAAGTATTTTGAAAGTTCTTGGAACTTTACGGATTTGCTGAATTTGTAGGTCAATAGAAAATATTTTAAAGCTAATGCTGTGATTCTTATCGCACTGATAACGTCGGAAGTGAATCGACCAATGACGCAATTTTGTTATATTCCTTTTCCTTGTATACCTTAAAGAAAACTGTCAGTTCTAAAGCCCTCGAGAGATGAGGTTTCCCTTATTTTCAATAAAACTCTAAAGTGAACAGGAAGAGTTCAATTTCTTTTATTAGTTCTGTAGAACACATACCTAATAACTGGAAATGTGATGTATACGTACATACAGGGCTTCCATAAAGTCTCACCTGGGTTTCTTTGAAATGATTCAAAATATGAAGAAATGTAAAAACCCGTATCCCTTTATTTTTTGGGGGATAAAGTTTTAGTAAAATATAGGCTATTTTTTTGCCTATATCGTCGGAGTCAGGCTGATGGGCACGGACCAACTTTAAAATCAATGGAATAGTACGTCTTGTGACAATTTGTTTAAAATTCTCATTGAGAGAAGTTCATTATAACAAGATTCAGTACGACTTACGGTTCACGAGATACAGGTTAATAACCGTAAGATGGAGGAGGATAAAACTTGTTGATGTTAACTCCTTAATGCAAGACCTTTTCAACAAGATATAACTCGACCTACATACGAGGTTTGGCTATTAAATTCGTAGATTCTTCCCATAAAACGATGTGTGTTTAACTTACCCAACTTTAGTAGTTATCCCCTTCAATGTACTTCCCTCCTCTATCCCTACAACGTTCTAAGCAAATTTTCCATTGATCGACACAGTGGTGGAGGTCATTTTGTGTGAGGCCTTCCAAGACTTTTGCCGGTTTTTTCTTAACGGCATCTACGCTGTCAAATCTGGTACCTTTCAGGGCAGATTTGATTTTTGGTAATAAGTAAAAGTCGCACGAGGCCAGGTCGGGTAAGTAAAGAGGGTGTTCCAACACTGGGATGTTGTACTTGGCCAGGAACGTCTTCACGCAGAAGGCACTGTGGGCTGGCGCATGGCACCATTTTTGCGCAAACTTTTGTCATGTTGAAATTTTCGTACAAAATTTGTCTCACACATTCTTTATTAATTTTAAGTCTATCAGCCATTAGTCTAAGAGTTAATCTACGGTCAGAACGAATCATAACATCAATTTTTTCAATGTTTTCGTCATTTTTTGAGCTTTGGGGGCGACCAGGACGTGGATCGTCCTCAACATCTTCCTGACCATCTTGAAACCGATTAAACCACTTATAAAGCGTTGATCTTTTCAAACATGACTCCTGGTACACTGTCTTTAACAAAGAAAATGTTTCACCAGCATGTTTTACGTAAAATTCAAAAATCACTCGTTGCTCAACGTTTGTATCAATCATAATTCCGGCAAAATTAAAAAAGGTGTCTTGCGCGTCGGGCTGTCACAACAGAACTAATTACAGTACAGACATGTGACAGCTATCAATGAAAACACAAGACTTGAAGCTGTCTTAATATGTTTATCATATCTTCCTAGCACGGACAGCTTTTACGTAGCGGCTCGCGTCTACGAACTTAATAGCCAAACCGTATTCTGTTGATGTTAGCTTCTGGTCGGTTTCGTCAGCCAGCAGGACCAACAGCCGGAAAAGTTTTAACGAAAGTAAAACGATTTATATCTTGTTCAAAAGATCTGAAAATAAATAGCAAATTTTATCCTTTTGGAACTTACGGTAAACGAGTTATAGGTTAAAAACATATGGATATTAACCAGGACAGTCGACCCTGTACGGTACCCATGTCGTATCTCACTGAGATATGTTGCAATGAACTTCTCTTAATGAGACCTTCTAAAAAATAGGCGAATTGTCATACTATTCCATTAAAGAATTTAAAGTTAGTCCATGCCCAGCCTGTCTGGGGCAGTGTAAGCATTTTTTGGCTAAAATTTTACTCCCCAAAACATTAAGGGACAAGGGTTTTTGCGTTTTTTGATATTTTGATTTCTAAGAAACCCAGGCCTGGGTGAGACTTTATGGAAGCCCTGTATACATATGTAGCATTGTGTATGTGTAGTAAATTTGTGTACACTCCACGTGTCAGTGGTAGAGATCAAACATGCGTCGGTCATCAAGTTGTCAAGGCGCTGACTCTGCTTATCTGAACATTAATCCTGTTCCATAATTTGGCCCTTAATGCATTGTTGGCCGAGGGATTAAGGCGTCAGTTACTCTAGGCAGCGAGCGTAGGGATCTTTTAAGTTATTTTACATGTGACGTCAAACCTGTATCTTTTATATTATCATCATGACGTACTTCTGTAGATTTTGTATGAATAGTTTTAATATTTCTATGTACTTGCAGGTAAATCTAAACTATCTACACTCGATATACTTGTACATATAAAAGGGTAGGTATTATAAACTTTAATGATATGCTTATCATATAGTTACTGAGACATACATACTATCGATATACTTACCTAATCATTAAGTTCCTAATCAATGTTCTCATGATAAGCTCATTAACTATACAAAGCTCAATGCACCCTTTAGACATGACACAACAATAACAAAGTAATTAATTATACATAACAGGTTGTTTTACGTACACATCAATAAGTGCATTAATAGTACCGGCAATACCTATAATTATACTTGTAGTTATGACCATATTATATCGGTACCGACCTCAGTAGCTTCATCGATAAGGCGGTGGACTTGTAACCTGGAGGTCGGTGGCTCAAGTCCCGGGTTCAGCGTAGATTTAGTGATGCAAGTTTGAGTAGTTGTGATAATTATGACGAATGCTACTTTTTCATACCAAACCTATAATAAATGTTTTTTATACACATTTTGAGTCACTGCAATATATGTAAATATAGGCAATGAAATATATATCTTTGATTGACAGTACAAATCTTGCGCGACATTCCTTTATTTCCTTGCTTGTAGTTATATCATGTCTAGTTGAATGTAACATTTCTCCTTGATAATGTCTTCCTTGTCGCGTGAGCATTACTGTAATGACCATTATGATTATTGATTATGAACGTTATGAATAAATTATGAACGGGATTGGGAGAACGGGTTGAACCATTGTGCCGCAATTCTGAGATGATAATTTTCTATTGGACATTTATTAGAAGTTCATTACAGATTCTACTATCGTATCATGAATGAACCACTTTCATGTAATAGTAGTAGTATTAGTTGTAAACTCTTTACTGAATTTTATTTACATAATTTACATAGGGCATTCACAATCTCCGTAAAAAATGTGTCCATTATATTTTTTAACCACTCCGGTGTCTGTACACTTTATTTATTCAAGTTCTGCAATGTTTAACTTATATTATGTGATATGACCATGCAGTTGAAAGCAACGTTAATCCCAAAATAATAATAATAATATATATACTCTTCTCCTGCCCAGCTATCATATTCTGGCTACTGCCAGGTCGGTGCAAACTTGTTATATTCCATGCCATGATCCAGAAAGAAAATCGGTGTTGCTCTTCCAGACATGTGGGTGTGCCAGTAAATCCCTCCAGTATTTCGTTGGGAATCCTGAACCAGAGGCTAGGGACTCTCTAAGGCGCTTGACCTGTAGCCCGTTCCAGAAACACTCTCTTATCTCCAAATCTCCCTTTCAACTGTCACATAACTCACTATGATTGGTTAATTTCAAAGCAATAACCGATCGGAGTTTGTTGTGTGATGGTTGTAACGGGAATTCAGAGATTTTGAGAGTGGAGCTGTTTCGGGCTACTGATGCACAACCCTCTTCCATTTTCATATAGGACTGGAGTTAAATTTGACCTGAGTTAAATTAAATTAAATTAAGCAGTTCAGTACAGAAGAATATGGTTCGCGGCAGTCGAGGAGAGGTATAATGTTATGGTCCACAAGTTCTAAGCCAAGATGAAGTATAAATAGAAGATGTATTATTTCACACACTTATGTGGTAAATAATTATATTATATGTCACCGACCTCAGTAGCTTGATCGATAACGCGGCGGACTTGTAACTTAGAGGTCGGTGGTTCCAGTCCTACGCCAGATTTCTACGCCAGAGATTTTCGATAAATCTACTCGAATTCACTATCAAAATGTCGGTATCCTAGGTATCCTATAGAGGAATGCCGCCAGGTGGATTATCAGTTTTTCAAAGTTCACCTAACCCATATCTTGCGCCTCGCCGTTCATCGACCATCGGGGTTTGAGCATTTTTCAACAAAGCCAGTCCGTGATCTGGCTTTCTTAGTCTACCACATCGCAATATGAGAATTTCTTTGTTTTCTCTTAGTTTCAAGGGCCGATTTTGTGCTTTAGAACATTGCCAATTCTTTCAGATTGGGAACTGAGCATTTTTAGCTTGCTTAATACCCGAAATTCGCGGTTTGAGCATTTCGAAAATACCAGATCGATCGCTTTTTTTTCCTGAATGAGGCATTTCATTCCGGCAATTGATCCCAACATAATTAGGAATGTAATTATAGTTTCTCCATATAAAAACCCTGAACCTGAAAACCTAACCTTGTACGCGGTGCTAGTCTGAGCAAAGGTCTCCTAGCCCATGCGAGAAGAATTACCGGGAACTTGTGTGATTCCAGTCATTCGTGAAAATAAGCACCAGGAGGAAAATGAACTTACGCTCCTGCACAATGCAAATGTGATGTTCGGGAAATTTCTAATTCTAAATGCAGCATTTGCGGAAATTGTATTGTATTAACATGTGTGTTTTCTTGTATTAATATGTGTGCTATTATTGATGTATAAAAATCGTTCGATTCTGAAAAGTGCTATCCATTTTGTAATAATATAACGTATTAAGTTTTGTTTTCCATTTTATAATATAAAGACATAAGGTGTACCTAGTACAAATCTATAATAATTAGGTATGGTTCGTGGTTAATTAGGTATGGTTCATTAAAAAGGTGTGGTTGGCATACCTATGAATAATTTGTTTGACCTCAAAATGTTTTTTATAAATATATATTTATATAAAAATGCAATATATGCTTACATGTTACATGTACAGACCATATAGTTATCGCGCATAAGAGAGAGTCTTGCCTTATCCTCTTTGTAATCGTAATTTACAATTTAACATCGAAAACTGCATGTTTTCTCATTGTTTTGAAGGTTGGAGATAAACACTGAAAACACGACAAAGGTCAAGAAGAAAAAATGTCAATTAAGTCTTTGACAAAAGCAAAGAGAATACGAAAAAGAAAACTTCAATGTCCGCATAAGGAAAACAGGGGTAACAAAAGTTTGTAATAAGTTTCGTTTTGAACCCTTACTGTCGCTAAAATAAAGTTTGCACCAATCAACAGCCAATAAAGTGACTGTCCTAAACGCCAAGAAAATTACTGATTTTTATATCTACCTACTTTCTATGGAATGAGGATACTGATATTGTTTCTTTACTATGAAAAATAATGTAGGTACTAGGCACATCAACATAGGAATTCAAATAACAGACAGACAAAAAAAAACGAACACAATACTTCCTCCGATTTCTAAAATTAGAAATTCATCGGAAGTAACAAAGTTTCTCGGGAAATAAGAGAATTTTTTTTTTTTACAAAAAAGGAACACCCCATACATTACGATAGCAAAAAGTACCAATACCAACAATCATATCAATATTTTCCACACTACCTAGGCTGGGAAAATGCAAGGGTCGCGGGGGGGAGCGGGGAAGAAAATTCTCTTATCTGAAAGAAATAGAAACATACCTACTTTCTGTCCCTTTTAATAAAAATCTAATTTTGCCACCCCATTTCTCTTTCCCTCACGCAGCTTTCTGCAGGGGAGCAAATGATCAAGTCCATATTTTATTGAGAGTGAAGACAGGTCAACTTGCAATAATATTGTGCTTCTAAAATAGTTGCTATCTCTTTCCCATTTTGTAATAAAATAAAAACTGTTGACGCTTTTAGTCACCTTTTTCTCTCTTTGCTGAAAAGTCAATATTGAAAACGTTCTTTTCGTGAAATGAGAGAAGGGCAAGGAAGAGGAGTTACAGCAGGAAGGAAATTTTAAAAATAGAACTTTTTAATACCTTCCTTAATAAGTAGCTCAAGGAAATGTCAGTTGCACCAAATGTATACTTACTTCTTAAAATAAAAATAATAAGATGTAAATAATTAAAGCTGTGTCGCACTTGGCTTGCATTATGGTGACCTGGGTTTCAATCAGTAGGTTGTTTTAACAAGTTAATAACAAGTAATTCCATGGATTAATTCTCAGAAGCGCCAAACGGCAAATATGTCCAAGTAATGAATTCTAAAAAAATTAACAGTTTCGACATTTTGGTTCCAGAAAGTCCTCGGAGCGATTAAAAATATGTAAATTATTAACTCACCACTCAAAAATTTGGCCCATGGGGGGATCGAACCCACGACCTTCGCGTTCCTTTTTTTTTTTTTTTTTTGGTTCCTTTTTTTTAGCCCAGAGATAGTAGCTCTATATATAAACATACCTATGCACATGAGCATTAAGTAGGTACAAGTAAAAAACCATCTGTTTTTTGACAGTTTTTTAGTATTAAAAAAATCGTGAATATTTTTGATTGATCGTGGACCATGAAGGAAGATAAAGTTGGTCCTGAAAAAAAAGATTTTTTTGTTAATCTTATGAGAAGTCAATGTCCATATTATGGACTTGCAGATCTGTTTCCTACTCTCACAAAAGTGGTAAAGGGGTCAAAAAAAGTTTTTTATAGTATATTTATGAATACTTGATTGCCAAATGTAAATTTATTACTTAATTAATTCATTATTCATGCAATGGCTTCTCATTTGTATGAACGCCTGATAAATCATGTACATATACAATGTGTCATACTAAAAGTGTCTACTCGTATGTACATATAAAATATGTACCTATCAAGCGCTCGTCAAGTAGCACTCGCCAACCGGCCTATATTAACACGAAACAAATTTTATATGTATTTTGTTTTATTGTTTTCGCCCACTTCCCGCTAACTCTTATTAATTTTGAAGTGTACGCCACTCATTGAAACCAATAATATACCAGGGTCCCCAGATCTATGTAAGCAATTTGAAATAGTGCCCTCTATCTATGAATTATTTTATTGAAACTAAAATACACACTAATACATTTATAAGTGGATAAAATAAAAAAGATGTTAATTTTACATTGTAATCTCCTCAAAGTCTGGTTTGGGGATTATAAACAGGGGGTAGACTAGCAGTCTGGCTGGAGGACTATAAACAGGGAGTAGACTAGCAGTCTGGCTGGGGGACTATAAACAGGGAGGGAGTAGACCATCATTAGCTTGGTTCTGGGGGCCCTTGTCAAGACAGTGGTAGAAGTGCTCAGTCATTCCTCCACTGTCTGGCTACCATCGTTTACGATGACGTCACCCTATGATGAATCTGCTCAATGTCCACAGGTGTCATGAACAAGTCAGTCTCCTGCGTGCACTACCACATAGAGTCCGGATGCAACATCATCGATCATTCGTGCAAGTGTGAGCAGGTGTCCCTGTGTACTGATGACGGATCCCTTCTCTCTGACGAGACAGAACCCGTCGACGGAACCCCGTTCAGCTTCGTGAACCGGCTGGAGTGTGAGATGAATCTGAAGGTGCTGCTGACTCACGAGATGCAGGACGACAGCCCAGGTAAGATGAGTCAGCTTGAGTCAGCTTGGCTCAGGGCCGGGTCGAGGTACCCATTACGGCCAATACCCATGCTAGGCACTAGCTGCGGGCAAGGATTTTCACGTATCACAGGCATCACAGCGCTCTATACAAAAGTGTGATTTTTGGACTGTCCATGTCCCACTCTGAGCAGGCAAAAAGTTAAAAAGCGAGTTTCAATAATACATATCACAATTATTTAAATTCGCTTTTTTTCTTACCTCGCCTGTATAAACAAGGTAATTTCTATTCTACTAAATCTTTGCTAAACCTCGGACTCGAACCAGCGACTTCCGGTTACGAGTCCGTCGCCCTGTCCATCGAGCTACTCAGATCGGTACCCAGTATGACTAGCTCGACCCGGCATTTGCTTACTCGTACAATCCTTAGATCTATTTACTATGGTTGGGTGGAAGAGCTCAAGCAATTTGAAAATTCTGCCATTAAAGCCTAAAAATATTTTTTTCATTTTTACCATACTAATTACAAATATCTTCAATACTCTTGTATAAAAGTGTTCGTAGCTCATTCTTAGCTTATTTTATTGCTTTGAATTCGTGAAAATTAAAAACGAAGAATCAAAATATTAAAGTTACAGTTCTTCACTGGTCACCCTATACATTCCTCCCACGCGTTGCGTCTAGTATTATAAGAAGCTTTTCCCACTAACACTCAAGTAAATACTCCCTGAGAAGAGACTTTGTTCTGTGTTCACCACACTCTTACCAGCCTCAGAACCTACACACTACTAGCAACTACTTTTAATTCTTACTAATGTGAAGGAGCAAGTATTCAACAGTTGAGAAAGTAGCTCTTATTGGTTCATACCTACTTAGAGAGTGTAATTTTCCAACGCTGAACTCTATTTCCCAGTATTGGAGGAATAAATCAAAAGGTTTTCATTTATTTTATTGAAAACCATATCGTGTCCGCACTTGTGTGCGTGATAACACTGATAACAGTCTTCTTATAGTGAAATTTATTATTAATGTGTAGGTGTGTACCTTCGTGTGATAAACATAATTAACTACATGTATATCACTACCTGTAGAGAGTGTATAATAATATAATAAAAACTACATAATTATGACAAAACTTCTCGAAATATTTTAGAGATAATTTTTTGCACATTTTTTTACCAATAATTCCGCCGCTTATCGCTACTCACATCTAATTAGATGGTATGAGTGGACTCGGTAAAAGATACAAATAAGATAAAAAGCTAGTAATTTGTGTTGTTATGTCACAATTTTAAGTGGGTAGCATCGACATGACGAGAACTAATGCTAATGCATCATACACGCTGAAAAAAATTAGCCAAATTCTGCATGTCAGCATGCAGAATTCTTCATAATATATGGATCTGCACATTCTGCCTGACTGTTTTTTTCATTTTTTTCATAAATGCGTTTTCATGAATTCATGCTATCTCTGACGTCATCAATATTGATCAATATTGATGACGTCATCAATCTTATGCATACAAGGATGCATAGACTATGCAAACTCTGCCTAAATGTCACACAGACTGTATGAAACTTCTGCATATTTTATGCATCCCATTCATACATAATTAGCGTGGTGCATTTTCGTTTATGCATATTTCTGCATATTTTATGCATCCCTATCATGCATAATTAGCGTGGTGCATTTTCGTTATGCATATTTCTGCATATTTTATGCATCCCTATCATGCATAATTAGCATGGTGCATTTTCGTTTATGCATATTTCTGCATATTTTATGCATCCCCTTTATACATAATTGGCATGAACGGTTTTTAGGTTCATGCATATTTAGCATGAATGTGTTTTCCTATTCATGCTTATTTAGCATGAGTGTTTCTTCCTATTCATGCTTATTTAGCATGAATGTGTTTTCCTATTCATGCTTATTTAGCATGAGTGTTTCTTCCTATTCATGCTTATTTAGCATGAGTGTTTCTTCCTATTCATGCTTATTAAGCATGAATATTTCTTACTATTCATGCTTATTAAGCATGAATACTTCTTACTATTCATGCTTATTAAGCATGAATATTTCTTACTATTCATGCATATTTCTGCATACCTCACGAAACCTCTGAACCTGTATTCTGTTGACTTTAAAAGAAGAAGAATAATAACAGATAATAATTTTGATTAAACAAAATGAAGAGAGTAAGATTTATTGAGCGAGCTTATAATATAGGTATATAAGTATGTAGAACAACAAATTTATGTAGAATAACAAATGATTACAAGTTACTTATGTAGAATAACAAATGCGATTACAAGTTACAAATGATTACAAGTTTAAGATGTAATTAAGTTATTTTAGTGCGAAGTGTTACATACATTGAGCCATTAGATAAAACGGATAATGTGTTGGGTTTTTTTGAGAAAACCTCATCAAGTGTCAGGTACACTTTTTCAATTGAATGTTTAACCTGATACGCTACATAATGAAAATCGAAGCCTAGATTTGTAAGCTGAGAACAAGATAAAAGAACGGCACTATTGGCTTTGTTGATGTAAATATCCTCTACCTGAACAAGCTGTGGCTCTATGTCAGAAAACAAGAGGTCAGCTATCAAAATACTTTTCTCATTGATTTTTTCACAATCGCTCACGACCCATTTAACAGAATAAATATCAGAGGGATAAATGTCGGGGAACACTTTTTTTAGGCTTTCAAATTTTCCCAAGTCTATTAATGTGGCTTTTCCACAATCTAGACCAGCAGGCTTACAGATGTTTAGGAAAAACCCGTGCATTGTTAACTGATGCCTCACGGCTACAGTTTTACAAATATTAATCCGACTACAAGCTGCTCGGGCTGCTATTTTTGACACTCTATGCTTTGCCTCAAATCGCATTGTCGAAACCCTTGCCAGTGGACCAAATTTTAAAAACATGGCGGGATAATGGAGAAGAAAATGAAATTTTGGTTTCAGAGTATCATTAGTTACTTCTCTGTATAGTTCTAAGAAGTACTCAACAGAGTCTTTTAGCTGTACAACATCAGCAGGAGTTACTTTCTCAGTCATAATTCGGTCCAATACTTCACGTAACTGACGGTACAGTTCCCAGACTTTATCCTCTTCAGATATGTATTCACCCACTAGTAAAGCGAAATATCTTACAAAAACCATCATTTCTGAGCCCGTACATTTCAATTTAATTTTTGATGTGTCATCATCATGAATTATATTGACGGGTTTGTTTATTTTATCAGGGCCGTAATCAAAGGAAAAGACAATACCCTTTTAAAACGGACGTAGACACAGCTTTTACCGTTTTAACAATGTAATTTACAACAAAGGACATAACATATTTACAACAGCCCTCAAGATAGTCATGTAAAATATCAACTGCCACATTTTCAAATAAATTAAAATGTTTTAGGTCTAAGAAAACACACTTTTCTTTTAAACCTGTCAACGATGTGTCATCCTGCTCTAAATGCATATCGTAAGATTCCATGTTTCGCAATAATGATTTATCTTCTACAACCATAGTACCTAGTCGAGCTCTGTCCGCAGAGCAAATGCGACAACAATAATTTGCAACAAAACTTTCTACAAACCCCAAAATTCCATTCAAACCCAGATTGTCACCTGTTAAGCAAACCACATGGAATTTTACGATACCATCAAAGTGACTATTTTTTAACTTAACCCCTAAAATACTTAAGCTATTAAGAGTGTCAATGATTTTCTGAAAAACTGCCTTATTGCCAAACGCACGGCGATCATGTGCATGAAAAACTCCCAATATGAGAATATTAATCAACTTCGAACTCCACTTAGGAGGCAGGAAAGGTAAGCCTACATAAACTCCAGCTAACTTTTGCACACCTGCATGACTTGAGAGCGCATTGTTCGGCTCGTACTCGTCAAAGTACAGTGTTAGCGGTAAATGTAATTCATTATTCGAATTTTTGAAATTTTGGGATTTCCATGTCGAGCCATGGACAATATTTTTCAACAAGGTGGACGGGCATTCATTCAGGCTATTTAAATACTCAGAAATATCTTCAAAAATATAATCAATGGATAAGAAATTTTTCAACACTAAATCTATCGGTATGATTTGCATTGTACAAGGTACTTGACACATTTTTCCCTTGACAAGTTCTAGGCGTGAACCTATTGTAATTTCTTGAGAAGGTATGAAAGTACCACGTTTTTCAAAGGCTTGGAGTCTTTTATAGTCTGAATTGAAATTAGTTACTTCACTAGTACCTAATCTCAGAAAATCTTTGACACTCTCGGCAATTCTTAAATGTGAAATATTATGATGTACCAAAAAGTTAACTCCTTGTAAAATACTCCCATTATAAATCAGCATGAATTGTTCAAAGTCAGACATAAAATTCTGAATAGATGAGCGAGGTATACCAGGATTTGTGTACAAAGATGACACAAAACGAAGTATACCCTCTTGAATTTTTTTTTTTGTTTCACTCAGAATTAGTGTCAATTCTGCGTTTACAGCAAGGCTTATAGTGGTTCCAGGATCAAGACTAACAGAATCTAAATATCTAGCCTCTGGTACCATCGAACTTTCATCTAAGAAATGATGAACATGCTGACTTAATAAATGGCGACGTAACGAATTTGATGAGGAAAAATGCCTAAAGCAAAATTCTTGGCCACACGTATATTGTGCTATTACATTTCGTTTACGTGCAATACAAGATTGTTTAATGTGGTCTATCAGTTTAGGCACATTATCAAACTCTTTCTTACAATCATAACAAATGAACATTTTTTAAAAACAATAAAGGAACCTTAAATTTCAATTTCTATTCATCCCTGCAAATCTACTCCCTAGATATGTGCCTGAAGACCTAAATTTGTTAAAAGAGTTTTACATGGGGAATGAAGTCTATCATGTTCTGTTTTAATTTGATAGACTCCTCTCTGGAGAGCAAGCCAAATGTGATTGCTCTCTTCTGGGTAATGAGTGTGACACACAAAGAATATTTGAAAACACAAATGTACTGCATCCAATATGGTTTGTCTTTCATACATAATGTCATCAACTATTACATATATGGATTCAGGATTTGTGAAGTTCCCCACTTACAAAACATAAGGTAGTATGGGTCTCTTCTTCTGAAGTGCAAACTCTGTTTTTTTTAGCCTTTCACTAATTAAATTTGATGAGGAAAGTACCTGTAAGATGAATCCATTCCGTACTTCTGTTCGTGATGGCTTCCAAGATTCTTTCCTCACTGTCTTCTGGCTGGGAGTGTCGGTTATAAATGGAAGAAAAAGAAGACACTGTGCATTCATCGCGTCCACATTACTGTCGGGCGTGATTGCATCAAAAGTATTCCTAAGGATGGAACATGCTTCTTTGTCTCGCAGGGACGCCATTGTATTCACCGCTACATGGAGTATGGTTGGTCGCAATTCAAGCATTGCCTTGAAGAGGCTGTCTGCCTTGTCTGGATAGAGATGCTCAAAGTCTATTTCAAACAGTCTGGCTCCCAAGGAGGATTTCAAGACCGGGAATGTCTGAAAGTACTCCAGGATTGATGTGTACTTGGGTTTTCCCTCCGACAAGCAGGCCATCCGTACAGCAGACGTATCCTGCCATCTCTTTGTGATTGTTTCCAAATCTTCTTGCCCAGTCACTCCTTGCAACCACGTCAAATATCCACTGCAAGGTGATTCTGAAAGCAGAAATAGAAGAAAATTAGCAAGAGATAAAAAAGAGAAAGTGATGGAAAAATTGAGACTTTCCTTCTTCCATCATTAAAAACGTAACGAAAAAGTTATAGATATCAAAAAAGTATCGAAATAGACCCCCATTATTTTTCAATTCTGAACTATTTTATATTCAAGTTAAGAAACGTCGCGCATAGATGGTAATTGGATGGGTTACCATCCAGGTATCACCCATGTGATGCTGGCTAGTCCCGGCCCCACTCAGGCTGGGTGAGGTTAACGTGAGTAGCTAGAATTGGTAAACCTAGCGCATGGAGGGTAAAACCCCCGTTGTGATATGACCTTAGCAGTTGAAAGCGACGTTGAATCCTACCTAAAAAAAAAAGTATATTCTATTCTATGACTTACCAACTTCAGAGAAGACATCCTTGGTGACTCCATGGGCAGCAGAATCTTCATCAGATGTCATTTGGACCGAGCTCCTTCTCCTTCTTTTATTTACTACTTCATTCCCTTGATTTTTTAATGTTTTTTGTCTCAACCGTCTGCCCGCTTCGTAAAGAAGTCCACTGGCGAACATTTTCTGGGGACACGTCGGTTGGAGGTTTATAGGGAGAATACCAAGAAGCTTTGGCTTCTTCTAGGAATAAAGAGCAAATTTGGGTGGCCAACAATGTATATTCAACACTAGATATATGTCTTTCGGGACATGGAGACAAAATTCTCTCTATTACTGTACGGGCAACATTACGTCTTTCGTGGCTGGATTCCAATTTGCTTTTAATAAGATAAGCTTTCATAGAAGGGCTATGTTCTAAAGATGCCCTTACAAAATTTGAATCAATTACCAAGTACTCCTGGCTTGGAGTACTTGTGTTTTGCATTACTGGAGGACTTTGCACAAGTGACCCACTGAGAGAGTCATTGAAAGAGGGGGAATCTAAGAACACATTACTGGTATTTGAATTAGTGGAACATGTCCAATTAGTAAATTGCGAGGATTGGGACTCGGTCCATGACGAAGATGGCGTAGATGTGAGGACGTTTGCATTCCAGTTGTCCGTGTCAGCAGATAACTGCACATTGGAGAAAAACGTTGCTGCTGGTGTAGCGTCAGAAGATAACGTTGCTGCTGTCTGATAGTGTACGTTATCTGTGTCCGCCGTGTTCTGCGTGTTCTCCGTATCCTGGGAAAAAGACGAATTGAATCAAAAACTGGCGGCCATCATCAACTTGCTTAAGCAATAAAACCCACACGCACACATGAGTACACACACATGTAGAAAGGACTCGTGAGTAATGAAGGTACAGTAGAACCTCGACATACCGTAATTCAAGGGATATGGCCTATTTTTCAAGTATAGTAAAAGCATTATCAGTCATGTCAGGAGTCAGCGCATGTGAAAACTCGACTTCCTAAACTTAAAATATTACGTTGTATAGAGGTCCAGAAAATTACGTTGTTTAGAGGTAAGTTCACCTTTTGTTTTCTTTTACATTGTATAGAGTTTTCCTATTCTGTGAGGAAGGGAAAGTAAGATTTCAACGTTATATCAAGGTTTACGCTGTATCGAGGTACGTTATATCAAGGTTCTAACCCCCTCCCCACCCACACACACTCGGTATCAAGGGAAATCTCATTTTAAAACCATCTGTATTGAAAGTCGATCTTACCTGCACCCATTGATCTCGTTTTTGCATTAATGTCATGACGTCACCCATGCAGTCTATCAACCTGTAACACTGATCTTCTTTCAGCACTCGAAGGAGTTGCGGAGTTATTTTGTGTCCTGAAACATAGAAAGATGAAACTAATTAATAAAAGATAGAAACACTACTAACTTTTGAGGCTAATAAGTCTCTTAATGTTCTTCATGACTGAAACAAATGGCAATCTTCAAGATTTCAAATTGGCAATAGTGCAATTTCTCAATCCCTAAGACTGCTAGCCTTTTGTACCATTGAATAACAACTTTTTTTAACCATTATTTTTAGTTTGTCAAATTTAATATTTTATTATTGATAGTAAAAGAAAATGGCGATTAGTTTATTTGTTCTCACAGTATGCTTTGGTTGATTTTAGGTTAAACATCACCAGTAATAAATTGAAGTATGAATTTTCTACTTACTTTCAAACAATTCTACGTATTCTGCTAGGTCCCATTGTCGAAGAAGATCGCCAGTTGTTACTAATGACTCCATGGTCTCAGAAGGTTATGCAGAGATGAATAGTTGTTTACAAAAGTAGGTACGTACAGGGATAAATAGAAATTGAAATTTATGTCTATTTAAATTAAATTCAACATGTTTCTAAAGTTAAACTATACTAGTAATTTCAAGTTATGTTAAAACTTATATGAATGTTCACTCTTATTCATTAGTAAAAACTTCACCCTTCACTATGTTAAAATTATTATACTAGGTATTATTATTTACAAGGTTTTACATTTTTTTAAAACCTACATTACCGACCGGAACTTTGAAACTAACTTATACAGGAACTTTGAAATTGTTAATGTAACCAAGTGTTGAAACTGTTATTATTTATTCACCGGTAGGTATTATTAAAAAAAGAATTGATTTGATTTTATTTACCACTTAGATCAAAAACACTTTGAACGAGAAAACACACTCAAGAGAAAGGTATATTATTTATTATTATGCAAATTTATTATTACGGACGAGCAGGGAGGTTGATTGGTATCTTAGGGAGTACTGTTGGAGTTGGAAATGAATTTATATATTACCACAAGAACTATTTATACCTACCCACTTTAATAAAAAAAAAAGGTTATTTACAATTACCGGCCGGCCGCGATTTTGTAGAAACCGGCTTTGATTAGGTGCAAACTCTATCCCCCCCATCTCTCGCACGAGAACTAGGTACCTATTTTCAAGTATCTGTATGACGATGACTTGAAAATAAACAGGTGATAACAGGTAGTTCGTTGTTCGTTCTTCATTTTTTTCACTTTTTAACACAACTTTTGAAAATTTATCAATAATTAATTGTTTTAAAGAGCTAAAAAAATTGAACAAACGTACGATCGTTAAAGATTGAGAGAAGGAGAAGAGTCTGCACACTAATGACTAGAGATTTCATTGTTTTGTCGTAAGGAATCGAGGCATCCGCTTTCATGAAGTTCATGCAAACTGAAAAACAGTCAGGCAATTTCTGCATGATTAAAAACATGTTATGAATCTTCTGCATAACCTTTCATGAGATCTAGAGACAAATATGCGAATTCTTCAAAAATTGTACATCTTTCTTCATAATAGTTTTCCATTTTCATGATATTGAGAAGACCGCATGAAAGTTATACAGACTTAGCATGACTGAGCTTTTCATGCTAATTAAACATAAAAGTTCATGTTGCCATTTCCTCTTATGAATCGTTCGCATAACTTATACATCTGTCTGCATAAATGTTTTCCGTTTTCATAAATGTTATGCAGCCTTTGAAGAGACTGCATGAAAGTTGTGCAGACTTAGCATGACTACGTTTTTTACGCTAATTAAACATAATCTATGCTAATAGATTATGTTGCCATTGTCACTATATGAATCTTTTGCGTAGTCTATACATTTTACTGCATAAACGTTTTTCTTTTTCATAATGTTATTCAGCCTTTAAAAAGACTGCATGAAAGTTGTACAGACTTAGCAAGACAACGTTTTTTCTGCGAATTAAACATAATCTATGCTTATAGCTCATGTTGCCAATAATCTATACATCCTACTGCCTAAACGTTTAGCGCGGCTTCTTTGATGTCATGCAGCCTTTAAGAATTCACTGCATGAAAGTTATAATATGTGAGTAGCTGGAAGCTGGTTTATGATGCCGACCTCCGTGGTCGAGAGGTTAAGTCCATTGTCTTTCGATCCGAAGGTTGCAGGTTCGAATCCTGGCCGTGGCGGACTTTTCTAGCAGAAAATTTTCGCTGTAGGAATGGCATGGTTGTAAGATTTCCTACCCCGAAGTAATGGTAACGCGGTTCCAGGGTAGACAAATCTTAAAAAAAAGCTGGTTTCTGCTGAACAACAACTTACAACAGACCCATTGCATGGGGTTGAATGTCATCAACAACTGACCCAAATAACTATATTAATATGATGTGAATACCTATTAATAGGTATAGATACCTAATATATTTCTTAAAACCCACAAAACAGGCCCTATGGTATTCTTTTAATTTCTACTGTTTTCAATATTTTTATGATTTTATAACCTTTGAACACACACAAAGTAGCGGTTGTATTACTTATATAACCGCTACCTTTCAACTCAACGCAGGTATTGACTCGGCCTAATGTCTTTCTAAAAAAATCAAGTTATTTTTATAAATTATCAAGCGCTTCAGGTAAATCCTCAAACCACAAATATACATTCAAGGTTTCACCACGTCATGATCAAATTCCAAGAATTATATTATCTAATATATTATAGGTAGGTACTACCAATGAACGTCGACCCTGCATATTTGAGCGGCAAAAGACAGAGTAAAAGAAGAATGTTTTCTTCTTGTCCGATATTCCATACCATATTCCAAGAATATCTATAAATATAATATATTAGATGGTCATGTTGGTGAGAAAATTGAACGTATTTTTGTGGTTTTTGGATTTAACTGGCGCTATTATATCCTATAGGTATTTATATAGGTAACATATACTCTTCTTCTTCAATAGGGTAGCATCTTCTTCTTTTTCTTCTTCAATAGGTTAGCATAACTTATGAAAATCAAACCTTATGAAGTAAAAGTTTTCATGATATTGTCCATCTTGAACTTTATGAAAATGCACTTTTTTGGTTTTCATAACTGTTTTTTGATAGTTAGCATCATTTATGAAAACAAAAGACCCTTCAAAAAAACAATCAGGCAGAATTCTGCACAAAAATCCTTACTGATGACGTCACGGATAAAATTCTGCATATTTTATGAATCAATCTGCATGATCGATATTTATGCTAACCACAATTTTATGAAAACGTTGACATTTGCATGGTTTATGAAGAACTTTGAAAAAAAAACGGAAAATTCTTCATAAACCCTGCAGATTCAGCATAAAAAAACTTTATGAATCAAATTTGAAAAAACTTTTTTTAGCGTGTACTAGGTACGTCCGGAAAGTAAGGGGACAACTGTCGTAGGGGTTGGTAGGAATGTCTTTTTTCCAAGGTTGGCATACCTGCTTGTAGGGGAACTCCTAACGGTCACAATGAGCCCTTGCCCATCTCAGTTCATTGGAAAATGTCGTCGCAGGAGCCCGTCGCGTCAACCTCTACAGTTGCCGTTTGCTCCACCTCCAACAGCCGCTTCTCCACAGTCTCCTTGACCTCCTCGTCCCTGAAAAACCTTTTTTCCAGCCACTAACTCCTTCAATTTCGTGAACAGATGAAAATCCGAGGGCGCCAGGTCAGAGGAATACGGTTTTGAGGGTCACACGACGATCGCTGCGACTTTTTCATTGACTTGCTGCACAAGTTCTTCTGAAACGACAGACGGCCTCTTCTTTCTTCATCGTGTGTGTTTGTGCGACCTTCTTTAAACTTCTTAACCCACTTGAAAACCTTGGAACGTGAAATCACCTCAGGTCCATAGGTTTTCAGTAGTTGAGGATGGATTTCAGCTGCTGAATTCCTACGCAAAGTGATAAACTGCCCGAATCTCGCACCTGCGGTAGGTGGAGCAAACGGCACCTGTAGAGGTTGACGCGACGGGCTCCAGCGACGACATTTTCCAATGAACTGAGATGGGCAAGGGCTCATTGTGACCGTTAGGAGTTCCCCTACAAGCAGGTATGCCAACCTTGAAAAAAAGACATTCCTACAAACCCCTACGACAATTGTCCCCTTATTTTCCGGACGTACCTCGTAATATCTCCAACCAACCGTCATATTACAGTATGATTATCCACACGAGGCAGACCCCGACATCCAAAGTATAGAGCCGAAAAAATTCTGACCCCGCCGGGATTCGAACCCGGGTCTCCTGGAGTGCATGCTACCGCTAGGCCAAGTGACTACTGAGTGGACTCGGTAGATAATATCCTATAGTGCAGAGCCAAAAAATTGTAACTCGCTGGAAATCGAACACGGGTAGCCCGAGTGTCGACCCAGTCGGTTATCTTTAATGTATGATACACTTAGGGCCAAATTATGAAACAGGATTAGATTTAATCTAAGTGTTACGTCACTTTGAGAAATAGAGCAGATGGCCTACAATTTTCCTGCTCCAAGAAAACTTAGAACTTGTTGTTATATTTTCAATATAAATATCTTGCATTCAATGTACTTCATTGAAAAGAATATGACGAAGAAATAGATCGTCAGGAGCTGATCCAAAAGTCTGCAAAGTTTTGCAATTTCACTTTTTCTTTCCTTTTTTCAGTTAGATAACTTTCTATTCACATTATAAAGACTTTCAGTAGGAAAGTTCGTCGTGTTATAGAAGAGTCTTTAGTTGAATTAGATATGCATAGGAAAACTTGGCTCATGTTTGTGTATTGATAACGTATAAGAAATGATATTGAACACCACAGGAACTCGTGCTTAATAGTACAGGGTAGATTAGGTACATAGGTAGATACATAGATAGATATTATGTATCTGTAGGATAGGTACTGTAGGTAGGAACATTAAATGGAACATTGTTTATAAGCTAAATTATAAAATCTAAAGAAAACCGACCTCAGTAGTTCAATCGATCAGGAGGCCGATTGTTCAAGGCAGTGTAGATTCAGTAAAGCGAGTTTGAGTAGTTGTGATATCACGAAAGTGATCAACACAAATATGATAACTTTTAATTTATAAAATCTAAAAATTAAAGTATTTACACACGATACTCGTAGATTTCAATTGTATATTATACAACTATTCCAAATACATAAATAAAGGAGTATAAGGTGAGAATATAAAGATGACTCAATTTTACATTCAAACAGACCAATAATGTTTTAAAACGGTTTCTCTCCGCGGAACATTGAGATATCTCATAAATTATAATAATTTTAACCTTGAAGAACGGAGAGGAAAAGCAGCCGTGTTGAAGCCGGTGTGAATATAAATTCAGATTTGCTGTAAAAGTGAAGATTTTCTTCTGAAAAGTATAAAAAATAGGTATAAAGTAGTAATATACAGTGTGACGAAAGACTTTCTCGTGGCCTTAATAAGTGATGGACGAACTATTAAACAGGATTAAATTTTAAATATTATAATTATATTATTTCGTATTATATTATTTCGTAAAAAAAATCAGTTTTTCTCCACTCACCTCCTTATTGAGCTTGTCCTTGAAATGCCTTCTATGGATGTCATGTCTTCCTAAAATTTTGACTTGAAATTTTGATGCTTAAAATTTTAAAATTCTAGCAGGACTTTATGCTGCCATACCGGCGCGTGCCTGGCTAGTATGGATATTAAATAAGCCATACATTCCCTAAAGTCGGAGTTTCAACCAATCACAGCGCACTATTGTAACCTGACTTGAGGCATGGTCTAGCTTATAAATTTAATCCTGTTTTAATTCGGCCCTGAGTCTTTTTCATTCTATTACATTTAGAAAGTATTGTAATCGGGGAAAGGTGGTGGTACTGGCAAAATGGACCCTGTTATCGGTCTTTTCTTTGTATATTGAGTTGATGACATTTCTAGACAAATTAGGGTCGAAATATGAAAGAGGATATCAAAGAAAAGCCAGACAGTCCCTCAAGTTGGACTTTACTAGTGTGCTCTGCTTGGTTGAAAGCGTTGAAACGCTGACTTCAGGGATCTTTGTTGTAACCCTATAGATTACAATACTTCGGCCCTTAGGATCTCCTGTTTGTTAAACCTTTTTTTAACATTAGATCTGATCATTTGATGTAAAGAGATGTTAAATTTCAGATGGGAGACGTTAAATAATATTCATATTAAATTTCAGACAGACTTGTTACTGTTACGGGCCATTGCACATCACCGCCGATAAACAAAGTATTTTATCCCATTTTTTTATGAACAATTAATAAATTTATTGTTTATTTTTACATAAGTTTATGAAAATGTACGGAATAGAAGTACATACTTCGTGCTCTACATTCAGTAGTCTTGGAAGTAAAATAAGAAAGTAAAATGGTAAAGAAGAAGTAAAAGATACGGTCATAAATAATCTTAATGCTTCTGGAAACTGTATATTTCTTACGCGGCGGATAACTTGGAGAAGTTCCGTGCTCCCAAGGAGGCAGCAATGACAACCAGAGGGAGGCGCTAGGTGGAGGTGTAGAGGGAATGGAAGAGGAAGCGCTAGGTGGAGGTGGAGAGGGAACTGAAGAGGAAGTGCCAGGTGGATGTGGAGAGGTGGGTGATGGTGGAGGAGGAAGAGAATTGTGAAAAATGTGGCAGAAAGTACAGAGAAAGTTGTGAAAAATTGAAAGAATTATGGCGGAAACTATGGTTAAATATTGCTGAAGAGTGGGAGAGCAATGGAAAGGACTGAAATCTATATGTCTTATCGTTCTAAATTATACCATGTTGAACATCATTCTGAATCAGCTCTACAAACTAGGTATTCATTGTCCTGAAATAATTTGAAGGTCTTTCCCGTCATTGTCAAACGAAAATATCCAACGTTTCTACAAATTTTGTATACCTAACTCGTGTTTTATTATTTTTATATAATAGGAATTGTGAAAATGTTTTATTAATCCAAAAGAGAATGTAGGTAACTATTTAGAATGAAGCTACTACACCTAAAAACCAGTCTTTATGCTGGCATGTCAGAAGGCCTCAAAGTTCTTCTAGAGACATTTTTACAAGTAAAAGTGATGATAATACTATAAATATTAAATTATAGACACTTATTGACTGTCCGTTTAGAGCTGAAGAGTCCCCTTATTCCTGCAACTGTTTTTGGTGATGCTATCATTCTAGCTGGGGGACTATAAACAGGGAGTAGACCAGCATTGGCTTGGTTCTGGGGGTCCTTGTCAATTTTTAGCCTCCTCGTAAAGACAGTGGTAGAAGTGCTGAGTACTACCATCGTTCACGATGACGCCACCCTATGATGATGATCATTATGTAGTCAAAGTATTGTTTAAATAAATTCATACATCGGGTGCGATTCGAACCAACCAATATCTGGTTACGTATTACGATACTTCATATTATAAAGGAAAATGGTGATGAAAATAAACCATGAAAATTTGGAGAAAGAAAGATGATGTATACTGAGACACGTTCACACGCAAAAACATTTCATAACATGAAGTTATTAAAAATATAGACATGTGACGTACTAGGATGCGTGAAGCAGGAGAGTGAGATAGAGAATTATCTCTAGAAAGATAGAGTGAGGAAGACAGTTGGAAACAAAATGCAAGAAAGAGAGAAAGGAAGAGAGAGTGAAAGACAGGAAGTGAGAGAGGAATATTGAAAGCCGGAGGAAGAGAGGAAATTCTATTGAGACGAGGGAGATATAAAGATAGATACGGAGAGAAAAATAGAGAGAGGGATTGAAAGAAATAGAAAGAGAGAGAGCTTAGAGTTTCTTGCTATCTTGTTAGTAAAAACACAAACTTGTGCACAGAAAGATGAGAAAATTCGAAGCGACAAAACTTTTTGTATCTTCGTTTTACAGAGCGAGAATGGAAAGCAAGAGAGAGAGAGAGAAAGAAAGGGAGAGAGTGTGAGTGATTGAGAAAGAGAAGGAGTAAGAGCGAGAACAAGAAAGCGAGAGGAAGAAAAGTAGAGAGTGATAGAGAGTGAGAAGACGAAAAGGGAGAGTTAGATAGAGATATGAGTAATGTGTATGTTGAGGGAGATATAAATGAAGGGCAAAGAGAGAGAGTGTGAGTGATTGAGAAAGAGAGGGAGTAAGAGAAAGAACGAGAAAGCGAGAGGAAGAAAAGGAGAGTGAGAAAGGGGAAAGACGGGAGAGTTAGATAGAGATATGTGTATGTTTAGGGAGATATAAATGAAAGGCAAAGAGAGAGAGAAATAATATAGTACAAGAAAAATAAAAAACCTAGAGGATTAAAACAGGTTTTGTGGTCGAAATAGAATGTATGAAAAAGGGAGTGATAAAAGAGAGAGAGAGATATACTCGTATTTATGAAAGTAGGGGAAAAAAAAGAGAAGATAAGAGAGAGATAGAAAGAAGGGGAAAAGTGTAGAGAAAAGAACATTTTTAGAGAGATACACAGATGAAGAGGGAATTTCTCAAGAAATTGTCTTGTTAGAATTATTTTCTAACACGTGGAAAAAGAATTTTGAAATCTGTCCTGGTAATAGGAACAGAAATCTATTGTAATGAACGTTAAGAATTTTCTTGGCTTTCTAGTAATTATTTACAGTTTTTAGCTGTATTTCTGTCTCTCTCTCCCTCTTTCGTTCTCTCTTTCCCTCTTTCTCTCTCCCCTTGACAAGTAAACAGTTGTTTTTGAACTACACCACGTGTTTAACCTTTCTCAACTCTGTCTAACAATTTTAATTGTCACCTAAATGTTTTCCTGCTACATACAAACATCTTATCACAACTAAGACTTGGTTTGGTGAGCATTCAAATTCGAACCACCGTGGTGCTAGCTATTCCTGCACTAACCAAGGCTGGGTATAGCTGGTTTGAGGGTAAAACCCACATGTCGATATAATGGAAGCAGTTGAAAAGGACGTTAAAAACTCTATTTGGGCAGTAATAATGTAGATAACCGACTTCAGTAGCTTGTTAGATAAGGCGGCGGACTTCAGGAGGTCGGTGGTTCAAGTCCTGGTTTTAGCGTAGATTTAGTAATGCGAGACACAAATATGATAACTTTCAAAAAAATTAAAACTATTAATGTACCTAGGTAATTTTATTTTATGCACCTCGATACTATAGGTAGTATACTGGTATACATAGGTTCATATTTTCTACTAAAAAAATTATAGGTTGGAGTTCCCCTAAAGTTATTCCTCTTTAAAAGTAGATCATACTCAAATTCCTGCGTTCTAAACTTATAAGTAAATTCTTTGCTAAGTTATTACTTTGTATTCGCACAGTTTTGCGGGCTCTGAAGCTTTCTAATTCAAAATTAATACTCGAAACTTTGCCCTACATGATTAAGCCTCAAGTCCCCCTTCCCCTCCCCTCCCATCCCCTCCTCTGATTTCCACCAGCGGAATTTGATCAGAGTTATGTTGTTGAGAGAAATTTTAATCCTAATTCGATTAAGATCAGTACTATCTCTCCCTATCCCTCTATCCTTCTAATGGATTTATGATATTGTAACTTCTCTAAGTTGGTACGTGTAAGTAAGTACCAAGATAAAATATGCCAGTGTGGCGCAGGGTCGGCCAGCGGAGTCAGAATGTATCTAGAAGCAGGATTCTAGGAATTCCCTCTAAAGAGGATTTGAATAGTTCATCAATTTGAAACCCCCAACGCACCCAGCCTGGGTATATAGGTCTGGGATTAGCACCCAGCCTGGGTATATAGGTCTGGTATTAGCACCCAGCCTGGGTATTTAGGTATGGGATTAGCACCCAGCCTGGGTGTATAGGTCTGGGATTAGCACCCAGCCTGGGTATTTAGGTCTGAGATTAGCACCCAACCTGGGTATATAGGTCTAGGATTAGCACCCAGCCTGGGTATATAGGTCTGGGATTAGCACCCAGCCTGGGTATTTAGGTCTGGGATTAGCACCCAGCCTGGGTGTATAGGTCTGGGATTAGCACCCAGCCTGGGTATTTAGGTCTGGGATTAGCACCCAACCTGGGTATATAGGTCTGGGATTAGCACCCAGCCTGGGTATATAGGTCTGGGATTAGCACCCAAACTGGGTAGGTCCGGGATTAGCCACCAGACGGTAACCACAGTCCTAGATTTCACCACATCAGGCCTCCTCCCTTCACCTCCTCAACCCCCCTTCACCTCCTCAACCCCCCTTCACCTCCTTAACCCCAATTCACCTCCTCAAGCCCCCTTCACCTCCTCAACCCCTCTTCACCTCCTCAACCTCCCTTCACCTCCTCAACCCCTCTTCACCTCCTCAACCCCTCTTCACCTCCTCAACCTCCCTTCACCTCCTCAACCCCCTCTTCACCCCTCTTCACCTCCTCAACTACCCTTCACCTCCTCAACCCCCTCTTCACCTCCTCAACCCCCTCTTCACCTCCTCAACCTACCTTCACCTCCTCAACCCTCCTTCACCTCCTCAACCTCCTCAAACCCCCTTCACCTCCTCAACCTCCCTTCACCTCCTCAACCTCCCTTCACCTCCTCAACCTCCCTTCACCTCCTCAAACCCCCTTCACCTCCTCAACCCCCCCTTTACCTCCTCAACCTCTCTTCACCTCCTCAACCTCTCTTCACCTCCTCTACCTCCCTTCACCTCCTCAATCCCCCTTCACCTCCTCAACCCCCCTTCACCTCCTCAACCCCCCTTCACCTCCTCAACCCCCCTTCACCTCCTCAACCCCCCTTCACCTCTTCAACCCCCCTTCACCTCCTCAACCCCCCTTCACCTCCTCAACCCCCCTTCACCTCCTCAACCCCCCTTCACCTCCTCAACCCCCCTTCACCTCCTCAACCCCCTTCACCTCCTCAAACCCCTTCACCTCCTCAACCCCCCTTCACCTCCCCAAAACTTCCGGAAGAATTATCCTGAATCCATCAGTTTTGCCGTATGAGGAAAATATTTGTACATCAAGGTCTGCAAAGTTTCTGAGCCGTCAAAAATGAGTGTTGTGCTAGCTTAGAATTTCAGTAATCCCTCACTAAAGTTCGACAGGAAATTCGTACCTACTTATGAAGCAGGTTGGGTTTGTATTTCATAATGTTAATTAGATTTTACTTCCGAGAAATTTCTAATATTAGAAATCGGAAGTATTGTGTTCGGTTTTGTAAAAAAAAAATATTTTTTTGCTCCGATTTCAATTTTTTTCATATTTCTGGACGTTTCATAACCTACTGAGTAAATTTGGTTTTGTGTCCGTCTGTCGGTCTGTCGCTCTGTCGGTCTGTTAAAACGATTCCTTGTAACGCGCAAATCTCGGAAACTACTCAACCGATTTTGATGAAATTTTGTACACATCTAGGAGACATTCTGTAGATGGTCCCATTTTAAATTCATCGAATTCGTACTAGCGGTTCTTGGTGAAAGAGACCATGCGCCTGACCACTAACTTTTTACTTAAACGCTTATATCTCGTGAACGGTACACCCGATTTCGATGAAATTTTGTAAGAATATGCATATTTTTGTTTTACATAGGTTATTTATATTTATTTTCAAAATAATTATAATTTAACTCTGATATTTAAGAAATTCCGAAATTTTGGACAAAAAAGTAAAAAAATAAGGACCACGACTTGCCGATACAGAATTTTTTGTGGAATCTAGAATGTAGAAAAAACAATATTCTACCATATAAAACAAATTTGAAGAAAATCGGTGGAGCCGTTTTTGAGATACAAGTAATTTTCTATAAAACCTCAAAATTGGTACGTGTTTACAATGTGAAGCAATCACGAGGAAGTTTTGTGTCCATAATTGGCAGTGTTTTTTTATATATGTAGGTATAAATTAGTTGTCTGGAGGTCTGGACTGTGGAAAGATCTCTTATTCCTGAATGATCACCGAATCGTGTGGGAAGATCACCGAAACGTGAAAGATACTTTAGTCTCCTTGGTATCGTATTGTCATTGGAGACGAGACATTACAGTCAGTCAGTGAGTGGAATTTGCTTCCAGAAAATAGGTATATAGATACCTATTATTTTAATAATAATTTTAAATGGGGCTATGGTAGAGTAATTCATTTACTTTTTACTATTTTTTCAACTTAGAAATATACTTTTATTTTACTCCGACAATACAAATTAGGTACTTACTGTTCTTTATTAGATACATAACTTGTAAATATTTGCATTAGTCCAAGGTAGAATAACTATCCTGGGGGAATGTAAAGCAAAAACTCGCGCTGTGTATAATCTCTTTATTCCCTTAGCCTCTTCGCGAAAAAATCTTCATTTTCTACACCACGCGCGTGTTTGACCTTTCGCAATTTCTTCCAAAAGTTTCAATTCAATTATTGTTCCGGAATTGGCCACAAGTTTTATTAAAAAATAAAAGAATGCTCCCAGCATTATGAAAATTAAATGAGAAAAAAGTCGGAAACAATTATTTTATAAAAAGTGGGAGGAAAGAACAAATTATACTTTCCAAAAGAGACATATTTTTTTCTGGGGGCTCCAATTTACATAAATTGAAGCCTATTTATGTTATTTAGGTATATACCTAATTCGTAAGAATATGTAGGTAGATACGACTGGAAAAGAAAAAGAAAACATATCAATGTGATGTTTCAATTGTAACTTTGAGTTACAAGAAACATAACTTTGTAGATAATTTCCGAGGATTTCTCAAAAGTTTTTTTTTCTCAAGAAATACTTTTGTGCGTGTATGTTGTACCTACTTGTATGATACTTGAAACTTTAATGTTTTTCTAATTTTCCACACTTCTTGAGGAAGAAATGTACCGAACTATCTATAAAGGTGATGATCATATTTAAAAAACAAAGTTATTTCCTTTACAATACTTTGTTGCTTAACTTTCTGTCGATTCTATTATTTCGATATTTTGTATCCAACAAAATTAAGAAAAAAAATATCAACATATATACATTTTTTCTCTAATTTGATTAAAAACTCATAGCTCTATATATCTATTTTTTCATGTAATACCTATTTACAATCAGGTCAATAATGCAGTAATATTAATTAGACTTATACCTGCCTGCACAATAGATGAATAGAGGACCAGTGAAGTTCACTTGTGGCTACTGACATGTGACATTTGTGCAAAGGCTTGCCAACTATTGTTCTGTTTGGTTCATGCCGTTCTGTTTCGAAAGCTTGGACAGGTCCGTGGTGCGATCTGTTTTTGACGTTGCCATGTTTGTCTCTCGCAGAATGCACAACTTTATTATATTTCAATGTTTTGACATCAAAGGTTAATAGAAGAGGATGGGAAAAAGGTAGAAAGTGACATGTTATACAGATTATCGAAAATGACATCAGAATGAATGATATTATAATCAATCATTTATTGAAATTTGGAAATAGGTAGGTGAATTGGTGACAAACGAGCTTATTAAAATAATTATTTGATACATTATTCCATTGTAGCATGGCACAGGTTGCTTGTTCTCAACAAAGCTCTTTCAGTAACTTTCTAGAATCTACAAGAAATTTTATTTTAGTACAGATTTAACTGTTTATTGCGGATCATTAAAATAAAGATAAAGAGCAAGTTATCTGTGTTATAATGTCATAATTTTTAGTGGGTACCATTGATATTACGAGAACTAATGGTGACATATTCCAATATCATTTTTGTAATGCCGCCACTGGTCGTTGCCCACTCTACAAAAATCACAATTGTCCCCACGGGTGTAGAGTAGGCCCCCACATCCCAAGTAAACAGCCGAAAAAAATCCGACCCCGCCGGGATTCGAACCCAGGTCACCTGGAATGCACGATCAAAAATAAGTAGCGAAGAGCATGGAGGGAAGATGCAATAGTCACTGCAAAGGCGCGAATCTACTGGTATCCAGAAATATTATTTCTTCTGGTATCCCAACCAAACTTGGGCTATGTTTAATAACTGGTGTTGTTGAAATTTAACCTTCAGAAGCGAACACTGCTATCAGACAATCTCTTCGATTTGTGCTCTAACATTGTTACTAGTTTGTCTGCTACAAGAGACATTGTCCGTTTGTTGAAATTTTCTTAATGTTTGCTGCTTTGAACAGACTTTTTGTATATTTGATATTTTTCTAACTTATTTTTGTATATTTCTAAAAAGTACCAAAACTTAGCACAAAATGTTCTAAAATCCTGGCTTGAATAAGTTTACATAAGTATATTATTTGACCATACTATGCACAGAATTTATGCATGGCATATGCATATGCAATGCACATTAAACCTTTACCTTTTTAGCATCTATATCTCTATGCTTAGAGTTTGCAATGATTTATAGCACTTTACCTTATCATTATCACCAAGATAAAGTTCTCTTTTTTAATGATCAACAGGAGAGCTTTCTAATGGTACCTTTATAACTCTTAACTGTCACAAATGAGGACAAGATGTACCTACTTTTTTCTGCCTTAAAAGTCCTTATTTAGCTTACATAAGTTTAGATAATGACTCCATTATAGACCTTTCACTTCTCTCATTCATTGGTCAATTTTTCTTGCTCTGTACTTTGAATGTGTGGATTCTGCGAGGCTCAGTTGTTCACTTAAAGGTCCGGGTTGTGTGCAAAAAAATAAACAGTTCCTTGCACAAGTAAATAATGTAAAAAGATTTGGAAATGTGATAAAGTCTCTTAATTATCTTCTACCCTCAAAAATCATTTCTTTACTTTTTTGTTGCCCATGAATCATTGATTTGAGAAAAATAGATTATGATAATATGCTAATCGAGATGTTCTACGATTTCTTTGATGACTTGCCATACATACAACCTTGCTCTTTCTGATATGTTTTGGAGGATTATGTATAGTTCTTACTGCGTTATTTCTCTTTGCTTCTCTAATAACTTTTTTGAGTATTTTTACAGTAGGATTTGATATGGGGATTAATTGAGTATAAAACATAGGGTGAATAGACTGAATAGGGATCGTTTTCTAGCACAAGAGATACGTAGATACGCCCTTAGTGACCCACTTATTCCTTTTGGTATTACCTAGTGTAATATCTTTGGTACTTTGAGAAGACAATGTACTTAAAGACAATGTTTTAGAAAAAGAAGGAGTGAAAGCTTGGCCCGTAATAAGGAGCAAGACATTAGAAATAATACAAATCACTCTTCTGGGAAATGTCCTTTGTTACAGTAGCTATTAAAGTAATAGTGGAAGAAAGAGAGAGGGAGAGACAGGTAAAGATAGCGAAGGAGGTATATACATACATATAATAGGAGAGTGGGAACAGAAGGAGGAGAATCCTATATCATGTAAATAGGAGAAGGAAGGGAGATATCATTAGTAGCCATGATCGAACACTTCTGGCTTTTATTTTTTAAAGACAGAATGAGTGTTCTCAATGAAGATATCGTTCACATAGAAGTGACAGAGCACTTATTTCAGGCATTTTAGGTTTTAAAAATAATCATGTTCTATACTACTTTCATTAGTTTCCGTTTACATGTGTATTGTGTAATGTCATGGTGGTGGAAAGATTAATATGGATATTGTATCCCTTGCACGCCCAAAACTTGGGTTCTGAGCTCCTTCCTTATGACCCGTGTAAGTGTTGTCTGTTTAATTATGATGATTAAAATTGATGATGGAACTTTCAATTTTTTTATGTTGTCCGCTTAATGGCTGGCCAGATTGGAATTTTTTTTAAATAGTTTTTACTTTTGCTTCTAGTTAGGATTTTATTTCACATTGTATATAACCCATCATATTACCCCTAGACAAGGCAGAAAAAAATTTGAATGTTTTTTTTTTACTCAATAAGCCTATACTCGGCAATCTGATGACAATGATGGTGATAGCTTAGTCATTTTACTTCTTTTGAATTTTTTGATTGATACCCTTTTTTAAATAGGTATTGAACTGGATGGGATTCCGTGTCATTTAACTGAAACGAAACGCTACTCAAAGGTTAGCCCCATCAATCATTCGACTTTTTCTCAAAGCTTTTCACGAGATGAGCGCAGACATGATTCCTACCATTGAAAGGGAAAGGGAGGGGGTAATTGAGAAAGTTTAGATTTCATGTCAAAATTTTGAAAATAGGTTATGAGCTCACTTTATCATTGGACTTTTCGAGTGTGAGGCGCAAAGTTGAGATTAACTTTTGCGTACAAAGGTGTTTGATGGTGCGATAGGATTTCGTATATAAAGTTGTACTATTTGTAAGGGACGGAAAAGACTTTTTATTTAGCCTCTCATCAGAAGACTTTGAACTATTCTGCTCTTATAGTTCAAGGAATCATAGGTTAAAGAGAGCAGTTTAAGAATTCCTCTGTGCTGTCCTTGCATATTTAAAGAAAAACCCCCAAACTATATGATAAATTGATATTGTATTAGAAATATTCGAATAAAAATCTTGGACAAAGTCTTGCACATCAGTTATAAATATAGGTGTGTAAGATTAAATCTGTTCCGTAATCCGTTAAGGAGTTCGATAGGTCAGGTACTCATTAAAATCCTTCTTTAGCAGGAGAAATTTAAATATTAAATCTCGTTTGAAAACAGACATGAACGGAAAATTATTAATTATGTATAATTACTCTGTCATAACTTTTTACGAAGGAAAAAAAAAGTCATTCAAAGGGGTGAGAGATTGTTACATGACAAACGACTTTAAAGAACAAGAAAAAAAGAAAAAGAAAAAACAACATTAATGCTGAAGATTTTTTCTTTTTTTACTTAGAACCAGAAAGCATTTTCTGGAAAAAATATTGCTAACTATACTTATATATTTACTGCAGCAAATTATTTGAAGTTTTCAACGTTTGAAGATTTTGAAGCTAATATTTTGTAAAATCTAATGAATATTATTCTTATTACTAATGGGTAATTATAAATTTAATCTTATTAAGTTAACTAATAGCAAGGTTTAAATAAACCAATAGCAATAGCCCGCCTCCGTGGCGTAATGGTTGTGACTACTGCCCGTATTTCAGTGATCCGGAGTTCGATTTCCGGTTGGGCAAACTTTTCGTAGAAAATGATGTTCCCTCTAAGCACGTGAGGTTGGCATTTCCAGCCCTACCCAGGCTGGGTGAGGTTAATGTGGGTAGTTGGTACGATTCCCAGTGTCAGGACGTTAAAACCAAATAGATTCAACTGGTCACAGTAGATCTAATTAGAGGTCGGTGTGATATATGATGTTTCTCTTGTGGAACTCCAACCAGTCTATACTTATAAGTTTGTTTAAAGTGGTTGGTCAAGTCCCTGTTAATACCCTATCCCTCAGTAGGGAGAAGAATGGTAAAATGTGGATAACGAAAGAATTCTTACTTCTTCAAAGGCTGTCTAGTAGGTTAGGTGCGCACATTATTAAAAAGTAATAACATATTTTATTTTATTTTAATAATAAGCAGTACAGCAGTAATGACTGTCTCACAGTAAAAAGCATATCCAAACTCTTCTGAAATAGAAGCGGAAAAAGCAGAAGCACTCCAAGATAAGAGCCCTCTTCACAAAAATAAAAATAATAATTAAAGGAAAAAATACTAAGTAACCTCCAAAATTCCCCTCCCTCGCAGGGTGGCGCGCAATTTCATGAAAATAAGAAGGAAGAATTAATTAAAACTCTCCGTTGATTCATTTAAAAATGCTGAGGAAACTAATCTTTTATTTAGGGATCTCATAGATACATGGGAGAAGCAGGAAATAATGTAATAATACTCCCGCAGTTTCCGATGGATTAGTACAGGGTTGGCTGGCAAGAAAGTGGACCAGCCGTTTTGAGGATACAACAATATGGCTAGAAAGAAGATTTAAACAAAAGCTATCCAGCGGATTCTAGCGTCGATGGCACATTGAATATACCAGTTCTCGTCCTGTCGATGAAGTAAAGTAACGTTCAAGATGGGTGGTGCTTGGATGGTGCAAGTGCGGCCCGTGGGAAAAAGTTTTAAGGGTGCTGCCACATGAACCGGACAAAAATGGTATTTATATAATCTCTCTTTCAGTATCCAAAGAGCTTAAATTATTTGTTTATCATGCCAATCATAATATTTATGCATTGGTCATTGTGTGTTGATTTGCAGATTGCAGGGGGTGCTGCAGTTTCAGAGCAACGGCCACGCCTCGATGGGTGACTATTCAAAACAGACCCCTCGTGATGGTGGCTACCCAGGCTGGGTGAGGTTAATGTGGGTAGCCGTCTCGAATGATCTAGCTTTCAAAGAGACGTTAAGGCAAAAAAACTAACTAGAATTCTCACCGAACCAAGTAGATGGCAATCCGTAGTCTTACTAGTCTAGATGTATGATAAGTAAGGATATTTGGAAACTTTCTCATCAATAACACAAATCATTCGCGCCCTTAATAGGTATGACGTTACTAGGAAGGGCATCGAACCGTAAAATATGCAAGTATAAGTGCCAGAACCAACCAAATTTAACCATGTGGATTTAACGAAGATATTGAAAATATAACGAAGATATTGAAAAATGCTGACCACAATTAGTTTGAGAAAAGGCAAAGAAGAAAATTACTTTTGCTTTTGATCATACGTCGGCCACTGGTCAGAATCTTTTGAAGCTACAGAGTGCTGGGTTTGAGCTAGTAATATTATAAGAAGAAATAGGTTGCCTCTTATTGAACCCTGTATGTTATTCGCAAGAAGAAAACAAAATAAATGCTAGGATAAAGCAGGCTTTTCTTCGTTCTCTTTCATTTAAGCTTCGCTCCCAACTCTGTAAAGAAAAGGAATCAGGACTAGGTATTGCTTTGGAAAGACTTTAATCCCATGCATATCCTTCGCTTTCGTTACTCTGACATTGGCTGTTTGTCAAGGTCTATCCGTATGAGTCAATATACATTCGTATTAGATGATATCTATTATTTGCATGACTTGTTTCATTATTTTCTGATTCAAATGGCATTATTGAAAGACATTTTGATAAGTAATGGTAAAAAAGTGAGTTTCAAGCCTTATATAGGTAAAAGCTACCTATCTAGTTCAAATTAGTAATCAGGCCGAAATAAATTACCACTGCTAGTACTTACTACACAGAGAAAGGCATGGTTATTTACTTATTTACTGTCTTTCGTATTTCATAAATCATGGAAATTTATGTAAAACGCACTGACATGTATTATTTTAATCTATTTAGCTTAATGGTAGTATTTATTTATTTTAAAGTTGATGGGAGATACCCAGATTACACAGTTTTGCAATGAACTATGAAGCCGTTTTTAAACATAGAAATTGTTAAGAGGGGAAAGATGAAGAAAAAAACAACACTTTCTAAAATACTAGTTTTATGCTGTTTTCTTGTTACTTTTACACTGTTCATGTTGACTTTGCCCTCAGTTTCATTGCTTACACTTGGGCCAAGGCTAAACAGGAATATCTTTCTGTTTTTTAAACATAAAACACAATTGATATGTTTTTTGTCGATACTATCACGTTGATAGTATCAGGAGTATGCCAGTAAAGGTCATGTATTGTGGGATAGCCTGCGCCTTGTAATTCATGCTCTAGTTTCAAACTTTCTGACTCATTAGGAGTTTTAAGGGCCTCAGCTCATATAAGTTTCAAACTTTCTCCCCCAAGGCATGCTACACGCTACGAAAGTTTTCTTTTCAAAAATAACTTTTTTAAGTGACAAAACAGAGTCATTTAATGCGTCATAAATGAAATAGGTTCCAGTTTTTAAACAAATGAATGTGAATCTTTCTGTTACTCTATCAAAACTTCAGTGGGTAGCTGAGTAGTACTTTTCTGATTCCCCCACGTACTTCCACCGCTGCAAGCTCACATTAAAATATCATAGTGAGTCCAAAGAGTAATAATATTACACAACGAACAACTTTGCAATAGGTATGTCTGCCGGGCATAATATATTCCGAACGTTTCATAAGAAATCAAAAGCTAGAGAGAATGAAGTGAAGGGGGATAGGGCAATTATATACAAAAGAAAGAACAAGGAGTTAAATCCTGCTGATAAATTAAAGGTTTTTGGTTTTTTGCTCGCATTCGAGGTATGGCTTTTGTGTGTTTTTAAACTTTAACCTTTCTCGAGTTTATCTCGGACTCTCTTTTTAAATCTCCCTCTCTCTCTCTCTCCCTCTCTCTCCTTCCTTCTATTAGCACATTCTCTATATATTTATCCCTCCATGTGTCTTCCTCCTATACCTCTATTTCTGTATCTCTCTCTTTTTCTGTCTCCTCTTTATGGCTGACCTTTACCTCTAATTTTATTCTTCCCTCTTCACCTCGAACATCTTTTTCCTCATCCTTCTCCATCTTCGTCTGATTCTTTCTTGCCATTCCTTCATCTCTTTCTCCAGTTCTTTCTTGAATTTATTTAACTTTCATTAGGAGGAGCTTTTCCATGACACAGGATTTCTAACAAGTTGTACCGGTATTTTATTATTCAGCAGATATCAGGTACCGAGTGTAGTGGGTGGGGTTATGGGGGGGATTCAGAGTTACAGAGAGAGAAGGGAGTATTGGAATTTAGAGTGGGTTATGCAAAAAAGTTGGAGTGAAATTTAGAGAAACAATGAGAGAAGAAAGAGATGAGAGATAAGTCCTAAGATAGAGGAAGAGGGATAAGAGGGAGAAAGACATAAGAGGTTGGCTGGAAGAGATTGCCACAGGCAATAACCCCGCCCTTTGGGTAGGACATTCGCTTTATTCTCTTTTTTGTTCTTGTTTCTTTGTTCAATCTACTTATTTTTTCTTTATAATTTCATTGTATTTTACTGTATATATTTTACTTTGTCTTACCTAATAAAGCATATAATAATAATAGGGCGAGAGAAATAGAAATAGACTAAAATGTCTAAATCAAAAGGATTACGTGTAATTAATATTATTTTCTAACAACTTTATTACCTTTCAAGCTTCCTTTTACTACATGAGATTGCTACATTGACAAATTGAAATAACATTTCAACTTATGACGCACACATACCTATTTATACTTTGCACGACATAAATGAACTTTCAATGAGCAATGTACTGTTCAACTTTCTAATTGAATGTCATAATCATAATAGGTAAGTTTCTCGGTATGTACCTACGTAGGTAGCACGTAACTAGAAAGAGGTCACCATAATGTTTACTCTCTGACCTTTCATATATTTTTCTTTCAATAGCGTCCTGACTGAAGGTAGCTTACTAACGGAAATGCAGCTTGTTGGTTGTTGGTTCACTGCGTTGTCTTTCCAAAGTCATTCATCAGAGTTCTCACGATACCAGATACCAGTACCGTTCATAAATAAAATATGAACTAGAAGTACTTGAATTTTTTCAGCTTTCATCTCGAAATCCATCAAGAATATGAAGAGCGCTTACCAGGAGTAGGAGAGGGAGGGAGAGAGAGAGAGAGAGAGAGAGAGAGAGAGAGAGATGGTGAGAAAGAGAAGAGATAACATTATCAGTGGCGTTGTTTTCAGCTCCCAGTGGTGTAAATTATCTTGAGCTCTACTTTACCTTACAAACGTGTGTACTTTACACTATAGACTTTTAGTTGAATGATATACACCCAGCACTTCAGAATAATAACTTTTTACTGCGCCCATTTTTAAATTCTCAATTTGTTTATTTAGGGATACCACTAATATTATATAATTATGTTAGTGAATGAAAAGAGGCAAATTTGGAAAAACATATATTTTATTCAACTATAGAGGAAAAATAATAATTTTTATTTAAACAATCAATTATGAATAATTATTATTCAACATGTACAATCTCACCTGTTTTTATTTTGTCATATTAATATTTTTTTTTTTTTTCTCTTCTATTTTCTCATTTTACCATTTAATTTATAATTGACTTGTTACTGTTTTATTTATTTAATTTATTTTTCCTATAATTCACTTATTTTGTCTATTCATTTATAATATTTTTATTATTTTATTATATTTTTTTTTAATGATCTTTTGTCAAACCATGTTAATCTTATAATCTATTTTATCATATCTTTTACTTACATTGCTTTTAACATACTATTTTATTTAATTAATAACAAATGAGAGGAGCCCACCTCCACAATAAGGTAGAATTATCTTAGGAGGTGTCATTCTATGTAAATTTATATTGTATTAAATAAAGAATAAATCAAAATCAAATCAAATCAATCTTGAACTTCACAATATTATGCTCTTACAGTCTAGCCAACAAGCATTTTATTTTATTATTGTAAGTTCTGGAAACTTCGGTGAAAAAAAGTTTTTCCAAATTCAAATTTCTGGGCCCTGTGTCTGAATCTTTCTACATGTTACAAGTAATCAATTCTTAAAGTTAGAAATTCAGACACATGAAATTGAAATTTTGAATAAACTAAGTGGTATATTGAAGATGTCGTGCAGGGTGGATGAACATAGAACTAAGATTGAACGTTCACTCAAGCGCATTTGTCTGAATTTCTAAATTGTAAAGTTCCTTGTAACTAGTAGAATGGTTGCGACACAGGTGCCAGGAATATAAAATGATGCTGTTTAGAAGTTGAAATAATACGGTCAATAATTCGAATGTTGTCAAGAATTTTGATTGATACTCTCAAGAAATGAGATGCTGTCAAGAATTTTGAGTATTGCTCTAAAAAATGGAATTGTTTCAAAGCATTTGGTTGTTACTGTCAAGAATTGGTCAATAATTGGAATGTTGTCAAGAATTTTGATTGTTACACTCAAGAAATAAGACGCTGTCAAGAATTTTGATTGTTGATGTAAAAAATTAAATTGTATCAAAGCATTTGATTGTTACTATCAATAGTTTTAATTATTACTGTCGAGAAATAGAATGATGTCTGGACTAGAATTTTTAAATTTTCAAGAAATGGAATGTTACCAAGACCTTTAATTGTTACTGTCAAGAAATGGCGTGATGTCAAGAATATTGATTGTAACTGTCAAGAATTCGGAACATTGTTGTCAAGAACTTTTATTGATACTGTAAAGTTGGAATTTCAATCGAGAGACAAAGAGGAAGATCAAGAACTCAATCAAGACTTACTGGAAAAACGAATAACAGGCGATGAGGCATGAGGCTCTTGCGCTCTTGACCAGCCTGCCTGGAGACAGCTCGTAAGAAATGTTGACCCCGCTTGAGGGGGATTAAAGAATCAGTAAAAGAAAAAGACTGTCAAGAATTTGGAATAATGTTGTCAGAATTTTGATACAGCCAATAATTCAATAATGTGAATTGATTCTGACAAAAGTTTGCAATTTTATTATACAGCATATCAAGCTAAAATATCCTCTTAAAACGCCTATAGAAGAAGAGGAATAATAAAAACTGGTTTCAGTTGGGTTTCTTTATTTTTCTCTACACGACTGTTTCTCGTTTATTTTTCAAATTTTCATTTACTTTTCCAAATTGCCATACCTAGAAAACAGCAGACATAGGTTCGCCACCACTACCTCTCTTCCCTCTATGCCGCAACATTTCATCCAAAATGAAATGTGAATTTTTTCGAAACCTATGTATTTATGACTTTTTTGTAGGAACGTTGGAGGCACTCCTAGATTGAATTCCTGAACGGAGTTTCATCAAACATAGAGAGAATGTAGATGCGTCATCATTTGTGAAAACGCCTGAAGAGTTTTCAACTTTTTTTCATCAATTTACTAAATGGTAAATCCCCTCCCTACTTCAGATTTTGCCTGTCTCTTTTTTCTCTTTCTCTCTCTCCCTCTCTCTCTCTCTCCCTTCCTCTTTCTCTCTCTCTCTCTCTGTTGGTAGAGCAAGTGGGTGAGGGAAATTCAATAGAAAAGCGCGACGGTTTTTTTGGTTTTGGATACAAGATAAAATTCACAGATTCACTTCAACACGTTAGATAGAGAAGGTAAGTACAACGTACCGATAAGAGATTAGATTTATCACTGCTGAGCTCTTGGTTTTCTTTGGTTTGGTTTCACGGGAACTCAGCTGATTATGTCATGATCATATGATGTAACTTTCACGAGGGGTTTTCGATGGCGCGTTCGTATTGCGCGGGCGTTTGAATTTATAGGAATAGAATAAGGAAAAGGCACAACACATAACTTAGTCGATCCCTAACATTCCCCCCCACAAAATTAGAATGATTTTCTCTAAGTGCATTTTCTTCCTTGTTCAGGATAAATCAGATAAGTAACGAGGAAGAAACTTGATGGGAAGAAATGATTATATCCTTATTGTATTCAGCAGTTATTGATAAGAGATAAATTCAAAGTTTAGGAACATAAATAATCCCCAATAAAAGCTAATTATGTTCTCAAACAAATATCATAATGAAATAAACACAAAAGAATTGATTTGCTAGATCTCTCTGCCTAACAAATTGGTAAGATAAAAAATAAAAATGATAAATGATAAAAAATAAAAAGAATCCTACACCATAATAAAAAACAAATGTTTTATATACACAAGATAATATTCACCATAATATTACTTAATTATGATGAAAATGGTAAAATTGCCACTTTGGATACTGGACGAGTGATTTCGCCTTTTGAAGTTTTCAGTGTGATAACTCTGACGACACCATCAGGTCCAGGGTTTACATTGGTCACGATCCCAAGCGGCCACATCTGAGACGGTAAGTTCGCTCCTTGAATCAGAGCTACATCGCCTACTTTTACGTTTTCACAAGACTGAGTCCATTTGGGACGATGAATCAGAGTATTCAAATAATCTCTGGACCACTTTTTCCAGAAACATTGAACAATGTGTGTTAGGAGCTGCCAGCGTTTCAGATGGGAGATGGGCTTTTCAATCATATCGTGCTCAGGTTTAGACATCAGGGGAGCTCCAACGAGGAAATGTCCGGGTGATAGGTAGTCCACTCCATCATTGGGGCTTGTGTTGATGGCACAGATAGGCCTCGAATTAAGAATGGCTTCAATTCGAACAAGGAACGTGGAGAGTTCTTCAAAATTCCAGGCTTGTCCATTCAGAATTTGAGACAGATGTTTCTTAGTTGAGCGGACTGCTGCTTCATGCAAGCCTCCAAAATTAGGTGAGTATGGTGGCAGAAAGCTCCACTTGACTTCCTTTTGTTGCAGGAAGAGTTCAATATCTTTATTGGCTTGCCGGAGAAACGATTGCACCTCAGCTAGTTGAGAAGCAGCGCCGTGGAAATTAGTCCCGTTGTCGCTATAGATACAGGTAGGAAGCCCACGGCGTCCAACAAATCGGTCAAGGCAAGCTAAGAAAGCAGCTGTTGTTAAATCGCTCACTAGTTCAAGGTGAACACATTTCGTCGACATGCAGACAAACACTGCAAAATAACACTTGGATACAGGAGAATTTCTCCGTGGTCCCGTTTTATACAAGAACGGACCCGCATAGTCCACGCTCACATTTAGGAACGGTCGTCCCTGCGTGTAACGCGAAACAGGTAAGTCACCCATGATTGGTTGTTGAAATGTCGGTTTCATTCGAATGCAACGTATACATTTAGATAAGATAGATCGAATGAGGTTTTTTGCTCCAATGATCCAAAATTGTTGTTGAAGGAGTGATTGGATAAGCTTTGGTCCCCCATGCAATGTCACACAGTGGAGATCATTGATCAACAATGTTGCCAGATGACAATGCTTTGAGATGAGCGCTGGATGTTTGGCGGATTCGGGTATAGGAGCGTGAGCCAATCTCCCCCCCACAGCAAGGATCCCGGTTGAGGTAATGATTGGAGACAGATTCTTCAGGTCAGCCGGACATTTTTGTCCAGTTTTCACAGATTTGATCTCATATTGGAAATGAACCAATTGAGATATTTTCACGCAAGCTGTCATAGATTCTTTGAGTTCATTGATGGAAAGAGTTCCGGTTAGGTGAGTTGACGGGTTTCTGAGATTGAATATGAAACGCAACACATACGCCATAACACGCTTTAACTTTCCCAAAGATGAGAATTTGTTGATCAATACATGAAGTTGACTAATATCTTCAACTTTTGTCACAAGGACAGTAGATTTCCTTTCTGGAAGGTCCTTTGACTGCAGCGTCACAGGGTTAATTGGCCAGGACTCAGGATCTGTTCTAAGAAAGGCTGGTCCACGAAACCATAATCCGTTATTAACTAGCTGGGATGGTTTCAATCCCCGACTAGCTGGATCTGCGCTGTTGCGTTCAGTAGTAACATGCAACCACTGCGCTGAATTCGATTCTAAAATTTCTAAGATTTGCGAAACACGATTCGCCACATAAGTTTTAAGTTGGTGAGGCGGAGTTCTAAGCCAAGATAAAACGGTAACGCTGTCAGAAAACAGGTAAATATTATTGATTCGTACTTTTTTTGAAAGGAAATGTAAAGATTTGATTACTTTTGCCAGCAACACTGCGGCAGACAATTCGAGGCGGTTAATGGTCTGCACCTTCAGTGGCGCAACCTTAGTTTTTGCGCGCAGAAGATGCGTCTGCACGTTAGTTTTATCACCGACACGAAGATAAACAACAGCTCCGTAGGCTGCACTAGATGCATCAGCAAACCCCACGAGATCTGCTGATTCAGAAGGTAAGATGAACCTTGGAATTTGCACTTGACTCAGCAAAGGAAGTTCAAGAGCAAAATTAATCCATTGATTCTTCAGCTCAGGCGAAAGCGGAGAGTCCCACGATACGTCTTTGTCTAACCATAGTTTTTGGAGAAATATTTTCATCCATATTGTGACCGGACTGAGATAACCATTCAGGTCATAGATCGATGCAACACTGCTTAAAATCTTCCGTTTGGTCACTTCACCCGAGTCCGGTGGCGTTATTGTATAGAAAAACACGTCACTCGCGGGATTCCATTTCATTCCAAGCAGTTTAATGGATTCATCTGATCCAAGATTATGTGGTAATTCACACACTTCTTGTGGCAGGTCATGTACGACGGCTTGATGAGAAGATGCAAATTTCCGTACATGAAATCCTCCACAACGAAGTAAGTTGATCAGTTGATCTCTAATTTTAATTACGTCAGAGATGGTCCGTCCCCCAGTGACGACATCATCGACATAAATGTCGTCAAGCACCACAGGGGCAGCACATGGATATTTCTCGCCCTCGTCTTCGACAAGTTGTTTCAGGACTCTTTGAGCCTGATATGGGCTAGATGGAAGTCCAAAGAGAACTCGTGTGATCTCGAATTCTTGCGTCTCTGGATTTTCCCCATCATACCATAAGATATGCTGATACTGTCGGTCAGCTTTGTGGACCCAAATTGACCGATACATGGCCTGAATATCGCACGTCAGTGCCACTGCATTGAGGCGGAAGTTAATCAGGAGATCTCCAATATCATTTTGAAGTTTGGGTCCAACTAAGAGTGATTGAGCCAAACTGATTGAATTGGAACCTTTAACATTGGGATCAAACACGACACGAAGTTTAGTTGTACTAGAAGATTCCTTGTACACCCCATGATGAACGAGCAAATAATCAGAAGGTTTTGGAGCCGGAATCATATGCCCATTTTCGATATAATCGTTTAGATTTTCCAAGTACAACTGTTTGGATTTGGGGTCTTTTTCAAGTCGTTTCTTTACATTGAGAAGACGATTCAAGGCGAGAGATCTATTGGTACCCAAATCGGGTGATTGGTTTTTACGAAATGGCAATCTTACCACGTAAGAACCGGATTCGTCACGGTAATGGGTTTGAACAAAATGTTCCTCACATTCATGATCTTCAGGATTCTCCTGAACAGATTCAGAAACATTTTCCATCTCCCAGAATCGTTGGAGTTGCAAAGCGATGGGATCGTCAATGCTGGAAATAAAGAGAGACGAAAATTTCAATGGAAGAGAAGCAGCAGACGAGGCATTACTTTCCTTCACAGAACCCATCAGCAGCCAACCAAACTTGCTAGGAATGGCAGAAGGATGCCCTAAAACAGGTTTTTGATGAAGTCCATCACACGCGATCAGGTAAGCGTAGTATTCAGCGCCAATCAACATGTCAATAGCAGATGAGAGGTTTTGATCTTGATAGGATGCATCAGCTAGTTGAAGATGCGCGAAACGTTGCATCACAGAAGAAGAGATCGTAGAAGGTATTTCCGAAGCAATCTTCGGTAACACAGCTGCATTAATACATAAGGTTTCATTGCTTGATACAGAATAAGGAGAAACTTGACAGGCAACTTCTCCTCTTGATTGAATTGGATGATCAGATCCAATACCAGATATTTGAATGGTTGACCGTCCTCGTGGAAGCTTTAGAGTTTGGACCAAATTCTCGGTCACAGCAGATATTTGTGAGCCAGGATCAATCACACATCGAGCAAGAATCCAGTTTCCCATCGAGTCTTGCACTCTAATAGTAGCGGTACCAAGAAGAATGCTTGAACTAGCTTGAAGACGCGACTGCATCATGCCGCTGATTGGATTGTTTCTACTTGCTGAGTTTCTACTTGTTGATGGTGATTGAAATGGTTGATTATTGGATGGCTGTTTATGAAGTAACGAATTATGAGCGGCGCTTCCACAAAAACGACACTTGTACTGTGACTTACAGTCTCCTGAAGAGTGATTAGACGCAAAACATCCAAAACATAATTTGGCCTCCCTTACAACAGCAAATCTTTGAGAGGGATCCATCTTCAGGAACTGCTCACACTTGGATAGCATGTGACCTACTTTGTCACAGCCTGAACATTTCCTAGCAGAGTTGTAAGGTCTACTAGAATCAGGTTTGATATACTGAGTCACGTGGGACTCTGCATTGGTGGTAACCAACATCTTGTGGTTAGATGAAGGTCTAGATTTATTCACATTATTATTAAGATTAGAATATGTGTTGGACGTTGAAGCTGACTCCACTGAGTAAACTTCTAATACGGATCGTTTATCTTTAACAAACTTCACAACATCATCATAAGTGGGAAAAGCTGTATTTGTGTTCTTAGTTTCTAATTCCATTCTGGTTTTCGGGTCCAACGCCCGCAGACAATGGTGAACCAGCACAAATTCCCGGAAATCAGGGATATTTAGACTACGCAGGGACTCAACTGTAGCGCAAAAGTCTTCGAGGTATGCTGACAGAGTTGACAAGGTATCCTTGGTGAGAGGTTGAAACTGCAATATCTTGTTCATATGACTAGCAGCAATGATCCTCTTCTTGCTGTACTTTTCGTTCAGAGTACGGTAAGCCAAAGGATAATTCTGAGCACAGAAGGACACATTTTCAATAGTGGCTAGAGCCGGACCCTGTAGATATTGTTTCAGATAAGTGAACTTCTGAATGTCACTAAGTTGCTCACAGGTATGCACAATTTCGTCATAAAGAGATTTCCAGGAAGGGAAACCAACGATATCCCCACTAAACACAGGAATTGATATAGTAGGTAAATTCACTTTGATCGTACTTCTGATTGCGTTGTTATCATTATTATCTTCGTTGTTGACTGCAGCCGCATTCGCTGCAGCAGCATTCTGATCCAATAATGCAAGGTTAGCCTTGACTCTGAAAAACATTTCTTCAAAAGTTTTCATGGGTTGGACCGTATCCACTACTTTGGCAGGTGGCTCTACATGAACGTTAAGGCTTTCTATAGCTTCCGTTGTTTTTTCATAATTTTCATAAGTTACATCAAGGCGTGTACATCTTGCACGGAAGAGACCTTCCTTATCTGCTTTGCCAACAAGATCATAACATTCTTGGACGCGTGTGAAGTATCTCTCACGAGCCTTGGTATATTTATCCAGTTGTTCAGCAATGGTTGGGGCCATGATTACAAGGCAAATCGACGGTAAAAAAAGTTTAAAAAATAAAATAAAATTAAAAATTTAAATGTCCAAGTTCCCTAAGACACCACCAGAAGTATCGAAAAGTTACGATAAATCACTCAAAAGATATTAGGTTTCACAATATAATATTTAAAAAAAAAAATCAATAAGATAAATATTTATTAAACTTGAATTTTAATTAAAAAAAAAAAGTTTTAAACGGAAAAAACCAAAAGGGTATTATTAGGTAATAGGTACAAATTCACTAAGACTCACTAGTCCCAGAAAAAAATCACTGATTTTAGATAAATAGATAAGGTAGGTAATAGGTGCAAATTCACTAAGACTCACTAGTCCCAGAAAAAAAAATCACTAATTTTAGATAAATAGATAAGCACAGTTGAGATTGGCTACGTTAAGGAAACCAGTAGATAAGATACACACGATAAATCACGATATATGATAGGTACATAGATTCTCTTCAAAGGGCTAACATACCTTCAAAGAGATAGATAAACTAAGTTTAGAAAACCTACAAGTTTTGATGATAATTAAAAAAAAAGATAAGTGATACGAAGTGAAAAAAAAAATCTGTTTTGGTAGGTAACACTATTTGATAAACGAATTCGAGAAAAAAGATTCTCAAAATTCCAAGGTTAGATATAAAACAGTAAGATTAAAAGAGTAAAATAAGCTTGAAATCCCTAGGTGCCCTAGGATTAAGGATAAAAAAATAAATATTCTTAACACGACAGTTTAAAATATTAACAGCCTGATGAGGCTCAAATATTAAAAAAATCAATAATAAATAAATAATCAATCAATAATAAAAATAAATCAATGATAAATTAATAATAAAAATAAATCAATAATAAATAAATAAATAATAAAATAAATCAATAATAGATTAATAATGAGACCTCAATCATAAATAAACGAGTAGGTACCTACCTATCTACTCGAATATCGTAGGGTTACCTATCGTAAGGTTTGAGATAAAGTTCTAAGCTGATAACAGGTAATATACCTACAATGCCTACGATACAATATACACCTACACTAGTTCAATAGTAATATATTCAGTATTCAAATTCACTTAGTACCTATTTTGTGAAGACTACAATAAAATTTAATTATATTTCATTGAGAGATCCACAAATCCATTCTAATGTTTTTCAAAAACAAAAAAATAATTGACGTAAATATTTACAAATAAATGGCTAATTTGTTTTGATTTGAAATTTGGTGCGGGAGGTAAGGAACGGCCGATAATGGAGGCTCTAAAAGCAATCGACAACTAGCCAATTGGCTTGGAAAATGGCTACCTTAGGACAAAGTAATAGGTAGAATTTGACACTTCGCAGGTACTAAATGTCAGCTTTTTATAGATGATTTTTTATGCAAAATACACAAAAAAGAAAGAAATGGATGGATCCTACCTGATCTCCAGAAGTAAGAACAATGCACAAAGGTTTTAAGATACAAACACAAGATAAAGAAACACTACCGACGCGACGCGGCTAGAATTAAAATTGAATGAAATGAAAATCCCCAAAAGGCTACTTAATTCAAAGGCTTATCCGGTCTCGACGCGACCAGTTATATGTTGGTAGAGCAAGTGGGTGAGGGAAATTCAATAGAAAAGCGCGACGGTTTTTTTGGTTTTGGATACAAGATAAAATTCACAGATTCACTTCAACACGTTAGATAGAGAAGGTAAGTACAACGTACCGATAAGAGATTAGATTTATCACTGCTGAGCTCTTGGTTTTCTTTGGTTTGGTTTCACGGGAACTCAGCTGATTATGTCATGATCATATGATGTAACTTTCACGAGGGGTTTTCGATGGCGCGTTCGTATTGCGCGGGCGTTTGAATTTATAGGAATAGAATAAGGAAAAGGCACAACACATAACTTAGTCGATCCCTAACACTCTCTCTCTCTGATTTTCTTCTAATTAATTAATTAAAGTACTTGAAACTGTGGAAACGCCGGATATATCGTCAAACCAAAATTGAATAATAACATATTAATAGACTTAATTATAAATAAGTACATTTGAATTGTTTATTGACATTATCTTGAGATATGAAAAGGAAGATCTCTGATTGTGGTCTCAAATCACTAAGTAAAGATATCGCCTTATTTATACTGCCCGATTAGGACTAATGTGAGTCCCATTATTCCAGCAGTAAGACGTAAAATGATTTTGACAGATCGCAAATGGGTGGATAACTTATCATGTCTCGGCTGGGTTTCGAACCCGAAACCACTGGATTACCAAACTGATGCCTAGACCACTGAGCTACCACCCTCCTCCCCCATTTACGAGATTTGAGATTTCTATACCCTTTTCTAAATGGTTCTCAAAGAAGACGAAGATTTTTCAGGAGCATACAATATCCTGCACATCATTAGGACCGTTCCATGACAGGAGAGCATTAACGATGTAACATGAAAAGGAACAAAATATTTTCACTCATATAATAGAGGTAGCCTTACATGAAAACTCACGTCAAAGGAAAATCTTTTTTCTCAATTTATGCGGTCTTTAAATTTTTAAACCAGGCTTTTTCAAACCTATCCATGTTGCATGCAAATAATGTTATGGAAATCTCCAGCTCATTACAAGTGAAGCCTCATGTTCAATTTCACTAAGCCGTCAGGAACTTAATGGATTTCCCATCTCATTAAGTAGAAAGAGAACACACTTGATGCAAGTGCACATCCACTAACTCGGATATAAGTATGTAGGTATTCATTTTTTATAATAGATACTCTGGCATAACTTGTGAAATGTTTTGAACAAAAGAAACCTGGGTAGAAGACAACGATTTCCAGGTGAAATTTACCCCTCTGTACGGAAAATAACCTCTTTATAGTCAAAACTAGAAATAAGGCATTTTTAAATGGCTTCTAAGATAAAACTATGTTATACTCTTATTAACAAGATCATGTACATTACCCCCGTAAAATGACTCAAAATTAAGGAAAGAAACAACTGTGAAAACAAAATAGGTACAACATGCTTTAAATAGTCCGTGAATCTTACCCATGGTCGATCGATCCAAACACACGCTCATTATTTTCTTCATGTCAACAAATAAGAGGTAAATCTTGAAACGGGTGGAAATGTTCACTGTTAGAAAATTACTGAGACCTACTAATAAACATAAACTGTCAAAAAATGTTACTAAAAATTCCGTTAAACTTATTTCAGTTATTAATAATTTATTTAAAGTGACCTACTGATCGGCTATGGGTGACTGGTCGACAACCGTTAGAGTCCCACTAGCCCCCCTGCATAAAGCATGACCGAAAACTGATTAATTAAAATAATAAAGCATGGTCAGCAATCAATGTATTGGTATTGGTGTAGGTCGGCGCGGTGGTAATTGTTTGTAGTGTTAATTAATCTGTTATTGTATACCAAGTGACACCTCCCACATGCCTCGGATATCCTCGGCAAAACAAAGAGTTTGCTGTCTTCATTGGGAAGTAATTATTATTACAATCCAATGCGACGATGACACAATGAATACACCATTTATGGTCAGATCACTGAAGTTCAGCAACGACCAGCGAGGTAAGGACAAGTGACTTGCTAGGTACATGTCTACATTGGCTACTCAATTTGGAATCTTGATGCTGGCCGATCCCACCAAAGCTAGGTGAGGTTTATTTGGATAACAGGTTTATAAGTTTGCTGCGAATGAAGGGTACACTGGCAGTCAAGTGGTCAACGCACTAGACTGATAATGCAGGTAGCGAAGAGATTCGTTGGATCGAATCCCACCCAGTGTATGATTTTTTCCTCGTTAATTTGAGTTTGTGACCACATGATAATAAGATTCTGAGGGTTAGGTGGTAGAAAATGCTTTGAGAATTAATCTCGCCTAGTTGTATTTGAGTATTAACCTTCCACTAAAGAGTGTTATTATTACTATTATTATAATGAAACCCCGAGTGACCACTTTGTTAAAGAGCCGTTGAGTAACAACAACAAAAAATCTACTTTTCCTAGAAATAATGGTATCTGTGTTTTGGATATTTTTGGTTCATTGATTTTTTTTCTGTTCCAGTACCTACCTACAGTAAATTTATGTAAAGAGTAGCTAATGGTTAATTTCTAAAAATAGTTCTTTGCTTGAGTGAATCTAAAATGAAAGCATGTAACCCTAGGTTTGAAATAGGTAGGTAAGTATGCGTGTGGAACTATAAAGCTTTATTGATATCCATAAAAAACGTTGGAGAAATGTAAAAAAAATAAAAAAATAAGTAAATTGTTAGGAGGAGGAAACAATAGGTATATGTATATGAGAAGAAAATTCGTTGTTAAAACATTGCGTGTTGCTCTGCTTAAGCTTATAACGTCAATTTGGCCTACATTAGTTTCAGAAAAACTATAAATAGGCACTTCGGAGGCTGGTAAAAGTACTACTAAAAACCTAAATTAATCATATACCCACTCGTGGTATTATTTTATAATTACCTTTGTACCAGTACCTATTAGGATTTGCCTTAAAAAAGAATCGATGAAAATTACTCAATCATTTTGCTTAAACAAAAAAAATGACTGATGAAGTGAGCCTCCACCTTCATAGATAAGATCATATCTATAAAGGTGGATGTTATCCTCCACTGATGTAGGTCCCGGGTCCGAATACCAGAGGAAACAAAAAAATGTTTTCCAATTTTGGATGGACTTATTTGTGAGGGACACCTTTTAGTGGGCTCGTGTTGACCCAGCACCTGAATGGGAAGTATTGCTGCTGTATGTTTCATGGCTACGAAATAAAAAGGCTGTGAATTCAATTTCAAATAACTATAATAGAAAGGTAAACACAAATAAAATGTCCTGCAATGTACAGATATTTTCACCAATTTAATGGGAGAAAATTTTTCGTGTTGTTTTGTTTTTCAACACCTGTGAGAGAAAAAAAAATCTGTAAAACCTCAATAACAATAAAATTGTAATATACAGGTTAGGAATAAAAAACAAGATTGATTGTTTGTTTTACAAACGCTCTAAATGTTTCAGTAAACATAAACCTATATACCTTTACATACATTTAAACTAACGAAACTTCTGCTGTTCACTTTGGAATATTATTAGTAGATATGTATATTGTATATGTAGGTATTGGAACAATTTGTAATACAATGGAGACTTTTTTATATCGGAACTAAATCTTTCATTTTTGCACTCTCAGACCAAATAGGCAGCAAAAGCTAGTAAATATGTACCATAGCTAAAATGTATGTTTGAACAACTCGGATTATGTATACACCTACTATTATGTTTTGATTTGTGAAGTGGGAATTCTAGAGGTTTGAGGAAATTGAACTTTCATGAGGTAAAAAGAGTGAAACTGTTTTGGAAACATTCAGGAAACGAGTTGACTGCGTAGGAAATATTTAACCTGATTCCTGGTATTTCCTTTTATGGAGAAAGGATTAAGGAACCGTTAGAAATTTAAATTTATTATATACATATTACACTGATTACACATCCATAGCTATTATCATAAAATAAATTTAGTTTTCAATGTCTAGGAATTTGTTTTGTCAAGGTATTTGATTACAAAAAAATAAAATTTGTATGAACATCTGGTCATGAGCCCCTCCCTCCCTGTTTCATGTACCTAATATTACCTACTAAGGTTAAAAAGATAATATTTAGGATGATCTATTTTTCATTCAATAAAACCCTGGAAGTATAATGACGAGAAGGAACTACAATACTTTCCTTATTATAGGATAAGGAAAGTAAAAAAAATAAAATTATTCAATAGAACATTCTGTATTTGTATCCCACGAAATGTGCTTTTTTGTCCACGGAACAATTAACAAAAAACCCCCAATATAAGTGAGTTTGAAAATGTAGAAAGGTTTTTACCATTATTTACGTATTTTTAGACTACTTTACACTGAGAGTGCTTTTATTTTGCAATAATCGTCTTAGCAAAGTGAATGAAACTTTCTCTCTCTTTTGAATTAAAATCCTTACTTTTTACTTACTGAAAATAAACTTTATAATGAGATTAGAATATTTTCCTTAATTCGAAGAGACAAATGAGAGAAAAGTAGATTTCTTTTTCTTCTTTAAAGTCTAGTTTTTTGTTGGTTTCTTTATTTTTAAGGATTTTTTTTTATTTATTTAATTGGGTACCTATATAAATCAAAGCCCAAGTAACGTTACAAGAGGAGCATGCTGTCTTTAGAACGCTTCAACTGATGAAACAGAAACTGATGTATTATTGAGTGGTTTTATTTCTTTTTTCAAAACAAATACGGGAAAAGATTTACCATAACAAATATCTCTGCTTAAAATATTCTGTACTTTGGTGGGTCTTCTGTACTTTGGTGGGTCTCCACAAAAAAGGAAGAAAATTAAAAATAAATGTCCAACCAAATTCAACGATAGTCATTATCTTTATAGATAACTATTATCTTTAAAGTGTTTCAAATAATTTAAAAAAATTAAAAATAATTTTAATTTCAATTTATTATCTCGCTTTTGTGCAACCTGAGTCTCTAGGTTGATTAGGTGGCGGCGGCGTACTCTTAAAAAATCGTAACTTGGAGGTCGGTGTTCCAAATATTGCAAATTAATATGCAGGTACACTGAGTAATTGTGTCATAACGATTTTTTATTATAAGAATAACACAAATAACATGATAAATTGAACTATTTAACTTAATTATCTCGCTTATATAACCATATACCTATTATAGTTAGTAAATAATTTTACCTTCTCTCTATTGTATATCATAGGAAAATAAAAAGAAAACTGGAATGAAGCGACCTAGAAGGAATAAGATATTGGAAATATTGAAAACCTACCTAAGTGGAAAATAATGATTGAAGTCTTTCTGTTTTCCTCATTGAAGAACCGACAAGAAATGTACACTCTCCATTCTCTATCTCGAAATTTCTTCAATTTTTACCGATGCACAAATCTGGTAATTCTTGGGATAAGATAAAATTAGTTTGGGTAATCGCAAATTTAATAAAACAGGATTAGATTTAATCTAAGTGGACATTACCCTTAATGCAGGTTATAGTGTGCTGTGATTAGTTGAAACTCCTACTAGAGTGGACTAGAAGGCGCGTTAAGGGATAGTGTCCACATAGTTTAATCCAATCCTGTTTCATTATTCCGGACCTATATGTTCGCTTGAAGTGAGAGTCGAACTTCCAAGTTATGAATCCGCCGCCTTATCGATCGAGCTACTGAGGTTGGCTAGAGGTTGCAATTTACAACATTAAAAAGAAAAGGAAAAAGAATATTTTTACCTATACTGAAAATGCACCATGCAAATGATAATTTTCATTTTTTTATCTCCAGTTAGCTTTATTACAATCAAATCGATTCTAAAACAAGACTGAATTTTTTAATCTGAAGCACAGCTTTTGGTGTCCAAGATATGCGTACCTATCTTACTTTATTGTATTCGGTTGAATAATGTATTTTTTTTATTAAACTTTTTTTTAGCAATATCTCATATAATAATGAAAAATTCAATCCAGATCTTATGGCCCCCATATTGTTAGAGAAAGAAATTATGATCAATCCAAAACCCTCGCTCTGTCTTTTCTCCTTTCTGCTCGAATATATGAGAAAGTAATATCATTACGAAGAGATAAAACTGTTCTTCCATGATATCTTCTGCAAGTGAAAATACAGTACAGTCGGTCCCACAAGTACTCAAATTAAAGACTTATTTATTTGCCAATAGAAAATTCAGGACATTATCCTTCAAGAATTTGAATAAAAAAAGAAATGGAATAGAGATATTCAATATCATTTTGGTATAATTTGAAGTAAATGTTATGTGTTTTTTACTTTCCTTATCTTATAATAAGGAAAGTATTGTATTCGTCGAAAATTTGACCTACCCAGTTTTTCACATTTCTGGACGAATCATGGCCTCAGGATACCAAAAAAGTTGTTTTCAGCCATTGGTCCGTGCGTCTCTCTGTCTGTCTGTCTGTCTGTCTGTCTGTCTGTCTGTGTGTGAACAGGATATCTCAAGAACGGTAAAAGCCAGAGACTTGAAATTTGGTACACAAATTAATTTTATACACCAGACGAACCACGAAACTTTTGGTTGAAATCGGCCGCATTCTGCGGTCACAGGGCCGCAAATGCTAGCCGCAAGCGCCGCTTCTTTAAATTGGTTAAAGATACAAAAATTTTTAGAGAACAACATTTTCTTAGATTAAAAAAATAATAGGGGTCTATTCTGATCATTTTTTTGATATCTTGAACTTTTTGGAACTCGGCCCCAATTTACCGGTATTTGGGGGGGACCCGCTTTGACTAACTTTTTTATTATTCATCCTACCTGGGGGTTATGACATATCAAATTCAATGATTATTAAGTGCTGATTACGAATTTGGCATTGGTTTTTAGTTATCTGTTACCGTTGAGTCACCAGTGGCGGAATTCGACTCCTCTTTGGGGGATAAGGAAAGTCGTGTGATGTTTACACCAGATTTTTTCTAGGTGAATTCATGCGATTTTATTGCTAATTTCTATGTACATTATTGTACATTGTACTGATTGTACACTGTACAGGGATATAGTACGCATTAATTCTGGGTGTCCTTACACTATGCTTCAACCGCCGCGCGCCGCGCCGTTATATATTAGGTATGAATGTTTATCCTTATCTCGTTGACACGGAATTATTATTTATAAATTATATTTAATTATGTTTCGTATATTTATTTACAAGTCCGTGTTCGTAGGGTGGACACAAATGGTATATTTATATCTCCCGGTGGGGGAACAATAAATTATTTGGACTCCCTGATCCAGTACTAATGCCATGTCCAAAACATAGTTTTTAAAGAGCAAAGTCATACCTAATGAGAAGAGAGCAAAATCATACCTAATGCAAAGAATAAGTTTGGCTGTTGAGGTTGGAAATGCAGCGAGTGTGTTGGGGACAATGAAGAGGACAGCAGATATGCGGGAGGTGTTTTACCTATGAGTTAATGAATTTGTATTTTAAATAAATATAATAAATAAATAAATATAATTAAATAAATATAATATTATATAGAAAAAGGCAACAACTAGTTAGCCATAGCTTTAGTTTCATTATGTTTAGAAGCTCTCCCTCACGTCACTAGCACACAAGTGCAGGGCGTTACATTTTTTTTTTTTTCTTCTCTTGCCCAAACAACATTACTTACCCACAGCCACAAGTTGCTGAAAAGATGTAAATTGTATCTGAGAGCAACATTTTTACCAATTTTTTTTTTTTTTTTTTTACAAGAATTGTGCTTTATTTGTACATAATTTCATAACAATAACATAATAAATAACAAAGTACTTAAAATTAATAAATAAAATAATGTGAGTATGCACTATACTATCACACTAAGGTACCTGGAAACCGCACCTTGTTTTGTTTTAAAAAAATTGTTTTAAAAAAAAAGCTATCAAAATTACAATGATATAAGATAAAATCAATTTTTTGTCTACAGTTCTTAACATTAAAATTTGATAGGTGTAGGTACCTACTTGAGGGACATACTGTAGATGTAATGTATTTTTCAGATCTCATCATTTAAATTGCTCAGGCGGACAAAACTCGCAATTTCCATTTCCTAAGAACTGAGAACAAAATGTTCTTCATTCCTCCAATTTTTTCATCGTTACCGTAGGATTATTTCCACAAATCTTGTCTCCAATAGCTCACCCAGGCTGATTTCCATGAACTTAGATTTAGATTTCAATCTAATTCAATTTTAATTAACACTTTCTTGTCCGAGCATAATTATTATGCAGGAATTGAAAGTTGAGTTTTTCCTAGTACACAATATTTTAGCTGTTGGAAAATTCTGTATAAAAATATTACTAAATAAATATTAAATGGAAATGAATGTTGAGAATTTCCTAGAGGACATCTTTAGAGCAGTGTAGAGGCGATCACATTTCTGAATCTCACACCCATAAGGGTAGATAAAGGTAGAGTATTTTTAAATCTATATATGAGTGAATTTATGAACATTCTCTCGTATTTAAAATATAATCTTTATCTCCTTTATAATATCTTTTTATTTCTTTCCTAACAAAATTTCTCAAGTTGAGAAGATGGCTCATAACGAAGGGTAGGTAAGTAATTATTACTGGAACCAATCAGGAATCATAAAATAATAATAATAAAAGCCACGATACTGATAACGCTTTGCTGTGTACCACGTGACATTGTGCAAATTAGAAGTTTCCCCTTCCTCATTCTTCTCCTCCTTTTTATCTTTCTCTTCCTCATATTTCCCCTCCTCCTGTTTCCTCTTATTTCCTCTATCTCCTCCTCTTATTTCCTTTATCTCTTCCTCCTATTCCCTCTATCTCCTCCTATTTCTTGCCTCTCTTCCTCCCATTTCCTCCTATCTCCTCCTATTTCCTCTATCTCCTCCAATTTCCTCTATCTCTTCCTCCTATTTCCTCTATCTCCTCCTCTTGTTTCCTCTATCTATTCCTCCTATTTCCTCTATCTCCTCCTCCTATTTCCTCTATCTCCTCATCCTCCTATTTTCTTATCTCTTCATCCTATTTCCTATATCTCATCCTCCTCCTATTTCCTGTTTCTCCTCCTCTTGTTTCCTCTATCTCTTCCTCCTATTTCCTCTATCTATTCCTCCTATTTCCTCCTCCTATTCCCTCTATCTCTTCATCCTCCTATTTCCTCTATCTCTTCCTCCTATTTTTTTTTTTTTTTAAAGATGAGTGTTTCACAGCCTTTTTTATTTCGTAGCCATGAAACAGGAGCTACTGTAGACGCTTGTGGTCTGTGTTGTAGCCTGCCCATCCCGTAGTATGCCTCCCCTCTGATGGGCGAGAAGTGACACAATACTTCCCATTTAGGTGCTGGGTCAACACGAGCGCACCGGAAGGTATCCCTTACAAACAAATGTAACCAAATTTTGAATACAAATTTTTGTCGGCACGGGGGTTCGAACCCGGGACCTTCCGCATGGCAAGCGAGTGTTTAACCACTGAGCTAGTCGTGCGCTCATTTCCTCTCCTTGTCGTTCTCCCGCGAAACGCCTTATTCTTTTTCAGTCATTAAATTATTTATTTAACATAGGCTAAGGAATCTAAAAATATTTTTGTAGGTAGCAAATTGTTATGTAAAGTACATATTTTCTTTTCTTTGATTTCAGGTGAGTCTCAACATTTTGTCTGTACCCATGCTGAAGTGTTTCAGGAGTAAGGTAAGACACCACTTGGAGGCATTAATGACTCTTCTTAGATTCCCTTTCTTCTCTAGAAGAGTTGGAGAAATTAATTGTGTCGTGAAACACCTCCATTGTTCCAGGAGAGGAGATTGAATCGAATCAGTTTGATTAATTCAATTTGATTCAATGATAGACTAGGTTCTATCTGAGATTGAGTTCAGTTTTTAAGCCATTAATTCGATTCGATATATCAGTTCAGTTTTTGAGGTATTTATTTGATTCGATATGAAATCAGTTCAGTTTTTGAGGCATTCATTTGCTTCGATATGAAATCAATTTAGTTTTTGGGGCAGTCAATTGATTCGATATGAAATTGCTTCAGTTTTTGAGGGATTCATCTGATTCGATATGAAATTAGTTCAATTTTTGGTGCATTCATTAGATTTGTTATGAACACAACAACTCAAACTCGATTATCAAGATCTACGCTGAATCCGGGACTTGAACCACTTACCTCCAGGTTACAAGTCCACCGCCTTATCGATCAAGCTACTGAGGTCGGATTAGATGATACATTTTGGGAAACAAAACTTGAACCTTATAGGTTTCACAAATTACAATTGTTATAAGTTTAGATAACATACAATCTGCATACCTAACTATAGGCACCGACCTCAGAAACTCGACCAATAAGGTGGCGGACTCGTTATCTGCTGGAGGTCGGTTGTTCGAATCCCAACAACGGGCATTAAATTAGTTTGAGTATTTGTGATTACCACAACTATTATGATAACTTTTGAAAATATAATCAACCTACCTCCTAAACTAAGTGTTTGTTCATACACCCTGTCACCTACATTGACTCTATAAACTATGTATCCATCTTGAAAAATATGTGTGAATACATTAACGTACAATTTTATATGCCTCTTGTATTCTTGAGACCTGTGGGAATCATCCTTCTCTTTGTCAGTCTTTTTCTCTTTCCTCTTACACCAAGATCGTGCCACCATTACAATCATTGCACGTGTAAGATTTGGGTAAAGCATACTGTCTCTTCCTTTGTATCACACCTCGGCCGAGGTGTTTGATTATTGTAGAGGAAACGTTCTACTTTTCCTAGGAGATTTCCGTTACACCCTGAATTCGAGAAGATTTTCTGGTGAATGTGACTTTTATTAATTTAATATCATTACCCAGAGCTGCGGGGAGTGATGCGTTGTTCTGGTGGCTCAGTCATGAGGACTATGGAGGAACATTTCTCAGATTTTTTGCTGGATATTAATAAAAACAATTAGAACAAACTTTATTTAAAATAAATTAGAAAGAAGACCAGACAAATAGGTATTTTATTTAGAACATTAATTAATTTTATTAATGGTTGGTGATCTGGTTATAAGGCCAAAGCTCGGAAATTCTCCCAATCTCCACCACACCACCCTTGATAACCTTAAAAGGAGCGAGTAAGAATTCTGAGAAAATCCGAGACAAAGAAATATAGGAATTTTATTTTTTGTGTCTCATTGTTATGAAAATTCCTTGGATTCTGTAAAGTGTGAATATTCTGAGAAAATCCAAACCTCAAATAAATTTCTAACTTTTGTTTCCCTTATAAATAGAATTTGAGCTAAAATACAAAGTAAGACGTAATAAGTTCCATAGAGTAATTAAAAAACGTCTGTTCATTCCACGCTAAATTTTGCAATTAAGATTAACATTTTCTTTTTCTTTTAAAAAAATGAATTTCAGAATATAAACTTTTTTAAAATTGTTTAAATTTTTAAAAAGTTGCCAGAGCCGCCAAAGCGTTCTTCTGTTTTCTTTCGTTGCTCAGTGAACCTTTGAATTTCCACGTAAAATGTTGTAATCAACTGGAGAAAAAAAGCAGCTTGTACCAATTTATAGAGGTGATAAAAAAATGAGCAGTGCTGCGAACTCAGCTTGAAATTTTTGTCTGATTACTCGTCGTTCGTACAAAGCGTAATCATGCAAATACATACTTTAAACCACGGAAGAATATTATAACAACGTGAGTTATATAATGAGGTGTTGTTTACCTATCTAACTGCTTGTTACAAAAAATACCTAATATGTACCAATACTTCTTCCAATACTTCCAATTTTTAATATTATCAATTTATTCTTATTCTTTTAAAACGCCCAGTCACCGTGGCCGAGTGAGTTAGCGCGCTAGATATTCCACGGTGACCTGGGTTCGAGCAGGATTTTTTCTGCTCTGTACTTGAGTGTTCGGGGTTCACTCATACCTCGCGAGGAAAATGAGTAGCTGTTTTAAATAATGTTAACAGCGACCAGTGGCGGAATTACAGGGAAAAATAAGATAATGGGATTATAAAGATACGGAAAAGTCCTATAATTCTACGCTATCCACTAAAATTGTGATATAATAACACAAAGAAACACATTTTCCTTTTGTTTCCACATAATTTTTAAATGACGTAAATTATTACTCGTACTTCCGATAGATTTCTAATATTAGAAATCGGAAGTATTGTGTTTGTTCTTCTATAAAAAAATCTCCGATTTCAATTATTTTGATATTTCTGTACGTTTCATAACCTCCTGAGCAACTGTGATTTTGTGTCGATAGTTGGCAGTGTATTTTTGTCTCTAATCAACTCTGCCAAGAGAACAATCAGTTTAATGGACGTGAAGCACGGTCCCTAGATCTTTCAAACACATAATTCAATAGAGACAATTCAATCCCCCAAAAAACACTTCGTGTAAAAATAGTCGTCAAGTGTTGGAATGATTAAAAAGAACTGATATCAAAAACGTCAATTTTCTATGTTTGAAGGAAATATTTTTCACGTAATAAGTCTCTTGATAATTCAACCAAAATAATATCCTCACAACAACAATACACCTTTGAGCAAACTTCGATTTGGTATTTTGAGAATTTAACCAAAAAATAGCCACACAACAAAACAATGCTCTTGTAAGAACAATCTTGCATGATTACATAACCACGTCCTTGACTACTGCACACTGTTTTGTTAGCAACGTACTTCACATACATTTCAGAACAAAACAGTGTGCAGTCAAGGACGTGGTTCTGTAATTATGCAAGATTGTTGTTACAAGAGCATTGTTTTGTTGTGTGGCTATTTTTTGGTTAAATTCTCAAAATACCAAATCGAAGTTTGCTCAAAGGTGTATTGTTGTTGTGAGGATATTATTTTGGTTGAATTATCAAGAGACTTATTACGTGAAAAATATTTCCTTCAAACATAGAAAATTGACGTTTTTGATATCAGTTCTTTTTAATCATTCCAACACTTGACGACTATTTTTACACGAAGTGTTTTTTGGGGGATATCACTACTTTTTGATTTAATTGATTTTCATATGATACCTAGATGAAATAAAAACTGGTCAACAATCAACAGATAAAAGAAAAAATACTTTTAATTAAAGGATGTTGATCTTTTAATTCAAGGAGAAAAAAAATGATAGAAAAAAAAACTTTGAAAAGATGCTGAAAGAATATTTCACGGTACTTGCTGGAGAGAGGAGAAATCTTGAGATAACAGGTGTATTCCTTATTGAGTGGCACTAGATAGCGCTCAGCAATTTTGTTGATCTTTTCAAATTTTGAAACCCACTGCTAGATTCATTAATAGAAAAGTACCCCGTTTCAGTATTGTTGGCAATAATTAGAGATGGGTGATACCGAGTATTTCATAGAACCGGTACTTCAGTAATCGATTACATAAAAGTACCGAGTATTTACCGAGGTTCTTTTGTACTTGGTTTTTGAGATTCTGCGAGCGGATGTAAATGGAATAGTGGATTTATAAACAATTGGACCAAGCTTTATTTACATTTTTTTATATACAATGAACATAGTAACATGGTGAAATAAATATAAACAAAGCCTGATCAAGTGGTGATAATGCCTTCGGCATTCTCTTCAAATCTAAATCTCACAATTTTGCATTCAGAATGTTTACAGGAGACGAATCTCGATTCACAAAATTTGTTGGGTGTTTTTAGTTTCAAGTGTTTCAATAGATTAGAAGCTCCACCTCCTATTTTATAACCTGAATTAAATAATGTACATTTCCCTAAACCGTCCAATTGTTTGACAAAGAAGTTTCAAATATGTAGAAGACTTGTTTCTACGAGACAAAAAGAAAAATATTAGGACACCGACAGCCTGAATATTATTCATAGATAATATCGGAATAATGAAGTACCTCTCTCTGCTGTACCCAGTTCTAGAGATGGGTATTTGGGTATTATTGTAATACCGATTATTTCATAGAACCGGTACCCGGTATGGTACCCGGCCTCGGCGTGTAATACCAAGTATTTAATAAAAACGGTACCCGCCTGCTACGTACGATACGTCGGTACTCGGTCCCAGTGTGTAATACCGAGTATTTCATAAAATCGGTACCCAGTACGGTATGCGGATCCAGTGTGTTATACCGTCGCCAGTGTTGTACCCGGTACGGGTACAGGTACCTAGCAAAATTTTGTACCCGGTATGGGTGCGGGTACCTAATTTTATTATGTACCCGGTGCGGGTACTTTTGTAAATGTACCCGGTATTTTTTTGGGTACTTTTCGGGTACGTTATTCTTATCTATAGTAAGTATAGTAATAAAATTTGTCTAAATTATTTTAACTGTGGAGGACAAAGTCTTGTCATTAGAATACCACCTAACAACCAAACTAAATAAAATACCAAATTGATGGTTAGCCTTTAATGAGGTCTTGAACTCCAAGTTCCAGGTTAAAAGTCTAGTAAGCTAGATTTTATTTTTATTTAAAATTACTATTAATGTTAATGTATTATTATAATTATTATTATTATTATTATTATTATTATTATTATTATCATCATCATCATCATCATCATCATCATCATCATCATCATCATCACAATCAAGAAATAAAAAGATACATTTATTAAAAATAAGGCTTGCACCTTTTTAATTTAAGTATGAATTTGTGAAAAAAAATAACTAAAATGTAGAAAAAATAGTATTCTATCATATAAAACAAATTTGAAGAAAATCGGTTAAGCGGTTTTGAAGATACAAGTGATTTAGTCGAAAAAATCAAAATTGCCAGGTGTATACAATGTGAAACAATCACGAGGAAGTATTGTGTCCATAATTAGCAGTGTTTTTTTTTATTTATATTTATAATGTAGGTACATATTTGTAAATTTTGAATGAGATCTATGTAATTTACGATTCATAATACAAAAGCATTGATCAAAATAAATGCTTTATTTAGACTGTCAGTTGTCAGTGGATAGCCTCCGTGGCGTAATGGTTGTAACTACTGCCCGTAGTTCAGACATTTCGAGTTCGATTCCCAGTTGTTGCAGACTTTTCTAATATTTTTTTCCCCTCTAAACACGTGAGTCTGGAATCTACCCAGGCTGGGCGAGTTAAATGTAGGTACCTGGAACGATTCCCAGCGAATGGAGGGTAAAACCCCCCGTCCTGACTAGTTCAAATCAGGACGTTAAAACCAAATACAATCAACTGGTCACAATCGTTTTAAAATGAGTTTGGTGTGATAATTGGTGCTTCTTTTGTGGAACTTCAACCAGTAATAATGAAGAAAAAAACATACCTATTTAATCTTAAAATCCATTAACAATAATTCATTAATAATCAACTAGTGTTTTAACCTTGTATTGAAAAATTAGTTATGAACTCGTTAAATAACGGACAACTTTGTTTAGTGGTTTTGTTTACAATACAATTTTAATTATAATATGTACCTAAGTACATGGTAGGTAGATGGAATTTCGATCTTGGTAAAATAAAGAGGGAAATGAAAGTGCCGAGTCAGCCGAGTATTATTGTATGTTCCGAAATTGCCTCTTACTATGGCTCTAAGAAATGTTGACCCATATATTTGCCTAACATCGAGTTACTAAACATGGTGTCAATTCAGCATAATCAGTTAGTAGGTATAAACAGAAGAAGTGAGACATTATACTAGATAATACATTTAATAATTATAAATTAATAAGCAAGCATATATCCATGGAATATACCCTGAAAATTTCAGCTCGATAGGACAAAAAATGCAACTTATATCATGTTACAATGTTACATACATAGGTAGATGGATAATTAGATTGTGACAAATCAATGTTGATCGAGTTAAACCATAGGTACTCACTTCGTTCGAAATTAAACGGTCATAGGAGGTTGACTCAAACTACCAACTACTGTTTTTTTTTTCTCACGAGAAAACCGGACATCCAAAGTACAGAGTAAAAAAAAAATTATACCTAGCCGGGATTCGAACCCAGGTCACCTTGCAAACTTTGTGTTTTACCTACACCAGTCGACGACCACAGAGACTGCTCAATACATATTATAATTTATCATTGTTTTGATTTATTTTAATCAATATTTTACCTCTTACTGGCCAATATTTTATACACTTCTCATAATATAGACCTAGTTTACCTCTTGATGTAGAAATCTCTGAATGAAGTTATAAAACGTTATTATTCCCTGACCGATAACTTAGTCTGCTGGCAGCTTGGGTGAAGCAAATATGATTGGATCCCACCCATATTTTAAGTTCTATGTGAGGCGAAGATTTTTTGTTACTCTCATAAATCTTATTTCAGTTTTTTATTTTTATGTCTCACACTGTCGCTGATTTTTCTAACATTTTATTTACATCGTAGTATATTTCTGCGTAATTAGACCTTTAGAAAGAAGCTTCAGTCATCAACTTGGGATAAATAGGCGTGGCTCCAGGGTTCATTTTAGATATTCCTTTAGATGGCTTTAAATACTTTTCTACTTGTTTCAACCATCTGAAATTAAGTGATCTCATTCCCTTTGACTAGACCTTTCTAAAAACACCAGAAATACAACTCTAGGATAATAATAGACGGCTCTGGGCTCCATAATAAGTATTCCTTTCAAAGGGTATAACTCAAGTTTGGTCCAGTGTAATACTTTAGTTATATTTTTATATTTTTTCCTATGATAAGGCCTTTCGAAAAATACCACAATCGCAGCTCCAAGATAACCAGGGGCGGCTCTGTGCAACTTTCCCGTTTTATTTTAGAAGGCTATATCTCCTATCCTATAAAAAATAAATACTTGAAACTATAAAAGGTATGCAGAGATAAAAATTCCCTTTTCAAAAACGTATCTCACGTCTTTCCACGATAAGCACACGTTGCTGTACCCTTGACAGAAAATTGGTCTGAAAAAAAAAAAAAAAAAAAAAAAAAAACCCGTATGAATAATTTCATGAAATTCAAGATTTTCGGCGTGGCCAGTAAACGACTTTAACTGTACGTAGGAACCTCGCGCTTTCGTGAAACACAATCTATTTTCGCGTCTCATTACGAATTTGAAATAAAAATTGATAAAAGTTAGCGTTAAGTGGGCGAAAACAATAAAACAAAATACATATAAACTCTGTTTCGTGTTAATATAGGCCGGGTGGCTGGCGCTACTTGACGAGCGCTCGCCTCCCGGCGAGCTTGATACCCGAAACACAAAATTCAAAACAAACGAACTCAAAGAACCAAAGCTTTCTTGAAAAAGAAAAGGTGAAGGTCGGGAAGATAATGGAAGAAGAAAGGAAAATACAACTGGAACAATGTCTTCAGTATAACGTAAGCTGATAGAGAGGAATCAGTGTAAATGGAATGAAAACAAGATCAATGGAAGAGAAAGAGATAAGGTCTCTTTACTTATAGATGTAGATGAAAATAAATGAACAAGAAAAGAAGATAAATATGTACATGTTATACAGTCGAGCTTAGATACAAAAGAAATAGATATCAGAAAATGTTCAAAATAACAGAATAATTTCCAGGTCAAATTTTACCCCTAATATAAGAGAAAATAACATCTTTATAAGAGAAACCTAAATACAAAAGAAAAAAAATTCCGGTCCCTTGAATTCTCTTTTATCCTGACTATATTTACTGAAAATGATTCCTCTGTGAGAATGTAGATTATCAGCTACATCTTCATCTTTACTGGTAAAAACAGTAAGTAAAATATTACATAGTGCCATTGGTATGTATAGTAATAGTCACTAGGTCTGCAGGCAGGGATTTTTTCTGCTCGGTACTTGGGCGTCTGGGGTCCACTGAGGAAATATGATTAGCTGCTTTAATGTGAGCAGCGACCAATTACGGAATAATATTCGACAAAAATAAGATATTAGGATATTCAAAGAAATATAGTGTACTTATATTGTAGATGATCCCATCTTAAATAAATCAACATCGAACTAGCAGATCTTAAAGAGATAAAGACCGTGCGCCTCCTCTAACTTCTCTAGATCTATAATTTGTTCACAAATCTAGAACTAAAATTTGTTATTTTTCAGATCATTATTATCAAACCATTCATATAAATATAAACTGATTATTTACCTACATCTTGAAAAAAGATAGAGTCGAGGAAAATTAGCTGGAAATGTATTGTTTGCATTCGCTCTTTTTCGTACAAAACATAATTGGATCTAGAAAAATATACACATTGCTTCAGGCTAATAATTAAGAACCCAGATTTTTCCTATTTGATCGAGGAAAAAAAACGGAAAAGCTTCCAGAGGAAAGAATCTGCTGCTCAAGCATATGATAATCCTCCCTGATGCTAGGAGTGCAAATAGTAATTGACCACTGAGCAAACAGTTTGATTTATTACTGATCATATTCTAGCTGAAGTTGCACATCAAACCCAAAAATTAGCTTTTGGAATGCAGCGAAAATACCAAAGAAATGCCAAATTTTTCTTTCTTCACATACGTCTCGTTATGTGGTTTCTTGATAATTGAGGGTGCATTAGGCCCCTTGTGAGGGAAATAACTGTCGTCTATAAATATATTTTTCCTGTAGAAAATTCCTCTACAAAACAAAGAAAAAGAAGACTCAAATAAAAATTATTATTTCAAGCGTTGAAACTATTGTTCAAGCTCAAACTATATCCTCTACAATTTGAGATAAGCTCCACTGATTCCTTGTAAGAACCCAACACAACAATGCTTTCCTTTTTCTACAGCTCCGCAGCAAATAGAACACCCTTGAACTACATTCGCTGACAGTATCTCCACGGCACATTGAACAGAAAATTCGAGCATTTCTGTTTGTTCTTCTTTAGTCACAACTCACATTAACGTCGCTCGAGCAAAGCGAGATCTAATGAAAACAAATGACTTGAGAAAAACAAAAAAGTATAAAAAGGAAACAATAGGTGGAATTATTTTATTATTCCTCGAAAAGTGCTCTGAGTGCTTTTCCAGTTCCTGTTGTTTCCTTTATTTGCGTCAGTTGTGTAGGTAAATAATTTTATTTATATACAAAAGGAAAAGAACAAGTGTTTCTGATTTCCCCGAAGAGAAGTTTAACTTCATTATTGGTGAAACCGCAGACCACAGAAAGCACTGGAGTAATGAGTGCGGAGGATTCTGCTGAAAGGAATCGAACTCGGAGAAAGGCACTGTATAATTTATATCATTTTGATACTTATGTTTGGAATAGTAAGTTAATAGAAGTATAATGGGTTTTTATGTCACAATAATTAATTTTATTTTTTCATTATTTATTCAGAGAACAACAAATATTTTCGGAAGTTTTACTGGAATAGACTGCTTTATTGTGGTGTAGTAAGGTAAAAATGAAACATTTTTTTATTCTTATATAGGTATTAGAAAAAATCTAAATTATTATTAAAATCAGAATTTGAGATCAAGTTATTTGAGACACATAAGCACATGTTTGGCGTTATCTATACTCGCAATGACTACAGTATCCCTGCATATACACCCGTTTCACTTAGCTGCTCTTCCAACTCTGATTCCACCGGACGCAGCCTCCTCCACTTCTAAGTCATACGTCAGCCTGGCCTCATCACTGATCAGATCCCTCAACCTTTTCATATGGGACTCCTTGAACTGATCACACTGGGATATCCGCAAGTATTGTAAATTCCGACTTCCTGCCAAAGCCTGCAGTTGTTGAAAGCTGAGCTCTGAATATCGACAAAGGCTGAGAATTTGAATTTCAGGCAGGAGTTGTTTCTGTGAGCAGCCATGGAGGATGTTATTGAGTGTGCTGTCATGGATGCGAGGGGATTCTAGAAATAGACCTCGGAGGTGGCTACCTGGAATTTGAAGCAAACCTTGGTGTTAGTACATAATATATTGCTATTGACAATTCAAAAAGGACTCGGAATGTGGGAAATTCTACGCCAATCCCACATGAAGGCATTACAATATATGCTCCGATTTATGAAATTGAAATGCGACAGTATTAGTAATGTTGAAAAATCACAGGCATTTTACGTATAGTTCGTACAAATTTACAAACAAATTAACTTTATGTATTTCACAAGTATGTCGCACGACAATTACCTTAAGAGTCATAACGTTATGGCATTATGGTAATAATCTATGTTGAGGTGTGATTTTGGTAAATATATTAAAAATATTTAAATAGTATGAAGAACCTTATTTTGAGGATATTTTAATTTGTTGGTCACTTGATCTGAAGCGCGGCGAAAAGAAACCTTAAAAGTACCTGTTGAAAGCGTTGAATACCAGAAGCATTGTGGGAGTGAATGGTCCCAGCTGAAGTCGTCACCATCTGCGTAGAACAGGAGCCTCAACTTAGATAAGAATTGTCCACTCTTATTCCTGGCACACTGGAATTGAGGACATGAATCAGGAAACACGTAGCCGCAACCACTGAGAATCAGGACGCGCAGCTTAGGACAGTTCTGTATGATCACGTGGGGGTCCACTTCTTCGATAACCTGAAGTCAGATAAAATGATTTAAAGTGGCAAGTGTACAGAAATCTAGCAGCTTTACGAAAATCAGGGAAGAAGAGGCGCCAGCCGAATAAAAGCCGACCGATTTTTCCCGGGGCGAATGAAGAAGTAGATATCTCCCTTGAAAAAATTATATTGATGGTCGACTTAGGACGACATGGAACAGAATTAAAGTTAAGTTGAACATACACAGCCCGAGTTAAAGGATAGTGTCACCTTAGATTAAATCTAATCTTGTTTTATAATTCGGCCCTTAGTGTTGATAGTGCCTCTCAAAATCAGGTACAGAAAATTGCTTTCCCCAACAACTTTTTGTCTTCAAATTCCTCTCAATAGACTTATTCTTTCTCTTCCTAAAATCGTGGAAACTTGAAACTCCTACCTTCAACTCCAAATACTTCAAGTGTTTACCACCGTGCGTCTCTAGGATGGGCACAATGTCCGAGAAGTCCAGCAGACATCTCTCGCCGCTGGTGACGCACACGACGCTCAACTCTTTCAGTTTTGGCAGTGACGTCAGAGCTTCCATGGAGTCGTGGTGGGTGGAGCAGTCATAGCGCATGCGCACTGATTCTGCCTGAGGGCAGAGGGTGACAGCGAGGGCTAAAGCTTCTATGGGGAGTACTGACTGGGGTGACATTCTGCATCGGACCTTTGAATGTAGAAATAACCAACATAGAAGTGGACCATTGTCAATATGCTGAAATGTATCAACAAGAGGAAGTGTATCTGTGTATTATTTTAACACTGTCCGAGGTACTAACAACAAACTTCACTAAGAGATAAAATTATCAAATGAATAATCACAAAACATAAGAACTTTGATTGAGATTAAGAACGTGCAAAGGGGGGATCCACAGTAACTCTGGTGGGGATATACCTCTCTACTCCACTGCTTCAATGACACAGGGTCTAGTTTTTTCACCTCAGTTCGCACCTCAAGTACCTCCTCAAATGTTCGACATCAAAGTTCCCCGGATTTTCCATCACCAGCGGGTCCACACAACCCCGTTTTCCTTGTATTTCCTAACCAACTACTATTTGACCTCAAATTCCCTCACAGTCTACAGAAGAATGAAATGCTTCGCCCCGAGTCTCGGCCAGGGGTCAGGCGTGAAGGGATTCTCTGAAGTCTTAACAATGAAATTCCACATTCCTGTTGTTTTTTTTATCATGATAATAATAATAACATGAAAATTTCATACATTTTTTAATCATCTCCTCGTGTTACTGGGCGGACGTGATGTCTCCCGCTGCTATTCTGAGGGTTCCTCTAATCCGCGGGTTTTTATCATCATGACCAACACGAGAACGTTAGGATCATTTCTACTCCATTCCTTCGCAAGGGTTGGATTAAAATGGAGATTAAAGCGAGCATTTTGTAGATAGAAATGGACATTGCATTCTTTCCAGAGGAGTATTCACGTTTTTTATGAGCACTTTATCAACTATCATGGGGTTATACTAAGGTTTGAAACCCATAGTCTACAAAAAAATCTTACTTGGTTATCTAAATTTCAGTTGGCAATTACGGAAAGTTTATACATAATATATAAAATGCACTAGCTACATGAGAGATACAGTATGTTTCAGAAAAGGTGGCCACCCCCTCGTAACTTTTGAACGCGACGGAATTTTTCAATTCTGTAAAGTCCTAAGTATAGGAAGTGCCCTATGGCCCATCCTGTGGTCATATTTATTTTTGGCCCCGGTCGGTCCTTCCGGCTTTTAGGCCATATTTTTTCATTTTTCTCGAGAATTTTAAATGGAATGCTATATTTTTTATTCCTGTTAATTAAAGTCCAAGTTAGGCTGAGTATAATAAGCTTTTAAAATTTTCAAAAACCTTATCAGGGGCGGAGCTAGTAGGGTGCAAGGTTCAAAACTGTTACACGCTGTATTTCAGCGTTAGTTAGATTTTTTAGTACTTTTTTTATTTTCATAGGTTCAAAATATTGTTTTACACCATATGAAATCAAAAAAATATTCTTGTTTACATGTAATCAGGGTCATAGTAAGGTTTTTGTAAGAGTACTTTTTTTTTCACGTCAATTTTTCCGTAAATTCATGGTGTTCTCGAAGTTGGCATTTTTAGAGGTGAAAGTCTGCAGTGACATATGTTTTTTATGCTTGAAATCGAAAGAAAACTTAACGGAGAAGCGATTAAGATCATAAAAAAAGCCATTTAACCTGTTAGTTTTTTCACGACAGTGTCCGGTAAAGTGGGTGAATTTCGTATTGGATTTTTTGTTATTAAGGAAATACAATTGGCATAGAAAAAAAAATAATAATACCTAATAACGGAATAATACTTCAATAAACATAGTAGTCACTGTGGCAGAGCGAGTTAGCGCGCTAGGCATTGCACACATGGTGACCTGGGTTCGATTCCCAGCGGGGAGGATTTTTTCTGCTCTGTACTTGGATGTTCGGGGTCCACTCATACCTCGTGAGGAAAAATGAGCAGTTACTTGTATGAGTAACGACCAGTGGCGGCATTACCAGAGTAAAAAGAAATTAATGTAATAGAATCATTCGAAATGTAAAGGAGGCTCTTAGTAATGCTGCGCTACCCACAAAAATTGTGAAGAAGCCTTGTGCTTCACCACAAAGAAATTCGTACATACATACTTCAATAAACATAACTATAAATGCGAATATAAATGAAGATTATTTCTTCTAAATCAGTGCCGGATATATTTTTTTTTTTTTTTCTCTGTCTCTTCTCCTCATTAAAATAATTGAATTGGTTTAATTTTCACCCTCAATAGTTTGGTACTTGACCTGGTATTTTTTTTCTCTCTGAAATTTCGAGATAATTAGATTATTGTTGTTGTTGAGAAAACACAATTTTTTTTTAAACAAAAGGAAACTAGTTTTTCCATACTGAGTCCGGTGAAATGTGTAAATTACGAAATTACTGGTTTTTTTTTTTTTTTTTTTTTTTTTTTTTTTTTTGGGTATACACCATTGGTATACAAAATAAATAATACCTTATAAAAGAATTAATCTTCACAAAACATAAATACAAACGAAATTAAATAAAAAAATCTTCTGAAAAAAATCTTCCTTAAAAAAAAGAGTTTGGTAGTCAACCTGGAAAAATGGCCCTTTATTTAGAGACCTGGTATTCATTACGAGCAACACCAGTATGATTTTTTTTTAATTTTTGGTTTTGGTGTTACCCTCCATTAGCAGGAAACTCACCAACCTGCTAAACACATTTATCTCACCCAGCCTGGGTTAGGCCGGAATGCCAGCATCACGAAGTCTTCAACTCGCTGGATGTTGCTTAACTTCGGTGATCCTACAAGAATCGTTGCATTCAAAGCGCCATCGGACTGACTCCAGAATGATTGACAATGTGTTTTCTACAGATTTTACCAACTTACCAACTAAAATTGTCTCAAGAGGGGACCCCTAGGCCAACTTTAGAAGTAGCATTATCCGATAATTATTTTTGATACAACTTGAACTTTGAAAAGTGAAAAAAAAGAGAGAGAGAGAGAGAAAAAAAAAAAAATATTCGGCACTGATGTAGAAGAAATTATTTTCATTTAATTTCGCATTTAGTTATGTTTATTGAAGTATTATTCCGTTATTAGGTATTATTTATTTTCTATGCCAATTGCGTTTCCTCAACAACAAAAAATCCAATACGAAATTCACCCACTTTACCGGACACTGTCGTGAAAAAACTAACAGGTTAAATGGCTTTTTTTATGATCTTAATCGCTTCTCCGTTAAGTTTTCTTTCGATTTCAAGCATAAAAAACATATGTCACTGCAGACTTTCACCTCTAAAAATGCCAATTTCGAGAACACCATGAATTTACGGAAAAATTGACGTGAGAAAAAAAGTACTCTTACAAAAACCTTACTATGACCCTGATTACATGTAAACAATAATACTTTTTTGATTTCATATGGTGTAAAACAATATTTTGAACCTATGAAAATAAAAAAAGTACTAAAAAATCTAACTAACGCTGAAATACAGCGTGTAACAGTTTTGAACCTTGCACCCTACTAGCTCCGCCCCTGATAAGGTTTTTGAAAATTTTAAAAGCTTATTATACTCAGCCTAACTTGGACTTTAATTAACAGGAATAAAAAATATAGCATTCCATTTAAAATTCTCGAGAAAAATGAAAAAATATGGCCTAAAAGCCGGAAGGGCCGACCGGGGCCAAAAATAAATATGACCACAGGATGGGCCATAGGGCACTTCCTATACTTAGGACTTTACAGAATTAAAAAATTCCGTCGCGTTCAAAAGTTACGAGGGGGTGGCCACCTTTTCTGAAACATACTGTATAATAATACTGGTACTGCACTTCTGACCTATTATTATTATTATGAAACTCTTTATCAGTAGAACACATGTACAAACAAATAATGGTAAAAATTGAAATACAAAATTGACAATATTAATATAAACAAGAAAAAAATAAACAAAATATATACCCAGGCCCTAACTAAAGGGCGGGGTTATTGCCTATGGCAATCTCTTCCACCCAACTCTTACTAACTTCATAGTCTACCTGCATAGGTACTACTCACATTAATCCAAATGAACATAGAATCTTAAGTCAAAGGTATGGATTTTTCTGAAAATATTTTCATAATCCCCAGTAGTTTGATATTGAAAAGAAAGTTCTTTCTGAAGTTTCTTGGTCCAAGATTCTTCAATAATACTCATCCCCGCCCCCGCACCCTTCCTCTGAGCACCTTTCCTGCACAAAAGCTTGGATAAGCGTCTGTTTCCAAAGAACATAAATCATATTTCGCCTTTGTTCTCTGATGAGGGTATGAGAATTTATAATAGAAAAAAATCTGTTATTTTTTTTCTTCCGATTTTAGAGAATGTCACTGGATAGAAAAGCTAACACTTGGACTTTTGTACTTTTAACCCCAGTTGTGGCAAAGCTTTAGCTTATCTTCATGTTCATACTAAAAGGGACACGAGGTTTGGGATAGTATAGAAAGATAAGATAGCGGCAAGCAGAAGATTTAGTTGTAATTAATTAATCTTTAATTTTTTGCCCCTTCTGACATTTTTTATTTTATTAATGTAACTTTTAACTACTACGCTTGTCGATTATATTCCAATCCGACTTTTTGTTATAAAAACTAGGAAAAAAATATGACAATAATTCGTTCAAATAATTATGAAACAATTGAAACATAATATTATTCTGCAACTACAGTCATATCCACGTTCCAACAGCACTATTTCCACCGGTGCTCTCCTCTTGGCTATGGATTTGCATGTCATGCTTGTATAGGTACTAACAAATTCCATTATTTACTAGGGTAGAGAGAGTTTTTAATCGGACTTTTCAAATGTAATAAAGCTGGGAACTACCCTTTCACACCGTCAAAGTAAAATTGAATAAAAATAGCTGCAAAAATTACACAAGATTTTCCCCTGAGCTTTCCGTGGGAATTTTTTATTACTTTATCGAACAGTTGTGTATGTATTTTCATCTTTTATTTTTGTGAATTCTCCCTTCAAATGCTAAGTCTGGATGATTCTGTTCTATGTTTGGGGCTCTGAGAGGTTTTTCTTCAATATCTGCTTCAAGAAACGTCAGCTTTGATTAGTTTGAATGTATGGATTCCATCATTTTAACTTTTTTTATGGATTTTTGGCAGTTCCGAACTGGTATTTCCCTCCCCCCTAATTATAAAATTAACTACTTTAACGTCATATTTTCATATTTCTTTATAAATAGTCACCATTTTTCTGTACTAATTGATCTTTTACGAGATTATTGAGTTTCCATTTCACAAGTTGAAACTTGAATCTTCTTCTTCTTTCTATTTGCCTCTTCCCAAATTTCGTTGGGGTCGGCATTGTCCAACCTACATCACTGAAACTTGAATTGCATTTATTTCTTTGGTGTTTTGGCGTCAGTGGATTTCTTGCATCTTGAATAAATCATCTGTATTTTCTGTCTTCTCTCGATTCATATGTAGGTATTTGTAACTACATTTTCTCCACCATCTCTCTCAATTGGACGAAAATTTGTTCAAGAATTGCGAAAGTGAAAACTGTTGTTGTGTATGCACCTACATACATATGTGTATGATTGTATAACATATTGACTGAAACAAGAAGGCTCATATTGTTTCTCATTCACTGACTTCTCACAACATGGAGATGTACCAGACAGTAAAGTGGACCAGTTTCACGTTTGGAACAATAAAAATCTCCATGGAGCGGGTAGGGGGGTACCTTTTATCTGTGTGACTATCCGACCTTTGTAATTGGGAAATACTGAGTGTGCAAAGTGAAGCAACCATTAATATATTTATTTATTTTTCTGGAAGAAATGGAGAGAGAGAGATATTGAGGTTGATAGACAGATAGAGAGGGAGAGAAAGAGAGAGATATCGAGGTTAGCAGATGTATAGAGAGGGAGAGAGAGATATAAATGGATGGATAGAGAAGGAGAGAGATATGTAAATAGATATATTGAGAGAGAGAGTAGGGTTGGTAGATAGATGACAGAAACAGATAGAGGGGGAGAGAGAGAGAGAGAGATGGAAGAAAGAGGGAGAGAGAGGTTGGTAGATTGATAGAGAGAGAGAGAGTTGGTAAATAGTTATAGAGGGAGAGAGAGACTAAGGCCCTAGTGCATAGTCAGACTTAATGGTTTCACAAATATTGGTTGACCAATTAAACTTCTACTCGAGCGTTAAATTTTGAATTTGCGATGCATAGTTGATACAATTTTAATTGGTCTTTTAATGTTGGTCGGATTAACATTAAAGTCCAAAGTTAAAATTCAAACAGCTGATTCTAGAATCTCGTTAGCAAACATCTCCTTTGTGTCCATTTTTGAATCAACCAATCAGAGAGCTCGTAATATTAAAAGGAAACAACATTTTACCAGTGAGAAGGTAGCACTTAAATTTTAACTCTTATTCTATTCCATGAGCTGATATAATCAGTTAATTTCTCCATTAGGCTTGAAGGATCTCTAGTTAACAGTAACACTCTGATTAGCGTTTAAATATGCACTAGGGCTTAAGGTTAATAAAGAGACAGGGAGAGATTGAGTGAGGTATAGATGGATAGACAGATCGAGAGGGAATAGATAGATGAAATTACCTAGATGTAAAGAGATGGAGTTATAGATAGTGGAAAGGGTAGAAAAGTTATTCTCTTGTTCAGTATTCCTATTCAGTGGAGCTGGTTTATCATATCAGCGGACATTGATAAAGGTATAAAAAACGCTCTATTCAGCATTTTTTGTTCCATTCTATCATAATATCAATTACACAATTGTAAATTAATTCCGGAAAGTTCTCCAGAAAAAGGATAGTTTTTACATATCGAATGCCAAAAATGAAATACGAGGTATTGTGGTAGGTACATACTTTATATGTATCCATGCAGCTGGGGTTCAAATTACTTTGTTTTAGCAGTTTTAGTCTGTGAAATATGAAAAATGCCTCAGGGTGGGCATCAGAGTTCTTGTTGTCTGTGGTAAGGAACTGAATGCTTCTTGCATAGGAGACTTGGATATGAAACCGATGGTTTAGTAGGTTAAGTAGGTCTGTGGGTTACTAGGTTTTACTGACAAACCGTCACGCTTACCCCATGAGGAAAAATGAGAAACTATTCGTATGGAAAGGGGTCGCAGGTGGCAATATGTTAATTAGGAAAATGATGTAGGTAATGACAAGTCTCGCGATGCCGTGCTATCCATCAAATTTTTGACATAATTATTATAATAAAAGAAACCACTATTAGACCTACTTAATGATTCCTAGTAATGACTTCGTATAGCAGTTATGTATCGTTGGAGAGATATGGATGCACGTGGTGTTTTGTGTGTTATTATGTCACACCTTTAGTGGGTAACTCAGCATAACGAATCTCCAAAATAATTTCATCATTTTCCAACAACCGTAGATATTTCTTCTCGTAACTCGTAATGCCACTGCTATTCACACAAATAGCTACTCCTTTATCCTCACGAGGTATGAGTACACCCCGAACATCCAAGTACAGAGCAGAAAATTTCTGTGCTGCTGGTAATCGAATCCAGGTCACCTTGCGTGCAAGCCAGAACGGAATTCCACTCGGCCACGGTGACTACTTGCATGAATATTTTGCAACTCAATCAAGTCTCCAGCAAAAGGTAGAAATACCCATGGAGGAAGTAATGGAGAACTCAAGACGTATATCTCACTTGAACCTGTCCCATAAAATCGGCCATTTTGAATAGTTATAACACACTGATAATAACAACGATAACAAATTATTTCTTCTTCTTTAGGTACATGCTTTTGAAGGTAATATCGGTAGCCATATTGGATAGTTTTTATGTGACAGGTTTGAGGTATTACAAGTTCTCCACTACATATTCTTCCAAGGAAATACCAACCACATGAGAGAAGTCAGCATCCAGATTGAGCAGGTTGTAGCGGGGCAATGACCCCTGGCCCGCTTTCCACTGGCCCGCGTGTTTCATGTAGAGAGCCGACACTAGCTGGTAGTGGCGTAGCAGTCGAATGTTTGGCAGGCTCTCCAGTATGTGACAGATATCAGTGGCGGACACACGCACGGTACCAAGGTGAAGTTCAGACAGGGACTGATGCTTTGTTGCGAGAAGTTCTGCGACCTTTCAGTGAGGTAGTCCGGAAGTTTCTGCTGTGCAATGTACAGAGCTCTGTGAAGCAAGATGTCTCACATGAATAAGGAAATTTTTACTGCAAATCTATGTAGAATCACAATAGAACGAATAAATACCTAGGTCAGGAATAAGATGTAGAGTGGTGACAGGCGATATACAGCCAATTCCTTCGGTTACTAGTTGATTATAGGGTTGTAAATTTGTAAGAAATATATCGATATTTCGATATGTCGATATATCGTTGTCCTCGACATATCGAAAGGCGATATATCGAATGAAAATATATCGATATATCGATATATTAGATATCGATATATTTGACAAAATATTATAACTCACAGGTCTTATAACTTATAACATAACAAAGTTTACAAAGGAAACGTTTACAAAGTAAACGTCACCAGAAATCCAGAAATTCTATCAATATTATAAATTTTCCTCTAATTAAGACATAGAAATAATACTTTTTTTATTATTATCCTCGTCATTCATAGAATGGGAAAGTATTGTATTTGCCTAAAATTTGACCTACCAGTTTTCATATTTCGGGACTTTTTCCAGGTTTTCACAAAAGAATGTTTCAGCCATTAGGTGTGTGTCTGTGTGTAAATTTTTTTTCTCAAGGACGGTAATAGTTAGAAACTTGAAATTCGGTATGTATGTCACTCTTACGCCAGGTACGACACAAAAAAATTTGGTTCTCATCGAGCAGTTTTTAGCGTAATTTTGACCACTTTTTGGCAGTAAATGGCGTTCTCACTAAACTGTAGCAGATATCAAAAAAGTAATAAAAAAAAAAAAACTGTAGCAGATATCTTTCAGATTGGATGTATTGCCACTAGATTTCAAAATTTTACAGCATAATTTGCATTTAACAGTATTAAAACCACTTAATTTTTCAAAATGCACCCACACATCACTTCTTTTAGCTTGCTAGCCATTTTCAAATTTAATTAAAAAAAAAATGAAACAAAAACAAAACGCGATACAGTGTTGTCAGCAGATCGGGAAAAATAAAAAATACCCTATTACCCTCTTTACAATGGTGTCGTTATAGTAATTTTTTTTTTTTTTACAAAAAAATGTCTACCGATATATATCGGAATTCTTTTCGATATATCGACGATATATCGGAGGAAAAAATATATCGATATAATCGATATATCGCCCAAAAATATATCGATATATATCGGATTTCGATATATCGCAACATCCTAGTTGAATAGGGTGAAATACTGAACATAGTAAAATTTCTGACGTCTAGGATGGGAGAAAACGGAGTAAGTGAATAAAGGTGCATAGTTTTAGGTGAATTAGGAGGGATAAAGAAGGTGAAAAAAGGGTCCATTTTCCGATTTTCGCTTATAACTCACGAATGCTACATTTTGTAAAAGCTTTGTGTAGTGAAATTGAAGTAAATAAAATTTGAGAGAATTTTGATTCCATGCTTTTTTTTAAATTTGTGGCTGTTTTTTTTCTGCTTTTTTGTTTGTTCAAAAATGTCATTTTTTAATTCCACCCTAGAAGGCTCCAACAATATTAGTTAGTAATGTCATGTAAAAAGCCTTTATTTGTACAATTCAATTTACATAAAACATAACTACATAATAATGAGCATTTTGTACAAAATCAGATTAATATTTGTTAATAGAATTACTTACTAACCACTGATATTCACAGTTTCACCTACGTAAATAAATATTTCAAAACCCCTAACATAGGAAACTTTTGCTAGGCGTTCCTCTTACACACGTGCGAACATACAAACAATCATTCACAAAGCTCACAAGTTTCAATTTTTGTTAGAACAGGAGGAAAATTTGTATAAGGAGTGCGTAGGTAGGTTAAATTAATATAATACATTATACAATATGGCGAAACGAGTTTTTACACAAGTATAACATTCTCTTTTATTTTGAGAAGAAACTTTCTCCACACACGAACTTTTTCGGGAGTTGCTTTCGAGTTTTCTTTCCTATTTTCGGGGAAGTTTTATTGCTGTGAAGTTATTAGGTTTTTTGTGTCATGTTTGAACATTTGTGAGTATTATAGAGGGGTACGTCAGCTGTTCAAATGAAAACAGAACTTTCTCCTAAAAACAAACAAAGGAAACGAACAAAGTGTAGAAGCATACTGTAAGCTGTTATTAATACAAGAATACCTGTGGGTGTGAAATAATCAGAGGCCCCAGGGCGAAACATATAGGTACATTAAATCGGATGCGCAAGATTGAGTTGGCTCATAATTTACCATTTTTTAGCTTTCGATTTGCCTCAGAGGCGACAAAATATTTGTATTAAATATGTGTTTAATATTTGTATTAGGTCTGCTTGTGTGTTGCGACTGGAAGGCGTTGACAGTACACACACAATCATAGACTGCACCAGGGAACAGTGTTACCACCATACACAATTCTATGCTGCTACGTATTTATAGCTCTTTTCAAATGAAAAATTCCTCCCGCAAATTGAAATTCTTGTGAACCCGCGGGGAGTTGCGACAACAGGGTTGAACACAATTGAGAATGCCTGGAGAGCTTGACCCACCCTCCCACCATCCCTGCTCACTGGTAGCTCAATTCCAGGAAACAGGACTTCGCTTACCTTATTACTCTGAATACATGTTATTCTACAATATCAAGTATGTACTACTTACCTTACCTAAATGTATTATTATGTGAACATTAAAACCTCTTGACTTGCGAAAACTAAGAACTTAAATCAATTAGCTCAAGTAATGTTATGTAAAGGTTTCGGGGTACAGATGTTAGAGGAAGAGGTGGTTTTAGTGGGTGAGAGTGCACTGTTATCAGCACAAATAAATGCCCCACTGTTCACCACAAACTTGGGGGTGTTCGTCTTTAAAAGATTTTCTCCTCTTCTTAAAAAATAATAATCAATTAGCAATTTATATCTCTCTTCTCTCTCTCTTTGTTCCTCATTTATGAAATTTATTTACATCAAAAGTATGACCCAAAAGTCCTAACAAAGGCCATACAACTTTTTTGTAGCTTTAGCGGCAAGATTCTCACGCACTGTGAGCTCTACCACAACTCTGAACAGATAGAGATATTAATGTTTTTTCCATAAAGATAGACGAAGAACCATGCCAAAGGCGATGGTGAAGTCAAAATATTTTTCATTGAATTTATTTTCATAATCAGTGGCGTAAACCTACTGAACACTGATCAGTCTGTACACCCTATACTTCCTAACGTTGCGGTCAGTTGTTTGCAAGTGAAATTTATTTTAAATTAGTTGAAAAAGTGTCCTCAGACCTCTGCTTTCCTAAAGGTAAATCTTCTGTTACTAACCTAATGTGCTAATCACCTTATAGTAGCTCTAATTTATAACTTTACCCTAGATCATTCCCACAATTGACCCTTGACCCGTCTCCTACTCCCATTTATCAAAGACCCTGCGTTTACTGTAAAAACATCTTGAAATCATTATACTGTGTATGTATACAAAGAAAAAATACCTTTAGGGAGTAGGGAAAATATAAAAGTATAAACTTTTTTACCTCCTGCTTATCTTCCCCTCCTGACCCTTCCCTTACCTGACTTTCTCTGTTACTTATATTCTTCCCTCCCTCTCTCCCCTCACTCCTCCATGAAGTCTATTTCGTTTTGACTCCTCTGTGTATGAAGAAGACATGGAGGAAAATTGTTATCATTTTGAAGAAAAAGCTTCTGAAAATAATACGTTTTCTTAATGGTCCTTATGCCCCAAATACGTGTCATTAAGTGTTGAAATTCATCTCATATAGAAAATACAACATCTTTTGTAAAATCCATGATCTTTTGCCTACTTGCTCAAAATGCCCAGTAATTTGGACTACTACATTGTATCACATTTCTTGCATAGTCATACTTCGCGTATACCTCGTACCTACTCATACTTATTGCATAATCATACTTCTTGCATATTCATACTTCTTATTCTCATACTTATTGCTTACTCATACTTCTTTCATAATCATAATTCTTGTATACTCATACTTCTTGCTTACTCATACTTCTTGCATACTCATACTTCTTGCTTACTCATACTTCGTGTATACTCATACTTCTTGCATATTCATACATTATATATGTATATACTCATACTTCTTGCTTACTCATACTTCTTGCTTACTCATACTTCGTGTATACTCATACTTCTTGCATACTCATACTTGTTGCATATTCATACATTATATATGTATATACTCATACTTCTTGCTTACTCATACTTCTTGCATACTCATACTTCTTGCTTACTCATACTTCGTGTATACTCATACTTCTTGCTTACTCATACTTGTTGCATATTCATACATTATATATGTATACAGGGTGTCCCACCAAACTTGGACACCTCAAATTACTCGGCCCCTGAAAGAGTTTTTGAAAAATAAAAAATCTTAGGGTACATGGTCTAATTATGCGGTTTCAGTGATGAAATTTTTTTTATACAGGGTGGTTCAAAAGTCAGAAATTGAGGTGTCAACTTTCGATTTTTAAATGGATCGACCTGAATTTTATTTGATAATTTTACTTCTAAATGGTTCCTGAGTACTTTTTTAAACAAAAATTTTACATACACGGTGGTTTTTTTTTTGACCAATTTTTTTTCTAAATCTCAAATAACCCAAGTTTGTTTAATTTTTTCGATAACAAGAATAGAATTTGTTTGTGTAATGAAAACACGCACTTTCAATTGGCATCAAATTTTTTTATACAGGGTGGTTCACAAGTGAAATAATGACTTGATTTTTTTTAAAACTGAGTTTTTTTAATTTTTTATTTCGGATTAATAATTCTAACCTAATTCTACACATTTTTTGTTAGTCATATCTAAAAACAAAACTAAAGTGTTGTACAGGGTGAGACATAATTTTTTTGTGACACCCTGTATATGGGCAGTCAAAGAGACGTAAAATTAAATATAAAAACTAAATGTGCAAGAAAAACTTCGATTTTTAATTATATAAAAAAGTTATGGTGTTTTAACTAATATTGTCACATGGACCACCCTGTAGATATTTTCTTAAAACATCATATGGGTAGTCGAAATTGTCTAAAATTCAACGAGGAGTCCAAATCTGAAAGAAAAAAATGAATTCAAAAAGTCATTTTCAATTTTGTGTCTACACCTACCTACTTTTTATTTCTAGTTTTAAAATCATTCAGTGTGTACACCAAATTGAGAATGGCTTCAAAATTCGTGTTTTTTACTTCTTTTTCCCCACGATTCGAAGTCTTCGTTGAATTTTATACAACCTCGAGTACCCACATGATAGTTTATGAGAATATCTACAGGGTGGTCCATGCGACAATATTAGTTAAAACACCATAACTTTTTGATATCATTAAAAATCAAAGTTTTTCTTGCACATTTAGTTTTTATATTTAATTTTACGTCTCTTTGACTGCCCATATACAGGGTGTCACAAAAAAATTATGTCTCACCCTATACAACACTTTAGTTTTGTTTTTCGATATGACTAACAAAAAATGTGTAAAATTAGGTTAGAATTATTAATCCCAAATAAAAAATTAAAAAAACTCAGTTTTAAAAAAAATTAAGTCATTATTTCACTCGTGAACCACCCTGTATAAAAAAATTTGATGCCAATTGAAAGTGCGTGATTTCATTACACAAACACATTCTATTCTTGTTATCGAAAAAATTAAACAAACTTGAGTTATTTGAGATTTAGAAAAAAAATTGGTCGAAAAAAAACCACCCTGTATGTAAAATTTTTGTTTAAAAAAGTACTCAGGAACCATTTAGAAGTAAAATTATCAAATAAAATTCAGGTCGATCCATTTAAAAATCGAAAGTTGACACCTCAATTTCTGACTTTTGAACCACCCTGTATAAAAAAAAATTCATGACTAAAACCGCATAATTAGACCATGTACCCTAAGATTTTTTATTTTTCAAAAACTCTTTCAGGGGCCGAGTAATTTGAGGTGTCCAAGTTTGGTGGGACACCCTGTATACTCATACTTCTTGCTTACTCATACTTCTTGCATACTCATTTCGTGTACCTCATACTGTGAGTGTTTTTTCGGTTCTCATCTGGATTTCTTCAAACAGGAACTTTACTGTCTCTCATTAAGTTTAGTCGCAGTGCAGGACAAGCTCCTACTTCATTGATAATTAAGTACTTAAACTGTGTTTCATTAAGATATTTGGGTAGCGCATTATTCTGAGGAGCAAAAAGTTTTCGACGGAGCTGTGTCGGGGTGTGAAATTTGAGTGTAAAACTTTTGCTTTAAAAGTTTGCCTGGAAAGTTCAAATTTCGGAGGAAAGTAGATTATAAACGTGAGTGGGGGGAAAAAAACCAACAGAAGAAACACATCTGAACCTGGCCTGAGATTTTGAAAGGTGTTGAAAGGGGATATGCCTAATTTGAGGGTTGAAGGGATGAACATTGAACATTTTCAAACTTTACCGAAACTAACCAGGAATACTTCTGTGTCTGATTATTTCCGCTTAGGTTTTATTCGATAAAAGTTATGTTGTAGGTACTGGTGATGCTATAATTATTACTGCTCCTAAACAGAAAATAAAGTTCCAATTACTTCAGATATGAATGGAATTTCTAAGAAGGAAGAGTTCAAGAAAATGTTTAATTCGAAGGAGTTGAAGAAATGTTCCTGTGATTCTATTGTGTCCTATAATACTTTTCTTGGTTCATCCAGTTTGAAAGTTTTTTTTTTTTTTTTTTAAGTGGGGTTTAACGTCGCTTTCAACTGCCATGGTCATATCACGACGGGGGTTTTACCCTCCATTCGCAGGAAACTCACAAACCTGCTACTCACATTGACCTCACCCAGCCTGAGTGGGGCCGGGAAAAGCCAGCGTCACGAGAATTAGAATTTGAATGGTCACCCATCCAAGTCTTAACCTCGCTGGATGTCGCTTAACTTCGGTGTTCTGAAGGGAACCGGTGTATTCAACATGCCATCGACGCTGGCTTTTGAAAGTTTACTGTTTACTATGTTAAAACACTGTGGCCAAGTGGTTAGCGCACTAGGCTTGCACGCACGGTGATATGGGTTCGATCTCCAGCAGGCAGGATTTTTCGGCTCTGTACTTGAATGTCCAGAGTCGAATCAAACCTCAGGAGGTATTCCTGCTTTAATGTGAGCAGCGACCTGTGGCGGATTGGGAAACGTGAAATATTAGATGTACGGAAAAGTCCTAAAACTCTGCGATACCCAGTAAATTCCTTTATTACATGTTAAAACTTACTTTTCAATGTCTTTCTTTCTTTTCAACGATAGAAAAGACAGTGGGATATTTATGTAAAACTTTAAAATGTAAAATCCGTACACGCCTTTCTGTGCTTTCCAAAAAGTCGAAGAAATTAGAACAAATAAGTAAAAATTCGTTTGTAGAAAGTAAATTTATTAGATGAGAAGAAAGAGAAAGGGATGGGAAAAGGAAGAAAAAGGAAGAGTGAAACGCAGAGAGGAAGAGAGGATAGTACCGGAAAGAAGAGAGAAAGAGAAGGAGAGAGAAGAGGAGAAAGAGAGCAAGCTTAAAAGGGCGGTTACTCTGCTGCGACTTTTTTACTTTCCTTATCTTATAATAAGGAAAGTATTGTATTCGTCGAAAATTTGACCTACCCAGTTTTTCACATTTCTGGACGAATCATAGCCTCAGGATACCAAAAAAGTTGTTTTCAGCCATTGGTCCGTGCGTCTGTGTGTGTGTGTGTGTGTGTGTGTGTCTGTGAACAGGATATCTCGAGAACGGTAAGAGCTAGAGACTTGAAATTTGGCGTGAAAATAAATTTTATACACCAGACGAACCACGAAACTTTTGGTTGAAATCGGCCGAATTCCGCGGCCGCAGGGCCGCAAATATTAGCCGCAAGCACCGCTTCTTTGAATTGGTTAAAGATACAAAAAAAGTTGAAGAACAACATTTTATTAGATTAAAAAAATAATAGGGGTCTATTCCGATCATTTTTTTAATATCTTGAACTTTTCGGACCTCGGCTCCAATTTACCGGTATTTTAGGGAGACCCGCTATGACTAACTTTTTTATTATTCATCCTAGATGGGAGTTGTGATATATCAAATTCAATGATTTTAAAGTGCTGATTACGAATTTGGCATTGGTTTTTAGTTATCTATTACCGTTGAGTCACCAGTGGCGGAATTCGACTCCTTTTTGGGGGATAAGGAAAGTCGTGTGATGTTTACACCAGATTTTTTTCTCTCAATTCCAGTTGAAGATTTCTAATTGCTTACAAAAGACAACATTGCCATGATGCCAAGTCTGTAATTTAAATTACTTTTTAGAGAAAGTAGCCGAAAACAGTAGCCAATCAAAAGGGAATGATACTGTAGTAAAAAAAATGGGGGAAAAATAATAAGCACTCCAATTTAAGAAAATTGTAGGTAAATTTATCGTATAACTTCTGGGCTAATTAAAATAAAGTTGAATAAGCCAAGTCATTACTAAACAAAATGGGGGATCCACTAATTCTCGAGTAAGTTCTTACATGTCCCCATTAAAAACAATACCTACGCAAAATGTCGACTTGAATTTCACAGAGGTATTTACCTATATCAATTTCATTTCAAAATATGCATCAATTCCACCCTGTACCCTGTGAGGTTAGGTGAGGATATGTTATTCGCTTTTTTTAACCTAGCCTAACTAAGCCCAAGGCTCATTAATCTTATCTTGAAATCTCAGACAAAGCGTACAGGTTTGGTTAACCACCTCTGAAGACACATTTTGGATCTTGTTAAGGTATGTTGGACTTAATGGTATTCTATGTATCAGCACCTACGAACTAAAACCACCCTGACGTATGACCGCATAGTAAAATCGCCCTTGGACCACGTGAGCGTTTCATCACGCCTTAAATTATTATACATCTACGTATACCATCATATACATACCTAATACCTACATACATAGATTGTATATTTATGTAATGCACCATTTGTATATAAAGTAATATATAGACATAATAGCAGTCGGTGGTGTAGTCCAACTAGTGGTTTCTAATTTCCATTATGCATCCCTCTCCTATTTCCCTTCATCTCCCTTCTCCTTTTCCTCTTCATGTCCTTGTTGGTATCCTCTCCACTACACTCATTCCCATATCCCCTCCCCTCCTATCTTTTACTTTTATCATTGTTTCTGCCCTTCTCCTCAGCTATTCCTCCTACTTCTCTCTGTCTCTCTCACCCCTCTCTCTCTCTCTTTTCTTCTTCTTTCCCTCTCCCCTTCTTCCATACCCTTTCTCTTTATGTCTTCATTCTCTCCGATTCATCTTGCCCCGCTCTTCCCTATCCTCTCATGTCATTCTTTGTAGTTTAGGTTAGCTGAGGGCAAACGGGTCGGTGGCAGAAAATAATAAAGATGTATCATTTCAAAATGTTTCGGAGTAACAGTTGCAAAATTCATAAAAGAAAATTCCAGTGAAATTTATAGCTCGTGTTTAGTATAATATACCCGTGTAGCAAGACACCAGGGCCATGAGTATAGCATGAGTCTTCAGGACAACTTCTCCGAACACTCGAAAATAATATTCGTAATTCATGATAAATATATGATAATTAAGTGTTAAGAGATTTACACATAAACATGTCATGACGAAGGCAGAATACACATTTTTACTTGTACCATCGGAAACAATACGGAAACTTGTATCTTCGGAGGAAATTCAGGAAATTCTTTTGAAATTTAACATTACCGAACCTAAGAACTTAATTGCAAACTGAGTCACGCATTCTAGATTACAAGGAAATCTGCCGGTGTTGTACTAAGAAACAAGAAAGATAGAATCAAAATTGGTTCTAATTCAATAATCCACCCCACTTGTTCCATTCTCCAGACTGGATTCTCCTGAATCCAGCCTGCACATAATTTAGTATTGTACAAGCAAGATACAATGATAGCAATATCCAACTGATGTTTCAATCTAATAAAACCAAAAAACACAACTTTTGTGTTTCGCAGTCCAGATACGACGTGTCTCTGGTTGATGGCAAGAAGAGAAATGCCAAGATTATAAACCAAAATAAAATCATTATCATTACGAGTATGTGGCGTTATCTTAAATTATGGTAATGGTAACAAGATTGCGAGGAAATTACTGAAATTTTCACCACTGCACTTACAAGAACTCGAATATGTAATGCACACCATAGGGACAGAGTGCCAGAACCGACCAAACTCAATCATGAGGAAGAGGTTGAAGATTGAACAATGCCGACCCCAAGTATTGGTTTTTCTCAAGCCTACTTGGGAAGAATAAGGCAAAACGGTGGTTTTCTTCCCTCCCTTTCTCCCCTTACTCCTCCATGAAGTGCGCAGAACGGCTCCTAGCATCTACGTATGCACATGCAATGCTTACAATAATGTATAGGATGGAAAGTAAAACTGAAGAAAAGAACTCTTTAAGTTTAGGTGAAACAATTGTAGAATAAAGGTATTCAAAAGAAGACATTGTTAATTGAAGAGATTAAAGTGGACGTTACAGCCAGCCTCCGTGGCGTAACGGTTGTGACTACTGCCCGTAGTCCAGAGATTTTGAGTTCGATCCCCGGTCGGAGCAGAAATTCTGTTTCCTCCGTACAGGTGAGGCTGGCATTTCCGGCCCTACCCAGACTGGGTGAGGTTACTGGGTGGTTGGCTGGTACGATTCCCAGCGAATGGAGGGTGAAACCCCCGTCCTAATCCAGGACGTTAAATCAAATAGAATCGTTGGCGTTAGGAAGGGCATCCAGCCGTAAAAATGTGCCAAAACCAACCAGCCTCAACAATGAGGTTGAACAACGTCGACCCTGCTTGAGCGGGATAAGACAAAGTAAAAGAAGGAGAAAGTGGACGTTACAAGCATGAATGTTAAATATGTAGCATGATAAGAGAACGATGAAAGAGCAGACTTGGGGGTCCAATAAAATTAACAAACAGGATTCAGTATTTCAATGCCAGGCCCTCCCTCAAGTCGTAGTTTCAACCAATCACAGTGCACTTAATAGTGGTAAACATAGGTCGCGTTTATTGCCTAAGGCAATCTCTACCATAGTACAATCTGGCTCATTCTAAATTTAATCCTGTTTTTTACGATTCGACCATTAGTACTCGTAAAATTATAACAGTCTACCACTATACCTAAATGATACAAAAAGATACAGAAAAAAATGACAAGTAAGAATAATAGGGTTGTTGGCAATAACAAATTTTCTATGGTGGGGTGAAAATAATAATAAAAAAAGAACCGAGATGAATAATGTTCACTTGAGCAATTTCTCATTTCAGGCTAATATACCAGACAGATTGTTAGCCTCAGGCAATTTTCAGCAATATTATTAGACGTAGAATATTATTAGTTTAGATGTTCATTTTTCATAGAATACCCAATTACCCATGATCATCAGATGTTAACAAGCAGTCTACTTGTAGTACTTGTCGCCAATTAATGAGGTCTATTCGTTAAATCGACTTTTTATAAGAACTGAAAACCTTTCATTACATTGCTCAATCGATGAGAAGAAAAAAAAAAAATATTCAAAATTTGGTTAAAATATTTCTCAGTTTGTATGAGATACTTTCCGGTGCGCTCTTGTCGACCCAGCACCCAAATGGGTGGACTAAAACTAGTCATATCTATTCTAATTCTATTAAAAATAGAATCTATTATAAATAGACTTAGAATAGATTTCAGACTAGTTTTAGTGTACCCAACTTGTTAACATACATGTATGTATTAAAACAATAAAATGATGATGATGGGAATTATCCTGTCATTTCTCGCCCATCAGAGAGTAGGCATATTACGTGATGACTGATGAACAAGTTACAACACAAAACACAAGATGAAGAAAATAAAAACACACAGACACACACACATACACACACCGACACACACCCAAAACGGAGCAGAGGTAAGTACTGTAAGTAGGTACCTTTCATAAACAGACAGCGTATTAAAATATCCCTTTAATTGATATGAATAAACTTACAATTTTCGCATCATCATGAAATTGCTACGCTTCACTTAACTGTATAATACGTTCCATATAATACTGCCGTTTCTTTTTATTGACATATTCGGGAGTCGCTGAGCTGAGGAGATAAAACTAAGTTCCAACCTTGGGAGTTGTGAGATTACGACGAACTGGAGATTTATATGATTACAGGGTAAGTATAAACACAGGTTGTAGATATCCACGAAACTTTTCAAATAAAATACTTTTGATATAGATATTACCTGTTAAGTTGGTAGAGTACCCTTTACATTGTGTTCTTCTGAATAAAATAACAAATCAATTCCTTAAACATGTTGATAAAAAGACAAGACGTTGCTGTGAAAGAAATTCTGAATTTACCAATGGATACACCAAATGGGATGATTTATGGCCCAAAATGCTTCCGTGGACTTGGTATTTCAAAAGCAGAATGGGAAGCATCACTTCAAAATATTAATATTTTGATAAAATTAATTTTCTCTAATATCCCTTTACTACAAAGTCTAAGAAACCGCGAGGAAGAAATAGCCACTGCGTGTGCGAAACTTCAAGTTGACCATACGCAGAAAGTTAGAGACATGTGTCACACTCTCCGTCAACGTGATTTTGAAGAAGGGTCTATTTTGGAAAGTCGTACTCAATAGTCAGGTGACAGATGTGTCACACGGTCGAGAAGTCCTAAAATATATAATTTAGGTACACTTAAAACGCCCAGATTCCAGTACATTGCTCTAACCTAGGAATCCTAGGATGCCAGAGAAGTACAGACACAGACCGATTAAACAGAATTAGCGTCCTGAAATACAGGATATATGTAGGTACTTACTTATAGTAAGTAATGTGATACCAAGACGGTTTTTTTAAGCTCAGCTCACATGGAATTATATGAATTACCCACATAACATAAACGAGGTTGCCCAAAATGAGGACAAAAAATAGGGACATAAATTTTGGAAAGATTTTGAGATTTTTGGCTATTTAATATGGGTTGTATTTTTGGCTAGGTGTATTTTTCTTTTTATATTTTTATTTTTACCAATTTTAAGACATTTTACACATTAACCTTTCACAGAAGTCTTTCAGGCGCCTCAAATGACAGTAATTTTATTGATTGGTGTTTTGGATCGATTTCCAAGAAATGCTTTTTACCTTCAGATGTGACGGTTCCACCCCATATGTATTATGTTTCAGTTCTCGGCACACACTTATCACAAAGGTGTAAATACAATCTCATACCACCCTTTCTGTACATTTCTCACGATGCCTGCCTTTGTTTAAGATTTATTTACTGAGTGTACAAACATAAACACAAGAGAGGAACAGAGAGGGAAGAGGGGACAACAGAGAGGGAATGAAAATGAGGATAAGAGTAAGACGGAATACTGGATTATGTGAAAGAAATGGAAAAGTACGGGGAAAGAAGGAGAGTAGAAAGAGAGAAGGGGCTCTTGCTTGTAAGTAGAGTATTAGAAGAGAATGCGCAAAAAGAAGGTAGGAGAGAGAAAAGAAGTGTGATATTTTGAGAAAGGAGAATGGAGGAGGTCACCGAAAAAAGAAGTAGGAGAAAAGATGTTGAGAACTTAAAGAGAGAAATTAAGTCGCTTTCATGTGAATTATATCTTCGCAACAGTTAAAAAAACATATCCTTGATGAAAACCCAAGAATTTGATAAAGAAATAACATGAAAACAGAAGAAGATGGGAGAGAAAAAGATTTTCATGTTGAAAGGAAGAGAGAAATGAGTGTCTGGAGGACAGAGGGGAGAAGAAGACTTGACCTTGCTATTGATTACACACTTTTCATCACGGGAGGTTCCCTACTGAAGCTGAAAACACAATTACTATACTATAAACCACTCGAGAACGGGATGTCATTATCACCACCCTTGATCAGGCTTTGTTTATATTTATTTCTAACTTGTTACCATGTTCATTGTATATAAAAGATGTAAATAAAGCTTGATCCAAATGTTTATAATAAGAAACTGACCCAATTCACCATCTAAAAACACAACTTACCTCAGTAAGGTCTCCGCTTCAGGCAGCCAATGTTGTACTGGGAGTTTTCCTCGGATCCTGCGAAGCCATAATTATATCTTCCTCTGAAATACAGCTCTCCGTCAAAGTCCACACAAGTGGCAGAGCCCGCTAGTTTTCCTATGAGGCTTATATCTACCGTGTTTGAACCCGAGGCGATCAGGATTTGCTGCAGTTTCTGAGAAATAACACATCGTCCGAAAATAATAATAACAAATTATTGAGTGTTGAAATTTAATGTTGAGATCTGAGCTAACAACTAAGTATCTAGTGACAGTAGTGACTGCTCAAACTTTGTGTTGAGGAAGGCTACTACAAACTATTAATTCGATTGGTTCACAAGAATTGCTGATCCATTCACTGATCTAATTTGGTTCTCATGAATGTTTCCATTGTTAGGTTCTTGTGAATGTATTCTCATGAATTCGGTTGTTAAAAAATTCGCTAAATAATCAAATGATTATTCAGCTAATTTCATTTGCTTCAAAATAAATGCTGAATTATTAATTTGCAAACCATAGGAGGAATCACAACTTGTAACACTGGTACTTACAATACTTTACTGTGTGAACTACAATAAAGGCTCATCAAAATAGAGGTTGAAAAAAGTTCAACCCATTAAAGGTTGTGATGTAGGTACCCCTTGAGTATTCAAGTACCTATTCATTAATCAGTAATTAATTATAAATACAATAATCGAGAAAAAAACCATATTTTGAGTAACTTGGATTTAATAATTGTACGCGAGCCTGTAATACAAAATAGACTGGTAATCTATTCTTGGCAAAATCTTAGTTAAATCTTAAAGTTTTAAACATGGAGTGGCGTTTAAATAAAAGAAGTCTTGAAACTTCTCAACAATAATAATTGTATTGTTCTCCTAGTTCCTAGTGCATAAAAGAAAACTTCATTCAGAGCGTCTTTTCCAAGTACCTCCAAAAGAAAGCCGCATTGCGGTCACTCCGTAAAACTTGGGTTGATTCAAAACTTGCCCAGAATTCCAGGAATGCCTGCCTGCATTTCAATCTGCCTTAACCACATGTTGAAGAGCGGGAGAAACGTTGAATGCGCCAACTTAATTAAAATACAGCATGAATCAAGAGATTAACTGTTTGTGCAGATAAAATGTTTTGATAAGACTCCCTGATTTGGAATTTTTTCTCCATTTTCAATTTATTGGAATTAAGGCAGCATTACATTGTTTTTCCATCACGATTTTAAACCAGGGTATTTAATTTTTAATGTATTTCATTCAAATGGATTTGAAACAGTTTGGGACTGTGGTTGGATTTGTCTCCATCAACTTCTACTCTACATACATACAAGTAGATGATACGAGATTATGTGGCCCGTGAGTTTACCAGGATACAGTCCAACAAAGATTACTCAAATTAATTAAAACTGATGATAGTGATGTTGTAGATTAATGGGACAGTAACTTGTTTTACATCAGAAATTGAAATTTGTCAACAACAAAAAAACTTCCGTTTGTTCTGTAGGGGGCTTTTTTTAAGAGATTTTTTTAAAATTCCAAATAGGACGCCATGGGCAAAAAACATAATGCTGACAAAAACCGGGTCCCAGCTAGTATTCTTATAAATACGTAGATAATTTTTTATTGACTGAATTTCAAACATTATTCTAAAAACGATTTCTCATATTCTTTGTTCCAGGTATGTTTAACCACTCAATGTGAGAAAATTTTCAAAATTAGGTAAGTTTCAACAGATATCTTAACAGTGTATAAAGTAAGTTACACATAAAATAAATGGAAGAGTTAATAGGTACTGAGGGATTCCTAAGCTGTTGCACGTTTTTTATAATGAATAAGTCTTTACCTAATAGCTATAACATATTACATATCTACCTGGCATTTTTGAGTTGTGCATTTCAGAAGATTTTCATCCCAAGGGAGGATACTGATTTCAACTTTTGGTTTAGCAATACTTTCCAAGTTCTTCTCCATTGTTTATTGGAAAGCTCATAAGCTGCCTCCAGAATATCTTGAGCAACAGTCCCCGCTGAAGGAAAACGAAATGAGGTTCATTAAATGTCTATTCATAACCGATTAAATTTTACAATTTAGTAGTTTTTCATTTGATTTGAGTGTTGCGATCGGAAAATGATAAACCTTATTTGAACTCGGAATGTTATGAAACATTATTCTTTTTTCAAACCCTAGATACTAAGCCATGGAAAATAATAACCAAAATAATCAAATTCAGAGGATAATTTTCAAGTTAATTGACGATTTGGCTTTCGTTGTTTTGTGTGTCTCTTCCACGATAACTCCCAAAAGCATGCTTCAAAATAGTGTTGAATTATGATTTGTGTATTATATGAATTAATGGCTCTTGAAATTTGGCAGATGAATTAAACTACAGATTTTGAAACCCATCGAGTGAGTATGAATGAAAGGTCATGTATCCAATTGTTTGATATGTCATATTAGATCATTATTTTTTAGAATCTGAGAGAGAGTTTACATAACAAAAGTAGTACTATTTTTTTTTTTTCTTCATATTTAGATCCATGGAGACTTTTACTACCTATATGGTACCTAGTCTTTCAAAGGGACCCTGATTCTGGTCCGTCCAGTAAGGTGGATCTGGTCAAGATGGGACACTAGCTGGTTGACGCAGAGCACATACAAGTGAGGAGGTTTCTTGGGTTGAGCCCTCACATTGATGAACAACGACTCATTGTTCCAAGTCTTAAATCACTGAAATCAGATCACGAAGTTTCTCAATATTCCAATAGTTAAGCCATCTTTCTCCAAAAACTATTAACAAGGGGTTTATATATAATTCCTATCACCAAAAATATTACTACATAATTATTATTGTATTTCACGATATGAGTGATTCATGATTTCTATTATTTTGAATGTTGTAATTAAATTTCTGAAACGGCATTATTGATATGTGTTTTATGAACATGAATTTGCTAAAGCTGGTCTTTGTTTTCAAAATTTACTAAACATCAAGTATTAATTAATTATCCTCCAAATTGATTGTGATTTAAAATTAAAATATAGGTAAATATTTTCCCCTCAAGGCCTCCAATAATTTTAAATAACTTATCACTCTTAGTACAGATTGTTTGATTCCATCGATAATCCTATTGTAATGATATTGTTACATTAAATCTTTATTTTTGTATGTTGCTATCTATAAATTCTACCTCTGTCTGGCAGATAATTAGATCTATCTGGTTTGTTTTTGGTTTGATTTCACCCTCTTTCACTTCACTGTTCCATTTGGGAATGATAAAACTACAGAAATTTTCTAAAGAAGGAGTAGTATCGAGTATTCCGACGGAAAAGCTTGTACTAAGGTAAACAGGGATCACAAATTCCCAGAGGAAGGAAGTACTAGCAAGTTCCACGAAAAATAATTCGCCCTAACTCCTGAAAAGTTTCACAATAAAGTTGTTTACATCCAGTAATTCTTGGAAAAAAAGTTGGATCCTGCCAGAGCACGTCCAGTGAGTTTACCCGGCTCTCGAGCTTGAGTTTAGTGAGTAAACCTCATTTTCAAATTTAGACATTGGAAATTATCACCATGCAAAATTATTATCTTTACTGTGTAGTATATAAAGCATTTGAACAAATACGAGTTATGTATTAAAATAGTCTATTGTAGATATACTATCAAGCTAGAAAATGTATTGCTTCTATTATAGTGTTGTTATTTTAAAAGCATAATATTATCTAAAAACATTTTTTTTATTCTACACCTATTTAGTTTTGCATTCCGGCCCAACATAAATAACCTAACACGATAGGGGGTCTGTTATAGTCAGTTCAGTGTTGATTGTTGCTACATATTTGAAGTAATAACATTGTTGTGTTTACAGACCGATATTGTTTTAAAGCTGAATAATTAAAATACTACGAGTATATATAGAAAATACGAAAGGCCAAAGTAAGCAGCAAAAATCCTCATAATATATATTTTACTAATTTTAATCTAGAATCTACGAGTACTAACGTTCATTCAAAATATTTCATATTTACATTTTCATCTTACCTGGACAACTGACGCTTGAAGGCAAAGATAATTTTCATTTACAAATAAAAAATGCAGAGTAAAAAAATATTACTTCATCCACTCGGGAAGAGGTCCCAGAGCTACTATAATACTTAGCGATGAAAAAAGAGAAATGTTTGAGCACAGAAGTTCCTTATTGATTAACCTTGGTGCCTGGCGGAGACGTTATTTTTTCCTTCTACTGCTAAAGATAGCGACGTGATGTTTTGTCATGACCTAGGTCTCCTGTCGTCCTCCGTGGAGTTCTGTGTTGCATTCAAATGACTGTCTTCCACTATGTCACAATGGCGACATAGTGGAAGATATTGAGGATGTCGACAGAAAGTGTGAAAATATGTGTAAAACTAAAGGTGCATTCACGAAGAATTACGAGATGGTACCTATTCTAGAGAAAAGAAAAACAACTTTTAATCGTATTTTTTTACAATTCGCATTCGTTATATTCCAAATATGTTAATTTGTTCAATGTCAATTTTTTTCAAGATCTGTATTATTTTAATGTAATTTTGTCTTACTTTTATAACTCTTTAACAGGTCTGAAATCTCCTGAAAGCTCATCTGATTTGCTAGCTCTAGAGGAGTTTGTCCAAATTTGTTTTTGGTTGTTTCATCAACATTTTGAGATAAAAGAAACTCTACACTCTCTTATTGTTGTTTAATACTGCTGTATGGAGGGGGGTTTGACCCAGAGAGTCTACCTGATCCAGACTGGCTCCTGCCAGGAGATAGGACTTGAGTCTGTTCTTCATATTCTGGCTGATGCGTTTGTCAACACATCTCCTATAAACGTTGGATCGTTTGTCAGGTGAGCTCCACACTGCCTCAATAGTTTGATTATATCATGCTGGTCAGAAATGACAGCTTCGTGTAGTGGACTCATGTCGTAGTTGTCCCTTGCATGAACACTCACCCCAAATTCTAAACAGTACTTTACAACCTCCATCTGTCCCGCACTGCACGCCCAGTGCAGGATATTCCTCCTGTCAAAGTCAGTCATGGAAAGATCCGCTCCATACTTCTGCATCTCCTTGATCTTATGAACATCTCCCTCGTGCACTGCAGACTGAAGAAGAGCAGGATATAGTATTTTATTTAACTTGCTCAGCTCTTCTTGTCCAGAAATGTGTAAGGTCTTGGCGACAGCTGAAGCTAGATCAAAGTCTTGAGTATGAACCATGTCAGTTGACAGCTCTCCCCTAATATTCGAAGTCATCATTTCTTTCTTTTGCTTCAAACTCAGTTCTGTTTTGGAGAGCACATAAGATAGTTTCGTCAGAGCTGCTTCTGCTGTCATGTCACTACCGCTGATGACTCCGACGTCACTTAGAATCTTGCCTGTTTCATAGGCGTGAAATGTGCCGCCGCGACTACACTGCGAACAGTTGACTATGATCACATTTCTATCACACGCTATTTTGAGTTCCTCTACAAGATCTGACCTATTGCTTGGAAAATTTCCGGAGCCATAAGTTAGGAGAACAACACCTTCCATAGGCAACTGTAAAAAATTTCGTATGGTGTAATACTGTATATCCGGGTAGATCCTCAATATTCCAACATTGTGGTTGAGTTTTGATTGTATACAGAACTTTTTAATATCAGAAGATCGAAAAATAGACTTTGTATTCACATCAATTGCCAAGCCAACCTTAGCTAGAGGAGGGTAATTAAGAGAATCGAAAGCATCAAAGTCTTGCACACTTATCTTGACAGTTCTGTTACCTCGGATGAGTTTGTTATTGAAGTACACTGTTACTTCTGGAATGTTATAATTTCCTGCTAGAATAAGAGCCCCTATGAAATTATGAATCCCATCGCTCCTGATTTGATACATAGATATCTGAGATCCCGTGACAATGACTGGCTTGCCCAAGTTCTCCAAAATGAAAGACAGAGCAGAAGCAGTGTAACTCAAAGTATCTGTTCCATGGAGAATAACAAAGCCGTCGAAACTTTCATAGTACGCCATGATATCATTGGCTATCTTCACCCAGTCAGCAATTCCTCATGTTACTAGAGTCCAGCGCAGGGACGTACTCCACCACTTTGTAGACAACTCGTCTCGAATTTTGCACTCTGGGCAGGACTAAAAGGCTCACGTCCTCAGATTTACCGAGGACGTACTGTCTGTCGTATAGAAGTGGGTTCTCTTTCAGCATTGCCACAAGATCTTTGGATGACGGTGCCAGGACCCCTCTCCCGTTGTCCTCCATGCCTATGGTTCCTCCTGTGTAGATCACCAGGACTCTGCTCTCCAGACGTTCCTCTGAACTTATCAACGTCAGGGAGACTCTATGATCACTGTCAACATGCGGAGACTGTTCACCTATTTTGCTATACGATCCCTTCAAATTTTGGGAGGTTTGATTATTACTATTTACATTTGAGAAGTTGTCATAGCTTTTCGTAATGTTAGGTTTAAAAGAACCATCAATTTACTATCGGAAAATTTATCGATATCGCTTTTATTATCAATTGATGTGAAGGAATTGTCATCTAAGTCCCGCACACTCATGATTTTATTTTAGTTAGTATACAAAACTATTATAGATTTATGAATGTTAATTTATATTTATTTTTTTTGCTATTTTTCTAAAACTCACTTTTTAACTGTCTTTTTTATTTTGGGCACAACACTTTTTACTTCATTATATTAAATAGCTTTATTACAAAAAAAAAACATGTCTCAAGGATTTTTTCGGTACGCGATTGAGTGTTGTCGTTTAGAGGTAATTATTGGCTCAAGGCTCATTAGTCATTAGCCTTAATCTGATAAGAGTATAATCATTATGTCATCAGTGCAATTATTAACAATTATTAAATGTAGTCTTTTAATGTGCTATCAGTAATAATCCAGTGTGCAAAATTTATTATTTTTCAATTTAAATTGCTTGAAACTATAGGTTATGCACTCTGGATCGCTGAAATAATGATCTTTCAATTTAACATTGATTTTTATATTTATGGAATGTCTTTGTAAAAAACGTCTAGGAAAAAATATTGTAAAATGTAATGTCTAGTCATGATGCTACTTGCTGTGATATGCTTCTCTTTGATCTATCGCGAATCTCCCCGGAAGAGAAAATATAACATTAACTAGTTACTTGTGTACTAGTTTTTAACTGAAGAAAAATATAGTTCACGTCCTATCAAGTCTTGTTAATGCACTTTTCAAAACGAGTTACAAAGTAGTTTTCTAATTAGTTTTTTTGTTTGTTGAAAAGTGTCTTTTTGAAATTATTAATTTTTACCCCTGTAGCCTCTTACACTACAAGCACGAGCATCTTACAGAAAGATTAAAGACCGTAATTAATGACTTTTGTATAAAAATTGAAGCAAAAAGTGTTTATAAAATTATTCTCTTTGAACTCTTAGATGATTTTTTGCACTTAGAAACAGTTTTTTTTTATATATAAATACTAGTTACCCTTTGAGGACTCAGCTAGTTACCTTTTCATAGGAGCTGCCATGTTTGTAATTACTGAATTTGGACTCTGAGAGACACAGAGTGATAATGATAACTTGATAACTATTGCTGAAAGTATAAAATTTAAAGACTAAAATTACCATGGATGGTAATTTGCCCGGTGGTTACTTTCCCTTAAAGGTCTATTATTTATTGATATCTTATAATATATTATTTACCATATAATTTAACTTTCTAAATATAAACTTAACTCTAATGCTAACTCTGTTTACCTATCTATCTATTTCAGCACGTCTTAAAAAAAATTCTGTTACTCGTGTTACCGTTATGGGCTCAATGTCAATGATTGGAAAAGTGAAATATTAAACTTGAAATATATTAAATAAAATTATTATATTACCTATACTATTTTTTTAACAATCAAAACATTTACTTAAGATTCAAAGATCAAAGATGTTACTATCACCAGTACTCACTCTGTCATAGCTCGTTAAAAGTGTTCACAAATATTCAGGCAACAAGGGAGTACAAATAATCCAAGTCAAAGTAAAGTCAGAGGTTTTTTAAAACTTGAATGTAAATGAAAAATTCATTATCAATTCTCCCCGGTATTGGAAAGTAAAATGAGAATAAATATTTAAATGAGAAGTGAATTCAAATCAAGATTAAATTGCAAAAAGTTACTGGACTAAAAAACGTATTTTATCTGAAATGTATATAAATATTTCGTAGTTACCTTTTAGTGGGAGTAGGAAGTATACCTGTAGATTAGTCAATGCGTGGTAAAACTTTGCATTGTACTCAAATGTACTTGAATTTTTCTAAAGTCAGGCTAATTATTATGAATCAAAACCCAAAAAATAAAGTATTTATCGAGAGATCCATACTCCAACCAAACATAAGGAGGCCTGGATCATACTCCAACCGAAACATATAGGAGGCTAGTGCCATACTCCAACCAAAACCAACGAAGGAGGCCTGGATCTATACTCCAACCAAACATGAAGAAAGGCTTCGTCCGTATCTTTCCCCATGTTGATGAGGCTAATACATTCCAAGACATTGTAATTGTAGTTCATTTACCTTTCAATATGATAAGCCAAATAAGTAAACAAATTGAACATTTACACTGTAGACAATAATAATAAGGACAATGAGGAAGATAATGGAAAGGGATGAGAGAGATTGGGTGGAGACAGAAAGTCAAGGAGATAAGAAGATATAAGGAGAATGGAGAGAGAAAGCGAGGGAGAGAGAAACAGAGAAATAGCAAAGATAATACTGTTCATTGATGTGGAGAAAAAAGGTTCAAATAGATTAAAAATAAAGCAAGGATAGAGATTGAAGCTCCTCTTTTAAAAATTGAAAATCAGGACTCCGCTGCCTCCTTTTTCTTTGCCCTACTTTTTGCTTCCTCGGAGTTCTAAGAAGAGGGAGTAGGGAACCCATCTTGAGTGATTTATTTAATATAATAAATATTGTTCCCGCTAGTAATCTTAAGGTGAAGTTGATCAACAAAAAAGAAGGCAAAGAGAATAATGGAGGTATTTTCTAACATCACTGCTTAGTAAGTAGTCTCTTATCGGTTATCGTAGGATCACCAAAGTTAAGCAACGTCCAGCGAGATGAATAGGCTCTTGCTACACACATACCTATACATACCTGTCTTTAATAGGTGCTTGGATGATATATACGAGTAATAATATAACGTTAACGTGTTTTTTGGGGACGAGGTGCTTTCAATATCTGAATTCCTATCGAAGTGAGGACAAAATGGAATCAAATCTTTTGTTTCCAGCTCCCGATGAAACATTGTGCTAACCATACTCCAAAGGACACAATTTTTTTCCCCCCACCATCTCCTTGGGGCCCGTCTATTGTAAAAAACGCAAAGGACATTAATCATAAAAGACACAATTAGAGTCTGCTTTTCCTACGGTAACAGAAAACATCACACTATGCTATACACCTCCTCTCCCCACCTCTTCAGAATTTTGGAATAAAGGATTTCCAGAGGACTTGAGTAATTATTCTTTTTGTTTGAAAAAATCGTCGGAGCTGCCAGTGTATCAAGAAGAGGAAGAATACCATGATGTATAATGTGAAGAATTAATTTATTACTTCAGAATAATTTCTAATATTAGAAGTATTTTTTAAGGCTTTCTTTTTGAATTGTAGATTTTCATACCATTAAATCAGAAACTAATTATATCGAGCGATTTCGCCTATCATATAAAACTTGTATTGCTACTGCTCGTCTGTAGGATAACGAAACAAATACATGCATAAAATTTTAGGTGCCTATTTGTGTATGAACTGTATGTAAATGTATTCTGTTTTTTTCCAAAAGTTTTCATTTCAAATTTGAAAGCCAAGCAAGGGTATGCGTCTATGCGTAGGATGGGGCTCAATTTTTTATTTTCAGACTTCTCCCGTTAAGCCTGCTCAAGTGCTCACCTTGTGTATGTAATAGTCAAGTTATAAGTTCATCACTTCCCTCTCTGAATTTAAAACTTTCAAAGTTTTTACTTGAGTAAAATACATAAAGTTAATGCAATCATATGGTCTGCTGAACTTTTGTTGTGTTCTTAATTTAAACGGTGTAGAAGATCCCTATGAAGTTTCCTAGGAGTGGAGGTAGGTACTCTAGAAGGGCGAGATTCATTAGCATACATAGCAAGGGGCGAAAATAATTTACGGTCTGTCTAAGAACAGCTGAAACAACTTTTTTCTTTCTCGTGGAAAAGTTTCACTGTTTCTTTCTTTTTTTAATTTTCTACCAGAGCGGATTTTGAGCGGAGTGGGCACTCATCCCGAGATGCGCGGTCCTTCAGTTGCTGCCTGACAAGCCAAAGTCTGAGCTCTGGATATTAAGATGTTAGTTGTGATTTATGACTCGAATTTATAAATTATGATTTCAATCGACCTCAGTTACCACAGCACCTCAATGATCAAAACTGGGGACTTGTACCTTGAGGTCTCTTATAATAATGTACTGGTAGGTAGATTTGTCTAAGAGGATAGCACTCTTCTGTCTATCACCTTATAGATGGTGAATTTTAGTCCCTTACAGGAAAATATTTCTGACGAAATTTTTGGAAAACGATATACACCTTTTACAAAATTATATTTTGTTTTGGTAAAAAAAAAACAATCATTTCCTCTTAATACTAGTGTGTCACAAAAACGTCATAACATCAAGTTAAACTTGTCATCAAACGCAATAAAGCATGATATTTCAGTTTTCATTAATCCTTTCAGAGCTTGATGGGAAGTGGGATGTTATTCCTGTATTATAATTATCTTATCTCATGAACAGCATTGCATCCCTGGCGACAGATCATTGGACTGTATCAAGAGTATGTGGAATGTATTGCAATACTGCAGTCAGTATTAAGAATGACGTTCCAGAACCGAGAGTGTAATTGCATACATATCTCTTGTTGAACTTCACAGATAAGGATGTGTTTTCTTTCCACTGCACAGTGCTCATTTCCAATTGTATAAACATGTGGAAGAGGAGGGAGGGAAAGAGGAGAGGAAGAGGAGTGAGGGGAAAGAAGTTAGGAGAGGAAAATGTACGACGGAAAAGCGGAAAATAAAGAGAAGTGTTGAAGGAAAAGATATGTAACAGTAAAGATATGAACATTATTAGTGTACTGATTACTGATACCTCAGTGGTTTGGCATTTTCCTGCCATGCCAGGAAGACCTCAGGTTTGAAACACTGAGACAATAATAATTTGTATTCGAAATTTGGCTAGGGAAATAGTTGTGAGGGATACCTTTCTGTAATATTGTTTGGATCAGTATATAAATGGGATGTGTTGTATGCGTTGTGTCTCTTCTCACCTGAGAGAGGTAGACATATTATGAGATAGGTAATCTGCCATACAGATCACATGCATCTAAAGTGGATTTGTTTTATTATGTCTCTCAAATGGCTCTGATAAACTGGAAAAATAGAACAGAGCAGTATAAATAGATGAAGGGAAAAGAGACAAACTGAAGAGTCAGAAGAGGACGAGGTGAAAGAGAACCCAGCAGACAGAAAGGGTTAATAGCAAGGAATACTTGATTTTTCAGTCCTTAAAGGTTACTCTTTATTAGCCTCTTTGTAACGACAGTGGTAGAAGTGCTGAGTGATTCCTGCACTGTCTGATGATATGTAATGTTATACAAGTCCAAGGATTTTCGCAATACTAATTGAACATTTGTCACTTTTGATTGCTGCAAAGTGCTGATTTCGAGCTAATATGTTATAATAGTACATGGTACAGTAAGAGCCGTATTATGAAACAGGATTAGTAAATCTAAGCCGAACCTTAGATTTTATCAGCTGAGCAATAGATTTTCGAAGACTGACTATATCTCCGTTACGGCAAAGTAGTAATATACAGCCACAAAGCCAGGCTTAGTTATGACCTCTACAGTTGTTGTCAAGGTGAAAGTTAAGGGAACTTTTATTATTAAAACACTTTTATATATGTATATCTTGGATTTGTATTTTGTAAAAGTGTTTCAATAATAAATTCACATTGGATGTTCATATAATCCTGTTTCACAATTCGGCCGTAAGAATGAATCTTTGCCTTGCAGGATTCTTACATGGAAATGTTGTTTTTTCATACCACGTTTATGATCTGTACTGAATAATTCTTTCTTGTTTTCGTTTTCTCCCTTCTCTCCCACTTCCTGTTTCTTAAAAAAAATCAGGACGGATGACTGAATAAGCGCAACAGCAGTAAAGTTCAAAGAAAAATGAGTAAACTCCTGAGGTAAACATTTTCTTTCCTCCTCTGGTTATTCCTTGTTTTTCTTCCTCCCCATCCACTCATAGCCTCTCCATTTTCTCTCTTCCTCCTTTTCTCCTGCAGTGTTCCTCTCATTTAACCCAGATTTTCTCTTATTTTGACTTCCAGCTACATCTTCCTTTTCTGAAGCACTCTTCTTTTCATGTGTCGTTATTCCAAAAAAAAAAAAAATCTACTCATCGTCTATGTTGTAATCGTCTGAACTCGAATTTTTTTTCCAACGAACTAACTCTTAAAGCGAGACAGTTCAGTGATCACGAAGAAAGTGGTGTGGAACCTATTTTTAAAGTAAACTCTATGTTTTTTTTGTGGAAAACTAAGGAAATTCTCACATGTAAAATCTCTAGTACTAGTTCAGTCAAAATGTCAAAATGAAAGTGGATTTCTTGAAATTTCAATTTGTTTCAGTATTAAAGGCAGGTTTGAGCCAGCGTCGATGGCATGTTGAATACACCGGTTCCCTTCAGAACACCGAAGTTAAGCGACATCCAGCGAGGTTAAGACTTGGATGGGTGACCATTCAAATTCTAATTCTCGTGACGCTGGTTTTTCCCGGCCCCACTCAGGCTGGTTGAGGTCAATGTGAGTAGCAGGTTTGTGAGTTTCCTGCGAATGGAGGGTAAAACCCCCGTCGTGATATGACCATGGCAGTTGAAAGCGACGTTAAACCCCACTTAAAAAAAGGCAGGTTTGTAATTTCGTTTTTTGTGATAACATATTTAATTAGAGAACTGTCGCAATTATGTATTTATAGTTTATATCATAGGAAAATCGAGGGACGAGAAAAAAAACTGAACTAAGTTAGATATAACTATTTTCGGAATATGTAATAAGGTAGTAGAGTAAAAATAAACGTAAAATTTCTGGCTTTCTAAACACACCATCATAGAAGGTTATGTCTTCTATAATTATTATATTATCTTTATTTTTATAAAGTAGACGTAAATAACTAAATTAAAAATCCACTCATATCTCTTGAGGAAAAATGAGTAGTTATGAAGAAAAAATATCAAGGAAGTTCATAATTATCAAATATTTAACTGAATCAGATATTATTTAAAAGAAAACCACCTCTAGCTAGCTATCAATATATTAAATTATAATGTTTATTAGATACATATATCTGTACACAATATACAATTAAGAAATCAATTACTTAATTTCAAGTTCACTTCATTAAAACTAACAGACGTACTTTTATGCCCAGTCCCCAAAATATATTCTAGAATACCTTCTTTGGCACCATTCGTTGTGACTTCAAATCTTTCAGAGGATTTTCCCCTCGTTGATCCTTGGTTTCAGAATTTCTACAACAGGTCTCAACTTATCCCTTCAAGTGGTCTCTTGGTGCCGCAGTATTACTCGTCTGGTCCTGACCACAACCGCCACATCCCGCCGGTTTCTTCGTGCAGTGACAGTCGTGTCCAGCCTTCAGACACGCCTGGGTGTCCTCTTCCGTAGCACACTGGCAGTTGCTCGGATCACAAGCTCCGATATCTTTCCCATGGAACAGTTTGTAGTAGTGTCTCTTCCAGAAGTGCAGCGTGAACACACGCTTGAGGCCTTTGAAACATTTCATGAAGGGACATTTTGATTGAGCGACACAGGTGTTGTTGTTACCGTTGGTAGAGGCTTCGTCGGCAGAGCTCAAGGCAACACTGATGGACAGCAAGAGACACGCGACCGCAAGGATAGGCAGCTTCATCGAAAGGGATCACGAGAATACTTCCTGTCACAAAAAGATTATCAAAAACTCTTCTCTTCTCGATTAAGAACTATAAAACTGCAGAGAAATTTACAACACCAGAGAACTTTTTATATTTTCAACTATAAAATTTCACAATCCACTGTTTGCCGAATGTTCATAACAAGTTGCTCAGCGTATGATAATATTCAAGCTAAAGACTCGGTACGACACTTGCGCTTATTTTGTTGGAGAAATCAGAATGGGAACTGATTGGACGTTATCATGACACAGAATCAACCTTAAGTCTGAGCTGTGTCCAGAATAAAGAGCTCAGACTAGACTTGCTTAAGCCGCGTTTTTCTTTTGGATTGAAAAAAAATTCCAGGTTCGGTTTTTTCCAAATATTTCCATTTTCTTCCAAGATTAGCTTCCTCAACATTCCTGGAAAAAAAATGCGTTTCGGTACTTTTAAAGATAAACAATAGGAAAATGAAAACAAACTAGGAATAAAGAAATGAAAGCAAGAATTTTATAAATCCTTTTTGGTTCACCAAACTGGAAGAAGATTTTTCTTCCGTTTTAAAATGACTTTCTTCCAATTCGTCCATTTGAATCCAATTTGGTTGAAAAGAAAAATACGGCTTTATATCACTCCAAAAATGAGGTGCAATAAGATTTTTTTTACCTACTTTACCATTGTTAATCATATTTCTTTTTTTGGTCTGAGAAAGCCGTTTAAAGCTGAGATGTACTTGTGAATTTTTCACCCTAAACAACTCACGGGGGCTCCAATTCAACCCTCTGGCCTTCAAAGACGCCACGCGGATGCCCGAATGTTGAAACGGCACAACACATTTGAAAGACAAGCAGCCACCTATTAGTTACTTTGGCCTAGCGGTAGCATGCTCGGCTTGCTCTCCAGGTGACCAACTAAAAGTGAGGGTGCCAAATGTCTGTTTTTGCATGGTAGCTTATCCATAGCGTGTATAATTAAGAAGTGTGGAAACCACCCCCCGCCGGCCTACATCGTGGCGTCCTTAGCGCTAGTATCGCAAAGGAGTCTTCTCTCCTCGTCCCTCACAAGATTTCTTCCCCCGTACCAAATGTAAACATAAACATAAATATATCAAATGTAAACATAAACATAAATAGACCGCGAGAAAGACCGGGACCAAGTCAGGCTGGATGAGGTTAATTTGAGTAGCTGTTTTGTGATTTTCCAGTGAATGGCGGGTGAAATCCCCGTTGTGAAATGACCATGCGGCTGAAAGCGACGTTAGACCCAAAAAAAGGCTTTGTTCATTTTGATATAGCTACTTAACTAAGGTATATCTAGTCAACTTCTCAGTTTTCTGTTTATACTACAGTAGAATGCCGCTAACTCGAAATTCAAGGGTCAGAAGCGTCATTTTGAGTTATCGAGAGTTTCGAGTTATCGGAAATTCAAAAGGAGCGAAGTTCGGCAAGGGCCGAAGAATTCTTTTGAGAGCTACTATAAGCTAATTAATAGGTACTTAGATATTATTATTTGCTAATGAGAAATTCTCAGTAAATATATCAGGGTTAACATTTAGTTATATGATTTCACAACTTAAATCCTACTTTCCGAAATTCGCTCTGCGTGGGACTTGAACCACCGACCTGCAGGTTACGAGTACTCTGTCTCAGAGATCCAGCTACTGATATCAGTGAATTTCTCATGTGGGATTCCCAATTACCCAAGATCATTTTCAATGGAAAGTGTTGCAAAGCGTTGTGAAGGCTTTGGGGTTCCATCTCAGTGGTCTCGGCGTTTCAGTACTAAACAAATAATGTAAGAAGGGTTGATAAGCAAATATGTTTTATTTATTTATTTTAAAAAAAAAACACTGCCAATTATGGACACAATCGTTCTTCGTGATTGACAATTTTGAAATTTTATACTAGATCACTTGTATCTCCAGAACCGCTAAACCAATTTTCTTCAAATTTGTTTGATATGGTAGAATACTATTTTTCCTACATTCTAGATTCTACAAAAAATCTGTATCGGCAAGTCGTATACCTTATTTTTTTAACTTTTTTGTCCCAAATTTCGGGTTTTCTTAAATATCAGAGTTACATTATAATTAATTAAAAAGTAAAAATAAATAAACTATTTAAAACAATAAATTGCATACACATACAAAATTTCATCAAAATCGGGTGTACCGTTCACGAGATATAAGCGTTTAAGTAAAAAGTTAGTGGTCAGGCGCATGGTCTCTTTCACCCAGAACCGCTAGTACGAAATTGATGAATTTAAAATGGAACCATTACAGAACGTCTTCTATATATGTGCAAAATTTCATCAAAATCCGTTGAGTAGTCTCCGAGATTTGCGCGTTAAAAGGTATATTTTTAACAGACGGACACAAAACCAAAGTTACCAAACACAAAGAAGAAAAATAGAAGGAAAAATAAATGTATACATATATCCATATAGATGTGGCTATAATATAAAACTATCAATCGACTAGTACCTACCGACTACAGAAAAAATAATATTTTTTATAGCATTTATTATAAAAAAAGACAGTAATTCTAATTTTATATATTTTTTAAAATGTATACTTTATTTAGTTACAATACATGTATATAACCATAAAATCCGTTTTTGAGCATCTTAGGAGGCCATGTAAGGCAAAGGCATTGTAATGTAATGACAATGACCAATGTGGATTGTGGTTATCATTTACATTGATTTTTTTACATGACCTCATATCTGATGAACGTAGGTGTAGGTATATTTAACATTAAATGTAGTACTTATTATACAATGAATACTTAATGTTATAAAAATATATATTGTGATAAACGATTTCATAAACTTGAAGCTAAGGGCTTTAGGGGCCTTGGAAAAAAGAAAGTTTACTAGAATTACCTTATGTATATTAAACTGTCAAACTAAATTTTACTCAAAATTTCTACTTATGAAGCCACCAAACACATTTATTTTCCTATTTTGACACCATTCGTGTTCAATCCTGAGGTACCCTCTTATTAGATATTCTATTGGTTTTACACCAATAAATAAGTCAGAGAAAGAGAAAAAGCTAATAAAGTAACCATCATATCTAACCTTATGCGTTCTTACAGCAAATGCCTCTAAGGAAAGACAGAGAATCAGAAAAGGATTACTTAGGCCCGTATTTTTGAACGTCCCTAAAACTACTTTAGGGACAACAGTCGGGATTTTGAAATTTTTTGGCCAATTAAGTATATAAATTGTGACTTATGAATCTCTCGATTCCACTGAGATCATATAATATAGAGGGAACCTTACCTATCTCGAGTTGAACAAATTTATGCGTCCAACTTTGAACAGCTGATGGTCCCTCTTTCAACAAATCCCGGCTTCTGATTGGTTCAATTTATTTGAATTTTTTGTTTACTTCATGTAAAGGCGGACATCTAAACATCTTTAATTTTCACGTCAGATACCAACTCTTATATTACTACATAATAAGTAGAAAATAAGGAAAGTAAAAGAGGAAGAAACACAGAAATTACTAATATGTAAGTATGAAAATAGTAAAAATATTATTTCAGAAGAATTAGGTAGTTTAGGTACCCACTCTTTCGCGAGAGAAAAATTACTACAAGTCCGGCATTGATTTTGAAATCAGCTGATAGTCCCTTTTGAACGCAAATCTTGATACATCGGGTTCCCTCTATGTTATATAACCTCAGTGCTCGATGCCGTTTCCGCACAGGCGCAATATTGGGCCCCATTCAAAAGAAGGAAATGCTTTTTTTTTCTGAAATCCAAAGGAGTTGCTTCGATCTACAATAAAAAAGTTTTGAGTACAATAAAGAGTTTTTTCTTTTATCAAATATCAAAAGCTTTTGTTTCTATGGAAGTAAAAGGTATATGTACATCACAAAGCTAAAAATAAAGCTTGCAAACATTTTCTTTGCTCACGAGCAATTACAATTTTTCTGTGAATATGGCCCATTTCACACAGAGGGTATTTTCACCTCTGTGTGAAAATCATCTGTGTTATTGTTTACATTTTCTAATCTTTTCAAAAATAATTTTTGTCTGGTGATTCTTCTTGTTTCATAGTTTTAAATTTCTTTTTCCTTTTTAAGTTTTTAAACAAGTTTTTTCCGAGATGGAAGCCAATTTGAAAATAATTATTACTATTCCGATCTCAGCCTTCTCAGCGAAAGAAGTACCTACAATTTATATCTCACAGGCACGTTGAATCTTGATATTAGTGTCGATGTCACGTTGAATTCACCAGTTTTCGTTCTGTCGATTATGATAAGCAACGTCCAGCGAATTCAGGACTCGGATGGGTGACCATTTAAATTTTGGACAATCTTGATGCTAGCTATTCCCGGTCCAACTCAAACTGTGCTATCTATTGTTCAATAATTGAATTAATTTATTAATAAAGAAAAATGTTAATTCATTGTTTTATCACTATCCAATGTTCTCTTTTCAATGTTCTGTATTTTACTTATTTTCTACACAGTTATCTACCAAATGTACTCATTATTCATGATTTCCCAAGCCCTTCAAAGACTTTTTATGCTCGACGGTGTCAGGAGTCACAGTGTCCGAGTGGTCTAGCGCACCAGACTTACATTGAAGTGAGCTGAGTTTGAATTCCGGAGGAATTAGACTTTTTTATATCTGTATTTTGGATGTTACGTGGTTCACTAATATCTGGTGTGGAAAAATGAGTATTGGTAGAGACGACCACTTGTGACATACGAGAATAAAAAACACTGCCAATTATGGACACAATACTTCCTCGTGATTGCTTCACATTGTAAACACGTGCCAATTTTGAGATTTTATAGAAAATTACTTGTATCTCCAAAACGGCTCAACCGATTTTCTTCAAATTTGTTTTATATGGTAGAATATCGTTTTTTCTACATTCTAAATTCAACAAAAAATTCTGTATCGGCAAGTCGTGGTCCTTATTTTTTTACTTTTTTGTCCAAAATTTCGGATTTTCTTAAATATCAGAGTCTAATTATAATTAATTTAAAAATAAATATAAATAACCTATGTTAAACAATAATATGCATATTCTTACAAAATTTCATCGAAATCGGGTGTACCGTTCACAAGATATAAGCGTTTAAGTAAAAAGTTAGTGGTCAGGCGCATGGTCTCTTTCACCCAGAACCGCTGGTATGAATTCAATGAATTTAAAATGGGACCATCTACAGAATGTCTCCTAGATGTGTGCAAAATTTCATCAAAATCGGTTGAGTAGTTTCCGAGATTTGCGCGTTACAAGGAATCGTTTTTACAGACCGACAGACAGACAGACAGACAGACAGACAGACAGACCGACAGACCGACAGACCGACAGACGGACACAAAACCAAATTTACTCAGTAGGTTATGAAACGTCCAGAAATATGAAAAAAATTGAAATCGGAGCAAAAAAATATTTTTTTTTACAAAAACGAACACAATACTTCCGATTTCTAATATTAGAAATTTCTCGGAAGTAAAATGAATATGTTACTTGAAATTTCGTCAACCTACCGACATACGTTGTGATATAAAATCACAAATAAACCAGATAGAGCCAGCGTTGATGGCGCTGTGAACGCACCGGTTCTCGTGGGACCACCAAAGTTAAGCAACGTCCAGGTGAAGACTTCGTGATGCTGGCATTTCAACCCAACCCAGGCTGGCTGAAGTTAATGTGGGTAGAAGGTTTGTGAGTTTCCTACGATCGCAGGGTAAAACCCCCGTCGTAATATGAAAAAAAAACGAGATAGGTAAATGCTACCTTTGTCCTAAAATGAGGAGGGTACAGTAAAAATATTTTTTTTTTGCAGATACTTGATTAAAAGATACATATGTTATAATATTTTTTTTAATATTTAGAATATTATTAATAATGACAAATATTGAACTTTCAATATAATTATACAACATGTCTATTGTAAATTAGTTTGTCCAAACTACTTGTTAGCAAACTTTTTTCTTCATCAGATGTCTTGCTGGTCCTTCAGGTTCTATTAGGCCATTCAAAATTAAGGATATCTCTTGAAAGATGTTCGTCTTCCCAAAGTAAATACGTGGATACGTAGGTAGGTATATAAAAAAGGTTTTCTTTCTTTCTTGGCGGTGCAAAATTAGCGTTTTGTTTGATTCTCGAATATTGCCAGTATAATTATGAAATTTGTTGAAAAGGCTATATAATTGTTAAATAAATAAAATACAATAATATTAAGGAAGTAAAATCACTTCCAAAAAATATTATAATGTGTCTT
>CM044956.1:16926300-17115074 GCA_024516035.1 Bactericera cockerelli | reverse complement strand
GGGCCGGAAATGGCAGCCTCACGTGGTTGGAAGGGACAGAATTTTCTTCGAAAAGTCTGCCCCAACCGGGAGTTGAACTCGGGAACTCTGGACTACGGGCAGTAGTCACAACCATTACGCCACGGAGGCTGGTCAAATACGTGTCATTAAGTGTTGAAATTCATCTCATATAGAAAATACAACAATTACAACTTTTGTAAAATCCATGATCTTTTGCCTACTTGCTCAAAATGCCCAGTAATTTGGACTACTACATTGCATCACATTTCTTGCATAGCCATACTTCGCGTATACCTCGTACCTACTCATACTTATTGCATAATCATACTTCTTGCATATTCATACTTCTTATTCTCATACTTATTGCTTACTTAATACTCATACTTCTTTCATAATCATAATTTTTGTATACTCATACTTCTTGCTTACTCATACTTGTTGCATATTCATAAATTATATATGTATATACTCATACTTCTTGCTTACTCATACTTCTTGCATACTCATACTTCTTGCTTACTCATAATTCATGTATATGTATAGTTGTATACACATGAATTATGATAAGCATACTTCTTACTTACTCATATTTCGTTTACCTCATACTGTGAGTGTTTTTTTCGGTTCTCATCTAGATTTCTTCAAACAGGAACTTTACTGTCTCTCATTAAGTTAAGTCGCAGTGCAGGACAAGCTCCTACTTCATTGATAATTAAGTACTTAAACTGTGTTTCATTAAGATATTTGGGTAGCGCATTATTCTGAGGAGCAAAAAGTTTTCGACGGAGCTGTGTCGGGGTGTGAAATTTGAGTGTAAAACTTTTGCTTTAAAAGTTTGCCTGGAAAGTTCAAATTTCGGAGGAAAGTAGATTATAAACGTGAGTGGGGAAAAAAACCAACAGAAGAAACACATCTGAACCTGGCCTGAGAGTTTGAAAGGTGTTGATAGGGGATCTGCCTAATTTTGAGGGTTGAAGGGATGAACATTTTCAAACTTCACCGAAACTAACCAAGAATATTATACTGACTTCTGTGTTTGATTATTTCCGCTTAGGTTTTATTTGATAAAAGTTTTGTTGTAGGTACTGATGATGCTATAACTATTACTGCTCCTAAAGAGAAAATAATGTTCCAATTATTTATTTATTTTTTTTTCAAGTGGAGTTTAACGTCGCTTTCAACTGCCATGGTCATATCACGACGGGGGTTTTACCCTCCATTCGCAGGAAACTCACAAATCTGCTACTCACATTGACCTCACCCAGCCTGAGTGGGGCCGGGAAAAGCCAGCGTCACGAGAATTAGAATTTGAATGGTCACCCATCCAAGTCTTAACCTCGCTGGATGTCGCTTAACTTCGGTGTTCTGAAGGGAAACGGTGTATTCAACATGCCATCGACGCTGGCTATGTTCCAATTACTTCAGATATGATTGGAATATCTAAGAAGGAAGAGTTGAAGAAAATGTTCAATTCGAAGGAGTTGAAGAAATGTTCCTGTGACTCTATTGTGTCCTATAATACTTTTCTTGGTTCATCCAGTTTGAATGTTTACTGGTTACTATGTTAAAGCACTGTGGCCAAGTGATTAGCGCACTAGGCTTGCACGCACGGTGATACTTGAATGTCCACGGTCGAATCAAACCTCATGAGTTCCTGCTTTAATGTGAGCAGCGAGCAGGGGCTGAATTATAGGGAAAAGTGAGATATTAGAGATACGGAAAAGTCCTAAAATTCTGCGATACCCAGTAAATTCTTTTATTACATGTTAAAACTTACTTTTTAATGTCTTTCTTTCTTTTCAACGATAGAAAAGACAGTGGGATATTTATGTAAAACTTTAAAATGAAAAATCCGTACACGCCTTTCTGTGCTTTCCAAAAAGTCGAAGAAATTAGAACAAATAAGTAAAAATTCGTTTGTAGAAAGTAAATTTATTAGATGAGAAGAAAGAGAAAGGGATGGGAAAAGGAAGAAAAAGGAAGAGTGAAACGCAGAGAGGAAGAGAGGATAGTACCGGAAAGAAGAGAGAAAGAGAAGAGGAGAATGAGAGCAAGCTTAAAAGGGCGGTTACTCTGCTGCGACTTTTTTTTTTTTTCTTCTCAATTCCAGTTGAAGATTTCTAATTGCTTACAAAAGACAACATTGCCATGATGCCAAGTCTGTAATTTAAATTACGTTTTAGAGAAAGTAGCCGAAAACGGTAGCCAATCAAAAGGGAATGTTACTGTAGTAAAAAAATGGGGGAAAATTATAAGAACTCCAATTTAAGAAAAATGTAGGTAAATTTATCGTATAACTTTTGGGCTAATTAAAATAAAGTTGAATAAGCCAAGTCATTACTAAACAAAATAGGGGATCCACTAATTCTCGAGTAAGTTCTTACAGATCCCCATTAAAAACAATACCTACGCAAAATGTCGACTTGAATTTCACAGAGGTATTTACCTATATCAATTTACCTATATCAATTTCATTTCAAAATATGCATCAATTCCACCCTGTACCCCGTGAGGTTAGGTGAGGATATGTTATTCGCTTTTTTTAACCTAGCCTAACTAAGCCCAAGGCTCATTAATCTTATCTTGAAATCTCAGACAAAGCGTACAGGTTTGGTTAACCACCTCTGAAGACACATTTTGGATCTTGTCAAGGTATGTTAGACTTGATGGTATTCTATGTATCAGCACCTACCAACTAAATCCTCCCTGACGTATGACCGCATAGGAAAATATCCCTAGAACCGCGTGAGCGTTTCATCACGCCGTAAATTATTATACATCTATACGTATACCATCATATACATACCTAATTCCTACATACATAGATTGTATATTTATGTAATGCACCATTTGTATATAAAGTAATATATTGACATACATAATAGCAGACGGTAGTGTAGTCCAACCGGTGGTTTCTAATTTCCATTATGTATCCCTCTCCTACTTTCCTTCATCTCCCTGCTCCTTTTCCTTTTCATGTCCTTGTTGGTATCCTCTCCACTACACTCATTCCCATATCCCCTCCCCTCCTATCTTTTACATTCATCATTGTTTCTGCCCTTCTCCAGCGCTATTCTTTCCTTCTACTTTTCTCTCTCCTCTCTCTCTCTTCTTCTTCTTCTTCTTCTTCTTCTTCTTCTTCTTCTTCTTCTTCTTCTTCTTCTTCTTCTTCTTCTTCTTCTTCTTCTTCTTCTTCTTCTTCTTCTTCTTCTTCTTCTTCTTCTTCTTCTTCTTCTTCTTCTTCTTCTTCTTCTTCTTCTTCTTCTTCTTCTTCTTCTTCTTCTTCTTCTTCTTCTTCTTCTTCTTCTTCTTCTTCTTCTTCTTCTTCTTCTTCTTCTTCTTCTTCTTCTTCTTCTTCTTCTTCTTCTTCTTCTTCTTCTTCTTCTTCTTCTTCTTCTCTTCTTCTTCTTCTTCTTCTTCTTCTTCTTCTTTCTTCTTCTTCTTCTTCTTCTTCTTCTTCTTCTTCTTCTCTCCTTTCCCTCCGCCCTTCTTCCATCCCCTTTCTCTTTATGTCTTCATTCTCTCCGATTCATCTTGCCCCGCTCTTCCCTATCCTCTCATGTCATTCTTTGTAGTTTAGGTTAGCTGAGGGCAAACGGGTCGGTGGCAGAAAATAATAAAGATGTATTATTTCAAAATGTTTCGGAGTAACAGTTGCAAAATTCATAAAAGAAAATTCCAGTGAAATTTATAGCTCGTGTTTAGTATAATATACCCGTGTAGCAAGACACCAGGGCCCGGAGTATAGCATAAGTCTTCAGGAGAACTTCTCCGAACACTCGAAAATAATATTCATGATTCATGATAAATATGATAATGAAGTGTTAAGAGTTTTAGACATAAACATATATTATCATGACGAAGGCAAAATACATATTTTTACTTGTACCTTCGGAAACAATACGGAAACTTGTATCTTCGGAGGAAATTCAGGAAATTCTTTTGAAATTTAACATTACCGAACCTAAGAACTTAATTGCAAACTGAGTCACGCATTCTAGATTACAAGGAAATCTGCCGGTGTTGTACTAAGAAACAAGAAAGATAGAATCAAAATTGGTTCTAATTCAATAATCCACCCCACTTGTTCCATTCTCCAGACTGGATTCTCCTGAATCCAGCCTGCACATAATTTAGTATTGTACAAGCAAGATACAATGATAGCAATATCCAACTGATGTTTCAATCTAATAAAACCAAAAAACACAACTTTTGTGTTTCGCAGTCCAGATATGACGTGTCTCTGGTTGATGGCAAGAAGAGAACTGCCAAGATTATAAACCAAAAACCAAAATAAAACCATTATCATTATGTGGCGTTATCTTAAATTATGGTAATGGTAACAAGATTGCGAGGAAATTACTGAAATTTTCACCACTGCACTTACAAGAACTCGAATATGTAATGCACACCATAGGGACAGAGTGCCAGAACCAACCAAACTCAATCAAGAGTAAGAGGTTGAACAGTGCCGACCCCAAGTATTGGTTTTTCTCAAGCCTACTTGGGAAGAATAAGGCAAAACGGTGGTTTTCTTCCCTCCCTTTCTCCCCTTACTCCTCCATGAAGTGCGCAGAACGGCTCCGAGCATCTACGTATGCACATGCAATGCTTACAATAATGTATAGGATGGAAAGTAAAACTGAAGAAAAGAACTCTTTAAGTTTAGGTGAAACAATTGTAGAATAAAGGTATCCCCCCAAAAACACCACTTCGTGGTTAAAAAAAGAAGAACGCCTCACTCAAAAGAATGATTATAATTAGCTAAAAATAAATGATATCAAATTAAGAACACCTTACCACCTCTCTCTCTGTATCTCTGCACTCCTCTCTGAATTTATTCCTCTTATGTTTATCTTTCTTTATCCTTTCTAGGGGTCATTCCAAACTTGATTTCTCTTTATATTTACTTGTTGCACGGCAATAAAAAATGGCGGTCGCAGTATGATTTTTCTGAACTTATTTGATTTGAATCGAGAAAATTACACCGCGACCGCCTTTTTTAGTGCCGTGCAACAAGTAAATATAAAGAGAAATCAAGTTTGGAATGACCCCTAGAAAGGATAAAGAAAGATAAACATAAGAGGAATAAATTCAGAGAGGAGTGCAGAGATACAGAGAGAGAGGTGGTAAGGTGTTCTTAATTTGATATCATTTATTTTTAGCTAATTATAATCATTCTTTTGAGTGAGGCGTTCTTCTTTTTTTAACCACGAAGTGGTGTTTTTGGGGGGATATCAGTTCTTTTTGTACGAAAATATAGGTTCATACACTACTGAAACATTATGAATAACAAAAGTAAATAAGCTGGGAAAATGTGAATGTACCAAGTTTTCTTTTTTTTTAAGATATAGTTTTAGCAGTACGTATTTAATTTTTCTATGGTCAATATGTATTTGGATCACAGATTTGGCCCCCTGAGTCTCCAAAGTGAGTAAATAATATATAAGTTTGCATTGCAAGACCTTTTTTTTGATTCTATACTCAACATGATTAGGTTTATCTTTCAATGCTAAATAGACCTCGGAGCCTCCTAGAGGGACACTAAAACACCTGGATTTACAAATGCCAAAGAAATTAATTTGTAATCACCTTATCAAGGTGAGGTAATGAGTTCTCTCCCGTTGACCTTTTCTTACCCGAATTCTCTCCGGCTTGTTGCAGGAGTCACCTAGAGTATCTCTCCCGGAAATAAGACAATGCTTTTTAACATTAGGTATTTAAGCAAATGAAAACTATAAAATTATCATTTTTATATAAGAATCGGCCTTTTATATGGAAATCTTTTAAATCTCTAACTAATGAAAGGCAATGCCTTCAGTGTATAGTAAAGTTAGGTAAAATACATAGAAGGCCATGCCTCAGGAATATAGTACGGTTAGGGATAATACATAGAAGGCAATGCCTCGGGTTTATAGTAGAGTTAGGTAAATATATAGGCCATGCCTTGGGTTTATCATAGGGTTAGGAAAAATACATAGAAGGCCATGCCTCAGGTCTATATCAATGATTCCTAGGTGTTTCGATTATAATTTTTATGCTAGGTCTAAACTATGTAGGTATAAAATCAGGTAAAAATGCAAGCGACGCGACGGGAGACAATTTGGTGTTGATAAAACCATGAGCGGGAGAGAACTCGGTGGTGACGTCCCTTATCAATACCTCACGAGGTATGAGTGTACCCCGGACATAATGGACAGAGAAAAAAAACTTCCCTGAAGGGGATCGAACCCAAGTCATCATGCGTGCAAGCCTAGAATGCTACCCACTTGGCCAAAGTCACTACATTAGGTATTTAAGCAAATGAAAACTATAAAATTATCATTTTTATATAAGAATCGGCCTTTTATATGGAAATCTTTTAAATCTCTAACTAATGAAAGGCAATGCCTTCAGTGTATAGTAAAGTTAGGTAAAATACATAGAAGGCCATGCCTCAGGAATATAGTACGGTTAGGGATAATACATAGAAGGCAATGCCTCGGGTTTATAGTAGAGTTAGGTAAATATATAGGCCATGCCTTGGGTTTATCATAGGGTTAGGAAAAATACATAGAAGGCCATGCCTCAGGTCTATATCAATGATTCCTAGGTGTTTCGATTATAATTTTTATGCTAGGTCTAAACTATGTAGGTATAAAATCAGGTAAAAATGCAAGCGACGCGACGGGAGACAATTTGGTGTTGATAAAACCATGAGCGGGAGAGAACTCGGTGGTGACGTCCCTTATCAATACCTCACGAGGTATGAGTGTACCCCGGACATAATGGACAGAGAAAAAAAACTTCCCTGAAGGGGATCGAACCCAAGTCATCATGCGTGCAAGCCTAGAATGCTACCCACTTGGCCAAAGTCACTACTTTGTCACAATTTTTAGTGAGTAGCATCGATATTATGAGAGCTAATTCATCATCATATAACCGACCTCAGTAGCTTGATGGATAAGGCGGCGGACTTGTAACCTGGAGGTCGGTGGTTCAAGTCCCGGTTTCAGCGTAGATTTAGTAAAGCGAGTTTGAGTAGTTGTGATATCACGAAAGTGATTAACACAAATATGATAACTTTTTAATTCATCATATTTTATCTCCATCCAACCATGATTGTCCAAAATCAATCTCGTAATGCCGCCACAGGTCATTGCCCAATTCTGCAACTACTAAATTTTTCCTCGCGAGGGTAATAGGGTCGTCATGAAGATCAAATATAAAGATCGGAAAAACAAAACAACGTTAAGCCCAAATTGAAAATATAGAGCTAAAAAAATTCGTCCCCGCCTAGATTCGAACCCATGCTGACTGGGTGGGAGGTCGAGCATGCTATCAATGGACAAAGCTATCTTCTAAAGAAACGGACGGAAAATGAACTAAATTAATACTTGGAAACTTGAACATTAAAATTTTGCAGTGAGAGAGCGAGGTCATCTCGAAAAATACATACTGGCCAAGATCTGACCACTAAGCTAAGGATTCGAAGGTACCTACCCGCCAAAGAAAATGAAAAGGGGACCAGGTGCCACCCAGTGGACCGGATGAAGGAATAAAATCAATAAATTTGGTATCTGCTCATAAAGATCTTTCATTTGATACCACTTAAGATTAGTATTATCCTTCAATTCCCGATTTGGGCTCCCAAAACCCGAGGCCGCCCAAATGGGCCGCCCGCTTATAATTTAGAATTTTTTTTTGGTCCGGGCTCATCTCCATTATATCTTGATCACTTTAGACACCTCACTTAATCTTAAGTGCCAAGTTAAAGACACGAAGTCGGGTCTCAAAGGATCCGTATGAAAAAAAAAAACAGAAAAAAAAAAAAATTATGAATCTTTTCATGTCTTTCACGATTGTTGGGGGGTCTCGAAAATAAGGTTCCCGGTGGCCTAGGAAGTCAAACAAAGAGTCAAATCAACTTATTTTTCAACGTAGAGCCCATTTCTGCAATAAAAATCGCGATTTTTGAAATTCATGTTGCACTTTTCGCTGGCTGAAAGTACATGAAATGCATGGGAACTATGTTTTCCGTAACCTTACACTCTGCCGGGCTGTCTCTTTCTTTGTATAGGCGTTCTTCACACCTCGGCCGAGGTGTTTGATTCAAAAGAAGTTACAGCCAGCCTCCGTGGCGTAACGGTTGTGACTACTGCCCGTAGTCCAGAGATCCTGAGTTTGATCCCCGGTCGGAGCAGAAATTCTGTTCCCTCCGTACAGGTGAGGCTGGCATTTCCGGCCCTACCCAGACTGTGTGAGGTTAATGTGGTTGGCTGGTACGATTCCCAGCGAATGGAGGGTGGAACCCCCCTCCTAATCCAGGACGTTAAATCAAATAAAATCGTTGGCGTTAGGAAGGGCATCCAGCCGTAAAAATGTGCCAAAACCAACCAACCTCAACCATGAGGTTGAACAACGTCGACCCTGCTTGAGTGGGATAAGACAAAGTAAAAGAAGGAGAAAGTGGACGTTACAAGGATGAATGTTAAATATGTAGCATGATAAGAGAACGATAAAAGAGCAGACTTGGGGGGTCCAATAAAATTATCAAACAGGATTCAGTATTTCAATGCCAGGCCCTCCCTCAAGTCGTAGTTTCAACCAATCACAGTGCACTTAATAGTGGTAAACATAGGTCGCGTTTATTGCCTAAGGCAATCTCTACCATCCAACCTATATGTAGAGGTTGACTTAAAGTACAATCTGGCTCATTCTAAATTTAATCCTGTTTTTACGATTCGACCACGTAAAATTATAACGTAAAATTATAACAGTCTACCACTATACCTAAATGATACCAAAAGAATCAGAAAAAATGACAAGTAAGAATAATAGGGTTGTTGGCAATAACAAATTTTCTATGGTGGGGTGAAAATAATAATAAAAAAAGAACCGAGATGAATAATGTTCACTTGAGCAATTTCTCATTTCAGGCTAATATACCAGACAGATTGTTAGCCTCAGGCAATTTTCAGCAATATTATTAGACGTAGAATATTATTAGTTTAGATGTTCATTTTTCATAGAATACCCAATTACCCATGATCATCAGATGTTAACAAGCAGTCTACTTGTAGTACTTGTCGCCAATTAATGAGGTCTATTTGTTAAATCGACTTTTTATAAGAACTGAAAACCTTTCATTACATTGCTCAATCGATAAGAAGAAAAAAAAAATATTCAAAATTTGGTTAAAATATTTCTCAGTTTGTATGAGATACTTTCCGGTGCGCACTTGTCGACCCAGCACCCAAATGGGTGCACTAAAACTAGTCATATCTATTCTAATTCTATTAAAAATAGAATCTATTATGAATAGAATTATAATAGATTTCAGACTAGTTTTAGTGTACCCAACTTGTTAACACATGTATGTATTAAAACAATAAAATGATGATGATGGGAATTATCGTGTCATTTCTCGCCCATCAGAGAGTAGGCATATTACCTGATGAACAAGTTACAACACAAAACACAAGATGAAGAAAATAAAAACACACACACATACACACACACCGACACACACCCCAAAACGGAGCAGAGGTAAGTAGGTACCTTTCATAAACAGACAGCGTATTAAAATACCCTTTAATTGATATGAATAAACTTACAATTTTCGCATCATCATGAAATTACTACGCTTCACTTAACTGTATAATACGTTCCATATAATACTGCCGTTTCTTTTTATTGACATATTCGGGAGTCGCTGAGCTGAGGAGATAAAACTAAGTTCCAACCTTGGGAGTTGTGAGATTACGACGAACTGGAGATTTATATGATTACAGGGTAAGTATAAACACAGGTTGTACCTATCCACGAAACTTTTCAAATAAAATAAAAAAAAAGTTAAAAAAGTTATCATATCTGTGTTAATCACTTACGTGATATCACAACTACTCAAACTCGCTTTACTAAATCCACGCTGAAACCGTGACTTGAACCACCGACCTCCAGGTTACAAGTCCATCGCCTTACCGTTCAAGCTACTGAGGTCGGTTCTCAAATAAAATACTTTTGATATAGATATTACCTCTTAAGGTGGTGGAGTACCCTTTACAATGTGTTCCTCTGAATAAAATAAGAAAATTAATTCCTTAAAGATGTTGATGAAAAGACAAGAAGTGCTGTGAAGGAAATTCTGAATTCACCAATGGATACACCAAATGGGATGATTTACGGCGCAAAATGCTTCCGTGGACTTGGTATTACAAAAGCAGAATGGGAAGCATCTCTTGAAATATAAATATTTCGAGAAAATTAATTTCCTCTAACATCCCTTTACTACAAACTCTAAGAAACCGCGAGGAAGAAATATCCAGTGCGTGTGCGAAACTTCATGTTGACCTTACGCAGAAAGTTAGAGACATGTGTCACACTCTCCGTCAACGAGATTTTGAAGAAGGATCTATTTTGGAAAGTCGTACTAAAAAAAGTCAGGTGACAGATGTGTCACACGGTCGAGAAGTTCTCAAATATATACTTTAGGTACACTTCAAACGCCCAGATTCCAGTACATTACTCTAACCTAGGAATCCCAGGATGCCAGAGAAGTACAGACCGATATAAACAGAATTAGCGTCCTGAAATTCAGGATATAATTATGTAGGTAGGTACTTACCTATAGATAAGTAATGTGATACCAAGACGGTTTTTTAAGCTCGGCTCACATGGAATTATATGAATTACCCACAATAACATCACCGAGGGTTGCCCCAAAATGAGGACAAAAAATAGGGGACGATAATTTTGGGACAAAAATAGGGATTTTGAAGATTTTTGGCTGATTTAATATTTGTATTTTCATTTGTTGAATCATGTGGCTAGGTGTATTTTTCTTTTTATATTCTATTTTTACCAGTTTTAAGACATTTTACACATCAACCTTTCACAGAAGTCTTTCAGGCGCCTCAAATGACAGTAATTTTATTGGTGTTGTGGATCGATTTTCAAGAAATGCTTTTTACATTCAGATGTGACGGTGGTTCCACCCCATATGATATTATGTTTCAGTTCTGGGCACACACTTATCACAAAGGTGTAAATACAATCTCATACCACCCTTTCTGTACATTTCTCACGATGCCTGCCTTTGTTTAAGATTTATTTACTGAGTGTACAAACATAAACACAAGAGAGGAACAGAGAGGGAAGAGGGGACGACAGAGAGGGAATGAAAATGAGGATAAGAGTAAGATGGAATACTGGATTATCTGAAAGAAATGGAAAAGTACGGAGAAAGAAGGAGAGTAGAAAGAGTGAAGGGGCTCTTGCTTGTAAGTAGAGTATTAGAAGAGAATGCGCAAAAAGGAGGTAGGAGAGAGAGAAGAAGTGTGATATTTTGAGAAAGGAGGACGGAGGAGGTCACCCAAAGAAGAAGTAGGAGAAAAGATGTTGAGAACTTAAAGAGAGAAATTAAGTCGCTTTCATGTGAATTATATCTTCGCAACAGTTAAGAAAACATATCTTGATGAAAACCCAAGAATTTGATAAAGAAATAACATGAAAACAGAAGAAGATGGGAGAGAAAAAGATTTTCATGTTGAAAGGAAGAGAGAAATGAGGTGTGTGTGTCTGGAGGACAGAGGGGAGAAGAAGACTTGACCTTGCTATTGATTACACTTTTTATCACGGGAGGTTCTCTACTGAAGCTGAAAACACAATTACTAATACTATAAACCACTCGAACGAAACCTGATGGTCTCTCTCGTGTAATATGATCAATAAAGAAACTGCCCAATTCACCACAATAACACAACTTACCTCAGTAAGGTCTCCGCTTCAGGCAGCCAATGTTGTACTGGGAGTTTTCCTCGGATCCTGCGAAGCTCATAATTGTATCTTCCTCTGAAATACAGCTCTCCGTCAAAGTCCACACAAGTGGCAGAGCCCGCTAGTTTTTCTATGAGGCTATATCTACCGTGTTTGAACCCGAGGCGATCAGGATTTGCTGCAGTTTCTGAGAAATAACACATTGTCCGAAAATAATAATAACAAATTATTGAGTGTTGAAATTTAATTGTTGAGATCTGAGCGAACAAGTAAGTATCTAGTGACAGTAGTGACTGCTCAAACTTTGTGTTGAGGAAGGCTACTACAAACTATTAATTCGATTGGTTCACAAGAAATGCTGATCCATCCACTGATCTAATTTGGTTCTCATCAATGTTTCCATTGTTAGGTTCTTGTGAATGTATTCTCATGAATTGGTTGTTAAAAAATTCGCTAATAATCAAATGATTATTCAGCTAATTTCATTTGCTTCAAAATAAATGCTGAATTATTAATTTGAAAACCAGAGGAGGAATCACAACTCGTAACACTGGTACTTACAATACTTTACTGTGTGAACTACAATAAAGGCTCATCAAAATAGAGGTTGAAAAAAGTTCAACCCATTAAAGGTTGTGATGTAGGTACCCCTTGAGTATTCAAGTACCTATTCATTAATCAGTATTTTATAACCTATTCAATAATCGAGGGGAAAAAACCATATTTTTGAGTAACTTGGATTTAATAATTGTACGCGAGCCTGTAATACAAAATAGACTGGTAATCTATTCTTGGCAAAATCTTATTAAATCTTAAAGTTTTAAACATGGAGTGGCATTTAAATAAAAGAAGTCTTGAAACTTCTCAACAATAATAATTGTATTGTTCTCCTAGTTCCTAGTGCATAAAAGAAAACTTCATTCAGAGCGTCTTTTCCAAGTACCTCCAAAAGAAAGCCGCATTGCGGTCACTCCGTAAAACTTGGGTTGATTCAAAACTTGCCCAGAATTCCAGGAATGCCTGCCTGCATTTCAATCTGCCTTAACCACATGTTGAAGAGCGGGAGAAACGTTGAATGCGCCAACTTAATTAAAATACAGCATGAATCAAGAGATTAACTGTTTGTGCAGATAAAATGTTTTGATAAGACTCCCTGATTTGGAATTTTTTCTCCGTTTTCAATTTATTGGAATTAAGGCAGCATTACATTGTTTTTCCATCACGATTTTAAACCAGGGTATTTAATTTTTAATGTATTTCATTCAAATGGATTTGAAACAGTTTGGGACTGTGGTTGGATTTGTCTCCATCAACTTCTACTCTACATACATACAAGTAGATGATACGAGATTATGTGGCCCGGAGTTTACCAGGATACAGTCCAACAAAGATTACTCAAATTAATTAAAACTGATGATAGTGATGTTGTAGATTAATGGGACAGTAACTTGTTTTACATCAGAAATTGAAATTTGTCAACAACAAAAAAACTTCCGTTTGTTCTGTAGGGGGCTTTCAGAGATTTTTTTAAAATTCCAAATAGGACGCCATGGGCAAAAAACATAATGGTGACAAAAACCGGGTCCCAGCTAGTATTCTTATAAATACGTAGATAATTTTTTATTGACTGAATTTCAAACATTATTCTAAAAACGATTTCTCATATTCTTTTGTTCCAGGTATGTTTAACCACTCAATGTGAGAAAATTTTCAAAATTAGGTAAGTTTCAACAGATATCTTAACAGTGTATAAAGTAAGTTACACATAAAATAAATGGAAGAGTTAATAGGTACTGAGGGATTCCTAAGCTGTTGCACGTTTTAATAGCTATAACATATTACATATCTACCTGGCATTTTTGAGTTGTGCATTTCAGAAGATTTTCATCCCAAGGGAGGATGACTGATTCAACTTTTGGTTTAGCAATACTTTCCAAGTTCTTCTCCATTGTTTATTGGAAAGCTCATAAGCTGCCTCCAGAATATCTTGAGCAACAGTCCCCGCTGAAGGAAAACGAAATGAGCTTCATTAAATGTCTATTCATAACCGATTAAATTTTACAATTTAGTAGTTTTTCATTTGATTTGAGTGTTGCGATCGGAAAATGATAAACCTTATTTGAACTCGGAATGTTATGAAACATTATTTTTTTTCAAACCCTAGATACTAAGCCTGGAAAATAATAACCAAAAAAATCAAATTCAGAGGATAATTTTCAAGTGAATTGACGATTTGGCTTTCGTTGTTTTGTGTGTCTCTTCCACGATAACTCCCGAACGCATGCTTCAAAATAGTGTTGAATTATGATTTGTGTATTATATGAATTAATGGCTCTTGAAATTTGGCAGAGTGAATTAAACTACAGATTTTGAAACCCATCGAGTGAGTACTGAATGAAAGGTCATGTAGTCCAATTGCTTGATATGTCATATTAGATCATTATTTTTTAGAATCTGAGAGAGGTTATTTACATAACAAAAGTAGTACTATTTTTTTTTTTCATATTTAGATCCAAGGAGACTTTTACTAACTATATGGTACCTAGTCTTTCAAAGGGACCCTGATTCTGGTCCGTCCAGTAAAGTTGGATCTGGTCAAGATGGGACACTAGCTGGTTGACGCAGAGCACATACAAGTGGAGGTTGGGTGAGTAGTCTTTCTTATGTTGTAGCCTCCAATGTACAACTCATTGTCCCATATCACATCTGATAATCAGATACGAGATTATCACAAATTTCCATTTATGTAGGCCTTCTCAAACAAGTCTTATATTATAATAGACCCTACAATCCGATTCGAGAACAACAATTTAAATTAAGACATTGAAATACACGAAGAAAAAAGTAACATATATGTATGGCTCTTGCATTGACTCACTTAACCAAAATTATGAGAAAGAATTTGGGAAAAGAGATTTTGACACGTTCAACCACACTATGTTGTTGTAACCAGTGGGCTACAGCTGGGGGTGTGATGGGTCTCCTGCCAACGTAAGTGGAAAAGGCTCGTTCTGAACCACATATTTCTATGTGCGATCAATCATCGTGAAATTGTCGTTTTCGTTGATGTATAATTATTTGAATGTTAAAAGTTCTGAAAGGGCATTATTGATATGTGTTTTATGAACATGAATTATAGCTAAAGCTGGTCTTTGTTTTCAAAATTTACCTAAACATCAAGTTGATTTTATCCTCCATGTTGTGATTAAATTAAAGATCTCCTTCAAAGTTCCTCGACCTGGCCTGAGACAAAGAAACTTATTCTTTGACATACAAAACAATATTTCACCAAAATCCCCCATCACATCGTCCATGAACACATTCAATAACTTCGACATAAAACCTGATTTTTCCTTAAACTACAACGAATTCACAGATTTTCTGAACTCTCAATAGCAGAACCTAATTTAAAAATGAAATATCCATTACTACATTTTAAATAGGTAGGTACATAGAATTTATCAATCTATACATATAATATTTATCTTTATGTACTTAGTTATAAGAATTAGTTTTATGAAAATTATTATCCTATTGTATCGATTAATCAAACCTATATGTATATTTATGCTAGTATTGTTACATTTAATAATTCCTTTATTATTTGTAATGTTGCATATCTTAATAAAAAAAAAATTAACTTACCTCTGTACGTGCAGATCATGATATTGATTTCCTATCGTAAATCTATTCTGGCAAAATAGCTCCTTGGTTTATTGGTTTGATTTCACCCTCTTTCACTTCACTGTTCCATTTGGGAATGATAAAACTACAGAAATTTTCTAAAGAAGGAGTAGTATCGAGTATTCCGACGGAAAAGCTTGTACTAAGGTAAACAGGGATCACAAATTCCCAGAGGAAGGAAGTACTAGCAAGTTCCACGAAAAATAATTCGCCCTAACTCCTGAAAAGTTTCACAATAAAGTTGTTTACATCCAGTAATTCTTGGAAAAAAAGTTGGATCCTGCCAGAGCACGTCCAGTGAGTTTACCCGGCTCTCGAGCTTGAGTTTAGTGAGTAAACCCCATTTTCAAATTTAGACATTGGAAAATAAAATTATCACCATGCAAAATTATTATGTTTACTGTGTAGTATAAAGCATTGGATGATGTATTAAAATACGAGTATGTATTAAATAGTCTATTTTAGATATACTATCAAGCTAGAAAATGTATTGCTTCTTTATAGTGTTAGTGTTATTTTAAAAGCATAAATATTTATAAAAGATTTTTTTTTTTTTTCTACACCTATTTAGTTTTGCATTCCGGCGGGCCAACATAAATAACCTAACGATAGGGGGTCTGTTATAGTCAGTTCAGTGTTGATTGTTGCTACATATTTGAAGTAATAACATTGTTGTGTTTACAGACCGATATTGTTTTAAAGCTGAATAATTAAAATACTACGAGTATTATAGAAAATACGAAAGGCCAAAGTAAACAAGCAGAAAATCCTTATAATATATATTTTCTAATTTTAATCTAGAATCTACGAGTATACGTTCATTCAAAATATTTCATATTTACATTTTCATCTTACCTGGACAACTGACGCTTGAAGGCAAAGATAATTTTCATTTACAAATAAAAAATGCAGAGTAAAAAAAATTACTTCATCCACTCGGGAAGAGGTCCCAGAGCTACTATAATACTTAGCGATGAAAAAAGAGAAATGTTTGAGCACAGAAGTTCCTTATTGATTAACCTTGGTGCCTGGCGGAGACGTTATTTTTTCCTTCTACTGCTAAGATAGCGACGTGATGTTTTGTCATGACCTAGGTCTCCTGTCGTCCTCCGTGGAGTTCTGTGTTGCATTCAAATGACTGTTGCAATGGCGACATAGTGGAAGATATTGAGGATGTCGACAGAAAGTGTGAAAATATGTCTAAAACTAAAGGTGCATTCACGAAGAATTACGAGATGGTACCTATTCTAGAGAAAAGAAAAACAACTTTTAATCGTATTTTTTTACAATTCGCATTCGTTATATTCCAAATATGTTAATTTGTTCAATGTCATTTTTTTTCAAGATCTGTATTATTGTAAATTTAATTTTGTCTTACTTTTATAACTCTTTAACAGGTCTGAAATCTCCTGAAATTTCATCTGATTTGCTAGCTCTAGAGGAGTTTGTCCAAATTTGTTTTTGGTTTTTTCATCAACATTTTGAGATAAAAGAAACTCTACACTCTCTTATTGTTGTTTAATACTGCTGTATGGAGGGGGGTTTGACCCAGAGAGTCTACCTGATCCAGACTGGCTCCTGCCAGGAGATAGGACTTGAGTCTGTTCTTCATATTCCCGGCTGATGCGTTTGTCAACACATCTCCTATAAACGTTGGATCGTTTGTCAGGTGAGCTCCACACTGCCTCAATAGTTTGATTATATCATGCTGGTCAGAAATGACAGCTTCGTGTAGTGGACTCATGTCGTAGTTGTCCCTTGCATGAACACTCACCCCAAATTCTAAACAGTACTTTACAACCTCCATCTGTCCCGCACTGCACGCCCAGTGCAGGATATTCCTCCTGTCAAAGTCAGTCATGGAAAGATCCGCTCCATACTTCTGCATCTCCTTGATCTTATGAACATCTCCCTCGTGCACTGCAGACTGAAGAAGAGCAGGATATAGTATTTTATTTAACTTGCTCAACTCTTCTTGTCCAGAAATGTGTAAGGTCTTGGCGACAGCTGAAGCTAGATCAAAGTCTTGAGTATGAACCATGTCAGTTGACAGCTCTCCCCTAATATTCGAAGTCATCATTTCTTTCTTTTGCTTCAAACTCAGTTCTGTTTTGGAGAGCACATAAGATAGTTTCGTCAGAGCTGCTTCTGCTGTCATGTCACTACCGCTGATGACTCCGACGTCACTTAGAATCTTGCCTGTTTCATAGGCGTGAAATGTGCCGCCGCGACTACACTGCGAACAGTTGACTATGATCACATTTCTATCACACGCTATTCTGAGTTCCTCTACAAGATCTGACCTATTGCTTGGAAAATTTCCGGATCCATAAGTTAGGAGAACAACACCTTCCATAGGCAACTGTAAAAAATTTCGTATGGTGTAATACTGTATATCCGGGTAGATCCTCAATATTCCAACATTGTGGTTGAGTTTTGATTGTATACAGAACTTTTTAATATCAGAAGATCGAAAAATAGACTTTGTATTCACATCAATTGCCAAGCCAACCTTAGCTAGAGGAGGGTAATTCGGAGAATCGAAAGCATCAAATTCTTGCACACTTATCTTGACAGTTCTGTTACCTCGGATGAGTTTGTTATTGAAGTACACTGTTACTTCTGGAATGTTATAATTTCCTGCTAGAATAAGAGCCCCTATGAAATTATGAATCCCATCGCTCCTGATTTGATACATAGATATCTGAGATCCCGTGACAATGACTGGCTTGCCCAAGTTCTCCAAAATGAAAGACAGAGCAGAAGCGGTGTAACTTAAAGTATCTGTTCCGTGGAGAATAACAAAGCCGTCGAAACTTTCATAGTACGCCATAATATCATTGGCTATCTTCACCCAGTCAGCAATCCTCATGTTACTAGAGTCCAGCGTAGGGACGTACTCCACCACTTTGTAGACAACTCGTCTCGAATTTTGCACTCTGGGCAGCACTAAAAGGCTCACCTCCTCAGATTTATTGAGGACGTACTGTCTGTCGTATAGAAGTGGGTTCTCTTTCAGCATTTCCACAAGATCTTTGGATGACGGTGCCAGGACCCCTCTCCCGTTGTCCTCCATGCCTATGGTTCCTCCTGTGTAGATCACCAGGACTCTGCTCTCCAGACGTTCCTCTGAACTTATCAACGTCAGGGAGACTCTATGATCACTGTCAACATGCGGAGACTGTTCACCTATTTTGCTATACGATCCCTTCAAATTTAGGGAGGTTTGATTATTACTATTTACATTTGAGAAGTTGTCATAGCTTTTCGTAATGTTAGGTTTGAAAGAACCTCAATGTTACTATCGGAAAATTTATCGATATCGCTTTATTATCAATTGATGTGAAGGAATTGTCATCTAGTCCCGCACACTCATGATTTTATTTTAGTTAGTATACAAAACTATTATAGATTTATGAATGTTAATTTATATTTTTTTTTTGCTATTTTTCTAAAACTCACTTTTTAACTGTCTTTTTTATTTTGGGCACAACACTTTTTACTTCATTATATTAAATAGCTTTATTACAAAAAAAAATATGTCTCAAGGATTTTTTCGGTACGCGATTGAGTGTTGTCGTTTAGAGGTAATTATTGGCTCAAGGCTCATTAGTCATTAGCCTTAATCTGATAAGAGTATAATCATTATGTCATCAGTGCAATTATTAACAATTATTAAATGTAGTCTTTTAATGTGCTATCAGTAATAATCCAGTGTGCAAAATTTATTATTTTTCAATTTGGGTCGCTGAAATAATGATCTTTCAATTTAACTTGATTTTTATATTTATGGAATGTCTTTGTAAAAAACGTCTAGGAATAAAATATTGTAAAATGTAATGTTATCATGATGCTACTTGCTGTGATATGCTTCTCTTTGATCTATCGCGAATCTCCCCGGAAGAGAAAATAAACATTAACTAGTTACTTGTGTGCTAGTTTTTAACTGAAGAAAAATATAGTTCACGTCCTATCAAGTCTTGGTAATGCACTTTTCAAAACGAGTTACAAAGTAGTTTTCTAATTAGTTTTTTTTGTTTGTTGAAAAGTGTCTTTTTGAAATTATTAATTTTTACCCCTGTAGCCTCTTACACTACAAGCACGAGCATCTTACAGAAAGATTAAAGACCGTAATTAATGACTTTTGTATAAAAATTGAAGCAAAAAGTGTTTATAAAATTATTCTCTTTGAACTCTTAGATGATTTTTTGCACTTAGAAACAGTTTTTTTTTATATATAAATACTAGTTACCCTTTGAGGACTCAGCTAGTTACCTTTTCATAGGAGCTGCCATGTTTGTAATTACTGAATTTGGACTCTGAGAGACACAGAGTGATAATGATAACTTGATAACTATTGCTGAAATATAAAATTAAAGACTAAAATTACCATGGATGGTAATTTGCCCGGTGGTTACTTTCCCTTAAAGGTCTATTATTATTGATATCTTATAATATATTATTTACCATATAATTTAACTTTCTAAATATAAACTTAACTCTAATGCTAACTCTGTTTACCTATCTATCTATTTCAGCACGTCTTAAAAAAAATTCTGTTACTCGTGTTACCGTTATGGGCTCAATGTCAATGATTGGAAAAGTGAAATATTAAACTTGAAATATATTAAATAAAATTATTATATTACCTATACTATTTTTTTAACAATCAAAACATTTACTTAAGATTCAAAGATCAAAGATGTTACTATCACCAGTACTCACTCTGTCATAGCTCGTTAAAAGTGTTCACAAATATTCAGGCAACAAGGGAGTACAAATAATCCAAGTCAAAGTAAAGTCAGAGGTTTTTTAAAACTTGAATGTAAATGAAAAATTCATTATCAATTCTCCCCGGTATTGGAAAGTAAAATGAGAATAAATATTTAAATGAGAAGTGAATTCAAATCAAGATTAAATTGCAAAAAGTTACTGGACTAAAAAACGTATTTTACCTGAAATGTATATAAATATTTCGTAGTTACCTTTTAGTGGGAGTAGGAAGTATACCTGTAGATTAGTCAATGCGTGGTAAAACTTTGGATTGTACTCAAATGTACTTGAATTTTTCTAAAGTCAGGCCTAAATTATTATGAATCAAAAACTACCAAAAAATAAAAGTATTTATGATCGTACTCCAACGAACATGAAGGAGCCTAATCCATACTCCAACCAAACGAAGGAGGCCTGGATCATACTCCAACAAACAGAATGAGGCTGGATCATACTCAACCAAACATGATGAGGCTGGATCATACTCCAACCGAAGAGAGGCTAGTCATATCCACCAAACAGAAGGAGGCTGGATCCATACTCAACCAAACTGAATGAGGCCTGGATCCATACTCCAACCAAACAGAGAGCCTGATCCATACTCAACCAACATGAGAGGCCTGGATCTATACTCCAACCAAACATGAAGGAGGCCTGGATCCATACTCCAACCAACATGAATGAGCCTGGATCTTACTCACCAAAATGAAGGAGGCTGGATCCATACCCAACAACATGAAGAACAGGCTTCGTCCGTATCTTTCCCATGTTGATGAGGCTAATACATTCCAAGACATTGTAATTGTAGTTCATTTACCTTTCAATATGATAAGCCAAATAAGTAAACAAATTGAACATTTACACTGTAGACAATAATAATAAGGACAATGAGGAAGATAAGGAAAGGGATGAGAGAGATTGGGTGGAGACAGAAAGTCAAGGAGATAAGAAGATATAAGGAGAATGGAGAGAGAAAGCGAGGGAGAGAGAAACAGAGAAATAGCAAAGATAATACTGTTCATTGATGTGGAGAAAAAAGGTTCAAATAGATTAAAAATAAAGCAAGGATAGAGATTGAAGCTCCTCTTTTAAAAATTGAAAATCAGGACTCCGCTGCCTCGTTTTTCTTTGCCCTACTTTTTGCTTCCTCGGAGTTCTAAGAAGAGGGAGTAGGGAACCCATCTTGGGTGATTTATTTAATATAATAAATATTGTTCCCGCTAGTAAACTTAAGGTGAAGTTGATCAACAAAAAAGAAGGTAAAGAGAATAATGGAGGTATTTTCTAACATCATTGCCTAGTAAGTAGTCTCTTATCGGTTATCGTAGGATCACCAAAGTTAAGCAACGTCCAGCGAGATGAATAGGCTCTTGCTATACACGCCATACCTGTCTTTAAAAGGTGCTTGGATGATATATACGAGTAATAATACAACATTAACGTGTTTTTTGGGGACGAGGTGCTTTCAATATCTGAATTCCTATCGAAGTGAGGACAAATGGAATCAAATCTTTTGTTTCCAGCTCCCGATGAAACATTGTGCTAACCATACTCCAAAGGACACAATTTTTTTTCCCCCCACCATCTCCTTGGGGCCCGTCTATTGTAAAAAACGCAAAGGACATTAATCATAAAAGACACAATTAGAGTCTGCTTTTCCTACGGTAACAGAAAACATCACACTATGCTATACACCTCCTCTCCCCACCTCTTCAGAATTTTGGAATAAAGGATTTCCAGAGGACTTGAGTAATTATTCTTTTTGTTTGAAAAAATCGTCGGAGCTGCCAGTGTATCAAGAAGAGGAAGAATACCATGATGTATAATTTGAAGAATTAATTTATTACTTCCGAATAATTTCTAATATTAGAAGTATTTTTTAAGGCTTTCTTTTTGAATTGTAGATTTTCATACCATTAAATCAGAAACTAATTATATCGAGCGATTTCGCCTATCATATAAAACTTGTATTGCTACTGCTCGTCTGTAGGATAACGAAACAAATACATGCATAAAATTTTAGGTGCCTATTTGTGTATGAACTGTATGTAAATGTATTCTATTTTTTCCAAAAGTTTTCATTTCAAATTTGAAAGCCAAGCAAGGGTATGCGTCTATGCGTAGGATGGGACTCAATTTATTATTTTCAGACTTCTCCCGTTAAGCCTGCTCAAGTGCTCACCTTGTGTATGTAATAGTCAAGTTATAAGTTCATCACTTCCCTCTCGAATTTAAAACTTTCAAAGTTTTTACTTGAGTAAAATACATAAAGTTAATGCAATCATATGGTCTGCTGAACTTTTGTTGTGTTCTTAATTTAAACGGTGTAGAAGATCCCTATGAAGTTTCCTAGGAGTGGAGGTAGGTACTCTAGAAGGGCGAGATTCATTAGCATACATAGCAAGGGGCGAAAATAATTTACGGTCTGTCTAAGAACAGCTGAAACAACTTTTTTCTTTCTCGTGGAAAAGTTTCACTGTTTCTTTCTTTTTTTAATTTTCTACCAGAGCGGATTTTGAGCGGAGTGGGCACTCATCCCAAGATGCGCGGTCCTTCAGTTGCTGCCTGACAAGCCAAAGTCTGAGCTCTGGATATTAAGATGTTAGTTGTGATTTATGACTCGAATTTATAAATTATGATTTCAATCGACCTCAGTTACCACAGCACCTCAATGATCAAAACTGGGGACTTGTACCTTGAGGTCTCTTATAATAATGTACTGGTAGGTAGATTTGTCTAAGAGGATAGCACTCTTCTGTCTATCACCTTATAGATGGTGAATTTTAGTCCCTTACAGGAAAATATTTCTGACGAAATTTTTGGAAAACGATATACACCTTTTACAAAATTATATTTTGTTTTGGTAAAAAAAAAACAATCATTTCCTCTTAATACTAGTGTGTCACAAAAACGTCATAACATCAAGTTAAACTTGTCATCAAACGCAATAAAGCATGATATTTCAGTTTTCATTAATCCTTTCAGAGCTTGATGGGAAGTGGGATGTTATTCCTGTATTATAATTATCTTATCTCATGAACAGCATTGCATCCCTGGCGACAGATCATTGGACTGTATCAAGAGTATGTGGAATGTATTGCAATACTGCAGTCAGTATTAAGAATGACGTTCCAGAACCGAGAGTGTAATTGCATACATATCTCTTGTTGAACTTCACAGATAAGGATGTGTTTTCTCTCCACTGCACAGTGCTCATTTCCAACTGTATAAACATGTGGAAGAGGAGGGAGGGAAAGAGGAGAGGAAGAGGAGTGAGGGGAAAGAAGTTAGGAGAGGAAAATGTACGACGGAAAAGCGGAAAATAAAGAGAAGTGTTGAAGGAAAAAGAAATGTAACAGTAAAGATATGAACACTATTAGTGTACTGATTACTGATACCTCAGTGGTTTGGCATTTTCCTGCCATGCCAGGAAGACCTCAGGTTTGAAACAATAATAATTTGTATTCGAAATTTGGCTAGGGAAATAGTTGTGAGGGATACCTTTCTGTAATCTTGTTTCGATCATCAGTATATAAATAGGACGTGTTGTGTAAGCTGTGTCTCTTCTCACATGAGAGAGGTAGACATAATTATATGAGATAGGTAATCTGCCATACAGATCACATGCATCTAAAGTGGATTTGTTTTATTATGTCTCTCAAATGGCTCTGATAAACTGGAAAAATAGAACAGAGCAGTATAAATAGATTAAGGGAAAAGAGACAAACTGAAGAGTCAGAAGAGGACGAGGTGAAAGAGAACCCAGCAGACAGAAAGGGTTAATAGCAAGGAATACTTGATTTTTCAGTCCTTAAAGGTTACTCTTGGTATCTAAATGTGCTGCAAGGATTTTCGGAATACTAATTGAACATTTGTCACTTTTGATTGCTGCAAAGTGCTGATTGCTGCAAATATGTATAAAATAGTACATGGTATAGTAAGAGTCCGTATTATGAAACAGGATTAGTAAATCTAAGCCGAACCTTAGATTTTATAAGCTGAGCAATAGATTTTCGAAGACTGGCTACATCTCCGTTACGCCACAGTGGTAATATACAGCCACAAAGGCCAGGCTTAGATATGACCTCTACAGTTTTTGTCAAGGTGAAAGTTAAGGAATAGTGTCCACTAAGATTAACTAATCCTGTTTCTTTTTTATTAAAACACTTTTATATGTATACGAGTATCTAGGATTTAAATTTTGTAAAAGTGTTTCAAAATTCGAATCCTAGACATATAAAAGTGTTTCAATAATAAATTTACATTAGGATGTCTAATAAAAACACCAAGTTCAAATAATCCTGTTTCACAATTCGGCCGTAAGAATGCATGAATCTTTGCCTTGCTGGCCTCGTACATGGAAATGTTTGTTTTTTCATACCACGTTTATGATCTGTACTGAATAATTCGAATAAATTCTTTCTTGTTTCTTTTCTCCCTTCTCTCCCACTTCCTGTTTCTTAAAAAAAAATCAGGATGGATGACTGAATAAGCGCAACAGCAGTAAAGTTCAAAGAAAAATGAGTAAACTCCTGAGGTAAACATTTTCTTTCCTCCTCTGGTTATTCCTTGTTTTTCTTCTTCCTCCTCCGCCCATAGCCTCTCCATTTTCTCTCCTCCTCCTTCTCTCCTGCAGTGTTCCTCTCATTTAACCCAGATTTTCTCTTATTTTGACTTCCAGCTACATCTTCCTTTTCTGAAGCACTCTTCTTTTCATGTGTCGTTATTCCAAAAAAAAATCTACTCATCGTCTATGTTGTAATCGTCTGAACTCGAATTTTTTTTCCAACGAACTAACTCTTAAAGCGAGACAGTTCAGTGATCACGAAGAAAGTGATGTGGAACCTATTTTTTAAAGTAAACTCTATGTTTTTTTTTTTGTGGAAAACTAAGGAAATTCTCACATGTAAAATCTCAAATACTAGTTCAGTCAAAATGTCAAAATGAAAGTGGATTTCTTGAAATTTCAATTTGTTTCAGTATTAAAGGCAGGTTTGTAATTTCGTTTCTTGTGATAACATATTTAATTAGAGAACTGTCGCAATTATGTATTTATAGTTTATATCATAGGAAAATCGAGGTACGAGAAAAAAAAACTGAACTAATTTAGATATAACTATTTTCGGAATAATATGTAATAAGGTAGTAGATTAAAATTAAACGTAAAATTTCTGGCTTTCTAAACACACCATCATAGAAAGTTATGTCTTCTATAATTTATTATATCTTTATTTTTATTAAGTAGACGTAAATAACTAAATTAAAAATCCACTCATATCTCTTGAGGAAAAATGAGTAGCTATCAAGAAAAAATATCAAGGAAGTTCATATCAAATATTTAACTGAATCAGATATTATTTAAAAGAAAACCACCTCTAGCTAGCTATCAATATATTAAATTATAATGTTTATTAGATACATATATCTGTACACAATATACAATTAAGAAATCAATTACTTAATTTCAAGTTCACTTCATTAAAACTAACAGACGTACTTTTATGCCCAGTCCCCAAAATATATTCTAGAATACCTACTTTGGCACCATTCGTTGTGACTTCAAATCTTTTAGAGGAATTTCCCCTCATTGATCCTTGGTTTCAGAATTTCTACAACAGGTCTCAACTTATCCCTTCAAGTGGTCTCTTGGTGCCGGAGTATTACTCGTCTGGTCCTGACCACAACCGCCACATCCCGCCGGTTTCTTCGTGCAGTGACAGTCGTGTCCAGCCTTCAGACACGCCTGGGTGTCCTCTTCCGTAGCACACTGGCAGTTGCTCGGATCACAAGCTCCGATATCTTTCCCATGGACCATTTTGTAGTAGTGTCTCTTCCAGAAGTGCAGCGTGAACACACGCTTGATGCCTTTGAAACATTTCATGAAGGGACATTTTGATTGGGCGACACAGGTGTTGTTGTTACCGTTGGTAGAGGCTTCGTCGGCAGAGCTCAAGGCAACACTGACGGACAGCAAGAGACACGCGACCGCAAGGATAGGCAGCTTCATCGAAAGGGATCACAAGAATACTTCCTGTCACAAAAAGATTATCAAAAACTCTTCTCTTCTCGATTAAGAACTATAAAACTGCAGAGAAATTTACAACACCAGAGAACTTTTTATATTTTCAACTATAAAATTTCACAATCCACTGTTTGCCGAATGTTCATAACAAGTTGCTCAGCGTATGATAATATTCAAGCTAAAGACTTGGTACGACACTTGCGCTTATTTTGTTGGAGAAATCAGAATGGGAACTGATTGGACGTTATCATGACACAGAATCAACCTTAAGTCTGAGCTGTGTCCAGAATAAAGAGCTCAGACTAGACTTGCTTAAGCCGCGTTTTTCTGTTGGATTGAAAAAAACTCCAGGTTCGGTTTTTTCCAAATATTTCCATTTTCTTCCAAGATTAGCTTCCTCAACATTCGTGAAAAAAAAAGAAAAAATATGCGTTTCGGTACTTTTAAAGATAAACAATAGGAAAATGAAAACAAACTGGGAATAAAGAAATGGAAGCAAAAATTTTATAAATCCTTTTTGGTTCACCAAACTGGAAGAAGATTTTTCCTCCTTTCGTTTTTTTTCCAAAAAAAAATGACTTTCTTCCAATTCGTCCATTTTATTCCATTTGAATCAACTTTGGTTGAAAAGAAAAATACGGCTTTATATCACTCCAGAAATGAGGTGCAATAAGATTTTTTTTTACCTACTTTACCATTGTTAATCATATTTCTTTTTTTGGTCTGAGAAAGCCGTTTAAAGCTGAGATGTACTTGTGAATTTTTCACCCTAAACAACTCACGGGGGCTCCAATTCAACCCTCTGGCCTTCAAATACGCCACGCGGATGCCCGAATGTTGAAACGGCACAACAAATTTGAAAGACAAGTAGCCACCTATTAGTCACTTTGGCCTAGCGGTAGCATGCTCGGCTTGCTCTCCAGGTGACCAACTAAAAGTGAGGGTGCCAAATGTCTGTTTTTGCATGGTAGCTTATCCATAGCGTGTATAATTAAGAAGTGTGGAAACCACCCCCCGCCGGCCTACATCGTGGCGTCCTTAGCGCTAGTATCGCAAAGGAGTCTTCTCTCCTCGTCCCTCACAAGTTTTCTTCCCCCGTACCAAATGTAAACATAAACATAAATATATCAAATGTAAACATAAATAGACCGTGACCAAGTCAGGCTGGATGAGGTTAATTTGAGTAACTCTTTTGTGAGTTTCCAGTGAATGGCGGGTGAAATCCCCGTCGTGAAATAACCATGCGGTTGAAAGCGACGTTAAACCCAAAAAAGGCTTTGTTCATTTTGATGTAGCTACTTACCTAAGGTAGAAGACGTCTGTATATCTAGTCAACTTCTCAGTTTTCTGTTTATACTACAGTGTGTTATCGTGTTCCCTGTATGAGAACAAGAGATTCTAATAACTCCACTTTTTTCGCCGCCCCCACTCTTTCCCAGCCTTTATCGCCTATCATCAGAGCTCAAACACTATTTAACGAGCACCATAAAACTTTAGACCTTTCTTCTAACTTGAACTGTTTTAAAAAATTAATTGAAACTTTATTTTTAGCCTTAGACACTTAATTTTAAGAACTTAGTTATACGTATTATATTGTAAATTGTGAAAAATATCATTGAAAAGATATCACAATAAAACTTATTTGATTTGATTACAGTAGAATGCCGCTAACTCGAAATTCAAGGGTCAGAAGCGTCATTTTTAGTTATCGAGAGTTTCGAGTTATCGGAAATTCAAAAGGAGCGAAGTTCGGCAAGGGCCGAAGAATTCTTTTGAGAGCTACTATAAGCTAATTAATAGGTACTTGGATATTATTATTTTCTATTGAGAAATTCTCAGTAAATATATCAGGGTTAACATTTAGTTATATGATTTCACAACTTAAATCCTACTTTCCAAAATTCGCTCTGCGTGGGACTTGAACCACCGACCTGCAGGTTACGAGTACTCTGTCTCAGAGATCCAGCTACTGATATCAGTGAATTTCTCATGTGGGATTCCCAATTACCCAAGATCATTTTCAATGGAAAGTGTTGCAAAGCGTTGTGAAGGCTTTGGGGTTCCATCTCAGTGGCCTCGGCGTTTCAGTACTAAACAAATAATGTAAGAAGGGTTGATAAGCAAATATGTTTTATTTATTTATTAATAAAAAACACTGCCAATTATGGACACAATACTTCCTCGTGATTGGCAATTTTGAAATTTTATACTAAATCACTTGTATCTCCAGAACCGCTTAACCAATTGTGTTCAAATTTATTTTATGTAGTAGAATACTATTTTTCCTACATTCTAGGTTCTACAAAAAGTTCTATATCGGCAAGTCGTATACCTTATTTTTAACTTTTTTGTCCCAAATTTCGGGTTTTCTTAAATATCAGAGTTACATTATAATTAATTAAAAAGTAAATATAAATAAACTATGTAAAACAATAAATTGCATACACATACAAAATTTCATCAAAATCGGGTGTACCGTTCACGAGATATAAGCGTTTAAGTAAAAAGTTAGTGGTCAGGCGCATGGTCTCTTTCACCCAGAAACCGCTAGTACGAAATTGATTAATTTAAAATGGGACCATTACAGAAAAAATAGAAGGAAAAATAAATGTATACATATATCCATATAGATGTTGGCTATAATATAAAACGATCAATCGACTAGTACCTACCGACTACCGATAAAATAAAAAATTTTATAGCATTTATTATAAAAAAAGACAGTAATTCTAATTCTATTATATTTTTTAAAATGTATACTTTATTTAGTTACAATACATGTATATAACTATAAAATCCGTTTCTGAGCATCTTAGGAGGCCATGTAAGGCAAAGACATTGTAATGTAATGACAATGACCAATGTGGGTTGTGGTTATCGTTTACATTGATTTTTTGACATGACCTCATATCTGATAAACGTAGGTGTAGGTATATTTAACATTAAATGTAGTACTTATTATACAATGAATACTTAATGTTATAAAAATATATATTGTGATAAACGATTTCATAAACTTGAAGCTAAGGGATTTAGGGGCCTTGGAAAAAGAAAGTTTACTGAATTACCTTATGTATATTAAACTTGCAAACTAAATTTTACTCAAAATTTCTACTTATGAAGCCCCCAAACACATTGATTTACCTATTTTGACAACATTCGTGTTCAATCCTGAGGTACCCTCTTATTCGATATTCTATTGTTTTAACACCAATAAATAAGTCAGAGAAAGAGAAAAAGCTAATCAAGTAACCATCTTATCTAGCCTTATGCGTTCTTAGAGAAAATGCCTCTAAATAGTCTACAGAAAGAGAGAGAATCAGAAAAGGATTACTTAGTTGCTTGAGATTTTCTCCTCCGGGATTTTGGGTTTCCATAACAAGTCACGATTTATATAGAGGAAGTGTATATTTATTTAATATTCTCGTGTTAGCACACGTACATTTCGGCATCACCTCCTTGCAGTGACAGTCGTATCCCATCTTCAGACACGCCTTGGTGTCGTCCACTGTTGCACAGTTGCAGTACTTTGGGTTACAAGCTCCTATATCCTTCCTGTTAAAATCATGTATAACTTTCTCTTCCAGAAGTAGGGCCTGAACACTAGCTTCATGTGGAATAATATTTTGTGGTAGATTTCTTTTGATTTGTTGGTGATACTCGTACCATGGCTTCTACTCGTATCTTGGCTACCGCTAATAACGATAGTGGTGGTGTTAGTGGTAGTGCAGATCGTTTTGGTAATGATGGTTGTCGTATTAGTAATGCCGGTTTTATTGGTTGTGTCGGTTTTATTGGTAGTGTCGGGTTCATTGGTAGTGTCAGCTTTATTGGTAGTGTCGGGTTCATTGGTAGTGTCGGCTTCATTGGTAATGTCGGTTTTAGTGGTAGTGTCGGCTTATTGGTAGTGTCGGGTTCATTGGTAGTGTCGGGTTCATTGGTAGTGTCGGCTTTATTGGTAGTGTCGGGTTCATTGGTAGTGTCGGCTTTATTGGTAGTGTCGGTGTTATAGGTAGTGTCGGTTGTATTGTTTATGTCACTTTTATTTGTATTGGACTTGTTATTGGTAGTGTCGGTTTTATCGCTATTTGAGGTGTTTTTGGTATTGTCGTTGTTATTGGTAAGGTCGGTGTTATTGGCTGTGGATGTGTTATTGGTAGTGGCGGTGTTATTGGTAGTGTCGGTGTTATTGGCATTGGAGGTGTTATTGGCTGTGGATGTGTTATTGGTAGTGGCGATGTTATTTGTAGTGGCGGTGTTATTGGTACTGGCGGTGTTATTGGTAGTGGCGGTGTTATCGGCAGAGCTCAAGGCAACACTGATGGACAGCAAGAGACACGCAACCGCAAGGACAGACAGCCCCATCGCAGAGGTCACAGGAATACTTCCCGCCACAAAATGTTTTTTAAAAACCCACTCTTCTCGATTGGGAACTGTAGAATTACAAAAAACACAACTCCAGAGATTTGTATACTGGAGCTAATTTTTATTTCAATTATAAATGTTCACAAGTCACTGATTTCATATTGTTTATCACAATCTTACGAGCGTGCAATATAAAAGACGACATTTGTGGTTCTTGGATAAATGAGAATTGGAACTGATTGAACATTGTCATGACCAACCCTAAGTCTGAGCTGTGTCCAGAACAAAGAGCTCAAAGATTTTTGACCTACAGGTACGGAATCTGCACAACTGATGACGGGAATAGTATTGATAAGAGATTTAATATAATAATTATCCTCTTTGGTGACAGGCATTTAGTATTTTATATTATACTCAAATAAATAAAGAAAAATTTATGCATTAGGTTGGATTTACAACGTCCCTCCGCTACCTGGATTACCAGACTAACGCCTCAACCACTTGACTACCAATGCATGGTACATGGTACACAATATGGAGGAAATGAGATTTGTAATATTATTTTTTATTATTTTTTTACAACTTTTTTTGACTACAATTTAAATATTGACACTATAAAATAATGTCGATATTATATCAGTTGTAATAATCTGGATTTGCTCCTTCCCTTCTGGCTAGGCACTTTTGCGAATTGCGTAGCAACCAAATATCCGCGAAATTTGATTAGTATGCAAGAGCATACAGTACAGCACCCATATTGCGATTCAATCTCTTCAAAGTTTAAAATCGGAGGAATTTTATTATATATTTTTATACAAAAAAACCAACACAATACTATTCCGATATTACTTAATATCAGATATCCTTGGAAAAATGATCATTCAGTGTTTAAAACAACAAAACTAAGTGCGTCCTATACCCTCTACCTGCTGGCCAGTCCTGCCATCATTCAGCACCAGTCCATGCTAATGAATATTTTCTAAGTGCCGGGTCGAAACTCGACTGCTGGGTCCCAGCTCATATAGATTTAGCGTCACTTGATCAATTTCGACCAATCACAGAGCTCCAAATTGATCACGTGACTCTAAATCTACATAGGCTGGGACCCAGTAGTCGAATCTCGGCCCGCCCATAAATATTTTGTCCCATTAAATAAAATTATTTGTAGCATGAATTCAGCTTGAGGACAAAGAACGGAGTTCATGGGATTTCAGTTGTTGTTGCAAGTGTGGACCCATCTTAGATGAGTCACAGTCATTTGTTTAATTGTGTCTTCAGAGATTTGTTTTTCTTCTTAATTCCTGATTACGCAAATTAAATGAGGACAATAAAAGTCTTTTATTCTCATGTAATGCTTTCAAAGACCTTCTTTATTTTATTGTGACCCTTAACATAATTTTGCTTTTCTGGAAAGCGGGATTCCTCAATTGACACGCGTAACTCAAAATTGCCAAAATTGACTTGGGCCTTTCTGATTCTGGTCCTTTTGGAGATACAGGCGATTTAGTTCGCTAAATTTTCATTGACAAGACTATACAATGTGAATGATTCTCGAGGAAGTACGATATACGTATTTTTTTTACCTAACAGAGCACATGACACGATGAGATTTTTATAAAGAAAAAATATGAAATTTTAGTCATCCAAGTAAAAAGAGTGTTGAAAATCATCATTTCCCTTACTTAGAATTTTCAGGATAAAATTCATATAAATAGAGTAGTTGAACTTGATTTTTTTTTTATCACTGAATCACTGGAAAGCAAGTTCCCTGTTTCACTCACTTTTTCCATCTTCTGAAAGTTTAGCAAACTTTAAAATCTTAATACATTTTCTTGAGTGAAACAAGTTTGCAAGGAATGTTAAGAAAGGTATTACTACATACATTGCGTTGCAGCACGTGCATCATTCGACAAGTTTTTTCTTGTTGACGCTTCTCTGTTTGTTTATTTCATCAATAAAGAATTATTCTGGTCCCTCATGAAAATAAGTATTGCAGGAACAAAAAAATCGGTACTGGGAGGAGAAATAATGAGTACAAACCACTTTGTAGTACACATTTTCAAGTATACAGGGTGCCCCTGGAACAAATGCAAAATAATAATTGAAGGGTAGGTCCAGCTCCTCATGGACTGTCATTTAAGCCCAAGTTGCAGTGGGTTGGTGTTGTTGAAGTCTCCATCCTCCTCCATGTAATTAGGCTCAGAAAGGCTGCAACTTCTTTGCGATTGTTTCATAATTCTATCAACGGTGGTTGCGTTAGTTAAACAAGACGATGTATATCATTTTTTTGGGCTACGCATACATTGGTTGCGTTCATCTTTAATACTGGGATCAATCCCATGCCTAATTATATGAGTTGCAGTGGGTCATTCGTTTTGTTTTGTTAAAAAAAAATTCAGGCGTCAATTTTCTTCAAATTCTGCTTCAATTTCAATTCACGTCATAATTCAGGAGTATTTTATGGTGTTTTTGAAACCATCTTTCTATGATCTGAAAACAAATCTGAAATATTTTTTATATTATTAAAACTACAAAGCATAGGGTAATTTTTTTAAACAGCAATACACAAAGTTACCTAAGGACGTAATTAGAGGCAAGATTCAGTTGTGCAGCTGTATTCTTACCTATGAATGCCCCCCCTCCTTTCATAAGAAAACGACTTCATGAAATTCAGAAAGATAAATAATTTTCAATAAGATCCTTGAAATAATACATAAATTTGTTCTTTTATGTACTGTAAGTTCTATTTTGAGATCATATTATTTTTAATCTATCTCTTTTCTCTCTCTCTCTCTCTCTCTCTCTCTCTCTCTCTCTCTATCTCTCTCTCTCTCTCTCTCTCTCGGTCTCCCACTTCCTCTCTCTCTTCCTCTGGATCTCCAGTGTGACACGGGCTGATAGTTCTTCTCAATTAAAATACCATCCCTAGGGATTTAATTAAACCATTAATTTAATATTTTCATGTCTGATGTAAGCCCCTGTCAGAGACCAACAGAAATATCTTTCTCTTAATGAAATGGAAATCAGTGCAATATTCACAAACTCCCCCCTCCCTTCTCCCTTGGAGTTCCCACGATATTATAACGCTTTGATTTGTGAGCTTTAATAACAATGCGACTCTTTATTTGCTCAGCTCCTACGTTTCAAGCCCACTCTGTGCCAGGCCTTTAGTTTCCACCGGTCCTCCATTTTCTTTGATTGGGCCAATTCTAAAACTAGTGAATTACTGTTGAATAATACTAAAACCAGTGAATTCCTGTTGGATAATACTAAAACCAGTGAATTCCTGTCGAATAAAACTAAGACCAATGAATTCATGAGGACTTTTCTGTAATAGAATCGGAAAAATCAAGTAAGTTATTATGGTATAATGTACAATTGAAATGTACAACAATGTTGGTGAACACACTTTTATATATCAATTTTATTGCACATTGCAGATATAAGAAAATACAAGGCGCTCATAAAAAATTGTATAGTTTTTATTTATTTTTATGTCTCATTGAATATACGAAAATCAGTTCTCGTAAGTTTGGAACTTCCTGCTAGGTTCAGACTAGAACGTGTGGAAACCTGAAAACTATAGTAATTAAAATCTGTACTTTTTTCGATACTGCTGACTATTGTCGCCTGCGAAATTTGTTCTAGTTTTCTGACATGAAGGCGTAATCGAATTTTACAACAATTATAAAATTGAACAATGATATGTGTAATTCCACCGGAGAACTTACTTTTTGCAGAAGCGACATTATCTCTTTTTTTAAAGCAATTTAAAACATTTATATTCTTAAATATCACAAGTTATTCTCCTCAATTCTCAAGCAGCTGGGCAAGGTGTGCCCATGACGTACGCTGCGTTGTTCTTCTGGATAGCGATGGAAATTCTTTGTTCCAGAAAAGCCTTATCTACTATTTGAAAAATGTATAAGATGTATCGATGTTCTAAAATGAGTCAGGAGATATTTAATGAAAAGGAAAATAACTGTCGCTGGCATCTTTATGTATCTTACCTCCTGAGTTCCTTGCACACAACTAGAAACTTACCTCGGTCCTTTCCGTCCCGAAGACTCAACAAAAAACTATTCTAAATATTCAATGTGTAAAAATTGAACTTTATTTTTTTATATTCCAGGTGAAGTTGCAATTGAAGCTCCATAAAAAGGAGTAAGAAGGCGTGAAAAATGAGAAGAAATACCTCTAACTCTAATGGACATGATTTTAGGCTGTATTTTGTTGTTTATTATTGTTTTATTTATTGTTTAGATCCAATTGCACTTCAATTTTCGTAAATTGTTTAAATTAAATTCCACTGTTTATATCCATGGTCTGATGTACGAGTATGTATTCCAGCCTTATTCATTTTTATTTCATCTTCAAGTAAAGCATAAAAAGACATAAAAGGTACACTTGAAATTTTGGAACTATTTTTTGTAACCTGGGTGAAATAATTCTAAAAAGTTCGAGTTGATAACTTTTCCATCTCTCTTGAACCTTTACTCCAAAACCCTGAAATTACGCCATTAAGTTTTTTTGTTGTTGCATTTTCACAAATCACTTCTCCACCCAAGTCTTTGAAGAGCCTCCATTCAAGGATTTCATCCAAATTGATGAAATTGCAGATAGTTTGTATATTGCATCTTGTCTGATAACTCTTATATGGTTTTAATTGAATATAATCTAGTAGATAGTTAGGGAGGCCCCGTGAGGCCACATCATGGCTCATATTAAACCTATTCCTAACAATATGAATGTCACATCACAAGGGTGTGAATGACATTGAATGGGAGTGTGTTTGTTCGTCTGTCTTTGTGTGAGTGTGACTTCCCTCATTCCTTAAAATTAATTATCCCTTCAACCTAAACCTTTTTTCTCATTTATCTAGGTATTATTAGTATTATTTTCTTGTTCTTTGTCTTTTTTTAAGATTAATTTAAACAAGGTCATTGTGAAAAACTTTATGTTTAAATCCTATAAATATATAAAGACGTTGTTTAGACTCCTGGGATAATGGGACCGTTGAGGACTTTGTCCTCAACGGGTATTATAACCAAGGTAATTCTGTTCTAATATTAAGATTATACCTTCTTGGAAGAAATAGCTCATTAATCTGAAAATAAAATCATTTCACTCTAAAGATAATTCTAGTCTGAGAACCTACAATACTTACGTAGGAAGTTATATGAATTTTTCTTTAATATCTCAGAAAAACTACGTCTTGAGTCGGTACCGAAAGGTCATATAAATAGAGTCACTTGAGATCTTCCGTTAAGAGACAAGAGGGAGGGATTTGGTGTATGAATCCTGCAGCCACAGGAGGCAACAGAGGGAGGGAGGGGGGATACTAAGAACGGGACATGATTTCATTCCATAACTTTATTTAAAAGTTGTCTACTGATAAAATTTATAGCCTTTTCTAATTAGTTCCTAGCTCGGGTTGGTAGTTTAGTTTCGCTTAGTCAAGGAAGGAATAAAATGAAATATTAGTGTTCTAATGTTCGAGGAGTTGAATGGAAGAGAATTGATATCGAATATATGTACATAATAATATGAAGTATGAGAGTTTTTGCTTTTGAAGTCATGGTCTAGCGTTATATGGGGCAAAGACATTACTATTCGACCTTTGAGGATATTCTATCCGAAATGAAAAACACAAAAATGACCAACCTCTGTAGCTCGATTGTTAAGGTGGAGGCTTAGCAACCTGGAGGTTGGTGGTTCGAGTACCCAGGTCGGATAGGTAATTTTAGTAATGCCTTTTTTCTTCTTGTCATCCTATTTTTGTTGTAATATTGTTCGACATGTTCGATTATGGAAAGCATCTCAGCACGTTTCCACATATTCAGTCCGTTTCTAAAATACGTCCCAATCCATATTTTTTGTAGAAAACTTGAAAACATCGAGAACAATACAGTCAAGCCTGGATGAAAGAGTTCCCCAGGGACTAGAACTTGTTTTTATAACCAGATTTCTCTCATAGAGAGGTTAATTATTTTCTCTTTTACAGAGGTAAATTTGGCCTGGATTATGTTCTCTGATAATCAGGTTCGATAATATTAGGAATAAATTGAAATATTTGCTTCGGTTTAGACGAATAAATTAGAGGAATGCTGAGAACGACTCTGAAATTTCTACCCAAATCAAAAACTCTACTATCGAGAGAAATGTATTTTTATTTTTTTGTATGAGATCACAAAGTAGCAAGATTATCGCAAAATTCAGTACTACCATTTATCAACAATAAAACAGCAAAAATTACATCATACATATCAGTAGAACTATATGAACAACAGAGATACTGAGAGATAAGGGTTTATCCTTGAAACTTACCAAACATACACCAGCTTTATAACGAAGAAATTGTGAAATACAAATAAACCAGATACATAAGACGTTGATGTTTGACGACAATGATAATGCCATTACGATCCTTCAAAGTAGGTGGGTGTCACAACTTTACCGACCTCAGGAGCTTGATCGATAAGGCGGCGGACTTGTAACCTGGAGGTCGGTGGTTCAAGTCCCGAGTTAAGCAAAGATTTAGTACAGCGAGTTTGAGTAGTTGTGACATAACAAAAATGATTAACACAAATATGAAAAAAAAAAAACAAACAAAAAAATGTCACAACTTTAGTGGCTAACTGAGCATTACGAAACGCCAAAATTAATCATTATCCAATGGATTTTCCCTCTCGTAATGCCACCATAGAAATACAAATAACAACTCACTTTGTATGAGTGGAGCCCGAACATCCAAGTAGAGAGGACAAAAAATCTCTTCTGCCCGGGATCGAAGCCAGGTCACCGTGCGTGCTAGTCTAGTGCGCTACTCGATGTGGAAAATGATCATTATTATTATATACGAGTTATTGTGGTTGGTTGGGCTTGTTGTTGTTTTGTTGACAACAATGGTTATGAGGGTGATTGTAAGGAACATGTATGAGTAAGTATTATTACAAAGAGTTTTATTTCAGCTCCGGCGGCACTAAGAAATAAATTGAATATGGCCCCGCCCTGCTTAACCCCTAGCCTTAAACCCTTCTCATATTTTCATCTTGTATTATACCGACACACAAGCAGCATTCAAAAAATGTAATAATTCCGTCCCTTACAAAATTCCGGGTGTTGTGTGATTTGACATGTATACTTCAGGGACGTATTCAGAGTGACCTTTTGGGGGACTATAATTTACTTTTTTATATCTTTATTTATTTATAATCATTCTAGGTATTATTAAATCAGAAAACCTTGTCTACTTATTTACCCAAGTAAATTTATGTGGGTTATTTATGTCTGCTCCGGTCAATACCGTGAACACAAATACTCTGTGGAAATTTGAGAAGAATTGAAAAATCCTCTTTTAATTAATCATACTTCTTCAAAATAATAATGACATAATATTAAAAACAATAATGTCATAAATTATAGCTTATTTGTAAATACCGTTACAAACATTAAAACCTGGGTGTCTCATAAGATACAAATTTATTCCTGAGAAATAGTACGGAAAAACGGCTAGTATAAATAATACTTCACATCTGATTGGTTCCTGAGATAATAGAGACATAATGTAGATATAATATAGTTTCAAGGGGAGAGAATTCCCCCCGTATCACATAATGTCAACATGCCTGATGATTTTATTTGTACATTTTGACAAGCATAATAAAATATGACAATCCCCGTACTCTCAAATATTTGTCCTTCTTCTCTTTCTCTCTCTCTCTCTCTTCCTTTCTCTCTCTCTCTCTCTTTCCCTTTTTCTCTTTCACTTTTTTCCCCTCTTTCTCTCTCTCACATGAGTTTCGCTACCTCCCTCTCCATTTCGCATGATTGTGTTATTGCTTTTTAATGAATTTGCTCTCTCTCCATTCTTCCCTACTTTTGTTTCCACTCTCTCTCCCCACCTTCTCTATTCAAGACTCTCTCCTTTCTTTATATTTCACTCTCTCACTCACTTTGTCTATCTGTCTCTCTCTTTCTCTCTCTCTTTCTCTCTCTCTCTCTCTCTCTCTCTCTCTCTCTCTGCCTCTGTGTTGTTGTAGTAGCGGCGTAGCTAACGCCGAAGATGATGGTCTCTCGTCAGGATTTACCCGGCTTGTGCTAGCCCATAGAACCAATGATCCGCGGAACTAACCACCGTGTTCCACTAGGAAATATTCGTTTAAGGTTTTTAATTTGAAGCTCTTTAAGTTATCTTGAAGCACTAACTTTAAGCCCTTTTGAAACCCTCTAAGAACTACCATCTAGCGAGGCCGGTTAGTGCTTTGCTCTCTCTCTCTTTTTATCTCACTTTCCCCTCTCTCCTTTATCTCCCTTTTCTCTCTCCCTCTCTTTATCTCATTTTCCTCTCTCGCTTTTTATCTCACTTTCCTTTCTTTCTTTTTATCTCACTTTCCTTTCTTTCTTTTTATCTCATTTTCCTCTCCCTCCCTCTCTCACTTTCTCTCTTTATCTCACTTTTCTCTCTCTCTCACACACTATTTTTTTATATTTAAAAAGGCATCATTTGGAAATATTTAGAAAGAACTGTGAAACCATTAAAAAAAAAGACGAAAGGAGAGTGAACAAGAGAAATGGCGGGAGGGGAAAAAGGCCAAGAGTAAAAGAGAAAGCGAGAGAGTGAGTGAGAGAGAGAGAGAAAGCAAGAGAGAGGAAAAGCCGGTTTCACTTTCCACTTTTAGCTCGAGGTAAGGAATTTCTCGTGTATTAAAGTTGTCCCTGAAGAAAAACAATCCCTCTCTTATGCCGCTTCGAATACCTGAAAATCCTGAAGTCTTCGGTACCCTTGGGAAAAAGAAGAAAATAATAAATAATAGAAAAAGTTTTAATTTTTTTTTTTTTAAGTGGGGTTTAACGTCGCTTTCAACTGCCATGGTCATATCACGACGGGGGTTTTACCCTCCATTCGCAGGAAACTCACAAACCTGCTACTCACATTGACCTCACCCAGCCTGAGTGGGGCCGGGAAAAGCCAGCGTCACGAGAATTAGAATTTGAATGGTCACCCATCCAAGTCTTAACCTCGCTGGATGTCGCTTAACTTCGGTGTTCTGAAGGGAACCGGTGTATTCAACATGCCATTGACGCTGGCTAGTTTTAATTTTAAATAACATTTATACTTATAGTCTGTTAACCAAAGGATCAATAGTTGCCGGTATTTCATGACTTTCCAGTAACAAATCTAGTTTTTGTTACTGAAAAGTCATTAGAGTCTCATAAATATTGTTTATCGTCACAAATGTATGAGGCTTTTGGAGTAACACTAAAAATGATCTATTGTTAAAGCGCCGCGCCGGTAAATCGGGGGGAAAACATCTATCAAAAAAGAACCCCATGTAGAGTTAGAGTGGTCTCAAACCCATGATCTTAGGCTAGAGTACCAAAGAGGTAGTAGTACCAATGAGTGGGTTGTGAAGCCTGTAGGGATGAAAGCCGGAATCAGGAATTAATGAACAGTGGCTGGGAGGGAAAGAGAAAGAGAGAGAGAAAGAGAGGGAGAGAGAGAGAGAGAGAGAGGGAGCGAGAGGGTAAGTTAAATAGGGGAAGGTCAAAAAGATAAATATGGCCCTAAATGGAAAAGGAGGCGAGATATATTTCACCTGAGGCGGAGAATAAATAGGATATAAATTCCGGAGGAATTAATTAAAGTTTTCTTATGCAGACAAAACTCGAAGGTACTTCTTGCCCCTTCAGAGATACAGTCATAACTTAAAGGGTAAGAGCTCGTTTTATCTCGCACTCAAATAAGCTATGCGTGTTTCTCATTCTCAAATTCCCTGAAACTGCCTTACCTACTTTCTGTTTTCTCCCCCTAGTTAACCTTTCTAAATAAAATGGCAGGTTTCACGAAAGTGAAAATATTATTATGGTATGGTACGTCGCGGTTTCTTATTATGTGACCACTTTAGTGGTTAACTCAGCATTACAAAACTTCTAACACATATTTTTTATATATTTTTTCCAGAAACACATTACTGTTCTTGATATACCACCACTAGACGCTATTTTTCTACACAAATAGTTACTCATTTTCCTTCACTAGGTATGAGTGGACCCTGAAAATCCAAGTAGAAAGAAGAAAATTTCCTCTTCTGCCCAGGATCGAACACAGGTCACCTAGCCTAGTTCGCTACTCTATTTTCTAATATTGGCAGGTAGATCTTTGTATGACGATTCCAGGTGGAATTCAATGAAAAACTGACATTGAAAACACACACGCTCCGAAATGAAATGAGCGTATCCTAACTTTGACACGTTAATGTCATAAACACGTCTCACGTAGTCACAGGAAAGATAAGCTTGAAGCCGAGCCTAGAGCTGCACTCAGTAGAAACTCATGAGTAAATTCAAGGTCAGTGATAACACCGAGATGTAGATGACATAATACAGAAAATATTCAAGGAGATGGGTGACATAATACCAATTATACCTACCTAGAGTTGACTTATAGGGTTAAAAAATAACTTTGAGAGGATGCTGTGTTTCACAACTCCTAATAGTTTTTAATGCTCGTATAATGCCAATTCAAATCCGTCCATATTTGATAAGGTGAGATAGGCGCATGGTCTCTTTCACCTAGAACCGCTAGTACGAATTCGATGAATTTAAAATGGGACCATCTACAAAACGTCTTCTATACGTGTGCACAATTTCATTAAAATCCGTTGAGTAGTTTTTAATGCTCGTATAATGCTAAATCAAATCCGTCGATATTTGATAAGGTGAGATTTGAGAAGAAAATGAAACATGTCAAAAGTCAGGAGAGTAGATAAAAATAGTGGAAAAAAATATGACCAACAAATAGTTTTTAAAAAATATGGTAGGGTGGAAAATTCTGTTCTTTGGATGTCCGCCGTCCACTCATGCCTCGTGAGGAAAAATGAGTGCTTACTTTTAACGTTTTACCAGTAAAAAAACAGTTTCGGCATATGACCAAAGTAAAAAGAAAGTAAAGTATCTAGAAAAGTGATGGAGGCTCTTAGTGATGTTGTGCTACCCACAGAGATTGTAAAGAGGCTCTTGCTTCGCCACAAATAATTGATACATACATTAATACATACCATACAATACATATACATACATAAAAATTGTGATTTAGACGCATCGTTGAATTAATAAGAAATGTCATAGTCATTATTTAGCTCCATAGGCACCATTCAAATTTGCAAAATAATACTTGAAAATAAATAATAACAACATCAAGAACAGAACTCAAGATACCTACCATAAGAAACTTGCAAAATTAGACAATTTTTTATTAACGTGTTAAAATTATGAATATCATACGACCCGCAAACACCACATGTGGTTTGTGTGGGTAAAGAACCAGAATAATGAAGTCGGTAATATTATCTCTGTGATTAATTTGAGCTGTTGAGGTGACTTTAAGTTATAGCCGATTTTATCATCCAAGATTCACCCCGGATTCGCTCGAACTCCGGATTGGCTCGACGAATCGGGTTTTATCATCTCCAATCTCTGATTCGCAGCTGATTCGGAGCACTCAATTTGAGGAAGTAACCTTGATTCGTGAATCAGTGGTTCGAGGACCGATTGGCTTCCCAAAGAGAAAAAAATATTGAAAATACTATAGAATTTCTTCTTTGGAATTTTTAAATCGTAAACAAAGATAAAATGTTTATCTTTTTCAAATTTCAAATACTTGTTTATCTTCATGACATCTTTATTCTTTTGCCCATTATTTAATTATCCTTGTCCTTGTTCTTCATAAACCTGTCATCTTATCCTGATGTGCTAAGTTTATAAAAGTTTTGTAATAAAGACTGAAATAAATTTGAATTATTCCTAAAAAAAAATACTTGAAATTTTTTCAAACTGGCTATTATCACGCGATTGCTATTAAAATTAATTAATTAATACTTATTTTTGTGATATTACATCTTAACCAAAAGGCCGATAAGCGATTTGTGAGTAGTCACCGTTGCCCAATGATTTAGCGCTAGGCATTGCACGCATGGTGACCTTGGTTCGATCCCCAGCGGGGCAGGAATTTTTCTGCTCTGTGCTTCATCTGTGCTTTTTTTGCTTGTGCTTCACCACTTTTCCTGAAAACGAGCTAATCCCAGGAAGATAAAAGCTCATTCGGGAACATTCTGAATTTGTCCGAATCTCAGTTCCTACAAGATTCCGCCCTTAGACTTTAAGGGCGGAATTAATAGACGTTTTTGTAATACCTCTGTGCCGCTAAGTCACGGATTGCGTACTGTGTAAGATAGGGAAAATCGACACTTACCAACGACTTAAGTTATTGATGTTGTCTATTAATTCCGCCCTAAAACACATGTACTAAAACTTCTTGGTGACTCTGGGTATGAGTGCAGGTCCTATATCATCTCTCCACACCAGTATGTACAAACTCCTGCTGAAAACCTAGCTGGCTGAAAGTACATGAAATGCATGGGAACTATGTTTTCCGTAACCTTAAACTCTGCCGGGCTGTCTCTTTCTTTGTATTGGCGTTCTTCACACCTCGGCCGAGGTGTTTGATAATATTTAGAATTCTTAAACAGCTAGGTATGAGAACTATAATTATAATTCTAGTACACAACATTAATGAAAACGTGATGGAAATACAGTGGACATAGGGCAGAAAAATTTCTGCCCTGCTGGGAATAAAACCGAGATCACCATCTGTCCCAATATCTTATTTTGACCATAATTCCATCCCTGATAGTCACACTGAAACAGCATTCTTACTCATAAGGTAATTTATTATATCTTGCCCTAGTGAGAATTTGAACCCAAGTCACACAAAATGATAAATGATCAATATGAAAATTATGAATGACCATGTGGGACGACACAAAAAAAAACGTTTCAAAATGCTTTCAGAAAATGTTAACATTCAAAATGTAAAAAGTTAACAAAACAACATCGCAATTTCCGAAAAAAATCAGAGGCTTTGTTGAGGTTTTGTGTAATTGCGATGTTGCCGTAACGCCAATCATGATTCGCGAACTGAGCTTGAATTTTCGTGATAAAACCGATTGGTGGATTCGTGAACCCTCGAGATTCGAGGGTGGTTGGCGAATCAGTGATTGGTGGAGTTGTGATAAACTGGCTATTAGTGGATTGTGAATTAGAGGGTGTGACTCAGTCACCACTTCCACTGAATTAAGTTCTGACTCATGAACATGAGGGATCTGGTTGTTAATTATATTTGTAGGATTTGTAGGTATAGATTAATTTATTTCAATAAAATAAAAGGATAAACTTATACAAATTGTTTTTTTCTGCAATCAGTCTGTAAAATTTTAAATACTTTTTTGAATTTGTTTGGTCTTGCTGAAAACTGTTATTATTCCTACATGCTACATTCTTTACTTTTGTATGTTCTTTTGAAGTATGGAATAAATCTTTCATGTCAAAAACAGCTGTTCAAGGTACTTTTTTTAATATTTCCAAAATGTGCAGTTTACTTAAGTGCCAACCTGCCAACTGTGTGTGTTGAAATTTTAAGTATTCCTCTATACATCATCTTTTTCTTCTGTTTCCAGGTAATTGAAATCAGACTGATCTTGCATCTTTTTACTCAGAAGGACGTAGAGTAAGTGGAACCACAAAAACATTTCCTTGGTTTAAGTTTAAGTCATCAAATAGCTCTCTTCGCATATAATATTTCAATAAATTCCTCCGGGTACAACTTTGTGATGTGTTGCACAGCTTAATTTTCAGGTGACATAGAGCTTCGAAATTAATTTTCGTTCTGAGATTTGAAGGAGTCATTATAAACAATAAGCCCTCTTAGCCTTATGGGAAATAGAACTGGATTGGGCTAATAGTTTAATAGAATATACCTTGTTTATACTGTCGAGGTAAAACTGTAGAGTCCCTAAAGTTGGAAAGTAATTTTGATTGCTAAGAAATTGATTTTACAATGAGAATAAGCAGCATTAATGCATTATTTGTACATTGGTAAAGGTAGGGCTATCGGCTACGAAAGCTCTTTGTCACTTAGATAGATCTTTTGTACATACATACATACTAATTTTTACTATGGAAATGTCTTGTGCACTTATGTACATACTTATTTATCCGTGACCAGGGCCCAGACGATAATACGTCTGCTCAACATTGCCTCTCCATCTCTGTCGATCTTGTGCTGCCTCCATCCAGTTCTCTGCTTCGATCCGCATCTGTTCAGCATCTATCTTTATATTATCACTCCACCTTAGTTTTGGTCTCCTCTTTGATCTTTGTCCAGCTACATTTTGGAAGTAGGGTCCTCTTGGCTAACATGGGTTACCACTAAATTGGAGTATTAGAAAATTAGGGAACACGGGGGTTAATATAAGCGGAAGGAAAGGCGGTGTACTAGCGGCTGTTGTTGAACCACTGCTTGCAACACCTGGCTGTCATTAAATTCCTCCGAATGCAATTTCGTGTTTTGCTGTACCGCTTAATTTTCGGGTCACATACACATTCTTGAAATGAATTTCCAAGCTGAGGTCTGAGGGAGACATTAAAAACAAGCTTGAAACGTGTTGTTATTTCGAGTGTCTTAATTTGTTTCTACGGAGCGTTCAACCCATTTTCCTTTGTAATGTTTCATGCTTGGTCCAAGAGGTGCCTTTCCTAATTGCTGCAATCTGCTGTCTCTGCGGATGAGGAGAGAGGTCAATATTAAATTGCGAATCTCGATTATGAGAGGTGCCAAATTTTAGCAAGGGTCAGAATTGCAACACTTGTTCAATTTTGTACTCATACAGAATGTAAACGTGCCTTGCTGTAGATATAAAAAATAATAATTAATTTTAAGCTATTTATTTAACAATGGCCAGACTGTTCGTTAGGTGTATAATATCTCGGAGTGCACATTGTACAAGCTTACACGGTAAGCTGGTACAATACATCTACCTATCAGGAAGCACTATCCTCTACATGCTGTACAAGGAACTCTGACCAAACCTCCCCTCTCTATCCTCAGCCCCTCCCGAAAATATTCCAACAATGGTTTTATATCAGGCCAATTTGAAAAGGCAAAAAAGACTTCTTGCAATCTCGTATTCACCACTCAACAGTCAAATGTATCAGACCACTCAATAGACTGGATAAGATTTGCTAAAAAATCCACAGTGGTTTAGCTAAGTTTTTGATAGCATGTACAATATTGTACATAGCGTGGCTCTGTGGGATCAAGAACTTCATTTTCCTCAAGACCTGGGATAAGACCTTCAATACTTTCAGGAAATTTCTTGTGTTAAATTCAATGTTTCCAAACTCCTCAAAGAGATTTGACTGAAATACTTGGAAAATAAACGCAGCGCTATAAGAAATTTTTAGGACTTCTTGACAGGAAATTACCCGAGATCCAACACGGCATAGCCATTGGATACAACAGGCCCTACAGCACAAGGGTCCGTCTTAATTTATTCTTCACACTTGTAACACCAGCCAGACCCACAGAACACTTCTTCTTGCAATTTGCATTACATGTAAACATTGGGCAGACACCTTCAATGCGAAATAACTCGATTCTCTCAGCTGTTTTTCTGAGCTCCGATCTTGAATTTACATATTTTACCTATGTCGAAGTGTTATCTTTTTTTGTACTTTTTATCCGTAAACTTCTCCGTATCTTCACTTTTTCATACAATCAGAATACTCGAGACTCAAGGTTGTGTTGGGAGTAGATTCCAATTTCCAATTCAGAGCTCAGTACCGAGAGAAGCAGAGAATCGACTGTGTGCCCGTACCGCGATCTTCCGACCCGAGTGATTCTTGTTTTATTTTCAATTCTGTCGTAATATTTCTTTCTTTTTACCAGCGATAAATTTCTGAAGTGTGTCTTTTAAAAGTGAGTGCTGTTTTTTTTATCGAAGACAAATCGAACGAAGCGAAGATTTCCAACGTAAGCCCGAAGTGAAAGGTTTGTTAGATCTAGGGGAAGTTCAACGACTATCAAATAATTAACTAACGGTAGAACTCAGTGAAACCTATCATTTTTGCATAGTAAAATTATTAGGGGCTGTATCATAAAATTGAATTACTTTTTTATTTCTATATTTTTCCCTAAAAAAAAATCAAAATGAAGACCCACTAGGGCTCACTATAGTTTCAAACCTGTATCTTCGATAGAACACGACAATCACTTTAACAATATAAAAGTGTAGGTACTTCTCCTCTATTATGTAGGCATTTCATTATTTTTTTAGCTACCCACAACTTTTTTTAAACTCTCAAATTGGTTTTTTTTTTCAAAACTGGGTAGCTATCATAAAATATTTTTACTCATTTTTAAATATTTTACTTCCGAGAATTTTGTAATATAAAATCGGAAGTATTGTGATTGTTTTTATTATTTCTTTATTTGTATCCTTTTAATAATAATTATTGAGAAGTATCCATATTTTGAAAACAATTGCTTGGATTGATAATAGAAATTTATCAAACTAGGTACTAATACTTTTAGCAGGTAGTACCTATATTGGTGATGCGGTTATTCGGCCCACTTTTCTAATGAGAATTTTATACCTCCACTACAATGAGAATTGTTTTTACTTATCATAATGGCCTCTGATTCTCTGATAACAAACTATGGAGAGTTGGTATTTTTGACTGTATGAAAACTTCATTTCAATTTGCTTTTGTTATATTAGGAAATATAGCATTATTATCTATTTCTACTGTTACAAAAGCATTTCGTATCAGTTTTGCTTCTGTTTTATAACTAAAAATTCTACACCAATATCTAGGTAGTTAGATACTATTATAGGAATTTTTGGGTCATTACATTATTCCTTCCTACAGGATAAGGAAAAAAAATTGACCAGATTTTCTACCAACAAATACTAGCATTCATGCTCATAGCTTAATCGAGGCATTGCTCATTACTTAATTCGAAAGCAGATTTTAATAAATTTGACTCAAGTTTCATCTATCATGAACAATATTATTCCATAACAAAGTTTGAAACAAAACTATAAGATACTCAAAATTAACTTTCATCTGTTTACTATTACAAATTTGTTTCTGTCATAATTTATTAAGGGTCATTATTTTGAAGTGTAAATCGATAGTAATTTGCAAATTGGAGTATTTGATATTTTAATTTTTAAAAATGACCTTATCCTTAAACTTTGATCACATAGTTCTCAACTTTACCTCAAGTGCAATATTTAAATATGGACGAGCACAAGGAATTCCTTTGACGCAGATAATGTTATCTATTCACATAATTGAGTCAAACATTACCTCAATGCAATAGTTTTTATTATTTTAATAATGGACGCAGCACATATGAACTTTTTAGACCACCAGAAATAATGTAAAGATACGATAACGCTTTCTGTACCGTTCTCAGTATGAGATACTTCTATGCCTTTCCTAACACCATTGCCTCTACCTTCATAACTCATAAGCATATTGCTTGAACAGGTCAAAGTAGGAAATATCGGAATCCAGACCTTGGTCTGCCGTATGGCGTTGGGAGGAATTTCGCTGACCATTACGAAACCTCGCCGGCTGTCTTGTTTACACTAGAAATAATACAGCCTGGCGTCCATTCCACTCAGCCTGCACAGACAGGGTCGGGCTCAGGGGTCTGGTGGAGCCTCTCAGGGGAAATTATTATTCACCACCCTGTCTTCAATTGCTCCTCCAATTGCTTCAGGTATCTCGAGTTTGAAATCATTTTAGCCATTTCATTTTTTCTATTTTCTTCTGTATCTTTTCCTAACTTTTATTATTGGGTCATCTCTCACTTCTTTTGTTATGACGTCATGTAATTATACAATTTTTCAAGGGTCAGTTCCAAAAACACATATAGGTATACCAAATCAGTAATAAATATAACATGATCGTTTGTACTAACTTTATCTACAGTTGACGAATAAGTATTTCCCAAGTAAAATTAATTTTATCATCTGTGTCATATCGATTAAAAAACATCAGTATCCTAATATTGTGACAGAATAAAAACAATACTAGTTGCTTTGTAATTTCAAGCTAAGGGCACCGTTAACTTGATGAGAAGTCCAACATATCTGTGGCAAGTAGGCACCCCCCATTGGGCCGTTTCCATTTCCTTCCTATGCCTTAGGTTACTCTTGTATTCTGCACAAAGCAAATTCCAAATTATTCAGTACCCATCTGCTTACACCAGTACCTCTAGTTCCCATCTATTATTTACCTTCGCCATTACACTAACCTGAGTGAGTAATTAGCACCTTTAGGGCTGACTCTGAGTCAAGGGGTTGGGGTTCGAGTTTTTGTCATTTTTTTTTTTTTATTATTTTTTTATACACTGCTTAAACGCAATTAAAGTCATGATGGGGCTTCACTGCTTCGGACTGGCCGCCATCCTTCTCGATGACGTCATGGTTAAAATATTTTTTTAACATGATGTCAAAGTAATTTTTTAAATATTATTCATGTACATTTGACATGCCTTGAACGAAGTTATACTCATCAATTGTTTATAATTATTGTCGAGGCCACATTAATCAATGGGTTAATATTGGTCGAAGCCCTGATGGGCTAATCATTCGAAACTACTCACCTTAACTTCACCCGGCGAAAGTGGAGCCGGACACCACTAAAAACATATCTGAAGTTAAACTGGCTGGGGGAAGGTTAACAGGGAGAGGACCAGTGTCTCGCTAGAGGGCTTTAACTGACTAGCCAACCCTTACAGGCCAGGCTAGCTTGTAGTTTCTTAAGTGTTTAATGGATTGAAAAGAAAAAGTTCAAGTCCTCATGATAATCGATCGCATATAGAAATATGTGGTTCAGAAAGAGCCCAACTTTGAAATAAAGTTGGCTGGAGACCATCACTCCCCCCTCCATTGTACCTAAAAGTACAACAGTACCTAAAGGGATTTTCATCACTAAAAAAGACGATTTAAGAAATGTAGAAATAAAATCTTATAATAATAATAATATCCAGCTGTAGCCAAGCTGGCTACAAGAACAACCACTGAAAACATAGCCCGTTATATTCAAATTCAAAACCCAAGAAAGACGATGTCTTTTCCACGTTCCCTAAGTGATCCGTTCATCCACCGGGCTGTCTCTCCCTGTTACTCCCCAAGTCCCTAATGGGTCTCAGATATTGCAATAACCAGAGACTGCCTCGTCTCCCATGACTTTGTGTAATATCAGTGGAATGTCAAGTGGCATATCAATATCACATTCAACTTCCATTACGCCCCGCCAGTGTATCTTTATCGTCTTTATTGGATGTTATTACTCATAAAAATAACACGACGCCTAGCCTTCCTGATGCAAGAACCGTGCTGTATGTTTCAGTATTGTTCTCCGCTTTACCTTTTTTAATTAGAGCTGGGTGCTTGATTATTATTTCGTCACTAGGTTCGAGGCTTATTTCACTAATCCTTTCTGTGTTATCTATGATAGGCGTGTTTACAGTGGTGTGGTAAACGTGGTGTTGTGACGATTTTTCTCCACAATAGTAGTTTGATATGTGGCATCAAGCCTCATTGTGGAGATATGTAGCTGTATTACACTGTTCCGCTTGGTAGCTGGTAGTCGTTTGGTCAAATTATATAAATATGGAAAAAAAATAACAGGGTAAGACAACGTCATGACCTACTTCCTGCTTTCCAATTCTTCTAATCGCCACAGCTCTCTGAACGCCAGAATCCTGCAATATTCTGCAGTTGAGAGTCGACTATTTATTCCGTGCCTCCCAGCAGCTACGTTTGATTTATCGACTACTTCATCAATAGACTCATGACGTAGATTGGCGCGCAAAATTAATGACAAAAAAGTTAATTAAAGTCGCTGGGTGGTGCATTCGTCTATGATTATTCGCAATATTGGCGCATGGGTCGACAAGGCGTACCTAGGATGGTACTGTGCTGGGTAGTTGTGTTAGCTGTCATGTGCTCAATGTCTTTGAATAATCGGCATCTGTGTATGTTCCATGTACGCTATCGGTAATACTGCAAACATATTGAAATTAAGTTTTATCTTGGATTGTTTACCTTTTATTAGGAAGATCAATAAATATAATATCGAGTGTCTACAAAGCAAGGATATAATTATTATAATCTAAGGGGCCTAGTTGGCATTAAGAGTCGCATGGAATTTGGCGTGGATTCGATTTATTTGATTTTCCCTTGAGCCAAAAACTACTTATGACTGAAAAATTGAATCAGTTTTGGCTGTATTTCAGGAAACGAAGAGAAATTTACCTTTGAACTAACAAATGCAGTGCTTGTAGATAAGAAATAAGATAGTCATTCAGTCACTTCACTGCAAGGAACTTATTCAACATATCCTGAAAGGAGTAACTTTCTTGTTCAAAAATGCACAGAAACCTTTACAGTGAAATTAAAGTGTGCTTTTGAAAACGGGGTCAAACACGATTTCTGCTGGTGCACCTAAAATATGAATGAACTTGAAATTCAGGCTCCTTGATGGTCAAATAGCAAGGACATAATTATTAATATCGATCACTCGTACAGCTGAAATTAATGTGTCCCTGATGTGACAGTTTTGTTTGTTTTGAAATTTAGTAATGTGGCAATAGCCGAAGACATAGTAAATAACTTACATACAATGTGCAATGTGCATTCTACAGAGATCACCCCAAAAATCTTTTAATTAGAATTGATCCCAATCGTCCAAATCTCATAGCAACCTATTCCAGCACTACTGAATCATTTTTTGTATTAAGTAGTTACAAATTATTACCTATTTAAAGGAATTATGTTTTTTTTTTTTACAATTCAGTGATTTTTCCCCAATTAAAATTGCGTTACACATCCCATTGCTCCTTATTTGTAATTACAATTACCGTCCTCAGTGATGTCCATATATGTATAATATCATGTAGTCACTCCATTACTATCCTGTCTATACTACCAATAAGCACTAATTCACTCTGGATGAACGTTGACCTCATCACGAAGAGTCAAATCCCTATAATTTTATGCATTATTTATCTGCTCAATTTATCTTTAGAGAAAACCAGTTGCATTCTGCGTCCCTCTTGATTCCACTCTAATTGAAAAAGAGCAGAGCCGGGATTCTAGATCGCATATCCGATAATGCTCATGCGAAATTCAGAACGGGCTGCGTTTATCTGATGCTAATAACTTGATACCCCGAGCTACGCGAGCTTCACTAATTAGCATGCTAGTAGCTACGCCAACGCGGGCATATCGTATCCTGTGCACCCAATCTATGGGAAAATATTTATTATTTTATTAAATTTAAAGTTATTGTATCTAAAATTAAATCTAACATGATCAACCCCATTGGTGAAACAACTCTCCCTCTTTTATATATATCTCCATTGTTCTCTTCACCCCTCTCTTTCGTATATCCCTTTCATATCGTCTCTTCTCTTTCCTCTCTTTTCTCTCTCCGTCCTCCCTCTCCCTCCCTCACTTTCCATTCATCCCTCTCCCTCCCGCCCACAGTTGGGTTCAGACGAGTGAAGTAATTTGATAGGAAAATCCTCCCGTCAGTCCCGGTCGTGGTGTTGAATAAAATACGAGCTGCCCCCGTCTCCAGGTACCCTATTATCTGGGCACAAGTGAAACTCAGCTCCAATTTACAGGAAACGCTCCCGGGGGAGAGGCGCCCAACTGGGGCTGAGGGGTATAACAAGGGTCACGGGGAGTGTCCAATATGGGCACCGTGAGGGAAAAGGTAGCGGAGAACGACGAAGAGAGGAAGGAGGTTTTAATATCCTATGTGCGGATTTTATGACCTGGGCTTGATTCTTATCTTGCTCGTAAATATCACGGGGCGTTAGGTTATCAGGATGCTTGTCCTGGCTGACTTGGACAATGCCATCAATATGAGCCGAGCCATAGTGTCTGGCAAGGTTCCATTATCCAGTCCAAAGTAACACGTGTTGTATGGTTTTCCTTATCAAGATGACTGCAGGAAATTTCATTTGCATGAGACTAGATTGAATATCTTCTGTGAGATGGTGCTTTGATTATCGATATGTTGTATCGTGTATCTGTGAAACTCGGCTCGGGTTTCAATAGGTCTGATCAGTAATTTTAGATGTCCGCTGATAGATTGGTAGTAATATAACCAGTCATTTGAAGATGGTTACAGAATTAGTTGTAAATAGAAACAGTGACTGCTCGGTTTGGTTAGACCTCACGCCAGCCAGTGCCTACATACTGGTACATGCGAATGGAGTGTGTGCACGTGCAAAGAATGCTTTGAAAAGATAGTCAGAACTAAATGTCAGGTAAGTCGTATTTCCTCAACTATACCGGGCACAATTTCACAAGTCCATTTGATTCACACAAAGTGCCAACAGTCCTATTATCTGCACTTTCAGTCCAATCGATACACATTCGAGCTCCCAGCGTAGTAAATGCACTTTCTGCAAAGTGCAATAATTTGTTCTACCATACGTGTGGAGCTGCCCCATATATTAGCACTGTAAGAACATAAATTGTGTGGCTACTATAAGGTTTTGCAGTAATTATAATTGTGCAATGACGTGCTAGTGTGCAAACATTAGTTTATAGTCAACCTCACTGGCTGTGTTTCTATTATGCTTTATTGTTTGTTTTGCTCTGGGAGTTTATAAATTCATTTGTCACACCTACACTCGTACCAATCCAACATTCCTTGAGCAATTCCAACCTCAAGTTGTTCGGCTTGTCGTTCGCGATTTGTTTGTGTCAAAGATTGACTGTATTTCTTTCTTTGCAAAACGATTACGACGCGAATTTGAACAATGAACTATAACTGTCAAAATTGGTTGCACGGTGATAGGATTGTACTGAGTGAACCGTATGGTCACAACCTGTGCCGAAAGCTACAATTTCTTGGGTCGTTGGATTTTCTTGTTTCACTGAAATTTTCATCATCATTGAGTTGCATCGTGTTCGATGGTCGCCAAACTTGATATATTCATCAATTTTATACAAGAAGACTAATAATTAACAAGGACCCCCAGAACCAAGTTAATGAAAGTCTAATGTTTCCACTTCTATACTGACTTTGCTGAAGGTGGCTAATATGACTTAATTGTGGTGACGTCTTTATAAAATGAATCTAATAACCCCCCCAAAAAAAAATATAGTCCACGTAATTTTTGTCTGCAATTTTGTAAATTTATAATGAAATATCATGTTGTTGAAATAACTATCGTGTCACTACATTGATGTATTTTATAGACTTCAAGTTATAGAAAAGAATAATTTTAATATTAAATTATTTTTTAATATGTTAACCAACTTGAAAAACGAATAAAGAAATCATTACATTGTTGCATAAATAAGCACCTGTTCGACAGAAAACCAAACTCTGGAGAAGAGAAACATAGCAGATCTGCTTGAGTTGCCTGGATCAAGCAAAACGCTAGTTTTGCAACGCCAAGAAAAACAAAACGAGCGTGCTATACTTACGCTAAACCGAGTTCGTATGTATTTTCTTTTGTCATTTTGACCTACTTAGACAAAACTTTTTATATTTTTTACTTCATATTCGTGTTTTCCTCGTCGAATAGAAGAATACTACTTTTTATTTTACTTTTTTCTGATACTCCTAACCGCTTTTACGAACACCCCTAATATTAGTAAAAGATTCATACTTTGGTCTCATTTTTTTTTTTTTTTTTTTTTTTTTTTTTCCGCATTCGTCTTACCATGGGCTTATGGTTAAAGTTTAGTTCATGCCATTTTGGTTATGAGTTCATAATGCTTGCAGCTCGAGGTTTATAACAAAAAAAAACTTCCGCGGTCACTCGGCGGCGCTTTGGCGGTATCGCCTATATCTCAAATGTGGCAAATGATAGAAAGCTGAAACTTTGTATATTAATTATTTGATTAATTTACAGCTTTTTTAATTCTATGTAACTTTTATATAATTATAACCATTTATGAGTTATAACATTTTTGTTGATTTTTGACGTTCACCGACCTCTCTTCACGTAATCACATGAATCGCTATTAAGGCTATATTGTATCGAGCTGAAACTTTCAGGACATATTTCTGAGTTTTGGCAGATGATTCCTCGTCAGAATAGCTATCTTCGAAAAATTTACGGTTTTTGAGTTATAAGCTCCTTAAGTCATTGGTAGCGCACAACATATTTTGGATTAGAGTGTCTTCTCCGAGTTTCGGAGCTCACAGTATCGGGATACCACACTCGTAAATGAAATAAAATTAAGGTATCGAGAGATTGCTGAACTGAAGGGTGTGTTATCTTTCTTTCATCGACCTTCATTTGGTTCTTAGATATTATAGATGTACCTACCTACTATTTTTCGACTAGTTAGTTTTTTATTAAATTTTCAAGATGTGAGTAAGTGAATTATTCAATGAAATACCTTAAAGATATTATAAGGCTTTTTATAAGGATTATAAGGATACAAAACTAAAATAATTATAGGTAGGTAGTAGGTAGGTACCTAGTTAGGTAGGTCCTTCAATAAAATAATTTTAATATGGGTTTAACTTCGCTTTCAACTGCATAATCACGACGGGGGTACTACCCTCCATTAGCAGGAACTGACAAACCTGCTACTCACATGAACCTCACCCAGCATGGGTTGGGCCAGATAGCCAGCATCATAAAGTCTTCACTTCGCTAGACTTTGCTTAACATTGGTGATCCTACGAGAATTGATGTATTCAACGCGCCGTCGATGGCACCTAATTAGGTGTGGCAAAAGTCATCTTTAGTTTTAGTATGTTGCACAGGCTTGCTAGCCGTGACTCATCAATTTGAGTTCTGTAACAATTTGGCCAACTTACGGCAAATTCATGTTATACTCTTAGCAGGTGAGATCCTCGCTACCCAGTCAGGAAGGCTTCAAACCCAGAATCGACAAAAAATGTATAGTTAATTTGGTTACAATATTATTGTGTGCACATAAGCGATTCCGGTTCTCTTGATCTCTTGTGTTGACCTAGAACCTGAATGAGAATTCGATAATGACACAAAGAATACATAATACACATACATACCTAAATGGGTATAGTCGTAAAAACAATTCCAAGAAAATCACCTATATCTTGTAAGAAGTTACGAGTTCAAAAAAATAGGTTTGACTTTACATGCAGGTACCCTAGACACTAACGAAAGGGTACCTACGTAATACATTAAACCTTTCTTGCAAAAAAGACAAATAAAACTCTTTTCTTTTGTTGTACCAGTCAAACCAGCACGACGTGTTGTATCAAACAATAGATGTAAAATATTCCGTTAACTCGGTAGAATTTTTATTTGAAATGCTCTGTACTTGGGTGTTCGGGTACGAATCACTCATACCTCGTGACGAAAAATGAGCATAGTAGACGAGATGTAGCTTATCATATGAACCTCCCCTTTGGTGCCGAGTAAGGATACCAAAGAGGGAAATGTGCGGTGACTCTAGATTTACAAATCTTCCGGTGCGCTCGTGTTGACCCAGCACCTAAATGGGAAGTATTGTGTCACTTCTCGCCCATCAGAGGGGAGGCATACTACGGGATGGGCAGGCTACAACACAGACCACAAGCGTCTACAGTAGCTCCTGTTTCATGGCTACGAAATAAAAAAGGCTGTGAAACACTCATCTTTAAAAAAAAAAAAAAAAAACCTTGAGATCTTGAGAATGTATTTTTCTCTTTCTCGAACTCGGACTAGGGTGCGAATAAAGTTTAAAAAAATAAAAAAAATAGAGGGTCATGTTTTTATCAGCACGATCCATAAGTGTTTCAAAGAAGCATGTTAGTAAACATTAACCTCGGATATCGTTATTTTGGGTATAAACAAATTATTTTATTCGGTATGCAGGTAGTTGGGATACAATGTAAATGAAATAAGGTAAACAAAAATAGATCATTTCTAAGCTCCTGAATTTTGATCGCTCCAATCAAAACCCTTTGAAAATAATTAAATCAGTTATTTTTTCGAAATTTGTTCTATTATGAAAATGGATTCTATGGACCTAGACGCATCATTATGTATGAGAAAGACACAAATCCGATCAGTCATAAGGAAGTTATAGCGAGTTAAATAACTTGTCCGTGACTAAAGCCTTTTCGAAATGAATCATAGTGAAGACACTACTTGTTGATACCATCAGATTTGTTCAGTTTATTTTTTATTCAGTTTAAGGTCAGTTTATTATTTTTTCTCAAACTAACACAAATACTTGAAATTTGAAGATGATTTTCTTTTTACCTTATCCTTAAAAAACTAGCCTAAATTGTCTCAGAATTGACATAAAATATGTGGTTTGTGGTTGACCCAACCCAAAATGGTAGGTAAATAATATGCATATTTGGTTAACGGATTTACCTATTTTCGTGTTTATTTCGATAAGGACATAAGTCCAGCCTATAAAACTAAAATTTACTTGAAAAGTATGACACTTAAACGTTTGTAAATCAGTTACATAATGAGTTTTAGCCTAATTAAATAATAATAATAATAATAAATACCGTTAGGTATTGTATATTTTACGGTACATAACCAATTTACAATATTAACAAAATATAAGATAAGATTTTTTTCTTTCTTCTACAGACACAAACACAAATTTCTTCATGTAATTAATCATTACATGAAGAAAAAAATATGCCATGTTTTATATTTTCCGAAATGAATAGTTTTTTTTAGTTTTCCAAAAGTTTACCTTTTTCAAAATAACTGATTCAATTGAAAGTTAAATGAAAATTAAAACAAGTTGTATTAACCAAAAGTAAATGTCCGAAATTTGATAAAATGAAGCAGATTGAAGCGTTTGAGAGTTATTTATAAAAAAGGATCTAATCTCAAAAAATCAAAAGTTGAAATACCTTAATATTTTTGAAATATTGGGCCGTAGTAAAGAGATGGTGAGATAGAAAAAAAAAGCCATGAATATTTTCATAAAAATAAATTCTACTTTATTTCATGTGTTGAATTTAGCAAATGGAAAACAATGTAACCAACCAAAAATACCTGATATCCCCCAAAAATACACTTCGTGTGCAAAAGACGCCAAGAAAATAACAATCCTTCTTAAATAGAATTACCTTGAAAATGATTGCCTAAAAAGGAACTGATATCAAATGAAGGCCAAGTTCTTGTAAACTGGATATTATCTGCCCACAAAAGAGTCTCAAGTACAGGAATCAAGCTGACAATTGGATATGATATTTCCCATTTTTCTGCTTTTTAACAACACTAAAATTTAACATTAAAATTCTTGGCAAGTTCAAAGCAATTTTTTGATGTTTCAAACTTGCCAAGATTTTTAATGTTAAATTTTAGTGTTGTTAAAAAGCAGAAAAATGGGAAATATCATATCCAATTGTCAGCTTGATTCCTGTACTTGAGACTCTTTTGTGGGCAGATAATATCCAGTTTACAAGAACTTGGCCTTCATTTGATATCAGTTCCTTTTTAGGCAATCATTTTCAAGGTAATTCTATTTAAGAAGGATTGTTATTTTCTTGGCGTCTTTTGCACACGAAGTGTATTTTTGGGGGATTGAACGTAATGCGAAACAATAGACTACACTACCCAAGATCAGTGCTATCAGTGAAGTCTATAGCTGAATTTCAGATAGTGCTAACGACACTCCAGCGATAAGGAGTGATAATAAGGCCATGTTATAGGGTACACTGAGAGTGTCGATTTTACTTTTATTTTGGGATGAGTGCATTGAGTGCTTCACAACCTTTTCAACCTCGGTTAGGTCTTCTGCTACTAGAGAAGCTTAACATTAGGTAAGTGGGTATAATGAGAATGTACACTCCTCACTCGTCTGCTCATATCTTCACTCCTGCTGCAAATGAATTGACATTAAGTATAAATTATAAACAAGGTACAATTTTAATATTTACACACACTTATCTTTTTATAAATATTACCTTTATTCTACGTGTTTTAAGCTACTATGATGATTGTAGTAATATTTAACAGTCTCACAACGGTATAGTTTAGTATTGATGAGGAGCCGTGGGTTTTAGTTAGGGTAGACAGCCATGGATACCGGGCGATCCATGTCTGAGTCCCACACTTTTCGCCATGAGCTTTCCCCACCTCAAAAAAAATGATGATTGTATGGAATTCTGTGAGTTCTACATAAAGAGTTTTTGAGAGCTCCAAAGCACGCACTAAGTAGGTATTAGTAAATTTGTTAACTCGTGGCTATTACAGCCTGAGTAGAAGCACTCAAATATTCATTTATTTTACGACGTTTTTTTATTAGTGAAGGGGCCCCTTAGTTTTGTTATGGATTTTAAATGACTTATTCAGGAGGTGTTGCATTATTTGTATTGTTAATTTTTTGTTGGATTATGGATATTTTATGCGGAGTGATAATCAGTCTACTTGCATGTTATGTCCTGGTGTTTTAAGGAAGACCTTATATTTTTTGAACAACTGTTTGGTTTATATTAGATACTTATAAAAGGAAAACCATTGTTTATATTACATACATTGATTAACTCTTAGTTTTGATCACTGATTGATTTTCGTATTGATCACTGATTGACTTTCGTATTGATCACTCTTATTGATTGAATGTATCTCTGAGCAAACAATAAAAGGGACCTGAAATTTTGCACAGTTGGGTTTTTTTGGTACCGAACCACCTAGGTTTAAGAAAAAGGTAGCTAAGTATCATACAATAAGAAAGGTTTGTATAAATTAGATTCAACTTTACGTAAAAGAAATCTATTCCAGTGACTATGTGTATTGAGCTTTGTTCTAAAAAGGGAAACGACCCATGTCAATTAGCGTGACCTAACATACTGACGTGACCTTTATCCTTAATAGCCCAATCTCATCTGGGATTCTGGGCAAATAATAGATTCAGAACTAAGCTTTAAATCTGAAACATTAAGTTATCTTCTTTAATAGGCCTGTCTCTGAACAAGCAATTTTAATTTAATTGCTGTTGAGAGAAAGACATAGGATTTAGAATTGAAAATAATAATAATAATAATGAAACACGCACATTTTGATGTGCTCACTACATTGAGCAAGAGCGAGAGATGAGATATTTTAGGGATTAGTTCAACTTTATTCAATCATGAATAACGTTTTTTTATCTTAGAAACACGAGAAATATCTTTATTGGATTTATTTTTCAACACTATTTTTTAAAATGTTTTTGTATAATCTCCAGGTAAAAAGATATAACACATGAACATTTTATGTACTTTTCACAGTAAGAGCTATAATACCCACTAATATAGTAATAAGGTATAAATAATATACTAATATGGATTTCTAATTGTGTAGCCATATTTTTACTCTTTATTTATTTTAATTTTACATAATATACAGTAAAAATAGTGAGTTCATGAGGTACTATTACCCTATTTGTTGTGGGTTGTGTTGTACCTCATTTATAAAATTTACAGTAGAATTAGTAAACGTTCTGAGTCACCTGTTTCACAAGTCTTGAAAAGCGTCACCCATTACAAAAGTTGAGAAGGAACATTTTCCTTTCTTTGTTCTTCTCTCCATCGCGCATCCAACTCAACAATAGCCTGACTCGGCGTTTCTGCACAATGAAGGAACCGTATACCTGACACAAGGCATACAGGGTCTTCATAAAGTCTCACCCAGGCCTAGGTTTCTCGAAAACGACTCAGAATATCAAAAAACGCAAAAACCCGTATTCCTTTATATTTAGGGGGATTGATTTTCAGCCAATTTTTTTTTTGCCTACACGGCCCCAGTCAGGCTGGGCATGGACCAACTTAAAAATCTTAAATAGAATGGTATGTCTTGTGGCATATTGATTAAAAGGTCTTATTGAGAGAAGTTCATTACAATAAATTTCAGTGTGCTACGACTTACCGTTCTCGAGATACAGGGTCGGACGTCCTGCGTAATATCCATATATTTTGACCTATAACTCGTTAACCGTAAATTATGGAGAAAAATTTTCTTGTTAATAATAACTCCTTATGGCAAGAACTTTCGAACAAGTTAAAACTTGATTTGTTTTTTCGTTAAATTTTTTTCGACTGTTCGTCCGGCTGGCTGACGAAACCGACCAGAAACTAACATCAACAGAGTATGTCGAGTTATAACTTGTTCGAAAGGTCTTGTCATAAGGAGTTATTATTAACAAGGAAATTTTTCTCCATAATTTACGGTTAACGAGTTATAGATCAAAATATATGGATATTACGCAGGACGTCCGACCCTGTATCTCGAGAACGGTAAGTCGTAGCACACTGAAATTCGTAGCACACTGAAATTTATTGTAATGAACTTCTCTCAATAAGACCTTTAAATCAATATGCCACAAGACATACCATTCTATTTAAGATTTTAAAGTTGGTCTATGCCCAGCCTGACTGGGGCCGTGTAGGCAAAAAAAAATTGGCTGAAAATCAATCCTCCTAAATATAAAGGAATACGGGTTTTTGCGTTTTTTGATATTCTGAGTCGTTTTCGAGAAACCGAGGCCTGGGTGAGACTTTATGAAGACCCTGTATATGTTATTGTGCTCCACACACACAACTTTCTTCATAACTCACACACTGAATTACCCACCACTGTGGATGTTAAGTGGCCCCGTGTGATTTATCTTTGCATCTGTGGAACAGAAGGAGGAAGTGATGGAGATTTATGTCAAACTCTACGCTCCGTGTCTGTGATGTATATTCGCTTGCACACATGTATGTATGGGTTATGTGTATGTAATATGTGTAAGTGCTTTCCACTGCAGGCGTATGCATTACCAATTAATTGTACGATAACCTTACGTGTGGTTTAGTGGGTGCATCCACTAAGACAAGGTAAATAAATATAGGTGTGATCTAGTTACAATTTCGATATGTACCGACCTCAGTAGCTTGATCAATAAGGCAGCGGACTTGTAACCTGGAGGTCGGTGGTTCAAGTCCCGGTTTCAGCGTAGATTTTGTAAAGCGAGTTTGAGTAGTTTGGATATCACAAAAGTGATTAACCCAAATCTGATATAAAAAAGAAATCGATAAGTACCTACAAGTCACAAATTTTCTATTATGATATGACTGAAATACTGAATGACAATGGAAAAATCAGTATATTTATTGAGTTATTTCTCCTTCTTGAGAGCTCCTGTACGTATGTACTGGCCGAGTTCAAAGTGAGTTTCTTATTGTTGAATAATTTAGTCTGGGTCAGCTATTGTGTTCAACATTCTGTCCTGCTCGTGTCTTTGTTGTCTTTGATTGCTGAACCTTCAATCAAATATTACTGAATCATATCTCACGTAGTCCATTACATTGTCAAATCTTTAAACCTTTGAAAACTGGACTATAATGGTATATTTATTACCGCTATATTTAGGACTGGACTTTTGGTATATTTATAATTTACAAGAGTAAAATAAAGGTGAATCAACTATCGTTTATTGCAAAGAATGCATTTGCTTTATTTTTAGTTCAACTTACGTAAAAGGTACTGAAAATATAGATATTTACCTGAAATTGATGCATTCCTTCTAATTGAGTTTTGATTTCATGTACAAGTAATTAAATTTCTACCAACACTTATATTTTTTGTGCCCATATCAGTTATAAGCATTTCCTTGTTAATGGCAATACGTATCTCCTTCATTGTTCCAATAATACTTCTTCTTCCTTCAAGCCATTGTCTGGAGGTGTCTTTCTCTATTAGGTACATTACGCCATTGCGTGTGTGAAATTGATTTGATTGTTTGTTCTGTCATTCATGGCTTTTTCCTCCATGTTTAGTTTGCTGATGGGCGGCTTCTTTGATTCATCGGTGATGCGTGTCTAAATGTCTTATAAGATTTTTTTCTTCTGTTCGTTATCTGAATCTCTTCAGTATTTTTTCCTGATAATTGTTTCATTATTGTGTGATAAAGTCTCGTTTCTTGGTGTTTCTAGTACAATGGATGATATAAATGTCAAGGTGTCTCGCATGTAAGGATGATTTATTTATCTTTGATTTGTAAATCTACAGTGAAGCATTTTTTTCTTCTTCTTTTCGAGTTCTCCATCTAGTAAGTAAGTGTCTTTTGAGAAAACTGGTCAATTGTTTTTGTATTGGAATTTTCAAATGATATCTTTTAGGGAAAGTATTAATTTGAAATTTTACCGCTTTGCTGGATTTTTGTCATCTTTCTTCAATTTGAGAACTTCAGAATATAGGAACCGTTGACATTTCTAGGACTCAACCCTCAATCTATTGCTTCCGCTGCATTGTAATCAAATTAGTTTTTTTATAATCATGATGCTTCTTTACTTTAAATTCGAAGCACGCAGTGAAAAAAGCATAAACTATACTCTCATGCTTTTGTATCTACTATCTAGTGGAAACTATACGTTACCTACTTACTTTATCCAAGATAGCATGCACATCTGTTTATTCTTCATTATTATCAGTTTTGAAAATAATAACTAGAACTTCTGGAAAAAAAGAGGAAAATGAATTATTTAGCAACAAGCTCCACCGGAGGCAAAGAGAAATGGTTCATTTTTTTCGAATCATTTATAAACAGAAAAAAAAACAATTTTACAAGCAGGGTTAGCAAAAAAAACTGGCAGCATCGACCTATTTTATTGTTCAAATAAAGTTTTTTCTTTCTTTCCTATATAGGTACTAGCTATCTCAGAATATATAAGAGAAAAGGAGTAATATCACATATTCTAAAATTCGTTTTCCTAGGACATTTTGAGACTGTCAATTTGTGTCGGAAAAAATGGTGATCCTAGGATATGTACCCAAACCTATAAGTCTAATAATTCCTATCTAATCCAATTTTACTCCCACCATGGAATTTTATTTATACATCATTTTCCTGTTTGAGGCCATGTGAAAAAAAATTATGTCACTGATACCATGTGAATCAATTTTTAGGACATCTTGTTCAAATTAATTTAGTATTTTTGAGATTACTTTTTGAAATGTTGGTGCTTATTTTTGTCTATGGAAACATTCACCTTCAAAACGTAGATATCCATTGACATCTAAGAATATCAATAGTTATTTGATAATCCAGTCTTGGTCGATAACTCACCCTGTTTATCGATCGCGCCTGCTTTCCTCATTCATATTCAGCAAACACAATATTGAAAAAGAATATACATTCGTTCGTAAGAATGAATTATCAGCAAAATATATCGAGAGAAAAATCCACTATCCCCGTAATATACTATCCATTACGACAGGGCGGACAGGGAGAGGGGGATGAGAACGGGGCAGTAGTAGAGTGGAAGGGAGAAGGGAGGAAAGTGGAGGAGAAAAGGAGAAGTCAAGACGAAGACAATACAATATTACACTATTCACTTCAATTTCTTTCTTAATAAATCAGTGCTTTCCAACCCTTACTATCCCTTTGGACTCAGACCCGAGAGACCCCAATTCAATAGAGGTGGTGTTTCTTTCCGTGGTATGCTATCGGTATCATCTGGTGTATTAAACTATGAGAATTAGTAAGGTCGAATAAATAAACTGTTGATATAATGGGAATGGGAACACCTGCCCCAATTTCATAGTCCAAATAGAGCACTTCTAGTACAATTGTAGTGTGGCGAAATTCACAGACTTGAGTTCCTAAGATGGACATTCAGAAAGTTGGTTGAGTATCCAAAAATATTAAAAGTTGATTCGTTTGATTCTTCCTGGCGGAATGCACTTTTTGATACTATTCTTGTGTGTAAGATATGATGAGGAAAAATCTATGCATTGGATCGGATCCACCAATTCACAAGCTAGATTGTTTACATTACAAGTTGAGGGCGTTGACCACATCGACCACTTTTTGGAAAGCACTGCTGCATAATATATTCCTCGCCTTATGTTCCTGCTGACTGGGAATATTTCATCCTTCAGCATAGATTTCTTCCAATGACCCGGAGTGTTACGTTCGTATGTTGCTGTTTCCTCGTATGTACAAGTCATTTCACAACTCCGACGTGCTGATGTTATTTACTGTGAACTGTTTTCACAACATTGGAATGAGTCAGGTATGTTTTTCTGCTGGTAAAGGAACCAATTTGATAATAATGATGAATTGTGTGCTGATATATTGGTAAGTTTGAATAAACAACCAACAATGCATGACCTAATTTATATGTAACATCATTACATGCATGGCTGTATCTCCACAATACAAAGACATTCAACTACTTTCTTGACGTTTCCTTTGAATCAGAATTTCTAGTCTCAGAAAGCATTTCAGTTGAATTATTCATTTAAGTCCTTCGCTCCATCCAAAGCAAACAAAACTGTACAGTTCATATCAAATAGATGGAAGCATGCTGTCATTGCTCTAGTCAGAACAACTGTCTGCAGAAGTCACAATAGCAGAGTTGACATTACTGATGACAAGTTAAGATATCAAACTGATACTTTATAACTTGAGAACAATGCAAAGAAATAAAGTACTCAGAGAATAACTATCTCCTAGCGAGATAAGATGGAGAGGGATCATGTTCACAAGTAGATTAAAATGCAGTAAATAATAATCGTCTTTTAAGTACATTTAGCTTCGTCTTCTGCTCAAGTCGAGTGCATCCTTGCAATTCAGTAATGCACTCGCTATCGTTGTTATCGTTATCATAAGTGCATTCTTCGGTTCCTTGGGGACTCGCGATCTTCGCTTGGAGTTTCCTTTTCCCAAATTGAGAAATGCATTTTTTAAGAAGTTTTCTTTCTTGAAGAGAAGTGGGCGTACATGCAATGCTGATGGAAATTCTTATATTGTTTAATTTGAAAATAATGTTTTGGTGAACAGTTCTTTATTTGTTGTTGGTTATATGGTATTTTGATTGTTATATGGTATATTTATTGTACGAGTATTTTCAATCTATTTGCGTTAGTTTGAGTTATGAATATTGCTAATCGTTTACTATTTTTAGCAGAGTAGGTATTCTTAGACAGTAAAATTATTGATCACAAAAGCAACTCTTTTTAGGTAACAATAAAAAAAAATGTAGCAATAACCGTGCGAAAAGGTAAGTTTTGAGCCTTTCTAAAAAGTTTGTAATTGACTTACACAAAACATTACTAATCATTAGCAACTGAGCATCTTATTCAACTTATTATTCTTTCATCTAGAGTTCTGTATTTGCTTGATAATACTTTTTCTGAAACCCTATTTTTGTGATATGTTTAAATTACATATCAATCTCAAAGGAAATGGATTTTCAAAAAGCTCAACAGCTTTCCCGCAGAAAATTACAATCACATCCAATGAAAAATGATGCTCTATAACTGTCGGGTACAGAAGAGCTTTGTACTGCTTACACCGGCTATGATTTTGATATCAGATAACCCACATGAGCAGGATAAACTACGCTTTATGTCGTTTAGATTAACTGCCTGATACAATAGCAGAATATTGAATATTTTAATGGTCATTGTGGCGACTATCCGGTTTGCTGAAATAATAATAGTGGGTATAGAATATGTTATTCCACTTGAATCTGCAATATGAGCTTTCAAAATTGGAAATTCATTTTAGTTCAGGCATAATGAGCGCTTTATCTAATGAATAAATTGGTATGAAAAATAGCTTTCTTCTGAAAAAGGCTGAGATTTGACAGTAAGTGTGATTGTTTAGTATTCAAATTGTCTCTTTCTAATATAGTGAAATAAATTCTTCTAATGTTCTCCAATTATACAATATACATCCTCTAACCCTTCACTAATGGGTACTTGTATTTTAGGTGTTCAAAAACCAATACGAGATGGGTTTTAAACTAAAAATTGTCTGCTTTGTAGAAAGTAAGTTCTGCTTTTTACCTGTACTCCACAAACGTATTCAATGGTATTCTCTACTTTGAAATGTTCCAATTTGATTGGAAACTTCTCTTTCTAAATAGAACTCCATACTCATTGAGAACTGCTCCATTTGATTAAGTACGTTTTCAAGTTGATGGTGTGAAAGAAGTTTCAATTATCTGGTACCTTTTGCTCATACAATTCAACGAAGCAATACTTCAGTTTGTGGAGTGCTGTATAATTCCTTTGATGTATGCTTGGCTTAATACCAATCGATTTTACAGATGACACTTGTACTCCTATGGTTTGAACGAACTCAACTCACCAAGCTGAGCCTTGAACTTTGCTTCTTGAGTCTCAAGATCTTCGATAAACTTCCAGCTCCAAATGTCAGTTAATGAGAAATGTTCTAATGAGTGATATACAGAGATAGTTCACAATACACTTACATAAAATTTACATACATACGTGAATGTATCTTCAGATATATTATGGAGAAGCTGTCAACAAGTTCTAAGAATCGTAAGTTTTGCCGTAGCTTTCCAGTTTATTGTACAACATAAATTTATATAAAAGAATACACACATACATGTTTAATCTTTATCCCTTTCCCAATAATGTTTCTTTACCTCTCACTTCATCTCCCCTGAATGAGAATTCCTGACTGTGAAATAAACACCAGAGCACACGGAATTGTGTCAATTACTCAAGGTCGGTTGTTAGAGCTGCCTCAAAAATAACTTGTTACAGGCCCCTAGACCCAGATACAATTAGATCCAAAACAGTGTTTCCGAATTTCCAATCGATAATAACAGTGCTTACTTCTGTTATCATACTGAAAACATAGACAATCGTATATCACAGACAGCCGTATCTCTCTTCTATTAGAGACGGTCAGGATTTCAGGATTTGCATCTACGAACTCAGTCACACATGAAGAGACCTCTTGTCCGCTAAGCCATGAACAGTATCTCCGATTTCTGGTCTTAAAACATTAGTTGGTGACATAGGATCTGATACTCAAATGTCTCCTAAGATTAGCACATCAGACGAAAGAGATATCTACGAGTGCTCTTGCATGACGATGCCTGGACCTTCACTTTTAAGGTTTTACCTATAATGTCTAGTGGCGACGAAAGTCTACCTATACTCTCTTTACTTCTTCCTTACAAGCAAGGATCTTTTTATATGTTTCTAGTTTTGACCTATCGTCGTTTTATAACGTAGCTATGGATGCTATGGTATGAAAATATCAGATGTCCTCTTCATATCCGAGATATTGCTCTTTCTATTAGCAAAGTAATTGAATCGCGATGGCATTTGCGGTGATATTATGTTCAATTGTTCAGAGTTCATTGCCCGCAACCTGCTGTCTTCAGTTTCAGAATCATAAGCTGTCAGTCAGAACCTATAAACAGAAAATGTTAAACTTGCGCATGGCGTTTTGAAAACACATCTTGTGGTTTCAGTTTGTGTCGAATAAGCTTTCATCAAAATTACTTTTTAGGGATACAAAATTTATTAGATGCCCTGAGCAAAGACCTTCTCCTACAAATCCCTAATTTTGTTTTTATTGTTAATGTTGTTGTTAACGTCTCTTTAACATCTAGGACCTAGGTCATTCCAGACGGGGTATTTACCTTCAAATCGCTGGAAACCTCATCCAGTCTCGGTTGTTCCGGCCATAGCATCATGAGGGTTTGAATTTGAATGGTCACTCATCCAAGTCCTAACCTTGCCGGACATTGCTTAATTTCAGCGCCAGAACGAGAAGTGATACGTGCGCTGGTTCACCAGCATCATTCACACTGTGGCAAATGGAGAGATGCTAAAACGAACGAAAGAAACATTTCAAACAATATACTGCTGTTATTTTGGTTTCCATTACATCATTGTTTACTTTTGATCGCTGACGTGTAGTTTTATTTCGTCATACTTGCGCAACTTTTTTGTGCGCATGACTCATCGTGCAAAACCAGATGCAAATAATGCTAAATACCATACACTCCTTAGCTGTGCTATTTTTCAAATAGAATTTGGACCTTCATCGTAAGACGTAAGTGTAAAAATGTTGGGAAATAAAATATTTTCTTTCTATGAAACCATTTTTATCTGTTGATTTACACTAATGGATTTTACAAAAATAGTTAGTTTTATTATTTTTTAACAATGATTAATGGTTATTCAATTTTATTAATCTGCTTATATACATAGTTGACATATGAGTGTATATAATTTGATTATGTAGAGTCGAATCGGTAGATGTAAACGTTTCAGAAGTATCTGGTTTTATATTTTAACTTTTCTAAGTTTTTAGTGATACGTACATAACTATCAGATTAAGGATACCTACATACACAAATTCATTACATACATACTCGTAAACATATTAGGATTTTATATCCTGAAAATTTCAACAGAACGGGTGGTATACCCTCCACTCCCTATCAGACCCACGTTAACCTTACCCAGCCTGGGTTGGACAGAAGCAGTAGGCAGTCACCATGGATGGTGTAATAGGAACCTATTTTTCTCAAGATAAATTCACACATATTATTAGAAATTTACATCCTACAGAGGAGTTTTTCTACTTTGTCATTGTGAAATAATCGGTGATCCTCGGCTAACAAGGGTTGGGTGAAAGAGATTGCCACAGGCAATAACCCCACCCTTTAGGTAGGACATTAGCTTTATTCTCTTTTTTGTTCTTGTTTCTTTGTTCAATCTATTAATTTTTTCTGTATAATTTCATTGTATTTTACTGTATATATTTTACTGTCCTACCTAATAAAACATAATATAATAATAATAACTTTACTTTCGAAATAGAAATTAGTAATATTCTAAATAGGGTGTCATAGGTTATTAATGTCACTATGTACCATGTTACCAACATAATGCAATATGTATTTATATTCTGCTCTTACCGAATGAACAAACTTGAACTGTTATGTGTATTTTTTGATAAGACACGTCTATGAAAGCTACGAAAATCTAACCTGGCTTTTAGAGTTGCAATAAAATTTCTTACATAGGTATTAATTATACATTTACGTTCAAAATACCTCGCAAATAAGATGCAGAGTTGAATCAATATTTTATTTAATCTGTACTATGATTTCTTGCAATTCAAAGTACGTACTGCAACCAGAGTAGGTACCTATATTACTGAGAGAGAAAAAAAAAACTGAAAACAAAACAGCAACATACAATGCATCTAAATAGTCATCTATACTTACTTTTATGACACAGGATTACATTCTGGCAAACCCATAGAATTGCATGCTTATGAATCATACTTATTTACATGCCTACTAAAAACATGAATATTTGCTGGTATTTAGGCACTAGGCACTTAATTCAGTCGTGGTGTATGATTATTAGGTACCTAACAATTATAATTCCATATTATCCTATCAAGAAATCATAAAATCTTTATAGAGTTACTCCTCGTGTAATCTGTACAGTAAATTCCAGTATAAGCAGTATCTGCATTAACTTCTAGTATAAGTAGTATGTACAATTTGTGCACTGGTAGTCAAGTGGTTAACGCGCTAGTCTGATAATCCAGGTATCGTAGGGATCCGTTGGTTCGAATCCCACCCAGTGCATGAATTTTTCCTCGATCTAGTACAAACTGAGCAAGTACAATCTAGATCTAGTACATTCCGTACTAGTCATCATTTACACATTTACAGTGTTATCGCTTATTTTTTTGCTCATTCATATACTTTGGCTCGCCTTTCATGTTGACACAGGTGGCATATCAGAGATTTCTAGCACAGATTTCTAGACAGCTAGACACACCATTATCACATTGGTATTCAATGCTAAAAAAATACCTATATCGGTCTATTTTGTTTGTTTCGATGTAGGAGACATTAGGTATTTATTTAAATTAATACAGATGCATACGTTTTGTAAATTTATGACACAAACTGCTATCATAATGGCATAATCTGCTTTTGTCTGCACTGAATAGTTTTAACCGTCTACTTGTTTGGTGCTATCCAATTCCACTCAAGTGATTGGTTCTACAGTAAAAACCTTTGTTTATCATGCAGAATCAGTCATCCTTTCTGCTCCGTTAGAACCTTTATCTTTATATTCTTTATGTTCGTCTTTCTAATAGCTAGGTAGGTAATACAACCGAATCATTAATGCTGCCTAGTCGTTTTTTTGCTGATAGCTGAGTCTCCTGCGAGTTAAAATCACTGTTATTGGTCTGACAAGCCAGGTTTAATGGTGTATTTGTTGGATACACCAGCCTTCGTAGGATCATTTTAGCTAAGCAAAGCTTAGCATGGTTAGAAAATGGTTGGTGGCTACTTAAATTTGAACGCTCAAAAAACTGGTACAATATTACGAGAGTTTTCGGATGTTTGTGAGTTTCAAGCAAATGAAGCAATGAAGGGTAAAGTTTTGTAATATCGCGCGTCGATGGCGCGTTGAATGCCCCGGTTTTCGTAGGATCACCGAAGTTAAGCAACTTCCAACGAGGTGAAGTCTACGTGATGCTGGCATTTCAGCCCAACCCAGGTTGGTTGAAGTTAATGTGGGTGGCATGTTTGTGAGTTTTCAGCGATTGAAGGGTAAAGTTTTCTAACAGAACACCTTGTAGAGCACCTGCTTATTTATACTCATCTTTATGTTAATTCCAGAAACCAACACAATATTTGTATTTTCATATACCTAAAATTTGTATTTTCCTCATTATTATTACTCTTAAGTTACCAACCTAATAGTGGTCCAACCTAAATATTTTCTCATGTTGGTTATAACTAAGGAGAAGATTGATAGCTTAATCATTAATTAATACTAAATTATTATGAATTAGGTAATTATTTTAAAAAAAAATCAATAGATAGTAAAATTATAATCAATCATAAAAATAAAATATATAACAAAATAATACCTATTCCTTGTCTACATCCTATCTACGTTTAACCAATAACATTCATGATATCCTACTATTTTATCTAATTGATATTTCTTGTAACTCTTTTCTTTTTCTTATTTTTAGGATCTATAATTTATTATACCTACTCAAAAGAAAATAAACCTTTACAAGTTTAAAATAACTAAGAGAAAAAATATCTGATCATCTATCACCAATAGATTATTCAATCGACATTTCCGTGAAGTTCCTTGTGATTTATCGAACGTGTAAATTTCTCTGTGAACTCCAGCGAATGTGAACGACCATTTGAATTCTCTAGATCGGATATCACCGGTTCGATTCGAGCTCGAGCCAGGATTACCATGTAACTCGGAGCTCCTGACTTGAAACCAGAATGACGCTGTTCCAACTCCTGTCGCTTTGGATCGTACTGTACCAGGCCACTGCACTTACAGGTAATTTGATTTGCATTTATCTTCCTTGTACCTAATACCATTATCTGTGCCATTAACTTAGTGGCCTGCATACACGGTGGTCCTGTTTCGAAACTCCCGAATGGCAATATGCTTTGGACCTGAAAATTTGACTTCGTTTATCTTGAATATCTTGATATCCTATGAGTAGCTATTAAGAAAGGATTTTCAAAACACTTGGGTGAACTGCATGTTTGAGTATAAATAATATGCTTACGTATAAAAAAAAAAGTCGAGTAATGTTATTGCTGCTTTTCCTGTAAATAACATCCTAATCGACAAAATTCTCCTTCACTTATAATTTTACGAAGGTATTTTTCCCGGTTACCTCATAATATCCATTTACAAGTTCCGTGTAATGATATGTAATAGTTACTTAGGAGGAAACTGCTTTCCTCATGTATATATGAGAACATGAATGTATTTAGCTGAAAATGAAGGCTCTGAGGGTCGGAGGGGAGGGAGTTCTGTACATTCTCCATTAAACTTAACAGCGGTGTAGTCATGTAGGTAGTTATACTAGAACTACAAGTACCTACTGTAATTTTAAATTCATTTTGTTAAACTCATTTAGGCCTATGTTTTTATTCAGCAATTAGTACCTTGCCACTTAAGTGCCTGTTTGAAGGAGACAGAAAAGAGTTTATTATTTGAATAAATAAATAAAATGTTACAGGATTTACCAACAATGAGCATACTCTTGCCGTATTTTGAGACGTATAAAAAGCTTGACATGGGTATGGGTTTTACAAATATGTACCAGAAAGATTACAATTTACAATGTACTGCGCCACTCCGTGTGCGGGGGTACCTACTTTTCCTTAGTGATACTAATAATTATGTTGTGTAAAGCATTGTAAAAACAAGGCTCTTTGGGGTGAAACTAGACTAATTGTGAAACATATTTCACCCTTCTAATTTGCCTGTGGCTGATTGTGTTGTGCCGGATATCTTTCTTTTTAATTTTAATATTATCGTCTTCTTTTTTTACTATTTTTATGTATCTACCTTATTTAATTTTAAGACCAAGGCAATGGACTCATACCTAAGGTTCTAATTACAAAAACGGCACATGGGCGAGGATGATTCTCCCCTAATTTCTTCCCCCTCGTCCATTATTTCTCCAATTTATTGTTTCTTATCTCTGTTCTCTCCTCTTCCTTGTTTAACTTCTTCTCCTCATTATCTTCAACCATCTTACTCTCCTTCATGTTCTAACTCCCAATTCTCCTCACTCTATTCTGAGAAACGGGCACGAAAACTTTTCGGACAAACTTTGAGGGCATAAAGTTTTTTCCGCTCTCTGTTCGTGCTTGTGACTTTTGTTCAAATTAGGATGTGGTAGTGTAACGTGCAGGATAAGAATTACAAGTAGGAAGAGCAAGTGGAGAGGAATGTCAGAGGAGGGGGTGAGGACAGAGATGATAAAGACGAATGGGGGAGGTGGGAGAGGGAAGGAAACATTTGGAGGGAAAAGCAATGAGGGAGAAAGAACAGACAGTAATAATTAGTGGATTATTGTTACTTATACTATGTTTTATTGTAGACTATGAGGACTGTCAAAGTTTTTTTACAATAATAAAGAAAGAAAAAATGTAGGTAATTTTTTTTTTCTGTATACCCCCTATGGTTAATTTATTTACGTTAATATCGGTAATGTAATTTTTTAAAAAATAAAACAAGAACTCTGGTTTTGAATTGTAGGTAAATTAATATACATAAACAGGTCCCGAAAATCAATCCACCCACGGATCATAGGTATTTATGTCCATGGCCATCTCACGGACACGGAATTATTATACATACTTCCGTCAGTACTGATACTGATATTTAAAGATCAACGTATCAGCCAGCATAGGACCTGTTATACTAAAATTATGCAAGAAGTTATTTTAGGTAAACGTATTATAAGTTCTAGTTCATAGCAAATGTAAAAAAGTAGATTTAAATACTTCATTCTGCAAACATGATGTTACGACTCCCTAATGCCTCGTAAAGAAAAACGAATAGGCTCTTAGGCACATATAAAAGAAAACTCACGTTAAGTAAGCTTGGGAGACGGGCCTATTTTTCTAAATAAATTTTTTTGTCGAGAAATAAGTATTACAAGTATAGCTATAAAATAACTATATATTGTCATAATAAGGTAATCGTGAACCATGATAATTGGCATCCAGATTGTGAAGCAAATGCCTACCTTAGAAAGCGCTGGGACCCTAATTGTACTTGGAAGTTAACAGTTCTTCTTTTAGTGTCGATTTTTATATCTTTAAATAATGGTAAAGTAAGAAAGTTTAGGAAAAGTATTTTACTTGGGTAATCTCAAGAACTATTACAGCATCTAAAGGTATTATTATTCTTTATTGAATTATTAATTACGAATATTTCTTAACGTTTTATTTCTTTCATTTCATACCCAGGCGTTGTTCGTAACAAATATATAATATGATGAAATTAAAACAATAGCAAAACTTCCACTCGAGGTGTGTTCCTTCTATATAAATCCCGAGTTAATTTCCTCTGCAAGATGAATTCGTGGTAATAACTAATAATACAATTATGATATAATTATAACTTTAACGCGAGTTATTATTGCGTTCTCCTTAGCCCCTAAGTGTCACCTCCTCCATCTCCTTCATTTATTTCCTCCTCATTGTACTCCTATTCCAACCCTTCTCCTCCGATTTCGTCACTCCTCCAATTTCATCACTCCTTCCCATCCCCTCTGTCCCTTATCGCGCAAGGGACGCTACTTGCCTTCAAACTTTCCGAAGACGAACTTCTCGAGAAGTTGAAAATAAACAGAATCCCATCTCCTGCAGGTCTCATCATATAATTTCGGGAAACACAATATTAGATTTGTTATAACACGTCGAAAACAAGACAGGAACTTTCCAAACTTATCAAACTCTCTGTTTCATCCATATTACCTTATCTGCTGGGCTCTTATCTCTCTTCTCCCTACATCTGCTGGGTTCTATCCCTCTCTTCTCCTTACATCTGCTGGGCTCTATCCCTCTCTTCTCCTTACATCTGCTGGGCTCTATCCCTCTCTTCTCCTTACATCTGCTGGGATCTATCTTTATCTTCTCCTTACATCTGCTGGGCTCTATCCCTCTCTTCTCCTTACATCTGCTGGGCTCTATCCCTCTCTTCTCCTTACATCTGCTGGGATCTATCTTTATCTTCTCCTTACATCTGCTGGGCTCTATCCCTCTCTTCTCCTTACATCTGCTGGGCTCTATCCCTCTCTTCTCCTTACATCTGCTGGGCTCTATCTTTATCTTCTCCTTACATCTGCTGGGCTCTATCCCTCTCTTCTCCTTACATCTGCTGGGCTCTATCCCTCTCTTCTCCTTACATCTGCTGGGCTCTATCCCTCTCTTCTCCTTACATCTGCTGCGCTCTATCCCTCTCTTCTCCTTACACCTGCTGGGCTCTATCTTTATCTTCTCCTTACATCTGCTGGGCTCTATCCCTCTCTTCTCCTTACATCTGCTGGGCTCTATCCCTCTCTTCTCCTTACATCTGCTCGGATCTATCCCTCTCTTCTCCATACATCTGCTGGGCTCTATCCCTCTCTTCTCCTTACATCTGCTGGGCCCTATCCCTCTCTTCTCCTTACATCTGCTGGGCTCTATCTTTATCTTCTCCTTACATCTGCTGGGCTCTATCCCTCTCTTCTCCTTACATCTGCTGGGCTCTATCTTTATCCTCTCCTTACATCTGCTGGGCTCTATCCCTCTCTTCTCCTTACATTTGCTGGGATCTATCCCTCTCTTCTCCATACATCTTCTGGGCTCTATCCCTCTCTTCTCCTTACATCTGCTGAGCTCTATCCCTCTCTTCTCCTTACATCTGCTGGGCTCTATCCCTCTCTTCTCCTTACATCTGCTGGGCTCTATCTTTATCTTCTCCTTACATCTGCTGGGCTCTATCTTTATCTTCTCCTTACATCTGCTGGGCTCTATCCCTCTCTTCTCCTTACATCTGCTGGGCTCTATCCCTCTCTTCTCCTTACATCTGCTGGGCTCTATCCCTCTCTTCTCCTTACATCTGCTGGGCTTTATCCCTCTCTTCTACTTACATCGGCTAGGCTCTATCCCTCTCTTCTCCTTACATCTGCTTGGCTCTATCCCTCTCTTCTCCTTACATCTGCTGGGCTCTATTTTTAGGCGCTCGTCAAGTAGCGCCAGCCAACCGGCGTATATTAACACGAAACAGAGTTTATATGTATTTTGTTTTATTGTTTTCGCCCACTTCCCGCTAACTTTTATCAATTTTTATTTCAAATTCGTAATGAGACGCAAAAATAAATTGTGTTTCACGAAAGCGCGAGGTTCCTACGTACAGTTAAAGTCGTTTTCTGGCCACGCGTAAAATCTTGAATTTCATGAAATTATTCATACGGGTTTTTGTTTTCAGACCAATTTTCTGTCAAGGGTACAGCAACGTGTGCTTATCGTGGAAAGACGTGAGCTACGTTTTTGGATAGGGAATTTTTATTTCTGCATACCTTTTATAGTTTCAAGTATTTATTTTTTATAGGATAAGAGATATAGCCTTCTAAAATAAAACCGGAAAGTTGCACAGAGCCGCCCCTGGTTATCTTGGAGCTGCGATTGTGGTATTTTTTGAAAGGACTTATCATAGGAAAAAATATAAAAATATAACCAAAGTATTACATTGGACCAAACTTGAGTTATAGCCTTTGAAAGGAATACTTATTATGGAGCCCAGAGCCGTCCATTGTTATCCTAGAGATATATTTTTGGTGTTTTTAGAAAGGTCTAGTCAAAGGGAATGAGATCACTTAATTTCAAATGGTTGAAACAAGTACAAAAGTATTTAAAGCTCTCTAAAGGAATATCTATAATGAACCCTGGAGCCACGCCTAATTATCCCACGTGGATGACTGAAGGTTTTTACTAAAGGTCTAATTACGGAAAATTATACTACGATGTAAATAAATTTTTTAGAAAAATCAGCGACAGTGTGAGACATAAAAAGAGAAAACTGATTTTATATTAATTATGAGAGTAACAAAAAAAACTTCGCCTCACATAGAACTTAAAATAAGGGTGTGATATAACCATCTTTGCCTCATCCAAGCTGCCAACAGACCAATTAATGATAGGAGAAATAATAACGTTTTATAACTTCATTCAAAGATTTCTACATCAAGAGGTAAACTAGGTCTATATTATGAGAAGTGTATAAAATATTGGCCAGTAAGAGGCAAAAATATTGATTAATGTAGATCAAATGATAAATACAGGGTGGACCAAAAAAAACGTTTACACCCGTTAATGGTAGATTACTGACTACATTTCTAGGACGGATCTGCAATCCGTTTTTTCGGATTCGCCTTTATAACTGCACAAAGTGATTTTTTGCAACTTTCTGAAAAAGTCCAACTTTGGCTTATTCTTCAGGTCAGAACTTTTTTCCTGTTTAAGATGAGTTGGTTCTGAACATTTTTGCAGAAAGCCAACAAAATTTCAATGTTTCTAGCTACACTACTTTGTTTTTTACGGTTTGGTTTGGCATCTTTTTTGACACCTGAATAGAAAAAAAATTCTCATGTAAATTTTTTACACTTTGAAACACTCAAGATTTGCCCGAGAAAATTTTGGCACAGACATGGGCAAGTTTGATAAAAGTTGGCGGCCAACCCAAGGATGCTAAAAAATAATTTTACGATTTTTTATCACGTGATCTTCTGGGTAAACAAACCAGGTAAGTCTCAAAAAATGATGTTCAAAATCTTGGATGTGTAGACCGTGTAGGGTCGTCTTGTACTCAAAGAGTAATTAGCTATTTATATCTGATAATTATTTTCCTTGGAATTAATTAAAGGCCAGTCAAATGAATGATTGTTTGTTTCTCGATGATAGTTTTCAAGCATATTTTTCTGCATTCTATGAAATATTATCTTTAAACTTCTTGAGTTTTTTTTAGTACAAGTTACATTATTATAATTCGGATGCTGAAATGGCAGATACGCATTTAGCATATGGAGTTGCCAACAGGAACATTTGGGATCACGTGAAAACATAGTTTACGAAATCTGGTAGCAAGAATCCTGTTGGCATTCGATGACCTGACAGAAAAACCTGGAATCTTCCGCAACATTCGACGGAACATGATGAAGAGGTTCAACCTTTGCATCCAGGAAGGTGGACGCCACTTCCAACAGTTCCTCTAAGAGAATTGAGAAGGGAGAGAGAGAGAAAGAGAGAGAGAGAGAGAGAGAAAGAGAGAGAGAGAGAGAGAGAGAGAGAGGCAAAGAGCGAAAGAGAGATAGAGAGAAAGGCAAGAAGGTAGAGGGACAGTTCTGAGTTAGAACTAAGGTACTAAAGTCAAAATTGGTTTCAAAAATTTGTGTGAGGAGAATCCATAGTGTGTAGGTACTATGGCTAAATAAAAAATGGCAACAGTCTTTTTTATTTTGAAGTCATGAATTTTTTGCTGTCTCTGGCGTTCGGACCGGGTGGACTAGCTTACCACTGAGCTAATCGTGCGCGTCTAATCGTTTCTCATTGAACATACTAACACAAAAAAAAAATTTAAATACCTTTTTGTTTATATCAAAATAGTATAAAACATAATAAAGACTGCAAAAGTTTATTAATTTTACAAAATATTATCTTGTTTTTTTCAAGACTTCTATTAAGAGTTGGCAATCGGTAAATATTTGTTATTTAATTAGTATTGTTTATGATAGAAGAACCTACTTACATATTTACCTGGATTTATTTCATAAACTCTATTTTCGTTTGGAAAATTTGCTAGTTTTTTTTTTTTCTCTCGTAGGGAAGCATAAGAAAAACCATCCTTACATTATGTGTATTGTGATACCAATAGTATCTGATATAACTCAATTTTCAGATGGTATTACCCGCAAAAAAAACCATAAGTTGTTGGTGTTACAACAGGTCAGATACAGGTATGAATAAAATATTCCATCAGATTTTTTTGATAATAAAATAAAATTGACCGTCGAGAATTGAACCTCGGTCATGCGGTTAACACTCTCAGCACTACCACATCTAGCTAACACCACTGACAATCTGAGAGGCACGAAATTTATCATTTAAATTTTCCTAAACTGGCTGATGAAGGCATGTGAGACCGCGGTATTCAAAAAAAGCAATGTAAACAATTTTTGTAAACAATACAAGACGCCCTTACACAGTCTACAGCTAGGACTAGGTAGTATAACTCTTAGGATTTTTGAAGAGTTTTTGGCAAACATCTAATAATTTTTCCCAAAAGATCACGTGATAAAAAATCGTAAAATTATTTTTTAGCATCCTCAGGGTGGCCGCCAACTTTTATCAAACTTGCCCATGTCTGTGCCAAAATTTGTTCGGACAAATGTCGAGTGTTTTATTTAGTAAAAAAGTTTTTTTGGGTGTTTTTTTTCTGTTCAGGTGTAAAAAAATATGACAAACCAAATCGTAAAAAACAAAGTAGTGTAGCTAGAAACATTGAAATTTTGTTGGCTTTCTGCAAAAATGTTCAGAACCAACTCATCTTAAACAGGAAAAAAGTACTGACCTGAAGAATAAACCAAAGTCGGACTTTTCGGAAAGTTGCAAAAAATCACTTTGTGCAGTTACGAAGGCGAATCCGAAAAAACGGATTGCAGATCCGGCCTGGAAAAGTCGTCAGTAATCTACCATTAACGGGTGTAAACGTTTTTTTGGTCCACCCTGTATAATAAAATATTACGTATTGAGCAGTCTCTGTGGTCGTCGACTGGTGTAGGCAAAACACAAAGTTTGCAAGGTGACCTGGGTTCGAATCCCGGCTAGGTAGAATTTTTTACTCTGTACTTTGGATGGCCGGTTTTCTGTTATATCTCGTGAGAAAAAAAAAAAACAGTAGTTACTAGTTTGGGTCAACCTCCTACGACCGTTTCGAATGAAGTGAGTATGGTTTAACAGTTTAACTTGATCAACATTGATATGTCACAATCTAACTATCGGTCTACATGTATGTAACGTGATATAAGTTGCATATTTTGTCCAATCGAGCTGAAATTTTCAGGGTATGTTTCATGGATACATGTTTGCCTATTATTAATAATTATTAATCGTATATCTAGCCAGCCTCCGTGGCTTAATGGTTGTGACTACTACCCGTAGTCCAGAGTTCGCGAGTTCAACTCTCGGTTGGGGCAGACTTTTCGACAAAAATTCTGTTTCATTCAAACACGTGAGGCTGGCATTTCCGGCCTTACCCAGGCTGGGTGAGGTTAATATGGGTAGCTGGTACGATTCCCAGCGAATGGAGGGTAAAACCCCCGTCCTGACTATCTCAGTCAGGACGTTAAAACCAAATAGAATCAACTGGTCACAATAGATCTAATTTGGTCACAGTGTTAATTGTAAGGGTTTCATTGGATACCCTGCAACCATAATAATAATAATAAAAATGTATATCTAGAACAATTTCTTACTTTTTCTTTTTATACTGATTATGCTGAAATGACACCATGTTTAGCAACTTACCGACCTCAGTAGCTTGATCGATAAGGCAGTGGACTTGTAACCTAGAGGTCGGTGGTTCAAGTCCCGGTTTCAGCGTAGATTTAGTAAAGCGACTTTGAGTAGTTGTGACTTAACTTTAATGTTTAGGAACTTGAAGTTAGGTAAATATATGGGTCATCATTTCTTAAAGCCATAGTAAGAAACACAGTTTCAATCAATCGGACGGTTTAGGGAAGTGTAGATTATGCATGTAACTCAGTTTTTAAACTAGGAAATGGAACTTCTAATTTATTGAAACACTAGCGGTTTACACCCGCCGCTTCGCCAGCCCATCACACACACAAAACACACCACACCACCACACACAACACACACACCACACACAAATCACACACACACACAACACACACATACCACATTCACACCACACCGCACAGAAAAGTAAAAATATGAGAAAAAAAGTGTGTCACAATCCATTTATTGTCCTTACCCGGCATAGCTCAAGAAGGGCTCATCAGAATTTTGCGATCGATATGTCAAAGGAAAGCTCAGACTCTTGCCTAAAACTTTCTCACTTTGAGTTGATATGTCGTCACTTCAAATTTCAAAAAAAAAAAAAAAAAAAAAAAAAAAAAAAAAAAAAAAATGTCAATTAGGTCACAATATTTTACGTGTTACCCATCCATTTTTTTTACCTTACCTGGCGTAGCTCAAGAACGGCTCATCAGAAATTCGCGATCGATATGTCAATTGAAAGCTTAAACCCTTGCCTAAAACTTTCTGGCTTTGAATTGAAAGGTCGGTGCGACAAATTTCAAGAAAAAATGTCATTTAAGTCTAAAAACGTAAAAGAAATTGTGGCGCCCTTCCAATTTTCAGGACTCGCCCTTTTGAGCGGGGCTGGCACCCTAGTTAGAATTTTATGAAATCCTTTCTTATTGGACATCTTTAATATAGAAAGAAGCTATATATTAATTTTCAGCCACCAGAAAACCGGTACGGAGAAACAGTGATGAAAAGGTAAAAAGATGAAAGAGCGCAATTTTTCATGCAAATGCGCCCTTTTTCCCCCGTGGCGGGCGCCCCAGTGGGAATATTTCAAAATCCTTTCTTATTGTGCATTAAAACCTAAAAGTGACCTACATGCCTAATTTCAGCTTCCTAGGACTTACCAGTGCTGAGAAATCGAGATGAATGAGTGAGTGACTGTCACGTGAGTGAGTGTTAACTTTCGCATTTATATATATAGATTTAAAACCAGAACACCTGACAAATTTTGTGAACCGAGATTTATCTCCTGTACAAGTTCAGAATGCAATTTTGTGAGATTTAGTTCGTGTACTGAATGATGAAAGAAACGGTGCTTTTGTACTTGGTTCTTGAGTAATTACTCGAATCCACTATTCCATTTACATCCGCTCGCAGAATCTCAAAACCAAGTACAAAAGAACCTGGGTAAATACTCGGTACTTTTATGTAATCGATTACTGAAGTACCGGTTCTATGAAATACTCGGTATCACCCATCTCTAATTATTGCCAACAATACTGAAACGGGGTACTTTTCTCGTAGTGAATCTAGCAGTGGGCTTCAAAATTTGAAAAGATCAACAAAATTGCTGAGCGCTATCTAGTGTCACTGAAAGGATCACACTTGTTATCTCAAGATTTCTCCTCTCTTCAGAAAGTACTATAAAATTTTCTCTCAGCATCTTTCTAAAGTTTCTTTTTTGTTTGAGGGGCTTGATGGAAAAAGGGTGTAAGTCGATTTACGCCCTTTTTGCATCACTGATTTAGGAAAATCAATTAAATCAAAAAGTAGTGATATCCCCCAAAAAACACTTCGTGTAAAAATAGTCGTCAAGTGTTGGAATAGTTAAAAAGAACTGATATCAAAAACGTCAATTTTCTATGTTTCAAGGAATTATTTTCACGTAATTAGTCACACAACAAAATAATACTCTTGAAAGAACCATGTTGTATAGTTACAGAACCACGTCCTTGACTACTGCATACTGTTTTGTTCTGAAATTGATGTGTAGTAATCTGCTAACAAAACAGTGTGCAGTAGTCAAGGACGTGGTTCTGTAACTATACAACATGGTTCTTTCAAGAGTATTATTTTGTTGTGTGACTAATTACGTGAAAATAATTCCTTGAAACATAGAAAATTGACGTTTTTGATATCAGTTCTTTTTAACTATTCCAACACTTGACGACTATTTTTACACGAAGTGTTTTTTGGGGGATTTAAACTACGATAATAAGATCCAACTCTAACAATAATAGAATTCAGACGTTTCTGAAGTAGATGATGTACTTGTTGCTTCATAAATACAAAAAAGTAAGATTTTGAAGCACATTGGTCATCCTTCTTTTGAGATTACCGAGTAAAGTAACAAGATTAACCAAGACAAAAGTATTCTATCTAAGATTTCAAATTCAACTTCGCAATCTAAACCTTGACCCAACAAGAACTTTCCTACTCTTGTTCTCAGACCCTCTTATTAACCCAACACCATCAACAATACACTAAACAGTAGAGCACTTATACTGTTTGAGGAAAACCACTTGAAAATGTAACTAACTGAATACAAGTTCTAGTTTTTGAAGGATATGCTTTTCAGAAACTTCTGCTAGAGTTTGACACTTATGTACAAGTGGCAAGTTTATAGTTCGTCCTCCATTATTATACCTGCGAAGTGCATGTTATCAATTGGGTAGTTCTTTATTATCCGATTAGGACTTGTTGCGTTTTACTTAAATTATGATTTGGAAAGTTTTTTCTTTCTAATAATATTTGATTCGAGAACACTGAGTAGTGATATATCACAATATCAAACTGTTTTACTTATAGAAAAGTGTATTCATGGTATGTGTAAGAAAGAGAAAATTACTACAAAGTGGGAAAAGTTTCGTTTTTTTAGAGGGATACAAAATTTCTGCAGGAAGAGAGTTGAGTTAAAGGATATGGAATGAAGGAGAGAGGGAAGAATAGTAGAACACAGAAAACTTATAAATATCCTAAGGACCTGAAGGCTTTTCCTTTTATAAATAAATAAGCTCTTAACTTTACGACCCTTGTTATGATGTCCCTTTATGACAGTCTGGAGATTTCCTCCAGTCAGCAGTAATGGCTAGTAGAGCAGCAACAGTAGAAGATAATGCAGCAGCAATAGTAGAAGCTAATGTATCAGTAATGGCTAGTTAAGCAACAGTAGAAGCTAATGCAGCAGTGGCGGCTAGTGCACCAGCAACAGTAGAAGCTGATGCAGCAGAAATGTCTAGTTCAGCAACAGTAGAAGCTAATGCAGCAGTGGCGGCTAGTGCAACAGCATCAGTAGAAGCTGATGCAGCAGTAATGGCTAAGTCAGCAACAGTAGAAGCTGATGCAGCAGAAAGGTCTAGTTCAGCAACAGTAGAAGCTAATGCAGCAGTGGCGGCTAGTGCAACAGCAACAGTAGAAGCTGATGCAGCAGTAATGGCTAAGTCAGCAACAGTAGAAGCTGATGCAGCAGAAATGTCTAGTTCAGCAACAGTAGAAGCTAATGCAGCAGTGGCGGCTAGTGCAACAGCAACAGTAGAAGCTGATCCAATGGTTATTGGAGCACCTTTTTTATTATTATTATTTTCCAAGTTTTACTTTACGTCATCAATGAGATGTCAGTTAAATAAATATATTAAATAATACCATCTTATTTTATGTCATCTTATTTGTACTTTTTGCGTCTTGTTCTACTTCTCTGTAACATTGTGTACATGCATTTTTGTATATAAATAACACCTACAATAGAAGCGTAAGCAGCAGGAGCAACATTAAAGACAATTTTCTTTTAGACTGTACTGTTTCATTGAGAAATTGAATAATTAAATTAATGCCTACCTCTGCTACTGAAATACAGAGTATGCCTATGTTAGCTTCTGAAATTAGTACATTCTAAATTGCTATTTCAACCATTGTGAAGTGCTAAGAAATAGTGTTAACATGAATGTCTTGAATATTGTTTTACAAACAAAACAAAAAAATGTTGAACAATACTGTTATTTTGTTCAGTTATTTGTCACACCTATTTGTTTGTGGTTGTACTATTTTAACTAGCACGAACTTAAAATCCATGATTTGTTAAACCGTATAATTATTACCCCTACCCTTGTGGTCTACCGGGAAAATCCGTCAAAAGCAGGAAAAAGAAACCTCGTGAAAATACGACGGGTTTTTCCCCTCTATTATGTAAAAAAATAATTTAATAAAGACTTACAAATTTCACAATTACATGAATCGAAAAAAGTTGTTCATAATTTATTGTTTCTGGTGATGCCATTGAACTCCATGACGTTAGCATTTCTAAATTATTAAGTGGTCGCATTAAATGTTCCTTAGTGACTTGTGACTGTTACAAAAAAAGCACATTATGTTTTACTCCGTGTCAAGAAAATTGTGGGTTTATTTTTAGAAACAAGAAGGTAGCGGGGAAATTTAATACCGGTGCGCGGACATGTCTATAATTACTGAAACAATTTCATAAACCTAATGAACAGGGATCATTAGATTATGACGGTAAGTACTAGGTATAGCTACTCTAAGGGTTGGTTTGTGTAAGTAGTAAAATAGGATAGCACTAGGTACTAATTGAATAAAAGACATGTCGATGTATATTGTATAATAGCACTTTACCCCTGATGGCTATATAAGTATATAGCTTATTCGACCTATCATTCTTTATTGACTCCTTTTACTTCCTAAAAATACCAACAAAACATATGAAGATGTGACAATGAGAAGAAACAGAATAAGGTGTTAGACAATAAGAAAGGAAAAGAAGGTGAAGATAATTTGATTGTAGAACGTTTCGCATCGTGCTCTGTGTTTCAAAATTTTATTTGTTTATTTTTCTAGTCAAATTTCTGTAAATTTATTGTTCAATGTGTCAATTTTAATGTATTTAATTCGCTGATTTTATTAACGTTTTTATTTTTTCTGTGTGACATTTAATTAAAAAGTTCTTTTGATTACTAAATTGAATTAATTTTAAATCTTACGTAACAAGTATCGATACATAGCACTCCTATATATCTATATTTGACGATATCTATATCTTTACCGGTCCCCTTATCAGTTGAACTTCGGATTCGACCTTGAGATAGTTGTAGATCCTATTCCATTGTTAGTACCTATTCACTAAAATACCAGCCTAGATACCTACTTCATTAAAAAAAAAAAAATAAAAAAAAAAAAAAATATAACTTCATTACTGCTCGTACTTATTCAGTACCAATATCGAGATGGCTGGTGACAGTGAGGTCAATGACTCGGGAAGTTCTACTGTTGCAATGGAGAAGTATGTCGCTCAGCTGGAAAAGAGGGTCAAGGAGCAGGAGACGCTGATTGAGCTGTTGAAGGAGAAGGTGGCTACTCTTGAGGAGTCCTCTGGCTCTACTAGACCTCCTTCTAGTGGTATGGCGAGGTCATACTCCAATGCTGCTAGAAGTTCCGCTGCCGCTCCAGACGCAGCCGCAATCACCGGGTCCCGCAAGTGTGCTATCTCCGCAGTCCAGACCACACGATAATCGCACTACTTCATCACGAGACTGGAGCCCTCTGTCTCTGCTGCCGAGCTGACACGCGACCTGCTGACGTACGCTACTGAACTCAAGTCTGTTGTCTGCTCTAAGATTTCAACTAGACATTCATCATACTCTTCTTTTCACATTACAGTTCCTGAAGAGCAGAAGCACTTGATCAGTGGCGGAGAGGCTTGGCCCGAGGGTGTTTTGGTGAAGCCATTTCTAGGGAAACTTATCAATAGCTATGTTCGTGAAAAGTATGACTCTCTCCATCCTGATGAGTCCTCAGATGGTGCTTCCAAGACGCCTTCAAACAAGCCAGCGAAGAAAACGAACAATGCTCTCCGTGAAACCAATCTCAACAATGGTCCTCTTCCTAAAGTCCCCGCTAAAGGCAATAACAGTCGAGTTCAACAGTCACCTTTGGCGGCTAATTCATCAAAAAACGGGGTTCAAACCCGAAACCAAAAGACAAAGTAACCCTCGAGTGTTATTGCCAAAATGTTGGTGGTATAAGGACAAAACTTGAAATCTTAAAACGTAATTTTGAACTCTCTAGTTACGACATTGTGATGTTATGTGAATCTTGGCTTACTGAAGACTTTTCAGTTAGTGAAGTAAAATTTACTGGTTACGATATATATCGATCGGATAGAAATGTAAGCATAACAAATTTAGAAAGGGGGGTGGGGTTCTTATAGCGGTGCGCTCAAGCTTACGAAGTAGTGTAGTGCAAGTAGCAACCCCTACGCGTTCCTTCGACCATCTCTTTGTTTCTCTTTATGTTGCAGGTCAATGTTTCATTTTCGGATGTACATACATTCCTCCTTCGTCTCTTGATGTTTATGCTGAGCATTGCGCTGCTGTTGAAGAGTTGGTGTCGCGCCAACCTGATGCGCAAATATTTCTATCGGGTGATTATAACTTGAGCTTAGCTACCTGGAGTTATGATCCTGAGTTTGGTATGTTGGTTGACTGTACACCGTCTTATCCTGCTGTTCATGTGTGTGAAGTTTTCAACTGTTTGTCACTTTTCCAGGCTAATACCCTACCAAATGATAGAGGTGTGTTTTTAGATCTTCTGTTTACTAATGACGACCAGATAATAGTATCTAGTCCATTAGACCCTCTTTATAATAATAGCCATCATCACAATGCATTCACATTTGATGTTGTGACCAATCAGATTGAGTGCCTCCCTTTGGATCATGAATATTATGATTTTTCTAACTGTGATTTTTCTTCTTTTAAATCATTCTTAAGTGACACTAATTGGGACACAATACTATCTCTTGAAGATATTGACAAAGTCGTTTCTAGTTTTAATGACACTTTACTGAGGGGAATTGCTCTGTTTACACCATCCAAGACGTTTCGACCTAGTTCATTTCCTAAATGGTTTTCTAGCTCTTTAAAATATTTGACACGTGAGAAAAAGAAAGCTCACCTTTTGTATAAAATATCACATCTTCATTCTGACTATCGTAAATTTTCAAATTTACGTGCTAGGTGTAAAGCATTGAGCGCTCAGTGTTATGCTGAGTATATTGACAAGGTTAATAGACGTGTTCAGTCTGATCCTAAATATTTCTGGAGATTCTCTGAGGAATCTCGAAAAGTGTCAGGCTTTCCTCAACACATGTTTTTCCATGACGTCAGTAGTTCCTCTTCCGCTGAAACTGTTGATTTGTTTGCTGATTCTTTTTCATCTGTCTACCTCAGTTCTGACTTGCCTGTTCCCCAGTATCCATCACTTGACGCATTGGACTTCAATTTTATATCCGTTACTTCGAAAGAAGTACATCAGGCTCTATCTTCATTGCCTCCCAAGACATCTGCGGGTCCTGATGGCATTCCTCCGATTGTTCTGAAGAATCTGGCTACTATCTTAGTCCATCCCATCACCTGTATATTTAATTTATCACTATCCTCCGGTATCTTTCCGTCTGCTTGGAAATCTAGCTTTTTATTCCCTATTTTTAAATCCGGTAATAGAAGTGATATTGCAAATTATAGAGGTGTATGCATTCAGTCATCCATACCCAAGATTTTGGATAAATTAATTTCGCAAAAACTGTCCTTTGCTTGTAAAAACTTCATCGCTGAAGAGCAACATGGTTTCATTTCCAAACGTTCCACTGTTACAAATCTTCTTGCTTATCAACATGATATCTTGGGTGCTTTTCAAAGCGGATGTTCCGTGCATTCCGTATACACGGATGTCACAAAGGCTTTTGACCGAGTGGACAGCAAATACCTTGTTTCAAAGTTGAAATCTTATGGTCTTGGTGAGCAGTTTTTGCGATGGCTTACAAGCTATCTAAAGGATAGGACACAATGTGTTAAAATCGGGTCATTCATATCCAGACCCATTCACGTTGCTTCTGGCGTTGGTCAAGGTAGCCATGTCGGTCCTGTGCTTTTTAGCTTGTTTTTTAACGACCTCCTGGATATTATACGCAACTCACAAGTTCTTTTATTTGCGGATGATGTGAAATTGTATAAAGCAATTAAGTGTATAGATGATTGTATTCATCTCCAGGAAGATGTTACTCGATTTTCTCAATGGCTATTGCTTAATGGTTTAGAGCTATCTTTACATAAATGTCAGGTGATGAAGTTTTCAAGGTGTAAGGAGGTCAATGAGGAATTTTCCTTCACTTACACGATTCAATCTGTTCCTTTGAGATGGGTCAGCATTGTTAAAGACCTTGGCATTTTATTTGACCAAAAGCTTTCTTTTGCTTCCCATGTTTCCAACCTCAGCATGCGTTGTTTCAGACTTCTTGGATACGTTAATAGAAACTCTAAAGATTTATCTTCAGAAGCGTTCTATCTTCTTTACGTATCCCTGATTCGATCTTTGCTTGAATACGGCTGTGTGGTGTGGTCTCCTTTCTATGCTGTTCATAATGCTTCTATTGAACGCGTTCAGAGGAAATTCTTCAGATACTTTTCTTTTCGTCATCATCAATGGATTTCAGATATGCCCTCGCTATCTGAACGTAGGGAGTTGGCTGACTTGCACTTCCTTGATAAATTAGTTGATGGGGGTATTGACTGCGCCAAATTACTCGAATTGGTCAGTTTTGACTGTCACAGGCGGCTCAGAAAAAATGACACCTACTATGTTAACTTCTGTAGGACTAATTATATGTTCTATGCTCCTATTAACAGGATGATGAGACAAGCAAATCAACTGTGATATATCTCTGTATTCTTTATGTTTTTGTTTTTGTCATGTTTTTGTTCGATAATATTTTGTTCTTTATGTATATTTATATTCTGATTATTACTTTCTTTTCACATTTTCTTACCCTAATTTTGAATCTTTTAATGTCTAATTTTTGTTTAGTATTTTTATTTTTGACTTTTTTCTGATATTTAAATGTTAGAATTATTACTTTGTATTTTGTCATATTTTAGCACCCATATTTTAAATTTTGAAAGGTTATTTTATAATTTTATATTATATTTTATTTTTTAACTTTTGTTATTTGTTACATGTTTATATGGACTCTTTCCGTAAATACAAGTGCCTTTGAGCACCATTACCATTACCATAATACCTAATTTGTATATTAGGTATACGAGATATCCAGGTCTAGATTTAGATTAGCAAAATATCATAGACTTTTATTTACCAAGTACATTTTAATTTCTAATTTGAGTTGTGTATAGGTACATACTATTTCTAAATATAATGCATAACAAAAAAACCAATCAAGCTAAACGCTAGTTTTGCAACGCCAAGAAAAACAAAACGAGCGTGTATTGTATACTTACGCTAAACCTAGTTCGTATGTATTTAATAATAATCTTTTACTCCGGTAAACTTTTGAACGTTCACAATAAAAACAACAACTCTTGAAACCATAATGAAAATAATAACACATGAGCTCCGCTGCTTGACAAATATCCTCTTCCTCACCACATCTGGTTGCGTGGGTTATGCAAATATTTTTCAAACTTTCGCGAAAATCCCGCTCTGCATTATCAGCACAATTTCCTCCATTAGTTTCTCCCTGCTGATGCTAACAGATCTTTGGGTAAAGTTTTGCTGAGCAACATGTGACGAGCTCAGGAGTGTTTCATCAGTGGTGGCTGCCACTCCAAAGATCAATGGTGGTGATTCAGTTGATTGTGATTATAGTGATTTAGGGAGGGACAACTTTTGTGGTGGTGCATGGCGGAAGGATTGTTTGGATGTCTAAATGTCTTTTATATCGTAGATGTATTGTACAAACATAACTACACATATAGTAACATGCATTATACGAAATATAACTTTATCGTAGCCCTATTGTGCGAATTCATCTCGAACAATAACCTCGGAAAGTCCCAGTTCTCCAACAATAGTCGAGTCCAGAGTCCTGCTTTATCATCACCGGGCAGCAACATCGCTCTCGAGAGCTAGAAGATTAAATTTAATAAATACGAGTACAAAAGTTGAAAACAATTTCAGTCTTTTCCGAGCACTCCTCTTTCACAATGACCCGTTGCAGGGGTTTTCAAATTATTTTTGTGGACCTCATACCAAGAGAACTTGAATTATTTTCAAAAATTAGACCTGAGTTCTTTCAGATTATCAGAATGTTAAAACCTAAATTGCATCATTCCATTGTATGCATTATGATGCCCAGGTATTTGGATATGGACTCAATTTTAGTGGTTTTCATAATTAATGTTTTGTATTAAATACCTCTTTTCTAAAATGTAAATTTACATACTAGTTTGGCATGTAAGTATGTTTTATCATGTAAAGAACATCTAAATTTACAATTTTTTCCTGGTTCAGTTGGATTCTGAACACGTTTTTTACAATTCACCTCCAAGCTCTAGGCTTTGTAATGTAAAAGCTAGGTTGAAGTGGCCTCCAGCACTCCCACTGATAACCCCTGGTCAAGCACTCATCCAGACGTAACTTTTCCTTTTGAAACTCATCACAATGGACAAGATGAATGTGTGGGGGAGAGTAGGGAGCGACTTTGTCACCGGACATAATAGACGACACAGTCGATTGCGACCCCCCACTTTTATGTACAGAAAAGTCATGTGGAGGGACATTCATGTAAACACGAGATTGATGATAAATATTGCAAAGGGAGCACATGGCGTGGATTTTATTCAAGCACTACTGAGCTTTTCACTTGGAAAGAGACAAATTATTTTGATTTGATCACTCGTGTTTGTGAGTGTTACGTATGAAATACTTGTCTACTTACTACTAAGAATAGTTGAATTGAACAAAGCTTTCATTTTCGTCTCTCTCGAAAACCCCTTCATGATAATTATGTATTACCTCGTATGTATCTCATACAAAGCACAAAAGTGTGTTGTTAATGAAGGTTTTGTAGTAACTGTTGCTCTCTCAATGCACGTGCCGATATAATTATTTTTAAGTTTGAGAAACAGACTTACCTATTAGTTTATTACATTTTTCAGTATTTTGAAAATTCACTGAAATATTAAATGAATTCTACTGTTGGAGATAAACTTGATCACCAAGCTACTGTGATCGATAAGGTACTTACCTTAAAAACAAATACATTTAGCGCAGAATTAATAAGCTCTTTTGTTATACCTTTGTTAACTAGTTTAGTTTTTGCGTATTGTTTTAAATGGGGAAACTAATGCTTAAGTGCGAACTAGCGATCTTGATTTTGACTATTAATTTATTTCGCTCTCATTTAAATATTCAAGTAAGAGACTAAATTCTAACGGTTAGGTCAATGTTAATTTTCTTGATGTCCTATTGGATGACACTTAATACGGTTTCGTTATTTATTTATTACTTAAATCCTTTCAGATTTCATTGTAAAAAATAAGCAAATATTTCCTTATCTTTCCAAACAACAGTGCCTCAAGAAACTAAAATGTTTTGTTTACTTTTGACTGCATACGTATGGTGTACTGTACCTACTTGGCCTGTCATATATTATTCTCGTATTGTTTTGCTTGTGATATTTTGCTGAGGTTATCTTTTACAATGCCAAACAAGACATATTTTTACTAGCCTGTGGCTAGGTATTATAATCTCTACCGCCGTCATGTCTTTCTATTATCAGTCTGGATTTATCTGTTTTCATTCTACTGCCTATATCTTCAGGTAAAATTACTGTGCCATTGTTACCGTGATAATTCATTACTGGAGGGAGTCTTGTTTGTACTAGTACTACGCTACTCTCGGACTATTGTGGTTTTCAGGGCCAAATATCGCCGGTTTAGTTCTTTTGATGATCTATTATTTTATTGTTTATTCTATTAATTCGAGCTTTATTTACATAACTATAATTATTCGACATAACTCATATCCGGTAATATTCAGGTTATAACCAAATTCTTGGTAGTTTGCCAAATTTTAATTGTAATGTTTTTCTTTTCTTTCACTCTCTCTCTCTTTCTTCTTGTATTTCTCCTCTTCTAGATTCTTGCCATTCTCCTTATTATTTATTTATCTCGAGACGAAATCGTGAGGTTCACCCAGCTACTTTCTCCCCTTTGAGTTTCAAGCCTGGCTTTGCTATTGACCCAAGACTATCCTTGCATATCTCCCTTCTGGCTTTTTGGAATTCTCCGGTTCATGTATAAAATCAAATGGACTGAAACTCAACTTCAGTGATACTGGGTGTTCCGTGCTCGACCTTTCTAATAGTTCATCAAAAATTGTTTTCAGTTGTGCTATCGAAATAAGTTAAAAGGAGAAACTGATACGACTGACTATTTTAAATAACTGGAACCTTTGAGGTTTGAACCTTGAACTATTCTCATGGCGAATGATAAATATCTTAACTTTGACTACATGACAATTTCTTGAAAGTCATTTCCAGTGATGGCACCCTGTCACTCCAAGATGTTTTGCCTCTGTAGATACTTTCAGATTCTCCTCAGTGAAGGAATGTGTTTCTTTGGCTTTCTTTAACATTTTCCCATAGATCATTTAAATTTTAATATTCAGACCATAGTGAGTTTGCGCAAAATATGTTCATATTTTTTTACGGAACGTATTCTGTTGAACTCTTGTGCAGAAACGAGTTTTCGTCAAATACCGTAAAAAGTTCAACGTAACGCAGAATCAATGATATCAATGACTTACTTAGAACATCATCATCTATTACTTATTCATTAGGTATACATATTACTTAAGTGGAATATTTCATATCTTATCATATAAATACCTACCTAGAGAGGCAAAGTCAAAGATAAATATATAATGAAAATGAGTTGAAGGTTTGTGTGAGCTGATCACAGACGTTGTCGATTGCAAAATAGAAAATTTACTGTTTGAAAAAAAATCTACCTAATCTGTTCGCCTAGTCTAGATCCTACATTTCAGAGCTTCAGTCACTTATACCAACCTAGGTTTCCCAGAGTGAACTACGAGTAAATTTCACCCATCATTTATTGAAACCCATCAAACAGGTTGCCAAAGGTAACTTCTCAATTCAGAGATCAAATCTGGATGGCTTGTACAGTACATACATATCACGACTCAATAATTTACAGACATAGTTATTCATTATTTTCAAGAACGTAAATCACATTTCTTCATAAATTTTGTCTGTGAGTGGTAATGAGATCACCCGAGTGCCAAATTTGGCCTGGAGCCGGGTATCCTTGCCTCCTATGTTTCATAACTCTCTCTCTAATGCACTTCCAGCGTCCTTTTTTGGTGTTGTCTCAGATGCATTTACATAAAATTACCGATACATAAATAACGTTGCATCGTATTCATTAAGAGCTCATTATCGCCAGGATGCCATTAGCTGATGTCATTTGCAGCTTCTGCTGGCGCTAGTTTCTTTTCTTCTTTTATAATATTTAGTAGGATGGGGCTCACTATGGTGACGAGCTCTTCCATGAAAAGGTTTTTTAATGCACCTTGATGTAATAAATACATAGGTATATCCACAGTAAAATACATAGGTATATCCAAAGTAAAATGGGATATTCTTGGAAATCGTAGCGGCGTACTTTTGTCGTGTCTAATATTTCCATGAAACTTATCTATTTTTCCTTTTCAAGACGAGCTTCAATTATTTTCAAGGAGATACATAAGAAACCTATTTTATGCACTTTCGTGATGTCATCTATACTCTTGGCAAGTCTTCGTTTGTTGAGTTTGGGTCTGGCTGCCTTTATGTTTTGCCGCATCTTATGATATCATAATCTAAGCCTACAATATTATAGTTTTTCATGGAGACTCATGTGTTTCCTTGGCAATGTTACAGAGTCTTTTATTCCTAATTATTTTAACGTCTTTGAATATGGCGTAGATTAAATTTATTCTATTAAATTATTAGGGTTGTCAAACCTCCTGTGATATCAATATCGTGGTGTGGCCGAAACAGTTGGAATGTACTGTCAAGGAGACCAGCGCAACCCACAACAGCTTCACTAGAATCTCTCGTTCTCTTGTTTCCATGGTTTTTCCATGGAAACATTGTTTTTCCTTATTGTTTTTTACCAATATTGTTTTTCTTGGCTTGGCTGCTCGGACTACATTGGTAAGGATGAAGCCAGCAAGGAAAAAATTCCCTAGCAAAAACATGCCTGCAAAAAAAACTTTATTTTCAGCATATTGCCACCACTGATAGTTACGTTACTGGTAGCAACTCAGTTGTCAAATCAGATAGGTAGAACAACACACATAGAGTTTCGTTTCGTATAGCTCAAATTGAAAGTGTAAATATAGCAATTGGTGTACATGTATTCGACCCACACTAATTTGCATCCTACTTTGTTCTTGCATATTTTATAGTAGATCACAAGCGTCATTGGTTTTTTTTGTTAGCTTTTTACAGCAGACTCTGTATAGCTACTATAACTAAACGTGTGTCACATTTTGAGATTTGTATGTATGGTAGTTGATGAGTTATTCTTCTCTCACGTTGCCTTTCTCAAACCTAGTGGAGGGTTGAGATTTCTTACTCATGGTTGAGGTTGTTTGGTTCTGGCACTTCTACTTCCACATTTTACGGCTGGATACACTTCCCATCCCTGCTAAAGGGCGCCTTTATCAGGGCGTTAAACAGATAAGGTGCGTATGTGTTTAATGTCCCGAGCGAGAGAATCCTCCAACGACCCCTAATAAGCAACGAACACATAGGTTCAATTATTGCCATAGCTAATTGGTATTTTCAAAGAGAAAGAAATGCTAAATTTCCGTGACATCTTCAGTTTTCCTTTTTGTAAAATCCGACTTCAGATTTCCAGAAATGAGATTATCTCCTCATTTTGACTTGAAATTCCACACACTTGAAGATATTGATGATACGAAGATAGGTGACATCCAGGAGATGTGAACTCGAAACCTTCAGTCGCAGAGATTAGGTGATTGATGAGGCTCCTGTTGCTGACAGTTAGAGTAAACGTGTGAAACATTATTTCCGAGGAAAGCTTTTTTCCTCAATTTTATATTTTTATACCGCCATGGCGGCGCGATGTCTGATTTTGTTTTTGCCAATCAAGAAGGGAGTACTTGCCGATTTCATTGATTTGAAAGTCCGAAAATGAAGGACTGGTTTTAAAATCTCCTATTAAATTTTAGTGTTCCCTTGACTCGAAATTACCACACAAAAAAATGTATTTTCTTCTTCTGGAAACAAGCTTAAACACAATGTGGATACAAGTGTGAAATTTTTTCATTAATCAAAAGAGTCATCACTCTTAAAAAATGGGCCTTCAAGTACATACATAGGTACTTTTAATACCCCGATTGTATTCAGATTTCTCACAACACATTTTCTACAAGGAACGTGTATAGAATGCCTTTTGCTTTCCTCAAAACCGTTCAACAGTCATGAGTTGTCAAAGAGAGCGCACGACACTCATTTCGCTAATGGGGTATTTTATTTTAAAAAACATCTAAAATCATGTTTTTTTTTCACAAGCCACATATAAGGCGAATCTCTATCCATTTAACATTTCTTCCTCTCTTCTATTTTTCAAATCCCATTTCCATTTAAAAGTACCTAGATATACATAATTATGTACCTCTATAAGACTTTTTCTCATCAACCAGGTGTCAGTCACAAAAGTTGACGTCTTCATGTCTCGATTTAAGAGCAGGTATCTGCTGATATCCGATTTAACTTTTTGTTCGTTAAAAGTTGAATAGAAATACTAAAAGTTGAGTAGAAATTATTATGAATGTGATAGATTTTCGAGATGCAAAGACATAGCCGACTTCCGCCCCTTTTCATTTACAGCGAATATAATACACAATTTTTTTGTTATTTATTGAAATCAGGCTATTTTTTAATGATACATCATATATGTATAAAATTATAGCACTGAAAGTTAGGCCCACATTCAGCCTCTCTATTAAAAGTATCCACAGCTACACGTTGAAGAGATGAAGCCTAGTGCATACATTGATACTAAACTTTCATGGAAAACACTCATGCTCTAATTAATGAGCCGAGTTTTGTATTGAACTTTATGTAAAGCTAGTACCTACTAAGCAAAAAGCTGAATATGAAAATAACTAGCTTTTTTTAGTTGAAAATTTTTGACTTTTATTCCAGGTCGAAAAAGTTTCGTCTATGATCAATTCCGTAACCTCTTCTCTTTCTCAATTTGATTTATAAGGGAAGTTCACATCTAACCTGCTTCAATGCATGAAAACATTTCCCGTCTTCTCTTCCCTGGAAAGTTAATTCTCAAAGTTGGAAAGGTTAGAAAAAATGTGTGTATTGTGTTTTTTTTTTTTTTTTTTGCTTAAAATTGAAAATTTAACGTTAATTTTTCTCGTGCAGATAAAATTGTGCAGAAGAACAAAGCCAGGAGCATCGTATTACCCAGAGTACGGAGTGGATTTTTTGTACTTACCTTTTTTGCGTCAGCTTTTTGTGAATAATATGGTATTGTAATGGTGTTCCCTCACAAGATTAGTTCGATATGATGGTAGCTCGGTGTTTGTATTTCATTTGATTCAACCATGCCGTTTTACAGTATAATTAATGTATGTTGGTCAATGGATGATTCATATGTTTGTTATATCTCGATCTACATATTATGTATAAGGAAAAATTCATTCACTGACTCTCTAATTGATCGAATGAAAGATCATTGATCACTGTATAATTTATATCCATAATGACAATACCTATAGGTACATTCTTTCAGTAAGGTTGCTCTTGGCTGTATACAGAAATGATTGTGGCCTATGGACTAAGGTGAGCGCACTCTTTTTTTGTGACTGTGAAATTAGATTTTTTTAATCAATAATTTTTCCATAGTCGGTTACTTTTTAGCCCTCTTTTGGAGGGAGCAGTGTGCCAGTATTAATCAGTCTACACTAGGAACAACACTCAAAGATGGTAAAACAAAGCAGGAATAATATTATCTATACGAATATGATTATAAATTATGATTGTTGAATAGCCCATATAGGATTCCGATAGGCAGACCAGCCCACGTGGCTACGGCTGAATAATAAACATGTCTTTATTTTATTCCATTAGTAATATCACTAATACTAGTCATAACATTGGGTCATTCACTCTCTGTGTACCGCAGATCTATGAGATCAAAGATACTTTCACAGGAAAATGTTTTCATCGTTTGTCCATGTTTTAACTTTTTTAATATACCGTTTCATGAAAAGTAAGCTTCCGTTCTTGTTATTTTTGCATGTTGTTTTATCGCTATTTGTGGTCACTATTGAGTGATTTTTTTAAACAAGTTTTATAGATGTTTATTATACAACAAAGGTTTATAACATGATTGAAAGTGGTAGAACTTTTAAATGTGGTTCTCTGCTTTCACGGTCGGCTCTCTGCGGGATTTACTGGTGTTCCTCAGGAGACCCATGAGGTAATTTTTTTGAAGAGCCATGATTATAGTGTACTTCATCCTGCGGTGCTTCAAAAGACTTAAAATACAACAGACTTAAAATCTGTCCCGGTAGCTCAGTGGTAAAGGCGGCACTCTGTGAATCCAGAGATTTCAGAAGTCGTGGGTTCGAAACGCAGCCGGGACATGACAAGTTATCCTCCCATTTCGGATTTTTACCACATAATAATGTGTCTTGAGCTTACTGCTGGAATAATGGGACTTTAATTGTCCTATTCGGGCAGTATAAATAAGGCGATATTATTATTATATTTTCATGGTTTCCTTACAAGACCAAACAACTCTAAATACTTTATTAATACATATATAATTTATGTAATATGAATGCCTGGCAGCTTCTTATTATAGTTTTTATTTAAATCATTAATACTCTTAAAAATATCTACCTACTTAAATAAATTATTATGGTTATAAATAAATTTGTGTAATCAAATTTCCCATTCGATTGAGCCCAGGTCATACATATGTATACATATTATAATAGGTACATATTTCCAAGAATTCTGATTCAAGCGCTGTGGAATCCTCGACTAATCGATTGCGTGGGACTAACAGATCTCTCCCGCGAATTATGCTGACGTAAACTGCTCTACAAATTGAAACCGAATCCAATATCTACGAAGCGCTTACTACAATTATTAGAGAATAGTAGCAGCCAGGCATGGTGTTAGGAGACTGCATGACAGGAACCGATCAGATACACATCAGATTGAGATTGAGACTATACCAGATTACCACGTGAGATTATGGACTGGTTGGGAAATAGACAATTGACCAGTTGTAGATTAATCTGAAAATATAGAAGTAAAAAATTACATTTAGTTTCGATCTAAAATTAGAGTCTAAGATTAGGGACAAACAAATAAGTAGGAGACCAGCTCCTGACAGTTATATGGAAATTCCTGATGTCTTACTCATCAGTTTATTCTCTGAATCTGGACATCAAATGCCTCCCAGGGACGAACAGCTTCGGCATTGGCAACACCGTCACAACAGTCAGGATTTACCGAGAAAAGAAATCTTCTATCAAACAGATTATTGGTCAAATGGTCCTTCATAGTACATAGTACATGTAGATCTAAAAAGTAATAGTATCAACAAGTCTATAAGAAATATTGGTAGGTACCGATAAGTACGTTAGTAGGTGCTAATCCCAAGAGACTCAGGTTAGGCGATACAACTTTGTAAAGGTGATAAGCTGATAAATTCCGACTTTCACTCAAAGTCAAGGCTCGTAGGTCAGGATTACTAAACAACTAACTTCACATAGTAAAGGTATACCTAGTATTCCAAGTACTTATCTGTGTTATTTATTTTGCCATTTTATCAATGTCGACGAACTTACAGATAAGCCCTTCATCAGGCTCCGTGATTGTGGTGTATCAGTGTGGACTGCCTAGAGTTGTTCCTTCAGGAGATGTCGGGATGAACTCCTGATGAAAATTCTGGATTAAATGAAAAATGATATATAAAAAATAAATGAAGTAATCCAGGCTAATCCACAGTTTTTCCAAACAAAATATCGCCATAAGTACTTAATGTTTTTATTTAGGTCTCAACGATTGATTGAAATTTTAATAAAACAGTAAAGAAAGATAATTCTTAATTTCCCTATTTTACAATAGTTAGCCCACCCACCCAAATATGGAGGATCGGTTTTCTGTGCTAAATTTCACCTAAATTCAAATTTCTAAAGTATTGATAATACATAATGTATGATTCATTAATGAGGAAAAATGATTCCCTTGTAAACTGTACGAGAACCTGCTGGTAGTCCTCGTTTGAGACCATTCCAACAAATTTTTCAACACATTTCTGTTTATTAATTATGTAATTAAACCCCTTTACATGAGGATGTACCTATTGCTTGGTATTCAAATTCTTCAGACATCGGAGGTCTACGGAACCAAAAACCTTCAACTCTGCAATACTCCAGAAGCCTGTATTTCGCATGATGGCGTGCTTGCAGAAATGACTACCCGTCGTGTCGGTTCTCAGGTTACTGTGTGTCACATTCACTCGGAAGTTTAAGATGAAAGATTTTGCTGATGATTATCCAAACCACTGAACTCTCACGATCATACGAAAAAGTGCCGACATGTGCTGTCTATTATAGGGAGTATGTATAATTTATGTATAGTTTACATCTTTACAATATTATACTGTACATAAGGTACTGTATATGTACATAGCTGCAGCAATACTTCAAATAACCGAGCTTCTTGATAAAAAAAAAAAAAAATGCATAAATGTGTAAGTAGTAGGTGGTATATTTTACTAATCTTCTTGAACCCTGTAGTGTAAATCCCCCGCTGAAAAAACCTTTTTTAGTGGAAGTGTCTGTGGCACCTTAGTTATATTATTATTTTTCCATGTCCATAGTCTATGCCTATGCTTATATTTGAAAATGAAATATTTATTATAAATAATCATAATCTATGATATAAGTTAAACCTACCTCAGTAGCTCGATCGATAAGGTGGCGGACTTGTAACCTGGAGGTCAGTGGTTCAAGTCCCGGTTTCAACGTGGAATTGATTTGTGACATTAACAAAAATATGATAACGATAAGTTTAAAAAAAAAAGTATTTTTAAATTTATTTATTTATTTAATACATGCGCGGATATAGCCCTCTTGTACTGGGGGGGCACAATCGCACAATATACCTAACTAGCGGGTTGCACCCGCCGCGCCGCTTCGCAAGCCTATCACACGCACACATACACACACACACACCCATACACACACTCACAAACACACACACATAAACACACAAATGTCAATATTTTTCGTGTCACCCATCCATTTCTTGTCCTTACTGGAAGTCAAGAATGGCTCATCAGAATTTCGCGATCAATATGTCAACCCTTGCGAAAACACTCTCGCTTTGAGTTGATAGTTCGTCACGACATATTTCGAGAAAAAATGTCATTCAGGTCAAAAAAGTGTAAATACTTTTTGTTTACCCATGCATGCATTTTATGTCCTTACTCAACGTAGCTCAAGAACGGCTCATCAGAATTTCGTGATTGATATCTCAAATGAAAATTTGAACTCTTTTGCAGTTGATATCCCGCCCGCCGCCGGCGCCGCCGTGGCGCCGTCACGACAAATTTTGAGAAAAAAATGTCATTTCGGTCGAAAAATGTGATTTTTTTGTGTCACTCATCCATTTTAAGTCCTTACTCTGTGTAGCTTAACCCTGGAGATATATTCCCTGATCCAAATGGACCTATAGGTAAAATTTCAGGTTTCTCGGACAATCTGTGTAGATTTGACAACTTTTTTATTAAGTTATTTTTTATTGGTCTTAGAATTGGGAATTATTTTAGGTCCCGTGCCCCCCTAAACTATTGAGATCTTTTTTTACGGGATTAGTCTTAGAATTTGGAATTGTTTTGGGTCCCGTGTCCCCCTAACTTATTGAGATCTTTTTTTTTACGGGATTAGTCTTAGAATTGGCAATTATTTTGGGTCACGTGCCCCCCTCACTTATTGAGATCTTTTTTTTTCACGGGATTAGTCTTAGAATCGGGAATTATTTTGGGTCCTGTGCCCCCCTAACTTATTGATATCTTTTTTTTACGGGATTAGTCTTAGAATTGGGAATTATTTTGGGTACCCCGTGCCCCCCTAACTTCTGAGATCTTTTTTTTTTGGGGATTAGTCTAAGAATTGGGAATTATTTTGGGTCCCGTGCCCCCCTAACTTATTGAGAATTTTTTTTACGGGATTAGTCTTAGAATTTGGGAATTATTTTGGGTCCCGTGCCCCCCTAACTTATTGAGATCTTCTTTTTAACGGGATTAGTTTTAGAATTGGTAATTATTTTGGGTCCCGTGCCCCCTAACTCATTGAGATCTTTTGTTTTTACGGGATTAGGTATAATGCAATTTGAGAAACACCGCTTACCGAAAAAATCTGGGGGGGCACGTGCCCCCCGTGCCCCCCCCTATATCCGCGCATGATTTAATAACAAGATAACATATGAAAAGGTATTTTGCCTAAGCTAAAGCTTCTATAATTATTTAAACAAAATATTATTGCAAATGTACAACCAAATATTCACCAGGGCCGACCAAAGTGGCCACCTCCCCTGGTGAAGCAATCAATAACCTAATCCCCTCATTATAGATGATTAAATCCTCGTACGAGTCACCTGTCCCGCCCACGTTCGCGCCAATTTCGACCATAACCATTAGGCATTCCCTGTGTGTGAGTGTTCTGATTCCCCTGCATAATAACAGCTTGGCTACCAGTTGAGCGGCCCACGGTCGCGAGTGGGCCCCGCTATGAGAAATTTCCGAACAGATTTGAATATTCGACAGATTTGTCTAACATCGTTGTGCATGTTTTCACTCATGTTGTCCGGGATGGGGTTTCTTTTATTGAGTAACTCTAGAGCTAACCCATGTTTAATCGAACTTGTATCAAGTGGGTAGATAATAGGAGGAGATAGAGTAATGTGCTGAAAGCTAGTTTTTTCTAACTTGTTTCCATGATTTACTGTAGATGGTAGGGTGGCAAACTGGCAATGTTGACTTCCTTTAACATTATTTATAATTTTCTTTATCTTCAGTAAATACAGCCCCACCCTTTTCTTATAGATCTTTTATTAATACTTGTAGAGTGCTGAAGTTGCTGTTTTGTTTTTAAGTACTTCTGTGAGTTATGTATGTATATCTGTTACATTAAAACAGTACCACTGTGCTATAGCTATTGACAAGGACGCCTTTTAACCTGAGGAAATGCCGTGGTAAATATTGCTAGCAATCTACTTCTGAGGCTGGACTCTGATTCACAAGAGACTTAGATTTCAATTCCATTGCACCATGAAGCAAAAAGTAACTTCCCCTTTATGGCATGAATAACAGTGCAAATTTTATTTTCCCATTTATTTCTTTGTTTCAGGTAAAATTACTTTCCACCTTATTCTGACCTTCTATAAAGCTGATTCGGTAAGTCTTCTCCTCTTCCAATTTGAGTTTTCCAAAGTTTAGTTTTATTTTATCGAATAAAGAATAGAAATGAAAAAAAAAACTATAAACTTGTTATTAGCTCTTTTTTTACTTTTACACTTGGCAGGGTGGAGTACGACCTACTATAATAGATAGTAGGAAAACACTAATAGGTATCTAGATAGATACACTTATTTACTTTTACTCCTACTGCGATTTTAATAGAATTACTCAACATTTATAACTATTTATTTGGTAATTTGTGTAATCCCATAATGAATTTGAAATTTAAAAATTAAGAGGTTATTAATTTAAAAATTATTCGAAATTCATAACCAACAAATATTAATTTATACAACACACAAAATAGTTATTATTCGTTTGACGTGAGAAATATTGAATACATTAAACATAAATTGAAATGATAAACGGTTTTTTTTGTAAATGAATTTTAATGCAAATGCCCGATGGTCATATGTTAAATATTATTATATTTATATGCATCCCGTTTTATAGTATTACGAATGAAAGAAAAATATTTAAATTTTGTTTCTATAATTTCATGGAAATCCATGTTCAAAAACCTCACTCGTTGAACTTGATTTGTAGGTGCTGTATATGCAATAGTGCAGTGTATGAAATGTTAGTTCATACTCAGAAGAGATTGGAATATTTTGTACTGCTGGATTTTTCATTTTTTTTTTTTTTTTTTTTCGTGGTCCTGATGTTGACATGTTGTCTAGAATTTATGGATGTTTTTTATATTAGTAATTCATTCAAAACTGTGTGAATATGGGTCAAGACTTATTGTAAACACAGGCTTGTTCCAAGCCGTGTAAAGGAACATGCAAGTTTAGAACTGATCAAAAGTACGCATAAAAGTATTAACAAGAAAGTCAAATACAGACACATGATCAATATCAGCTCTGAACACGAGGAATTAGCCAAAGATGCAAGCCGATTCATTAACATGCCAATCTGACGTAGGAACTGTTTCAAGAACATAAGTGCAAATTGGATTCTTTGTGGAATGGGAATTTTGCAAAGTTGGTAATGCAAACACTCCCGACACAAGCTAAACAGTATTGCCAACATCACGGTGCCCATGTAATTTGTTCCTCTTGATAAGCATACATGAGGATTAGATGCTATCAGATAAAATATTGCGATGGGTTGGAGGGGGATAAATCTATAAATTTGGTATAAGATGCCCTTCAGCTCAATCCACACATCAAGATTTAGATATTAATATTAGCATATTCATTATTACTTATTACCTATTAACTGCAATCGTTGATCAAGATTGTCTTGTTTCCTCTTCATGCTAAGTTCGTGGGGAGCTTTCTATTTCTGGTGAGGAATTGAAGATGTTCTGTTTGTAAGAAGAGTTGTTATAATAGCTAGTGATAGGCATTAATAGTATATTCGAGACAAGGCAGATAGATGTACATAAGAACAAAAACAATTATTGGATACGTTTTTTCCTCCCATCCGAGAATTCATCACAATACCAATAGGGTTTAACCTCTCACCCTGGGTAGAAAAAGTGATCGATTTCGACCTTTCCTTATTGTCAACCTTTCCTTTCCTTTTCAATTTCCTTCCATCCGGTATTGGCGATCTTTAGTAGCCTAATATGTCGTGATTACAAACGTATTGAGACTACTCCGAGAACATGCAAGTGGTGATGTAATATTAGGACACGTTGATTTATGTGAATTTCATGTTAAAAATACAAAAATTAAATAAATGATGTACCTATCAATTATAAAAACACCACCCGAGAAGATTGTCTTTAAACATCAACACCAAAAATTTCAGCACGAAGCGGATCAGTAGCGGACCTCCGCAACAGAAGCCTCTCACCAGTTAGGGAATAGAAGGTTTTGTTCCTGTTCTCTGTTTTTGAGATTGATTGAAAGCGAGAGACTTTAGTCCGTCACTTTCAAGGTCCTAGGTCGAATATTAAAATAGAGATTACAACCGTTTGAGGCTTATCTTATCTTAACTTTAATCCTGCTTTATAATTCGGCCCTAAACTCCATGTTGATTCTATTCTGATTTAGAATCCATATATGGATGGTGTTTATACCCTCCAATCCCTGGGAATCGTACCAGCTACGCACATTAACCTTACCTAGTCTGGGTGTGGCTGGAAATGCCAACCTCATTTGTTCTTTACTTGATAAGTAGCATACATATTTTTTGTCAGAAAATTCTGCCCAAACCGAGGAATGAACCCAAGCAAAATCCCTGGACAAGATGTCAAACCACGGTTTGACAAGATTTTGAACCTCATATCTTTTAGAATATGATCACATTGATCACTAATCATAAAGTAATGGCATCATAACAGGTGCTAGATGAAGGGATTTACAAAATCTATTATTCGAATTATATATATCGCATATTAAAATTTTTTCCATGTGATTCGAAATTTCTCCTTAGAAAAATTGTGCCTGACCGCCTCTGAATGTTTTGAGTGCGTGATGTTCTAATGCTAATGAAGTTATTTGTCCATCATGAAGATTCTTAGAAAATAATTTATACATCATGTCGGAAGCGAAATGATAAGTTATATTAATTGAATATTTACGTAATATGTATAGGTATCATAATTCTTAACATATAATTTTAGGAAAACAAAAAGAACATAATTTTATTTACATAATATAATATTATAATAGATACTCGTACAAACATTAGTTAAAGGACGTATAGGTGTATTAAAAATATGTACATATAAACCGACTGTATATATTTAATATACATATAACTTAACTTACTTGGTAGATAATTATACACATAAACCTACCTCAGTAGTTGGATCGATAAGGTGGCGGACTTGTAACCCGGAGATCGGTGGTTCAAGTCCCGGCTTCAGCGTAGATTTAGTAAAGCCAGTTTGAGTAGTTGTGATATCACGAAAGTGATTAACACAGATATGATAACCTATAACTCAACTTAATTATACACATAATGTAGGTATAATGTAGGAAAGGAGGCATTTCTGCTAATTTATAATACTTGGGGCATACACAAATTTGAAGTTGTTTTCCTCTACCACGGGTTAGTTATACCTACCTGCTCCATACCCATACACCACTTACACGGCCCTCAAGACATTGTAAGGCATGTAGCCGTTTCCTCCATGCTAATTCTGTGTACACTTGCCTCCACCTGAACTTGGGCTGCATAGTCATTAAGTATGCACTTATTAATAGCTCCGTCATTATGCACTTAACGTGCATTACGACCATTACGAGGGCAATAATAGGGAACGACCGCGGTATTATTCTACAGGGTGGAACAGCATTTGGAGTTTTTAATTTAAGTCAGCAATACCTGTGTTAATATATGTAGTATTCTGCAATAATAATAAAAATGTTAATAACACTCTTTAGTGGAAGGTACCCAACATCAGGCGAGGTTAATGCTCAAAGCATTTTGTACCACCTAACCTTTAGAGTCTTATTATTATGTGGACACAAACTGAAATTAATGAGGAAAATTCATGCACTGGGTGGGATTTGAACCAACGGACCCCTGCGCTACCTGGATTACCAGATTAGCGCGTGAACCACTTAACTACCAGTGCATCTTAAAGATAATATCATCGAATATCATTCTATCGTGTTGAATCAAATTTAAGTAAAGTAAGTACAAAAGATGGTAATAATTTGACCTTGAAAAATTTTGTTTAGAAAAAATGTGAATTGTTAATTTGTTTTGTTGTGCGAAAAATTTCCCTTCAGAAGTCATTTAATTAATATTTTTATTAATACTTGTAAATAGTTCCATATGATTAAAAATTGTTGAAATCTAGTGGTCCGTTATAAAATATGCATCACAGTTACACCCTGTATATTAATGAAACAGCTGTGTAAGTCCTGTTCCAATGCATTTACATTGTACTAGATGCTTATTATGACAAAGTTACAACTTTCAAGTTTCGTCACTGACGAGGCAAAATGTGGTTCTTTAGTAAAATGTGTTTACGAAATAATGAAAAAATCATATTTCAAACGGTATAATACCCATTTTTGTACAAGGGCCTACACAACAGTTAGTTTTACAATAAAACGCAAAACATACTTGAACAAAACTTTAATATTTTTTGTATAATAGGTGTATACCTACTGTATATTGTTAAAATAAAATCACAATTAAATTGAATTAAAAATATCATTCGTGCAATGCTCTTATCCTATGGAACCAAATAAAGCCCAATGCTGTGCAAAGTATCAAATTCTACACCAAAATGTACCAATTTTAAAACACCTGTTCAAAAGAAAGTGTTCAGCTTAGTTTTCAAGAGAGAAGCGCCAGTATCTCTTTTAACTTGACTCGCGGTTACGCAGTCGATGAAACAGATTATTTTGTCATTTTCCCACTTGCAACATGCATCACGATGTTTCGCCTCGCAAGCGACGAAAGCTCTGGCGTGACCGAACATGCATGGAGCGGAGAACTCACCCAAAGCTCGTCATTATTATTTGCTGAAGAATAATAAATGTACTAATCTTAAGGACGCTCATTATCAAGAGACCACCCACCACTGTTCAGGATGCCAGCCTGGGACCTTGCCTGATCAGAGCGACAGTTATGAAGCTAAAAAATCTTAATTATTATAAAATCAATGTAATTCATACTGAGTTTCACCCAGTCAGAATGGAAGAGAGAACTGCTCTGACTGATTTTTTGCGTGACATCTGAGTTTTAGGGCCACATTATAAGCCAAAAACGCACTCAAGTCGGAGTTTCAACCAAGCATAGCGCACTATAGCCCGACTTAAGGGATAGTGTCCTCTTAGATTAAATTTAATCCTGTTTAATATTCGGCCCCAAGTCACGGGCACTGTGATTTTGCCTCAGCAAATTGAAGAAAATTACAATAGACTTTTTCGTGTGGCCTGCGACTTCTATGCAGGATGAGAGATATAAAAGTGTTGCCATTTTTAAAAGGATAAGGACGTTATAATAGATTTAAATAGTTAATTGTGGATTTCATTGTCACTAACAGACTGGTTTAATCATGGACCTAATGGGCCATTAGCAATTTGATTGTGTATGAAATTTATCGTAAAGTTTTTATTATTAAAATCTGTTTGTAAATCTGCATTAAGAAACATTGAACTCCCAGTTCATTCCCTCAGGAAGAGCACGGTTTCCTCTGGGTTCTGTGGTAATCTTCGGTAATTTACGTTTCTACTCGAGTGAGCTTTCACATGATGCTTCACAAACCTGACAGAACAAACCCTAGAGGTCTCAATATCCGTAAATGTACCATGGTATCTCCGATGCATGTAACGCTTGTACTCAATAGGTATGCAAAAACTGCACCAGTATACAGATTAGTGAATGAACATTGACGGAACGATATGAGATCTAGGTTTTGACTCGATGATTTTGCAGATTGATTGGCCTGATGGTTTTCCAATGAATACGACTTTGGTTGGAAAGGTTGAAATTTATGTAACCGTTCCCTTGAAATTTCTGAAACTTTCTAAAAGCTCAGTGGTAAAGGCTGCCTGCCCTCTGTGAATCCAGAGGTCGCGCGTTCGAAACCCAGACGGTTATCGTAACATTTGGGATTTTTACCACAGAATAATTCTGTGAAAAGATGGCTAAACATGGTAACCCGCAATTTTCAAATTTTTCAGGACGGTGTTTTTTCGTTTTTTTTTTTACAAAAATAATTTTATATTTTTTGTATTAAAACTTTAAAGCTTCGTTTTTGGAACATAAGGCAGAATATTCTCGAGCTTTATAGTGAAGGATCTATTTTAAAAAAATATTGAGTAGGAATCAAAATATTTAACTTTTTCTTCCTGCTAACATGTTTTGCCATCTTACAGATACTGTGAAAAAGACGTTTTCGAAAGTGTAAATTATGATAAGTCCCTTGCTTTTTCTGCCATCTTTCATATCAAATGAAAGCAGTCATTACAAACTAGACAAACAAGGATAATTACATGTCTTATTTTGCCATCGTGTACAATGAGTGAAAGAGTCGTTTTTATGAGGGCAATTTATGTTAAACGTACTAATTAGGTAGTACGTTTACTTTACTTTATTAGTCTGAGTAGTCATGGTTGCCGAGTGTTATCATGCTCGGATTTGCACGCAGGTGATCCGGGTTCGAATCCCGGGGGGGTCGGAATTTTTCCGCTCTGTACTTTAGTTGTCGGGGTTGACTCATACCTCGTGAGGACAAATGAGGAGCTACTTTGATAGGAGTAGCGACCAGTGGCGGTATTACAAGTACCAATTTAATTTAGTATATAATGACGAGCGATGAAAATCTTGTAATGCTGATGATACCCACAAAATTGTGAAGTGGTTCTCAACTACTCGTACACCAGAAAGAATCATGTTGTACGGATGGCGCCAAAGCATGTCTAGAGCATTTATCATCATATGCCGCTTTCAAAGTTTACAAATGTAGCAAGTACAAAAGATGGTAGAACTTGATAAATGATTTTCCTATTCTGCCATCTTGTAATTCTTGAGAAAGTAAAAATTTTGTGCGATACCAAATTCTGATAACGTCCTTTATCATATTTTGCCCAGTTCATTATACTGCCATAATACGATTTCGTCAGACGGCAAAATATGACACTGGACTTGATCAAGTTTATCCATCTTATGAAAGATAGAATTTGTTGAAAAGTAAGAGATTTTTTCTTGTTAAGATACTTGAACATGCTTTACCACCTTTTGAACTTTCGAAAATGTCACTTATCACGTTTTTTTCAAAATTATTATCCAAGAAACTATACATCGGAGTATTTTTCAAAGCGGCCACTGAAGCTCTATCCAAAGGGAAAATAGCCGTGGCAAACATTAGGAAAATTATGTGCAATTCTAAGATGGACTCGTGGGACTCTAGAATGAAACTATACAGTTCTGTAGTTAAAGCTACCCTGTTGTACAGTTCCGAGGTCTGGGGATTCAGGTACGGAGATCTCCTGGAAAAATGTCAAACCTACTTCTTCAAGTCTATTTTCTGTTTAGCTCGCAACACACCAAATTATGCGCTCCGTCTTGAGATGGGTGTTGTTAAATTGTCTTTTTTTGTTTTCAAGCAAGTATTAACTTGGTGGGCTAAACTCCTCAAGATGTCGGACAACAGAATCCCGAAAGTATGCTACAACCAGCTGAAAAAAGTGGATGAACTCAGGTCGTATAACTCGCTTAGATATAATTGGGTTATTGGGTTATACACAATTAAAAACTCAACTTTGCAGTCTGGGATATGAGGGAGTCTGGCAGGACCCATCTCAAGCTGAAAATAATTTCAAGGATATTCTAAACAAATATTACTTGCAACTTATTGAACAGGACTGGCAACGTTTATCTGAATCAAACTACTTTGGACCTTACAAGGAGCTGAAGCCGCAGATGGTGATTGCTGATGTCGAAGATAAAACAACGTCTTTTTATCTTCTCTGGAGAACTCCAATAGACCGGACCCGAGTTGCAGCACAGTTGAGACTATGTGGTACCCACATTAGATTCTATATCGGTAATATTGGCTACTCTTGGGATGGTGAGGAGTTGTGCAGCATTTGTAACCAGCAGGCCAAGGAAACTCTTTCTCATTTTCTATTAGAATGTCCTCAGTATAGTCCAATCAGAGCTAAATTTCTTCACAGTATCCTACAACAAACAGGCGATAAAATGAATAACCTTCTTTCAATGCAATCTAGAGAGGCCATGAACAATGTTTATTATTTTGTTAAATCGGCTCTCAAAATTAGGGCATTTATTGTACAAGAATAGATTTTTTATATAAAATTCAAGTAAATTGTAATATAGGTAAAAATGATCACACAAATATAATTATGTACTTAGCAGAGGTTATAGTCTTGGTCGAAGTAGCTATTAGTTATTATGGCCTGTTATTATGTTGATAACAGTTTTTTTTACTTTTTTTTATTTTTGCTGAGAAAGCCTGGTTAGGCCTGTTATTATGTGGATTACAGTTTTTTTTTTCTCTTAAAAAATATAGGTATTTATTGAAGAAAAAAAAAAACTATGTTTTCATTTTGCTGGAATTCAAAGCAACTATTGGCCTGGTTATTATGGTTTACTGCAGTTTTAATATGTTTATTTTATTTAATATGTTTATAAAATTGACCTTTAATTTTGTTTTACATTAGGTTATAGGTATAATCCCTCATTTTAAAAGTACTGTTTTGAATTTATTATGTAAATAGTGTAGCTTTCTCTTTATTTCTTTTGTTTGTATTTTTTTGCCAACTCTTGTAACGAAATTTATTTCAATACAACTAAAATTTTCTAATCTAAAATCTAAACTATACATCGTAGCGAAATTCTGATGCTACCAGTAGATAGAGCTCGTCGAGTACATTAGGAATCTGTTAATAACTCAATTTCGAAAAAAATGCGGGTTACCATGTTTAGCTTGGGCTTAGCTTCACAGAATTGTTTCGCTTCACAGAATTCATCTTGGGCTTACTGCTGGAATAATGGGACTTTATTAGTCCTAATCGGGCAGTCTAAATAAGGCGATATTATTATTATTCTTTTTTCTTCCCTTGTTATCTTGCAAAGAAGATATTTAAAAAAAAAATTTCAGCCTACTAAAGTTTTTCACCATATGAAAATTAGGCTTCTTTGTGGAGCAACCATCACAAAAAGAGGCCTTTCATGTTGGCAGGTATGTAGTTGCTGTTTGTAAAGTGAAAGTCTTAAGTAAAATAATGCTATAAATAACGAAGTACTCTTCCACCCAACCCTAGCCTTTGCGTCTCCAACTTTCCGGTGGAAGAGCTTGGGGACTTATAATTTCTTATTTGTCTTTTTTAAACTGAAAGTTACAAAATTACTTCTAAAGTGCGTAGGAAGACTTGACATGCATACTCCAGTTACTCCTTTATCGTATACTTACTTTATGAAGAGGAATTTTCATTTTCTATTGAAAAATATTACTTATGTATACTATTTAATTTTCTTTTTACGTTACAGAGTACCTTCTATAATAGATTCCTTCAAAAATACGGTTTTGCTATTATGAAAAGTAAGCTTCTGTTCCTAAGAATACCTTGTAACTAAATGGCTTCAGTAAGGTATGCTTACAAACATTATTATGTTTATTTTTGAAAAGTTTTTATTCAACACAATTGGTACCTACATAATAATAACTATTATTCAAGTATCATCTTCTATGTTTCCACATAGCTTCTTTAGGTTATTCATAATTATTCGGGCGCAGCCTGTATTATAAATATTATATGTCTGATTGGGAAAGATAATTATCTATTCTAAAGGCGGCCTTGAATAGAACTGCTCTTAATATATGAATATTCATTGTGTTCATTTAGAATAAGTTTCTGAAAGGCATCAGGCAGAGCCTTTCCATCATCGCCTCTGTTCGTAGCCTTTGACATCATTATCACTTCCTCTCCGATCATGCATAAAAAGTATACTTTTAATATGAAATTTTCTCCCGCTTCTAAGTGGAAAGTGCAAAGCTTTTACAGGAACTTTCAATTAATTATGAATTCTCATCACATTTTTCCAACAATAAACATTAATTTCTGTGCAAAGGCCACGACAGAGAGGTGAGCTGTGTTGTTCACGGTTGCCTATTTCGCCACAGCCCACAGCATTGCCCACAGGTCGAGTGCATTTGGCCGGAGAGGAATCAGAGGCGCATCCAGGTAGAAAATGACCCCGTGTGGAATGTGGAATTTACAGGAACGTAGGAACCGATCCATGGAGGTGTGTGTTTACCAAACACCATGGGAAGTGTATGTTTACTAAACACCATGGATGTGTAATTGTGTATGTTTACCAAACACCATGGATGTGTAATTGTGTATGTTTACCAAACACCATGGATGTGTAATTGTGTATGTTTACCAAACACCATAGATGTGTAATTGTGTATGTTTACCAAACACCATGGATGTGTAATTGTGCATGTTTACCAAGCACCATGGATGTGTAATTGTGTATGTTTACTAAACACCATAGATGTGTAATTGTGTATGTTTACCAAACACCATGGATGTGTAATTGTGTATGTTTACCAAGCACCATGGATGTGTAATTGTGTATGTTTACTAAACACCATGGATGTGTTATTGTGTATGTTTACCAAACACCATGGAGGTGTTTGTTTACCAAACACCTTGGATGTGTAGGTTTACCAAACACCATGGATGTGTAGGTTTACCAAACACCATGGAAGTGTATGTTTACAAAGCACCATGGATGTGTATTTACTAAACACGGGTAGGGATAAAAGGTTCTCTTTATAGAAATACACAATGTAAACTGCAAACATAATATAAATATTATTTAAGTTTTATGTTTTTATTGAATAGCGGGAAAGCCTCCGTGGCGTAATGGTTGTGACTACTGCCCGTAGTCCAGAGTTCCCGAGTTCAACTCCCGGCTGGGGCAGACTTTTCGAAGAAATTTCTGTTCCATCCAAACACGTGAGGCTGCCATTCCCGGCCCTACCCAGGCTGGGTGAGGTAAATGTGGGTAGCTGGTACGATTCCCAGGGAATGGAGGGTAAAACCCCCGTCCTAATCCAGGACGTTAAATCAAATAGAATCGTTGGCGTTAGGAAGGGCATCCAGCCATAAAAAACGTGCTCCACCCTACCAACCTCAACCATGAGGTTGAACAATGCCGACCCCAAAAGCAACATAAGCTAATATGGGATAAAGGCAAGGGAGATATATATTGAATAGCGGGAAAGCCTAATAATAATGTATGAGTATTACAATTGGACGAAAGATGATTAATGAAGATTGTCTGGTCTCCATTTTTTCTTCAGTTATTATAATTTATTTAACAATGTCCTTCCACTAATTGTTCACACACACACCACTAGTGGCTATTATCCAAACAAATAGTGATGTTATAGATGTTAGTGAATGTGTTTTTTTTTTTTACTCTCCGCGTCTGAGACACGGCCATCAGGTATGAAACATTGACTCGGGTCATGAAGCATGCTGCAGTCTAACATTGAACCTCAAGCATCATTAAAATATACTGCATCTCCTTAGCGTTTAGCGTGCTCTCGCATAATTCATTACCTGCAGAGGTATACTGACCCAGCTGGCCCCGCGGATGGCTCTACCTTGATATTCACCTGGCTCGTAAGGTCTGCCTGAATCCTTTACTCTATCCGTTTATCCAACCAAGTTCTTTATCCGAGCTTAAGGTAACAGCTCTTTCTCGAATTGTGTACGTATCGTATACCTAATCCTAAAGACAGGAATCATACGTACAACTAATACCTAACCCTTAAGACAGTGGTTCCCAACCTCTTTATACCGGTTGGGAACCCATGCCTTAAAACAAGGATTTTTTAAAAATAAATTATTTTGCGTGAACACACTCTGTTGTTAGATGGACATAGGGAAATATTTTTTACTTGTATTATATCGACTAAAAAAGTTGCATTATTGCAGGGCTCGGCCAATTTCATCCAACGGTAAAACATTGACACATCTCGGTGAATGTGGTGTAGAGCTAAAGTCATTTGTCAGTTCCCGCAGTAGAATAATAAATGTGTCCTATAGACTAGAGTCCTCAAAATGATGAAATATCTTCATTATTCTCCTCAATATACATAATATAGTTATGTATATTTACTTACCCTACAACATTATGTAGGGTGATATGAATTTGAATCTGTAAGGGGCTATGGTAAAGAATTTCCAGCTCTGAAGCGTCTGAGAGCGATGAATCCATTAATTCTGCATGCAATTATAGCCTCCAGAGCCATCCACATAGCCAGAGTAATTACTCAAACATTGACATCTTGGAGTCATTACTCATAGCACGTGCTCGCCAACATTGCTGCCAATGTCAAGTCCATGCTAGCCCAGCATTCATGTTACAGAGTACTTCATGTGCCAATGTTTCGCTTCTGTATAATTGCTATTCCTGCGGCGTTTTGAGTTCTCGTTGCTCTCTTGTTGAAATGAATTTTTCGAAAATGAAATTTCAATTATTATGCTGAAAAATGTTCCGGTTAGCAAAATAATAATTAGCCCAATCTATTTTGAAACGTTGCAAATAAATTAACGAAAATGAGTTATCTACGTTGATGATGTCAGTATTGGTTCTTATTGATAATGGGCGCAAAAGGATAATAAGGACAAAATGTCATTTTAATTTTAAGCATTGAAGTCTTTACTATATCTATAGATAAGAGACCTACAAATTCCTCCCATACAGAAGTTAATTAATTTGAAATAATTTATTTTCTAATAAATCTAACCACCTTTAGAAATAAATCCTGTTTTTTAACATCGTCTTCGCGGAAACTCACTAAATAAATCCTGAGTGGAGCCAGGAATTGCCACATCATGAGGGTTTGAATTTATTGGGTCACTACTGATTTGTGGGTTTCCGGCAAATAGAGAGGGTAAAACCCCCTTATTGAATGTTGAATGACCTAGTTGTTAAACAGGAGTTAGACAGAAAAAATATGTGGCCAATAATTGCCATTCGCCAGTAGTGGTTGGACATACTAAAAAAAACACTGCCAATTATGGACACAATACTTCCTCGTGATTGCTTCACATTGTAAACACGTGCCAAATTTGAGATTTTTTTAGAAAATTACTTGTATCTCTAAAACGGCTCAACCGATTTTCTTCAAATTTATTTTATATGGTAGAATATTGTTTTTTATACATTTTAAATTCTACAAAAAATTCTGTATCGGCAAGTCGTGATCCTTATTTTTTGACTTCTTTGTCCAAAATTTCGGATTTTCTTAAATATCAGAGTCAAATCATTATTAATTTAAAAATAAATATAAAAAGCCTATGTAAAATAATAATATGCATAACCATACAAAATTTCATCAAAATCGAGTGTACCGTTCACGAGATATCAGCGTTTAAGTAAAAAGTTAGTGGTCAGGCGCATGGTCTCTTTCACCAAGAACCGCTAGTACGAATTCGATGAATTTAAAATGGGACCATCTGCAGAATGTCTCCTAGATGTGTGCAAAATTTCATCAAAATCGGTAGAGTAGTTTCCGAGATTTGCGCGTTACAAGGAATCGTTTTAACAGACCGACAGACAGACCGACAGACAGACCGACAGACCGACGGACCGACAGACAGACACAAAACCAAATTTGCTCAGGAGGTTATGAAACGTCCAGAAATATGAAAAAAATTTAAATCGGAGCAAAAAAATATTTTTTTTTACAAAAACGAACACAATACTTCCGATTTCTAATATTAGAAATTTCTCGGAAGTAAAACAAGTGGATCGAACCCGCCATCCACATGTTGTCACGATTGCATGCCTGTACATTAGTATTTTTCTAGGCTATAATTTATTCTCTCTGGGGGACTTTGAACAGGGAGTAGACCAGCAGTCTGGCTGGAGGACTATAAACAGGCAGTAGACCAGCAGTCTGACTGGAGGACTATAAACAGGGAGTAGACCAGCATTAGCTTGGTTCTGGGGGTCCTTGTCAATTATTAGCCTCCTTGTAAAGACAGTGGTAGAAGTGCTGAGTCATTACTCCACTGTCTGGCTGCCATCGTTCACGATGACGCCACCTTATGATGATGACAATTTATTTTAAGAAAAACTCAGAACTGCAGTTTGTTCAAATTTAAATCATAAATAGATACTCCCACAGGGGCAAGGTGTGAACCAAAAGTAAAATAAAGGTGCATGGGATGTACCTTTATTTTGTTTGAAATCATAAATTTTAAACAAACAAAGAAGAAGAAACAATTTGAAATCATGTTTAAACTAAGTTAATGAGCTTTACGCTGCATTACGTACCCACCCACATAATAATAAATAATTAGAATAATATTTATTGTAAAGTGAACTTCTTGTTTTCAAGAAAATTAATTTTCAACAGTGGAGTTATGCTGTTATTTATTTATTTTTTTTCTTCTTCTTCTTTCTTTTTTTTTGTGTGCTCTAAGAAGAAAGTATCATAAGAGAGATTGAAATGATTACTTCTGAGTGAAAAGTTCCTGTAGGTACAACATAAGTTACTGATCATATAATTATGCTCTTCTATTGATGTGGATGATGTATTTTCATAATATTATTAGGTACAGGAGTATGAGCAATATTTATCAAGTTATCATGTTTGTATTAATCAAAATCGTGATGTTACATTGAATTACTCAAAATCGCCTTACTAAATTTTTGCCGTACTTGAGACTTGAACCATCGACCTGCGGATTACCTGTCCGCCGCCTAATCGATTGAGCTACTGAGGTTGATTAAGACTTAAAAAAAAGTAAAATAAAATATTATAAGTTTAGTATCAATATTATTTAGGAACACCAATAAGTTGGTAAGCTTACCAAACTATTTTTATATTCTTTCTTCTTTCAACCTGCTGTATTTTCCCACGAAAGCAGGGTCGATATAATGGGGCGCGATTTGACTCAGCGAGTGAGTACCGATATCATTGTCCATGGTTATGGCGAGTTTAATGGATGGATTCCCTCCCTACCAATTCTCTTAATTAATCCGGGCTTAAGATCGGCTCTTCAATATTGCTAAATTGAATACCTCAAATATGTATTGATGTTCAACATTAAAAAAAAATCACAACTAATTTAACACAAGCAAAGGCTGTTAAAGAACACTGTTTCTTAATCAAAAAAACTTTGAAAAAAACACTGCCAATTATGGACACAATACTTCCTCGTGATTGTTTCACATTGTTTACACGTGCGAATTTTGAGTTTTTATACTAAATTACTTGTATCTCCAAAACGGATGAACCGATTTTCTTCAAATTTGTTTTATATGATAGAAAACCGTTTTTTCTACATTCTAGATTCTACAAAAACTTCTGTATCGGCAAGTCGTGATCCTTATTTTTTTACTTTTTTGTCCAAAATTTCGGATTTTCTTAAATATCAAAGTCAAATTATAATTAATTTAGAAATAAATATCCAGAACTCCTATCCAAAAAGGTTTCGCCAATGAATGCAGTGATATCTTGTTTGCGGCCAAGTTATCTTGGTACTAAACTATTTCTTTTATTAAACCCCGTTTTCTGAGTTCCTCATTTGGTATGTTTTTAACTGCAATCTATCCTCTAACTTGGCCAGTGTCGCTCCTTGTGATGGTTATATTGTTATTCTGTACCTATACATATTATAGTTGTAATATTCCATACAACCGATGGCATAAAACTGGCCAAGTTAGAGGATAGTTTGCAGTTAAAAACATACCAAATGAGGAACTCAGAAAACGGGGTTTAATAAAAGAAATAGTTTAGTACCAAGATAACTTGGCCGCAAACAAGATATCACTGCATTCATTGGCGAAACCTTTTTGGATAGGAGTTCTGGAACTTGGCCCTTTTTTTAACGGTAGTTTTTTGTGGGATATCATTACTTTTTGTAAATGGTTCGTTTCCCAGCACGTTTCATTATTTTTTATTAAAAATAATGTGTCAAGAAAATTTCAAGATTATTAACTTTATTATGCTCCCTAAAACGACACCGATTAACAGCAGAAATAGTGCGAAAGTGCCGGTTTTCAGATTTTTCCCTATACTTTTACAATGAACCCTAAGACCATACTAAATTTCAGCTTTGTAGGTAGTAGGGAAGTGCCTCATAATTTATATGCATTATCGAGTATACTTCCTCCCTAAAATAACACAGTTTAACAGCATGATAAGTGCGAAAGTTCCGGTTTTCAGATTTTTCCCAGTACTTTTACAATAAACCCTACCAGTATACAAAATTCCAGCTTTTTAATTAGTAGGGAAGTGCCTCATAATTTATATACATAATATAGTGCTCCCTAAAACGACACCATTTAACAGCAGAAATAGTGCGAAAGTGCCGGTTTTCAGATTTTTCCCTGTACTTTTACAATAAACCCTACCATCATGCAAAATTTCAGCTTTCTAGATAGTAGGGAAGTGTCTCATAATTTAGATCCATAATTGATTATATATATCCTCCGTAAAACGACACCGTTTAACAGCATGATAAGTGCGAAAGTTCCGGTTTTCAAAATTTTCCTAGTACTTTTACAATAAACCCTACCAGTATACAAAATTTCAGCTTTTTAGGTAGTAGGGAAGTGCCTCATAATTTATATACATATTATAGTATATTTCCTCCCTAAAACGACACCGTTTAACAGTTTTTAGAACTTTTTCAGATTTTTCCCTGTACTTTTACAATAAACCCTACAATCATGCAAAATTTCAGCTTTCTAGGTAGTCGGGAAGTGCCTCATAATTTTGATGATCTGTCAGTCAGTCAGTCAGTCAGTATCAAAATCGCAAATTTCAAAATTACATTCCTCTGAAAGTTTTTTGCATTGAGTCTTTAAATTTTCAATGTCTTTTTAATGATATTAGGACAATCTGTGTTCCAAATTTCATATCTCTATGATCAATTAAACCGAAGATATGAGGGTGTGAAAAACCGGGTGAATCGGTTCGTGTAAAGATACACTGCCGTGCTTGCTGGAACTTGGCCTGGCGCACTGCCGTGCGCTCAGATAAATTACTTAAGTAAAACAGTAATTTGCATGTTCTTACAAAATTTCATCAAAATCGGGTGTACCGTTCACGAGATATAAGCGTTTAAGTAAAAAGTTAGTGGTCAGGCGCATGGTCTCTTTCACCCAGAACCGCTAGTATGAATTCGATGAATTTAAAATGGGACCATCTACAGAATGTCTCCTAGATGTGTGCAAAATTTCAACAAAATCGGTCTAGTAGTTTCCGAGATTTGCGCGTTACAAGGAATCGTTTTAACAGACCGACGGATCGACAGACCGACAGACGGACACAAAACCAAATTTACTCAGTAGGTTATGAAACGTCCAGAAATATGAAAAAAATTGAAATCGGAGCAAAAAAATATTTTTTTTTACAAAAACGAACACAATACTTCCGATTTCTAATATTAGAAATTTCTCGGAAGTAAAATTGTGCTTCATTATAAAACATCATGTATCCTATGGTAAACACTGAAAAATTTCACATTAGAAAAAAGATACAATGAAATCGTGTTCCAACATTTTTTGTTGGACCCTGTTGATATGAATTTCATTTTCGCGAGGTAATTAACATCACGAACAGAGAAATCAACGAGATGCCCGGATTACACTTGCAGTCTCAGTTAATGCTCAAGACATAATGTGGCACTTTCTGTAAGTTTATCTGTGAGAGACTTAGCAGTAAATTTCCATTTCCGTGCCGTGTCTTACCCGTTTGCTATAAATTGCTCCGTCCCCGTTTGATAGAGTAATTAAAAGTGAATAATTGTTGTTTTCAAGTGCTCGGAAAAGAAATTTATTGTTACACATTGCGATAGCAGCAGGGGCTGCACTGGGAATAGCAGGAGTTTATCCCTGCCGGGGAATATATTCAGGACGCTGCACCATTGCCTGTGTGCGGTGTACTGTGGCAATGAATCAGGTGATTGTATGTCCCATTGCATTCCCTACACGAGGGAAACAGTTGTACAATAGCGTTGGCAGTGGAGCTTGTAATTTTACTATTATGCATAATCCTATAAGATGCACAACGCTTCGTTAAAACCTGTCTAAAGACAGATTGACAGTATTGACACCTATATAAATATCAGTCAAAATAAAGATGTGCGATGGAAATATTCATGTCACAGCTTTGTGACTCTGTGTGGAATGTATACCACCATAAGAATTAAAAGAAAAAAATAAAATACCATGTAGAAAATCTAAAAAGGTACTTTGATAAGAAAACATTAAACTGAATATTATATATACCTATAGTTCAATATACTCGCAATTTTGTTTAAATGGAGGCTACATCCATAAATTTATATAAATATAAAATATTGACCTTAAGGTAATTATCAAGGGAAGTATCTCCTCGACCTACATACTAGTATCACCTGCACCTGAAGGTTTATTTTCCCTAATCATTTTTCAACTATTGTTTTAAAATACTAACTATTGGCAAGAATCGAACTCGTGACTCTGTAAGTCTTATTTACCAAACGAGCGCCTGTAGTTTTACAATTCACTGCATGCTACTAGAAAACTTCAACAAATTTCATGTTCTGAAGAACTTGAGCAAAATGAGGTATCTTGTACTTGCAATTTAAAATACTCAAGAACTTCCAACTCAGATATTTGGTTAACTACTTTTTAGCACAAAAAGTTGAAGACGTTTCCATAAAAACGTACCTTGCGAAGAGTAAGTTCATTTTGAAAACTTGTAGCTGGAAATGGAATGCGAGTGCTGAGGTACCTAATAATAGTTATAACAATAGAAGCCAGAACAGAACGAAGAATAGCTGGCAATTCAAGAATACCAAATCAGCAAACTAAAGTGCAAAAGGAATTTGTTCGTGTAGTGCTTGTACAGATGTATAAAAGTTGCGAATTTCCCCTGTACCTTTTGTATGCATAGATACCTTCCCAGAGTTTGTGTAGATGTGCTCGAAAAGTTTTCAATATCGGATGAACAAATGTATTGTTCCTATTGTACCTCTAACTAAGTACCTTTCTGCAGTCATTTTATATTCAGCCTTTGTCTGGATAGTATGTATGTACCTACCAATCACATTCTCGTACATACGGAATGTATAGATTGTTTAGATAGTTGTGAATGGTGAAGAGAGTTTTCCAATTTCCTATTTGCACATGCCATCACAAGGATAGTTAAATAATGTATTCCTCATTCCTAATATCTGATCTGTTTTGTTGTTACGCTTGGAGTTTCGTCTTTTTGAATTTGTCATGACAATTTCTGCCATTTGAAATATAATTTCGTTTGTAGTTTGAAGCTATTGATGTGTGGGAAGAACAGTCAGCTCTTGGGATGGCTATCACCTTCAGCTTTAATTGGAGAAATATTCCCCATTTATGATGAGGAGCAGTCCATAAATATGGAGGTAATGCCTCTACGCGCAGCTCCCGTGTTTTGGTGTATTGAAAAAAGTAACAGTATACCATCAAAAAGATTATGATAATAATATACCCTGCATGTTTGTTTCTTTCGATCAAGGTCTATTTTTTTTTTTTTTTTTTTTTTTTTTTTTTTTTAATTTTGGGTTTAACGTCGCTTTCAACTGCATGGTCATATCACGACGGGGTTGTTACCCTCCATTCGCAGGAAACTCACAAATCTGCTACCCACATTAACCTCTCCTAGCCTGGGTTGGGCCGGAATGCCAGCATCACGAAGTCTTCACCCCGCTGGACGTTGCTTTACTTCGGTGACCCTACGAGTACCGGTGCATTCAACAAGCTATCGACGCTGGCCAAGGTCTGTTTAATGTTTACGCGAGGATGTAATAAAATAAGCCTTGCTGGAAGTCCATCCATCTTGCCATGAATGCTGGCTAAGATGATGATAGAGGTACCAGGAAAGGATAAAATTAGACGATTCTATTAACGCTTTCTTATAAGAAATAAAATTTCGGAATTTTAAGATTCGAAATTGGGAAATAATTTGCTTAAATACTAAAATTTATTTCTGACATCTACCAGTATGCATCAGCAAGTGAAAGAAATGATAGAATTGAATCTTGAGAGAAAAATCAACTCCCAGAGCTCCTCAAGAATTCCATGCGATGCATTATTAAATGAAGTAACCTACAGTGACATCAACGCTTTAGAAACAACTACACCCGTGGAAATACTCCAATGTTTGAAAAACATTCTACATATGCCAGAAAAGCCAGAATCATGGATTGTACAAGGTGAAGGCTCCGAAAGTGGATCATCTTTAGCCTCTAGTTACGTCAATCATGATATACCAGATCAGTTCCAAAAAGCATCCGGGGAAAAAGAAGTTAGGAGTAAAAACAGTGCGTGTGTTCCCTTTGTGAAAGAACTGGAATTGAATGTAGGGGGGCTCACGGAACACTTACGGAAAATTCGAGAAAGACTTGATTTGAAACTAAAAGAAAGTAATATTTACAATGAAAAAACTTGTACAATTCAAAATGAAGGTTTTTTAAACTATTCAAATAATTCAATAAGCTCTGTAAGTGATAGCACAAGTAGCAACACCTTTGAGAAACCTTTACAAAGTGATATTTTAAAGGAGAACAGGTGTGGGAGCGCTACTAAAAATGTTATAATATGTCCTCCGAAATTTGATAATGAGGCAGAAATTGCAAGAGAAAGAGAAAAATGGTTTGAACAAATGATCACTGATGAAAATAAGGGCATGATGAAAATATTTGACAACAATATCGATGTAGAGAGAGGAATGTTTGTCATACCTGACACAGACAAGATATCCTACGATAATCTGGAACAGTTGAAATATGAGTTCCAGGTATTGTTGAGGGATGTAATGGCCTGTGATTGTGAGTTGTAATACAGAATTAATAATTGTTTGTAACCATGTGTTTCTTCCAACAAAAACTTTTCATTATTTCCCTGTTTATAATTATACATATTTTCATTTAGCAAATATTAGTGAACTGACAAAAAACTGTAACTAAAATTTGGTTACAATTTATTGATTTTAAGGGATAGCTTCTGGTGCGCTCGGGAGTGTTGACCCAGCACCTAAATGAGAAGACAGTATGTATTGTGTCACTTCTCTCCGATCAGAGGGGAGGCATATTACGAAATGGGTAAGCTACAACATAGACCGAAAGTGTCTACCTACAGTAGCTATGTTGCATATGTACGAAATAAAAAAGTCTTTGAAAAATCACCTTTAAAAAACCTAACGTACCTATTTTTTGGTACCACTGGCGCGATGGATCAATTTTGTGGTGAAATCCAAAATTAATTGGAAAATTTGTGACTTAAACGTGTAATTCTCGTAATTACATGTTCCTGCAATGAACTCAAAAATGTCTTAAAATTACATTTTGTATCATCAAGAAGATACCACTATTTTTGACGTAATTTTACAGTTGTAGGTATAACATCACATTTCTGAATAGCTATGCAATAATGCAACTATTCATTCCTAGAAGAACGCTTACAACTATTTGCTCTAAATTGTTGAAAATAAATTTCTGAAAATCAACCCTGAGCCACCTGAGCGACTGCTTGCTATCCATGACACTTCAGATATCTGTCATTGTGAGCTCTGAAATGACACAGTATGTTGCATCTTGATAATCTGCTAATTCGTTTGCCAAGTCAGGTGTTATCTGCACAACGCTGACAGCTACATTGTAACTCTTCATGTTTCTTTCGCATGCACATTATGTTTTATGATATTGAGTCGCGTAGAATGATAATTATTATTGATGATAAACATTGATTTTTATGTTCTTTTAAATAATTACTCGAGACATTGTGGGAATTATCAATAGTAATTATTATTGTATGCGGACACGGATGTTCTTTTTTTTTGCAATATTTATAAATAACTCTCTTTTTCTCTTATTTTCTGAGGGTAATAATAATATCGCCTTATTTATACTGCCCGATTAGGTCCCATTATTCCAGCAGTAAGCCCAAGACGTATTATTATGTGGTAAAAATCCTAAATGGGAGGATAACTTGTCTTGTCCCGGCTGGGTTTCGAACCCGTGACCTCTGGAATCTCTGGATTCACACAGTGCTGCCTTTACCACTGAGCTACCGGGACAGACTAACTGATTCTGTGTTCTCCTTGGAACAGTGTTATGTTGTTCCAACAATGTTAAAAATCGTTGAAAAGCTAGCTAAAGCTGCTACCTTACATTTTTTATCTATTGATATTCATAAAGCTCTGTACTCTGTAACCACGGTAGTGACACTGAAAAAAGTTATCAATGTTATCTGTGTTAATCATATTTGTGTTAATCAATTTCGTGATGTCACAATATTCAAACTCGCTTTACTAAATCTACGCTGAAACCGGGACTTGAACCACCGACCTCCAGGTTACAAGTCCGGTACCTTATTGATCAAACTACTAAGGTCGGTAGTGATACTACTTAGCTATTCATACTCTGTATAAAGCTCTGTAACCATGGAAGTGTTACTACTTAATTATTCGTGCTCTGTATAGAGCTCTGTAACCATGGTAGTGATACTACTCAGATATTCGTCGTCTGTATGTACCTCTGTAACCAACCACGATAGTGATACAAATTAGATTTTCATGCTCTGTATAGAGCTTTGTAACCACAGTAGTGATACCACTTACTTATTCGTGCCCTGTATAAAGCTCTGTAACCATGGTAGTGATCTAGTGATATCACTTACTTATTCGTGCTCTGTATAAAGCTCTGTTACCACGCTAAACTCTACTGATTGAGTTCCCATAACAGAGTTGCTTCTAAACTACATTTCAATATTGCTTCACGCTTTCTTGTTTTTTGCAAGCCCTGCCAAATTCTTGACTCGTATAATAAAACTCAACGTAATTATTCATTCTAAGGTTATTGTTGAGCCAAAATAAATTTCGCCATAACCCATTCTTGTGACACAATTGCGTCGGGATGAAAGGTATACCGTTGGAATTGGAATTCTGACAGAAAATATTGAATGTCGAGATTGTTGAGTTGGTAATCTCGTGTCACGAAGTTATGCATTATTGTTACGTGCAAGAATTCGCCACTGTTTAGACATTTTTTTTGTACAGAACAGATCAGTTTTTAAAACTAGCCAATGTTCATCCCAGGTGAGATATCATTTCATTCAGAGATTTCAGAGTGGAAAAGAGAACTTTTATAACTTTGCGTATTTTAAACGAGGTTTTTATATTTCATTTGTGCCTCTTTCTCCTTCCCTCTTGTTCGCGTTACACAGAGTAAAATTATTAATATTTTGACAAAATTTTATGTAATAAGTAGAATTTCTATGCCGTTGAAACAATGGTTTTGATTTTTTTCCCCCCTTTTTTGTAAGTTTTAATGGAATGTACACAACTTACTTCAATCTCCACTGTGAAACGAAACTCCTTCCAATAAAGAAAAATTGAAAAACTCATACCTTAGGTTAAATTTATCGTACCTTAACCGTGCATTGGTAGTCGAGTGGTTAAGGCGCTGGTCTGGTAATCCAGGTAGCGTAGGGATCTCACCCAATGCATGAATTTTTCATTTATTTGAGTTAGTGACCACATCATAATAAGACTCTAAGGGTTAGATGGTAGAAATTGCTTTGAGCATTAACACTTTCACCGCCAACTGTATTTTCGACTATTTTCATTCATAGGCCAGGCGTGATTTTGATGTGGTGATACTTCAAAGTGTCACTGGCCTGGGGAAGAGATTTTATGTCTACGCCAAGCATACGGGGAAGAGATTTCATGTCTTGGATACTGCTAGGCCAGAGCAACACATTCCTCATGTTAAACATATAGAAAGTGTTACTCACAAGTATCACCAGCGTCTTATAGAAGACTCTGTGGGTGATACTTTGAAGTATCACCATGTTCATACTAGCGCATAATAACGCAGAGCCAGGTGATACTTCCATGTATCACCTGGCGCTGAAAGTGTTAACCTTAAAATTAAGATTATTTTTATTGTTATTATATTAACTGCCTACGCCTACAACAACTTGTACCCAAGTGTAGGGATTTCCTATCAAGTAACTTTTTTTATTGTATACTTGTTATCCATGGACCTACAAATACTAAAATCCAATTTTCCAAAGGCTCAGGAACCTGAGGCCAGTATTAGCCCATTTCTTACAAATCTATTCCTTTACTGAAAACGGTGTCCTGATGATACGATCCAATTTGTTTTTATGAATATTGGATTTACCCATAATCACGTCGAAACAATTTCACGAGTGAAAACGTGCGCCTGGAACGTGACTCCGCCGCCTCCGAGGATAATGGTAACGTCAGCCTTTATTTCCTGGAACGGCCGATTGAGAAGTAAGGGAAATATAAAGGCTGCACTGCCAACACCTTTTTTTTTTGAAGAATGAGAATAAGGAAGGAGGAGAAAAACAAACTCTTAATACAGGCCTTCATCTAGAACTTATTCTTCTCATTTTCCTCCTTCACCTTCTTTTCCTACTCCTCCTTATCTTCCTGTTCCTCCTCCTTCTCTTTATCTTTTTCTTCCTCCTTCTCTTTCTCTTCCTCCTTCTCCTTTTCCTCCTCTCTTGAACTTCTTTCTCCTCCTCCTTATCTTTCACCTCCTCCTCCTTCTCCTCTTACAATTCCTCTTTTTCCTCCTCCTTCTCTTCTTCCACCTCGTCCTCCCCTTTCTCTTAATCCTCCTTCTCCTATTACAATTCCTCCTTCTCCTCTTTTTCCTCCTCCTTCGCCTCTTCTTCCACCACCTCCTTATCTTTCTCCTCCTTCTCCTTCTCCTTTTACACTTCCTTCTCCTCCTCATTCATCATAAAACAACACAAATATAATAATTTTATAGGTAGCCAGCCTTTGTTTTCTTAACCACTTCTCAGCCTCATTTCTGTTGAAAAAACAAAACTGGGTACCTACCTAATATGTAACTTGTACTTGTAAATATTATCTTCCACAACTTTTTCCTCTGTAATTCCTTAAGGCCCTGTTGTAAACCAAACCTTCATAAAAACAAAATTTTCCCACAGACATCAGAGCCACAAGCTTTAAAAACATAAACAGTATTTTATGCGAGCGGAGTACTTCTGTGTATAGTTGCGGGCTTTTGCCCATATTTGGGACTCTTGAATACCTTTCGGCATCTTAAAACATTAAGTTGTGCGTATAGCTGTACCAGTGTACCTATAACTATTTGCTAGGTAAATATCTCTTCCACCCAACCCTGCGCCAACCTCCTCAGCTTCAGCTCCAACTTTTACGTCAGCTAGGCTGTTACAACATCCCCTCGAGCTGCTAAAAGCTAAAAACCGTTTCACAATTAGAGCCGCTATACATATAGCGGTTCACATCAAACCAACGCACCTCGGTTAACCGGGGTCTAATAATCCAAAGCGGTAAACGTCGTAGACCTAATGCAGCCGCTGTGTTATTTATATCCTATTGTTGCCTGTGCTCTACCTCTGCTCTGAACTCACCATTGTCCTTGTTGTTGTGGCCATCACTCAGCACATTGAATACTACTACTACTTGCTTCTTAGGTATTTACCGACACCTACATAACTATTTCATACATTCATGGCGGTTCTCTATACTGGTTTGTGCGTTTACAAGGGATATAAGGTACTAAATAAGGTACATAAATTATAGGTATGTCGTAGTGTAAATGTTTTACAAAACTGTTCTTAAAATATACCATAGAAAGAAAGTATCATGTACTACTAAACTATTTAATAATAATAGCGCACGAATAGCTCAGTGGTTAAGCACTCGCTTGCCATGCGGAAGGTCCCGGGTTCGAACCCCCGCGCCGACAAAAATTTGTATTCAAAATTTGGTTACAGTTGTTTGTAAGGGATACCTTCCGGTGCGCTCGTGTTGACCCAGCACCTAAATGGGAAGTATTGTGTCACTTCTCGCCCATCAGAGGGGAGGCATACTACGGGATGGGCAGGCTACAACACAGACCACAAGCGTCTACAGTAGCTCCTGTTTCATGGCTACGAAACAAAAAAGGCTGTGAAACACTCATCTTTTTAAAAAAAAAAAAAAAAAAAAAAAAAAAAAAAAAAATACTCTTTAATTGAATGTACCCACCAGACGAGGTTAATGTTCGAAGCATTTTTTACCACCTAACTCTCAAAGTCTGTGGAGCTATACTCAAATAAGTGAAAAAATATTCATCTTCTGAGTAGGATCGGATCCCTACGCGAGCTTGTTATAGGTATGTCGTAGTGTAAATGTTTTACAAAACTGTTCTTAAAATATACCATAGAAAGAAAGTATCATGTACTACTAAACTATTTAATAATAATACTCTTTAATTGAATGTACCCACCAGACGAGGTTAATGTTCGAAACATTTTTTACCACCTAACTCTCAAAGTCTGTGGAGCTATACTCAAATAAGTGAAAAAATATTCATCTTCTGAGTAGGATCGGATCCCTACGCGAGCTTGTTGAAATTAGCGTCTAGCGCCTTAACTATACCTACTACCAATCCTTGGTACATTTATTTCGAAAAGGTTTCGAACCCCAGATATTTGGAGAGGTATGCATTTGGCCAGGGGTGTTTACAGAGAAGAGCGACTGGGATATAATATGTCCTGGGCCCAGGAATGCTCTGCTCGTCCCTATATTTATACCACCTTAATATCAGCCCTTATTCAAGCCGGGGGTCAACTACTAAGTGCAACATTTTGTCTCGACTTTGGTATGGGATTGGGAAGTATTACAAAGTGTTGCGAAGCAATGTTTCTGTAAATGGGATTTGATCTCATTTGATTCTAAGAGCGTAGCATGAAACGTTGCGAAACGCTTGGCAACGTTGCGAGACACAATGTTGCACTCAGTAGGATCCCGGACTAATTAGACGTTATTGTTTTTCCTCCCCGAAGTCCCCTCCCAATGCAACAGTTACCTGCACAGTTGCATTCACTGCACTCGCATCTTCACGAGTGGTGCTGTTGAGAAGTTGCACAACAATGACTTATTAGTCGGGAATGCCGTGCTCCATATTCCATACCGTTCAGGTGGTCTTGAGTGGGATTAGTAATGTTTCCAGTGTAATAAATTCATACTATGGACGTGAGTTGTTTTGCCACGAGCAGAATAGTAGCTGTGTAAGTGTTATGGAAAACAATTGGCTTAGCACCTTAGCAGTATGAGCTGCAGTACTGCATGCTGGTGGTTCATCGGTACTTGAAGTTATGAGCTACAGTACTGCATGCTGATGGTTCATCGGTACTTGAAGTTATGAGCTACAGTACTGCATGCTGGTGGTTTGTCTGTACTTGAAGTTATGAGCTACAGTACTGCATGCTGGTGGTTTGTCTGTACTTGAAGTTATGAGCTACAGTACTGCATGCTGGTGGTTTGTCTGTACTTGAAGTTATGAGCTACAGTACTGCATGCTGGTGGTTTGTCTGTACTTGAAGTTATGAGCTACAGTACTGCATGCTGGTGGTTCGTCTGTACTTGAAGTTATGAGCTACAGTACTGCATGCTGGTGGTTCATCGGTACTTGAAGTTATGAGCTACAGTACTGCATGCTGGTGGTTCGTCTGTACTTGAAGTTATGAGCTACAGTACTGCATGCTGGTGGTTCATCGGTACTTGAAGTTATGAGCTACAGTACTGCATGCTGGTGGTTCATCGGTACTTGAAGTTATGAGCTACAGTACTGCATGCTGGTGGTTCATCGGTACTTGAAGTTATGAGCTACAGTACTGCATGCTGGTGGTTCGTCTGTACTTGAAGTTATGAGCTACAGTACTGCATGTTGGTGGTTCATCGGTACTTGAAGTTATGAGCTACAGTACTGCATGCTGGTGGTTCATCGGTACTTGAAGTTATGAGCTACAGTACTGCATGCTGGTGGTTCATCGGTACTTGAAGTTATGAGCTACAGTACTGCATGCTGGTGGTTCATCGGTACTTGAAGTTATGAGCTACAGTACTGCATGCTGGTGGTTCATCGGTACTTGAAGTTATGAGCTACAGTACTGCATGCTGGTGGTTCTCCTGTACTTGAAGTTATGAGCTACTGTACTGCATGCTGATGGTTCGTCTGTACTTGAAGTTGACATTTGTTGAATTAATAGGTATAATAATAATAATAACACTATTGAGTGGAAAGTAACCACCAAGCGAGGTTAATGCTCAAAGCATTTTCTACCACCTTTCAGTTTTGTCTTATCTTACTAAGGTAAAGAAGACTACGGTAAAGTTAATCGTAGGCAAAAAAAGCAAAAAAAAAATTTTTTACAAAAACGATCACAACACTTCCGATTTCTAATATTAGAAATTCCTCGGAAGAACCAGGGAGTGCTTTTTATAACCAGTTGTAGAAACGGAATGTACTCCATCATGCAATAAAAATATTAGAATATGTGACGAGAAGTTTTTAATTCCCTTGGTGGCCCATAATGCAAACAGAGTTTCATGTTCTGCTTTTCTCATAATATCAGTTGACCCTAAAAGAATCTCCCACCTCTGATATACTCGTATTTGCACAAAAAAGGTGAGTTACTTTTCGTTTCTTTGATTCTTTGTGTAGGGAAGTTGGGGGGATCTAAAGAAGAGACTAGTTTGCAGTAAATATGAATGTGTTGTAAGAGGCAGAACGCTTTAGTGACATAGGTTCGCTTTTGCTCTTAAGAAAAAGTTGAGATACAGGTTTAAAATCTGAGAATCCTTAAAAAATTGATGTCTTACCTTTTCCTTATTCTAAAAATGCTGGTACTAGGTACATTTGTATAGACCTAAATCTAAGCAAGAAACTTTTACCATAAATCTGTAAATTGGGCCAAGCTAGAACGAAGCTTTGGTATCCAAAAAGCTAATTAAAAAAATCTGAGAATCCTTAAAAAATTGATGTCTTACCTTTTCCTTATTCTAAAAAAGCTGGTACTAGGTAGATTTGTATAGACCTAAATCTAAGCAAGAAACTTTTACCATAAATCTGTAAATTGGGCCAAGCTAGAACGAAGCTTTGGTATCCAAAAAGCTAATTAAAAAAACCTCAAAAATCAAATCTCATCCCCTTATGGATCACATACCAACAGTTGTTTTGGGAGAACATCTGATATGCCGACCCCATTTTGAAAGAGAGAGAAAAAACACAAACAAAGATAAAATGTTGATGTTGTCATACCATGTGATGCCATCAGCAATTTTTAGCAATTTCATTTGTTGTTCTTTTAATATAAAACATCACCATTTTTGTAACTGTATGTTACCTTAATGTATTAAATGAAAGTTATGAGTTTTCACGTTATTTTCTGAAAGCTTACGAAACACACTCACACATAAATGGGTAAAATAGGACTATTCAGAGTGTGTTGCCCTAGCAGACTATCGTAAAAAAGGCACTATCTTGCCCAAACAAAAGCACTGAACAGACTTTTATTCCATTCAAAATTCAAATAAAAGCTAACCCTCTTTACCTCTATTTCATTCGGACGTTAATCCTCGTGCTGTATGTACCCCAGCTCGTTCGTTAGGTATTATTAGGTTTTGCATTGGTGTAGGACAGGGATTATAATGCTTTTGTCGCCTGACAGCATGTACCAAGGGGGACGGAATCGATATTCCGGGGTTGTCTCTCGCAGCTTGCACGCTTTTCTTTTGATGATTGTGACAAGACTTATACTTACACTATAAAGTTCAAATATGTGTAAGACACTTTGATGCGTTTGACAATACTCTTACTATGGATACAAACAAAGTGCAAATCTGCAACCATTTTAGTTCGAATACGAATAAAGCTGTAAATTTGAAATTGATTCCAAAGAAATCCAAAATGTACGAGTATGCTTACAGGTCTCAGAGACTTTGGGCATTGTTGTCTTTTATACAAAAATCAAGATTCTTACGAAAAAATCTAGAATATAAAAAGTAGGTAGGTATTACAGTATTTTCGTATTGCAGAACAAAGTATTTTCGTAATACAGAAAAAATCAGTATAAATCATATTTATTAGAACAGAACAAGTTAATTGATCTGAATTACTTGATCTTTTTTTCCAATTATCAATTATCAATCGACGTCGAACTTAAAAATTGTTTTCAACTAACAAAACTATTTTTTTTGTTTACAGGTAAGATCGTATAACATGCTGTCTTGTGCTGAACACAGTATTAAGGACAATGTCTTGAACTCAACTATGGTAAGTTCTTGATAGTTTAAATAACATTTTTGTAGGATAAAAAAATATATTTCCTCCTTAACACTTAGACGACCGGGTGTACCACCGGTGGTACACGCGTGTCTGTACGGAATGGACCGGGTGTACCACCGGTGGTACACGCATGTACTACGCCTGTGAATAGCCTAAACATCGCCGGTCCCACGGGAGAACTGACTAAAAACATGCCGGTCGTCTATGTGTTAAGTACCTGGATAAAGTCCCCATCACATAAGCTAAGTTACCTTTCTGGTAGCAATGGATATTCTGTTCTAGAAAGGCCCAATTCTTCTGTCCCAGTCTCTGCAGTGAGACATTCACCCAGATCTCTTGTGAATTTTTTGGCTACCTCACACCAAGGCAGCGGCGAAAGATTCTACGGTAGACGGAATGGAATAAAACAGTAATCCTCCATTATAATTCTATACTTGGCAATCTTCAGAGTATCCGCACATGTAGAATCCCATACCAAACAATTTCAAAATTTCAAGAACGTTTTCAAAATAGCGATCTCAATAGGTTTTCTCTTCAAGAAATTTCCGTCTCTCCTCTAAAAACATGAACTTTGCCGGTATCCTAGAGTGCATCCTTTTGTATCGCAACATTTCATGCTCTTCGCTTTCTTTAGAATACAATGAAATCGAATGTCAATAACTGAAACATCACTTCGAACGCTTTGCACCACTTTCCTTTAAAATTCGAAACAAAATGTTACATCCCGGTTTAAGTCTATCATAACTGCAACCGATCTAATTAATTTTCACAAGAAGTTACCAAGATCAAGTCACATATCATAATATTGCATACGAGAGGACTTGCACTTCCTGCTTCTTCTGAGAAAGAACTACTACTCAGCTACTCACTGACCTATGTATGTAGATGTACTGTGTAAAGCGTCACCATGGAGCTCCAATTATATAAACACGTAATTCAAGTTCAAATGCAGAGCAGCATAGCAAACTATGTGCCGGGTAGAATAATTAAACCCAACCGGCGGGTGCAACCCATCTAATGATAGACCAACAAGGACTGCCTTGATCTTGAATATATGCATACTTGAATTCTTGATTGAGAAGGAGAACTCGAGTAATTGACGCTGGGGAGCATACTATGCCATTATACGAGCGTATTTTTCTTCCTTAGCACAGTTTTGCAAGAGTAATATTTCTGCGAGAAAAATAGAGCATGTTGCTAGTGAAGGAGTAATGCTAGTTGTGCATAATATTCTGCAAGGCATCGTCTACATGAGATACTGCGAGGCGGCGACGCTCGCTTTGGTGCCTAGAGCCAAGTGTTCATGTGAGAGCTTTGAAAGTATTATTATGGATAATGGATGGGTTGTCTTTTTAATGAACGATTGGAAACTGTATTTGAAAGCACTGCACCAATGATGTATCAAAAAGTTTGCGACTTCCGCAAACTAGTCAGGGAAACGGGAGAGTCTTGGGACTGTAAATGTTGAGTAGACCAGCAGACCATTTGCGGTGTAGCTTGTTTGGCGGGGGCTTCAATTTTACGAAATTTAATACTGGCGAAATTTAAACCAATTTATCCAACTGATTGCTATAAGCTATAGCTCTATAAGTAATTTAAGCTCTAAGCACTTGTAAAAAAACATATATTCTTTTAACTTTTTTTCTAGGAGAGAAAAATCATATCTAATTTGTTTTAGAAATCGATGTAAATACCTTTAAAAATGACTTCTTGAAACCTTCACTTGGTTTTTACTTGATATTTAATACCTCAGGAATATTTAAACTGAAAATGAGCGAGCGGTATAGTAAGAAGCAGACTCTGGTCATGCCTGAAACTTATTGGACTAGTACGCAGCAGCGCCGGGTTCTCAAATAGTCTGGATTTTGAACACGAGACACTTCCCGCGCAATATAGACACAATCGTACAAAGAAATCTCCGCATTCCCAGGCAATGCATCAATTGGAGGAAGTCTCAAAGACATCTCCATGACAGAGAACTTGGGCTAGAGGCTATTCATAATTGCTCACTCGGCGATCAATTTGTCGCTACGTTGTTGTGAAATACTCGACACAGGCGACTCGCATAATTGGTTCCATATGTTGGCATGTAGCGCTTCAATGTCTTGGTCAATGTTGAATGCAACAAGTCTCTTGACAACAGTAAATCATTTCCGGCGAGGTCTGGCTCGAATTAGATGTTTTGTGAGTTCACTTTTTGTCGTTTTCTGTTTTTAGTGTTGTTTGCTAAAAATAAATCCACATAGTCTCTGAGGTACGTACGTTCTGTCTGTGATGGCAGACTGGAGATACTAACTTGTTTTTTTTTTTTAATTGAAAGTTCTTTTGAATTATGTGTTTTTGCTGTCCACTATGTCACGCTTTGAAGCCCAATTAGTTTGTTTTGTTTAATCGCTACATTTGTATGCATTCTCTTATGTTTCATCTATAATTTATTACTTTACTTGAATGAAAGAATGGTAAACTGGATGCCTTGGGCACCTTAGCTCATCAATAATATTATTAGCTCCCCTTCAAATTTTGGTTTCTTTCTAACTCTTTACCATGCCATCTCTCAGAATGTTTATGAAAGACAAGGAGTAGAGGAGTAGGTATTTCTTCAATATATGATTTGTTTAATATTCAAAATAATATCGTAGGTATTTACAGCTAACAAATTTTCAGTAGATGTGAAAAAGACAATTTTGTATATAAAATGTGATTCAGTATATTTTCAAAGAACCTAAAATCCAACATTTTTCGATCACTATGTCATCATGGAGAAAGTGCCTGGTGTGTTCAATGGTGTCTCTTCATCCTTGTGACGTCAGAGTTTTATTTCAGTTTTCCTGGAGTGGGATGTCTTCTTTATCTTCGAGACGAATTTTCTTTGTTTCTCTGTCTCTCTATTTCTTTTCATATATTTCCCACTATTCATTCTAGAAAACATTAGGATTAGGTTAGAGATTTCTCTTCAAACATGCTCGCACGGATATGGTACATGAGTTTCTACTTATGTATGTGTGCAGTGTGTGCTTTATCTTTACGTTCAAGAATGTCGTTTTCTTTCCGAAAATATTCTATCTCGAAATTTTTGTTTTATTTATTTTGAACAGATTGAAAAAATTGAACGTTACTCAACCAGCGATGATACAACAACCCTCCCATCTTGTGTCTATATTGCTGGAACAGATGCGGCATATTGCTTTGTTTATTTTCTTTTCCATCTTCATGCTTATAATGATTCACTTTTCACATGTTTTCTGAATGACACACTTTTGGTATTTTACCAAAGTTGATTTTCTTTTTTTCAGATAGAATATAAATAATTCTTACATACTTTTTTATCTGTATTGGCGTAGGGAGTTTAATATTAAAGTTAATTACATCATCAGTTCAGATTTAAATATTTATAATTTATATTAATAATTACTTAATTACCAATTAAAGATGTCTAATTAGATCTAATTACACTAGTTATCCTAATAGGATTAATTATATTTAAGTAGGCCATACCAAAATAATATTCATTAGCAATATTACTTATTGGGCAATTCCATTTATTTTACTCTGAAATTCCAAGAAAAAAAAATAATAACTTGATGAATTATTATGTATTACTTTTATCAATTGGGGGGATGTCTGATTCTGAATAATTTCATTAACCTTAAGTTCTAATAACATACATGCGTGTAATATTCAGATTTAAAAAAATCAATAAAATTGTACCTGGTGAGGTGCAAAATAGATAAATTCGCTTAATAGACGTTGTATATTTTCTTTGCCATTAAATTGGCACCTTCATATATCTTCCCTCAGTTCTCGTTGTTACCTATAGAACATAATTTAAAAAGCCATTGCCGTCAAACGCCATGATTTTATAGCTCGGTCTGAACACTTTTCCTTATCATCACGGCTCGTAAAATAAGAAACCTAATTTTTACACCTTCCTTCATGTTTCACGCCTTCTTACACATAAGTTATTCAGTGAGTGATTCCTGGGATGCTGTTTTCAAGAGTTTAAGGGAGGATATCGGGTAATTTCTCTGTTTATTTCGAGGATAAAAAAGACGAGTGACGTAAAAACATCATGAATTATTTAATTTTGTCTCTCTTTTATGTCTTCTAGCAGTTTGCTCCGTCAGGAAAGGAAAAGTACTTAATGGTTCGTGCTGGAAGCGTATGATTAAAAGGCAGAATATTCAACTCAAACTTTTCGCCTTTACTTTTTTCTCTGCCTCTGAATTTTCTACATCCCGCCCTCTCTACCGCATAGTTTATTTTTCTTCTCCTTTCTATGAAAATATATTATATAATTATTTTCCCAGTACATAGTGATGCATAACGGTAAATTTAACGTAACAGATGTTGTTTTTTATGTTTGTGTTATTGTTCACTTATCTGTCTGATTGGAAGAAGTCTGATTTTCTTCGAGAGTTTTATTTTGCTCAGAAGCAGCCAATTAACTGTCCACCCACCCAACTATCAAATTCTTAAGCGGACAAAACGTAAATGAGGCCAATAATTTATTCGAAATATGTATCCGGCAAATATCATTTTGTTACGAATAGCCCCCTCGGTCTTCTCATGAGATTGAAGCAAAGCAAATCTCTCGAGCTATCTAACGGTACCTATCGTAAATATTTTATTTGATAAAATATGAAACATTATAAAGCGTCTCAGGCACTCTACTCCGTAGTATCTTTTTTCCTCAGAAATGTTCGGATTTTTTCTCTGTTAAATAATAACAATAAATAAACGTAATAAATTCGAAACACCTCCCCCCCCTCCCCTTGTTGTCCCGCGGGGGCCCTCTACCACCTGAACACATGTTCCGCGTTTGCAACAAAATATGCAATAAACCCATCGTGTTTATCTGAGGCGGAAAACCATGTGGGAGGCTGGGTGGAAGAGCCCGGTACAGGCCAGGGGGACGCTAGTGTTTGTATACATTACGTCTGCCAAAAAAATTCGGTGAATTTTTAATATCCGTGTGATTTACGAGGAGACACCCTTTGCCGCTGTGAGATATTGTGAGCACTCTGGATTATGCAATGGATAAGGTCACTTGTCCAATATTGCGCTATGGCTTTCCGCATTTGTGTGGGGAGAAGCTAAAGGTTAATTGGTGCATTTCCAATGTCAAACAAACAAAAGATAGTTCTAGGTATATGTTGTGACCTTGGATTCATTAGGATTTTCCGAGGAAAGTTATAAAAGTATGTTTTATTTTCATCTAAAATGGTGTGGGCTTCGCTGACTCCCAAATAGGGTCTAGGACTTTTACGCCGCTTTATTAATATTGGTGATTTGACCTGGTGAGAGACAATTGAAGAAATTGAGAGAAAAACTAACTAACTCTTCTCCGTGGATATTCATACCACGGAGAAGAGATACACAGCATTCGATAGCCGTAAGTACTCTGGTAGCTGTAAGCAAAAAAGATCTTGTCATCATGGTTGATAGCTGTATGACATCCTAGGACAGAGACCAATTATACGCCCACCCAATGGAAATGCAGCCTGGTGGTTTGAATGCAGTTCAAAATAGAGTAACCACAGTTGTCCGTGAATTCGGCGTATTTCGCTCAGTAAGGTAAACTTATTTTCTAGAGAAAAATGACCTCCACCACAAATTTTCTGTCCGTAGTGTCCGTCAACACGAGGTATTTTCTTGCATAAAAGAAAGAACAAATTTCCTGATATTTTACAAGAATAGCCACAATGTTCCTCCTGGAATTAGTACCAGACAGATTTCTGGGAAACTTCTCATCCAGAATATATTTTGTTAAGAGTAAATTTTAAGTAGATTTTTTTTCTTTCAATGATATAATGCGACCTTTATCAAGATTCGAAGATGTATTTCGCTGAATTTTTTTTCGAGATTTCACGGAAAATTGTTGGTTATTGCGTAGTAGGCTTTTTTATTTGTAATCATTACTGTCTCTTTTTTCTATAGGGCGTTTTTCACACCTCATCCGTGGTGTCTGATTATATTTTATATACCTAAAGATCGGTGTAGTAATGGATAAAATCTGGTATGAAACTACACGACTTGCCTTATCCCCCGAAAATAAGTCGAATTCCGCAGAATTTTCAACGTAGAAAAAATGGTTAAGCGGTTTTGGAGATTCAAGTGATTAAGTATAAAATCTCAAAATTGCCACGTGTATACAATATGAAACAATCACGTGGAAGTATTGTGTCCATAATTGGCAGTGTTTTTTCTATAGAAATACACGTGTTCAGCTTACAAAGAAAAATTCTATCATAAAGTCCCTATTACTTGTTTTATCTTTAAAACTATTAGAAGAGTGCAGTACGGAATGCTGTTGAGATTTTTGAAAAGATTCACCTAACAGCTTTCTCGCATTAAAAGGATTACCGACTAGTGGGAGTAGTGGGGTGGGTGTGAGGACTATCTTTAAATCTAATAGAAACTTGAAAGGAAAAACGAGGTGAGAAAGGAGGCCAAGTGTTATGGGAAAATATGAGGCTGTATTAAAAGTATTTTCCTTTTTCATTGTCACCTTACTTTGAAACCTGTTAAAGAAGGTAAATATGAGGTCGAATATCCATGGTACACATTTCTAAATCAGTTTGAGGATGATATAATTATACAAGTTAGAAATTTCAGAATCCTAAGCGACAGTTAGGACCGAATTATAAAACAGGATGAAACTTAAGATAAACCACAAACAGACCCGAACGGGTGCACCTAAGTTTCAGCCCGAGGCATGGCCCTAATATATTTATTTTCCTAACCCTACTCTACACAGTGAGGCATTACCGCACATCTTTTTGGGCCGGAACTCGGCACCACAGGGCCCAAACTGTCCCTCAGGTTGGCCCATAGTGCACTGTGATTTGTTTATAGTTTTGGCTATAGTTTTTAATCCTGTTTTATAGTTCGGCCTTTTGATTAAAAGAATCTCAGTTATTATTATTATACTTTTTTTTTGTTTCAAAAATGCCACCGAACTGAGATATTGAGTAATTTTATATACTCGCATAGGTTTATGCAATGCAGTGAATTACTAGAGACTAGATATATTCTTACCTATAGGTTACCTATTACGTAAATAGGTACTAAATATAAATTTATACCTTGTACCAGATTTAGAGTGTTTTTCATTAATAGAAAAAGTAAGATGTTTAGAAAAGATGAGATAGAATCTTATTAGGATTTCATTTTCTCCTTGGAATCGTTAGTTTATAAAAGTTTTAACTTTATTTCTTTGACAAGTTCTTTAAAATAAGGAAACTGATTTCATCTCTACCAGCGCAAGAGAGAAAATTAGTTTTGTTTCAGCAGGATTTTATTTTGAGATCTTCAGACAGTAGACACTCTTAAGTACTATCTTGAAATAACAGAAGTAAAGTGAGAAGCGTATGTTAACGAATGACTAACGAGCAATTAGGCTTCATTGTTGCTCATAATGTTCTTTTTTTAAAAGCAATTAGGGTTCTTATTTTTAAAAGAATATTTATTTAAAGAGAGGTCTTTAACAATCGAAGTCCATGTCCCTCATAGTGTTCTTAATAAGCCAACGGTTTTTCTTATCTGAGGACACTATCGCGCGATCTGAGCTCCAGTTAGAGAACCGAAGATTCAGTACCATGTAGATGACCAAAAATGAATAAGTTCTTTTAATTAATTATTTCATAATCAACAGAACTCCGAAACGGTTGGACCAAAAATGACTCCCAATTTAACATAGTCTCGTTTTGGTATCCAGGCGCATACTAAGAAAAAACTTTTAAAATTCTAAATAGGATGCTAAAACCTCTACGGCGACGAAATTCCGGGTTTTAGTTAGTATAGCATCCGCAAGACGCAACGGTGGTATTGAGTTTTTGGTAAGGTAGGAAGTTGAACTTAAGTTTAACATTACCTTAATGAATTTCCCCTGGCGTTTAAAGTATGCCGAAAACAGCTTATGAAGAAAAGTTGAACTATGCTTATTATCACTTTTGGAGACTTTGCAATAACAAGAGGTCTAAAAGTTTGTATTTATTTAACTTTAAGCTTATTCACAGGGTGTCAGGAGGAGCACTGGAGCAGTGGTTGTGGTGATTGCTGTGATGAGTAGCAAAGTCTGAGCAGTTTCCAAGTAGGTACTCTGACCTTGACACTTGGGAAACTTCATTTAATTAAAACTCACCCCTGCTTCCTTCTACCATCCCTGTAGACCTGAGTCTATAATATTTATCTAATAATTGGAATATTTGCTTGTCATCAATACATACAGGCGCGGCCCGTGCTAAGGAGCTGCGGAACTGCAGCACCCCAAGACGAAAGGGAAAAAACAGTTTTTCGATGTCCTTGCTCATACACAGTGAAAATCACTGCACATTTCTCTAATAATATAATTTATAATTATTATGATTGGCCTGTTTAAAAAACTCAAACTCGTTACGTACTAAAAGAGTGACTCTTTAAATCCCTTTTTAGTCTGGTTTATTTGTGGAAGCACCCCCAAAACATTTTCCCACCTGCGTAACAATGTATCCAATTTAAAGGATTTATCTTATTCTATGTTATTTATTTTATTATTCTACATTCCTTTCTAAGTTTTTATCATATTCTACGAGATTGTTGTTTTTGTATTTTAAATTGTCATTATTGTCAATGTTTTAAGTCTCAAAGTTATTATTGTTATAATATAACTAAATTATTATTAGATATAATTATGTTATTATTATTCTGTTCTACGTTGTTGTTCTACTCCCAAGTTATTATTCTTTCTATTGTGAGTTATTGCTCATTATTATTTCTGTCAGGCTTACTCTCGATCTTGTGCTTTCCAGTATAAAATTTACATATTAATAACATAATCATGAATTAATTTCAAATTGAGAATCGTAGGATCATCAATGCATTCTTAGAAGAAGGCAATTCTAATACAATATAATATGTACATATATAAATTGGGAATGATACGTCATAAATGCAGATGGTTTATTTATTTGAGAGATGTTGTTTTACAGTGAGATCATGGCATAACAAATCAAAGTTATTAATCAATAAATAATTGCGTTTTGAAACGTAGAAAGGATTTGATTGCCAAATTATACTTGGTCCTATGCATAACAAAATGTACAATTCGGATTTTAGATAGTTAAAAATAATATACCATGATTATTATTTACAGCTAACCTCTTCTAAATTATATACCTTTCCAATGTACGAGTATAACGAAACAATTTGAATAATTCGCCGCTAGAAAGTCAAAGAGGCATAAGTGATTTTATCAAAGTTTTCAGGAGCACACTTAAGCCACATGTATGCTACAATTTTCCCGCAAATATCACATACGCCCAAACATAAAAAATCAATATCTTCTCAAGGGTTTAGAAATCACATACGCCTGTTCGTGCTACCAAGAGTAACTGTATCTTTCAATAGCAGTATGCCTGTGTGATAATCTCGATTTTCAGTTTTTGTCACTTACGCCTCTTTGACTTTCTAGCGGCGAATTGTGCGCCTTGATTTTTCATGAATGTTCTTACCTTCGATTAATGTAAAAAGAAAACGTTCCTACTTATCGTGGTATGATCTGAGTATGTAGGGTATTTTTTGGAACAACCAAATTTCAAGCTATATTGTGGAAGCATAGTGCGCGATATGTGTAAACAGTAATTTTTATTTTCAATTTTCATCCGTTATGTAGGAGATTTTCATTCATTGATTAAATTGGAAGATACGAGCTATTCATATCAAGTATGTTTTCTCCCTGGGACCCATATACTTTTATGTTCCAATGTTGTATTGTTTGTTCAGGGGCAAGTGCTTCTTCAATTCAGCTTGCTCAGGGAAGTCCGAAGTGCTTTCTACCTGGGGTGGCTGCGTGTTTGGAACTGCTGAAGTCGAGAGAGCAACGCAATGGGCAGTAAATAAAATTAACTGTGAAATTTTGAAAATAAGTCTTTTATGTCGAAAAATCTTTAGATTGTGGAATATTTTCAGGAAGTATAGTCACCTTTGCCAAGTGAGTTAGCACGCTAGTCAATGCACACATGGTGACCTGGGTTCGATCCCTAGCGGAGCAGGAATTTTTCTGCTCTGTACTTGGATGTATCGGGGTCCACTCATACCTCGTGAGGAAAAATGAGTTAGTTACTTGTATGAGTAACGACCAGTGGTGGCATTACCAGAGTAAAAAGAAATTAATGTAATAGAATTCGAAAAGTGAATACTGCGCTACCCACAAAAATAAAAACTATGAAGAGGCCTTCACCACATATAAAATCATACATTACATGAGGTACATTATTCAACACATTATACATAAATATTATTTTCAGGACCCCGTGAATCATTCTTCAAATTTTCCCTACTACATATATTGTACGCTACACCGTGCGTCGTTGCTTAACTCGAAAAAATAGGTTTTTAAATTTTCTATATTAAGAGCAGATTCTGGGATTTGGGAAGATACCATTATTCCAGGAAATACTTACAAACTTCAAACCGTAATTCTTAAAACAATTTTTTTTCGATTTATGTCGTTCTTCAGTCAATGTTCTTTTTCTTTTATCTAAACATAACAGAGGACATCAGCTGTTGTCCATATTGGTCAAGTTCTAAGCGAAAATACTTCTTTCAAGTTCTAAGGCAAAAATACTTGAAGATACTCTTCCTATCCCCTTTCTGTTCTAAACTGTGGAATTATCTAAAGAGTCGATGTTAGAACACTTCTTCTTGTTTCCACATTTTTTTTTTAACTTTCATCAAGAGCCTCCAATGTAGCACTTTTCTTTCCTAATTCAACTTCAAACTTTTCAATTTTTTTCTCCCATTCACTGCCCGTAAATAGGAAATTTCCACGTTTTTATCTGTCGAGGAAGTGCTTCCTTCATGCAATAATATTTTTTTATTTCTGTTCACTTCTCGGTTTCTTTACCATGTTGCCTGGTGATAATCTAAAACTTTTGTGATTTCTGATTCCATAATGAGCCAAAGAAGGGTAAAAGGAGACTTGAATACTTTAGTTCTCACCGACCTCAGTAGCTTCATCGATAAGGTGGCGGACTTGACACATGGAGATCGGTGGTTGAAGTCCCAGTTTCAACGTAGATTTAGTGAAGCGATTTTGAGCAGTTGTAATATCATGAAAGTGATTCACACAAATGTGTTAACTTTTTATTAACTTTTACTCCATTTCTCGTAAGATTGGTAAAGTTAAGACACGTCCAGCGAGGTAAAGACTTCCTTGATTAATCCAACTCTTATATGTTTGGATGCTCATCAGCAGCCTGATGATTTCAGAACTTTGGAGAAACATGTGGCATTGATCTTGATGAAGAAGCATTTCTTGTAAAAAATGTATTTTATAATTCTATCGATCATAGAAATATAAAATAAGGACTTGAAAATTAAAAACATCATAAAAACAAGTCAAAACATGAAGACCCAACTGTCAACAACCTGAATTCACTCATTAGGACCTGAACACTGAACATCACTCATTAACGTGCTCTGCTCATTCTAATGATGTGTTAAAATCTTTGAATAAATAGATGATGGTGTGGATTATAATGCTGAACTCCTAGGCAGAATGTGTATTGTGTAGGCCTGAATCAGAGACCTCAGGCCCGAAGAATGATGACTCGAGAGCTCTTGAAATTCTTCTGGATACTCTGTGTGACATTGTATTGTGACACTAACAGAGACAGTAAATTTTCAAAGCTACAGATGTGTCGGATGGGAGTTGGGAGTAAATTTTCGGTCATTCTTCGGATTGCCCTATGATTTCTGATTCTTTTTCATCGCCCTACAGACTAGAATGAGAAGGGTCTCTTCAATTTCATTAAATCTTAATATATAAATGTCAAAGTCACTGACTGATCATCGCTCTACAGCCCAAACCGTAAGTCCTAGGAAGCTGAAATTTGGTAGGTAGCTTTGTCTTATAGTCTAGATGTGCAATAAGACGGGATTTTTTGAAACTCCCACTTCAACACCTGCTATTGGCGGAAAAGGATTATTTGCTTTCACGGCCATGCCTCGGCCCGCAAAGCGGGCGACAGCCCGCTAGTTTATTAATATAGCAGAACCTAAAATTACTGTATTGCTCTTCCTCTGGTCTTTTCCACTTCGGAATGATACTTTGATACACACGTAAATTATAAATTCCTATCCAGCCTAGCTGACGACTTCTCCTCTACATTTTAAATTAATACTGATACCGTTTACCAAATTAATAAAAAAATGAATTACGAATACCATTAGAGTGACTCATGTGTGGAAAAGATTTTCAACCAGTGAAAGCGAAGTATGGCTATTATTATTATTATTCTCCCCTGTGTGTCGGATATGTTTAATATACGATCATGTTGCTTGAAAAAAAAAAAGGTTCCGGAATCTCATCCATATTTTCATGAGCTTTTAAAAGGTTGAAATACGTTTCCATGAAAACTTCCACATTTTATAAAGTGATGAATTGCCACCCCAGTTTTTATTTCTCTGTGATATTAAACCTATCGTTCTCGTAGTGTTTTTAATGTAATTATGCTCAATCCCCATTTCATATTTGACAGAGAAGTGAGTATTACCGGGGTAGGAGACTTCACCATATCACCAATTTGTTTATTGAGAATGAAGATTTTTTTATTAGTTATGTTGAATAACTTCCATATCACCACTCACCATTCGGTCTATTGAATATTGAGAATTGGGGTTCGGTGGAAGAGAAAGCCACAGGCTTTTACGTCGCCCCTTGGTTCACTACATATTCTATTGTGTTCTTTTTTTCATGTTGTATTTTGTTGAATGTATCATGTAGTTGACCAATAAAGTGTTAAATAATAATAATAATCGAACTATGTTTAATAGACGTCATGTTGAATAAACCTATGTTACTAATTATTCCCTACCTGGCCACCCAGCTCCCGCCCTGATTATTAAACACCTCGTCATCCACTCCACGCCTGGTGCTGGAGGTGTCATCATTAGCATGATAAATGAAGGATGTGTGTTTACCTTGTCATCCATGTATCTGATACATTCTTCACTCTTGGTGTTTACTTTGGAACACGACGTGTATTTCAACACAAAGTAGACATTCTCAAGTGTTCAACGCTCCCCACACTTTACGACGAGATAGTTCGCACAATGACGAGAAAACCATTCAGTAACCTGCTGAGAAGTTAATTCTGAGCCTTTCTCTCTATCTATCTACATTATACGAGTAATATATTATGTTTACATTATACTGATCCTTTATTTGTTACTTCATACTTAAATTTAAATAAAATTGTTCAAGAGTAAAAAAATTGTGTGAATCTGAATACTTCCATGATGTCTTACAAGTACATCATGGAATTCATGGACGCCATTGTCCCCTCTAGTTCATGTGAAAGGTGAAGTAGACTTCATTTGCTGTGCTCTCAAAAGTGGGAACAAACGTTCATATTCATATTCATTCGCGCATTCCACACTATCATATAGTTTGAGCCAAACCAATAGAGTATCAGTTATCAGTTGAAATGAGTGGGAAGACCATGCCAAGTCGTGGTGGAACATAAATCAATTAATCGATCAGCATAAAAAGTTTTTTATTGGTTCTGTAATCGGATTATGCAGGAACAATAGCTCTGGTAGTGTGTTGAGTTTCAACTTCTATTAAACAATAAATGTTTTAATAGTAATATTGAACAATAGCTCAAGTTACATGCTACCTCCACATCACACCAAACTCAAGGTCTTACTTTCTTGCATGCTTGAAAATGTATTTTGCCAATAAAATCCTGGCAATTGTCTCACTCTGACGTCACGTCTGAATGCTGAATTGCATCAGTGATTTATTTGAATAATTTTAAATACGTAATATTCTATTTTTATTATTGCAAACAATCGAACGAAAGGAATATTAAATAATGATGTACCAACTTTCCATTTTTTTAAAGTCAGTTGTTCACATCTCCTATAGTAAATTCATTAATAAATTATGTTAATATTATTGTTGTTGTAAAAAAAAAAAAAAAAAAAAAAAAAAAAAAAAAAAACAGAATAAAGAACGACGGCACTTAAATAGTCGTAAAAAATACTCTTGTTAAAATAAAGAGGCAATCCGCAACATTCTAATAAAAAGATCATGAGACCATTACCTGTTGGAATGGTGTTGTTGCTGTAATAGATGTGTCTCAAATGTGTCAAAAAGCTATATATCAATAAAAAAACTGCTATACCTATTCAACACCTGCGGATTGTATGTGTTATCAGCAATATCAGTCAACCTCAGCAGAACATTTGACGCCCACTAATTTCGGCAATAAACTGTGCTATCACCACATGTGGTCCCGCGAATATACGCCAAGGTCAAATATATTAATATTGCGACAAAAAACAAATTGGCAATGCAAAAATAACAGATGACAACAGTTGTGATACACAATAATGGGAACATCAATTTTTTTACAACATGTGCGGCCAAACATATTTGATAAGAAACACACTCCCCTTCTTCGAGAACTATGTTTTTTGAACCTTTTTTTAGGCTCTTTTTTAATGATTTCATGAATCATAATAATTTCTTAACTCGTTTGATGACGTCGATCATAATCAAGAACATCGCCCGGAGAGCATTTGTCAAGAGAAGCTCACTAGCCGACCTTTATTAACAAGAAACAAAAAATTTAATGTCTCTTCTACTATATGTCTTTGATTCTTTTATATTTACTGAGGCCATGGTTATTAATTACTAAAATATTTATAGAAACCAGAAACGCTGAAAAAATTGAGCACGTCTAAATCAAACATATTTATTTCAAATGTTCAGACTTGGATCCATCTGTTAACTTCTTCTCGTATGTGGTACCAGGGAACACGAGATACAGTATATTTTATGCTGTGTGGTCACCACATATACAAACAGGACCTCCCATTAGCGCTCAGGATCTATCCTTGTCTGTCTTGACTAACAGGAATGGACTCGCTGTACTGACAGCTGACTGTAGGGTTTGAAATAACAATCATGTATACCGAATTTCGGGCTTGGACGCTTGTTGCATGTTAGGCGGAATTCTTAGTGCGCGGACACAAGGGAGGCCTATACCCTGGACCCTGGGGTAGAGCCAGTACCTCGTTGAATAATCTAACCAAGTTGTTGAATGTAAGCGGCCACAACGAAGTCCTGAAAATCGTCTGTATCAAGTTAAAGGTACCAGGATCTGGGATCGAGGGTGTAGGGTATAGGTCAGGGTCCTCGTTGTAGCCGCCTACTTACTTTTTACATGAATCGAGTTAATATTTGATTGCAATAGCTGAAATAATTCCGGAACTGGTGAAAGTTTTGGGAAAATATAATCGGGTAAACGACTCTTTCCATCCGACCCTAGACACTTGTAGATATGAATAGTTTGGTCTCAGTATTATTACTTTATGCAAATATTCTACCGATGCTGAAAAATAAGACCTTGATTCTTTGACTCTGGGTCGGAGAATTTTGACAATGATTCATAGCGTCATGTTTCTTTGATTTTGTATTTAAATTTATGCAGAAATGACGCTATCACTTTAAAATAAGCGAAGTGTTGACGACTGTTACTATGAGGTAGGTGAGCGTCGCCGCGTCGTTCCTTCGAGGTGAAATTTAACTGTTTATTATTATGAAATACAAAATTTACACATACTTAGGTAGTAGAGTTACAGACTTTCAAATACTAAACAACTTAACCCTAGGAAAGTTAAAGAGAAAAAACTGACAATCCAAAACAGATTTTGACCGAAGTTCTGCAACTTATTTCGTTAGTCCTCTCAAATTTCTAGGTCATATACTTCCCAATTAATCTAGGTATTAAAATCTAAAAATCAAAAAAAAAAAAATTCAAAAGTGTACGAAAGTGGTCATCATGAAACTCCGAGTGACCTTATGTAATCTAAAAACATTGGGTAGGCAGGAGTTATACTTTTAGAAACCCAAATGAAATAAAGGGATTCAATCTCCGTGAGCCATCAACTCAGTAGAACAAACAGAAGATGATCAAACTGTTCAGCAGCGATTGCTACCTGTCCTCATCTATGTAGTTTGCTCATCCATAGACACTTTGTAAATAATGACATTCGCCTTGCTACCCACGTATCTCACGATTAAACAGGAGCTGATGGTTTAGTATCTAAGTGGAAGGACTTTAGCTACACGTCTATAAATCTTGCGTGATAAGGTGATAAAGTGAAGGCATCCCACAGAGGTGAAAGGTGACTCCTGAACAACAAATTGATGCCAGGAAAGAAGCTAAGAACTAGTATATATTTTCTTATAAATCATGAACAATTGGATCCAAGCAGGGAGTATTGCATAGTATGTATGTATATTAAAATTATCAAAAATTCAAACAAATTGATTCAAGCAAAGTAGTTGATGGAAATTGTAACTTAACAAATTGGTTCAATCAGGAATTCATGTATTAATTTTCCCACCTGGATTGAACTCCTACTGTGATAGTTCCACCAGCTTTGCTAGTATGAACACAAGCATATAATATGTATTAAGATTTCTTCCTCCTGCTATGATTAGATTACTATAGATACAGAATAGGTACTTATGAACCAAAACTCATATTATATGTAGCAATTTGTCTTCAGCAACATTAGGTATAGACTCTAACCTAATGCTGCACTATAGACGAACACAAAGCATTTCCATTTCAATTTTCATATTTCCTCTCAGGTATAGTATAAATTTATGTATAATTAGAAGAGTGCCTAGATGCGAGAATGTAGGTATGTAATAATTATAAAAATGATAGACACACAGTTTAATAATATTTGCTAAAGCCATTTAGGCTTTAGATAATATTATGTACCAAGACCCAAAGTTCAACTTCCAAGCTTTGATCAAACGAGTTCTCTTTTGTTTCAAAGGAGAGGTGAGAAAGAAACAATAAAGTGTTTGTTTTGTTCTTTGTTGATTTTACTGATGAAACAAAAACATGAAAAAATGGCAGAAGAAAAGCTCCCTCCCAAGTCCCAGGTAAGAAATGCAACTCCTCGAGTATGAAACATGTGAGAGCTGGCAGCATGGCTGGAGCTACTACCAGGGGAATTCAGCTTGTTCTTATGTATTTTGAAATTTTAAGCAGGAACGTAGCGACTCTTGTGTGAACTGAAACTAGATAAGGGAGTTCTTCAGAGCTTTACAGAGCATTTTTGGAGTTTCTCCAAAGGGTTTTTGAATAGTCAACTTTTGCAGAGAAGAATAGGTACATAATTATCTGCTTATGAAATATCACAATCATCGAGTACAGAATTTGCAAAAGTTACGTTTTTTTTTATTAAAACAATATAAAACATTTATTTTCTAAACTATTACAAATACAGAATAACTTTCAAAGTACAGAATGACTTTCAAATATTGCATGATGTGTTTCACCTCTGAGTCTAATCAATGGTTAATCGCTTATTCAAGACCATTGTAGCCTCAGAACAGAAAACCTGTCATGTGAATACAACTTATCCTCGCCAAATCTCAAAAGCTATTTTCTTTTTAATTTGAGAGGGACCGGAGATACAGAAAAAGAGAACTCAGAAGAACGAGGGAAGAATTGTAAAAAAAGGGTTTCCTGGAAGATAGAAAGAGATAAAGAGGGGAAAGACAAGGAGAAAATTGGGAAATAAAGAGAAATGAATCCAGAATATTTTATGTCAAATTTACATGATTATGGAAAACAGAAGTCTGGTACATGAATGTGTGAGAGGATACTTCAACATTCTGCTTTGGTATTAGTACCACAAGTAGAAGATGATTTGGTAGCAGTAGTAGCAATAACAGTTATAGTGCCTACATGGAACCATTTGCAGCAGTAGAAAAAGTTACATTAGAATGATGATTATATAATTAAAGCATCACTGGTAGTAAGAAAAGGATAGTATGATTAGTAGAAGCAAAAATAGTGCAAATACTAGTTTTAGTAGAGTATTAGAGTGCTATCAGTAAAAATATCATTATCAGTAGTGAAAGTAGCAGAGTAGTAAACTTTTGCAATGTGTACCCCAGAAATGTGATGTATGCCTTGGAGTGAGATGATTTACATATTTATATCCTTTCCATGAGCAATTTTTTTATTCCGTCTTATTTTGTTAATCCCGAAGGCAACAAAAGATCTTCCCAAATTCGCATGAAATATGTTGATGGATGAAAGTTAGTTTTCAAAATGTAACTTTACCCCTTGCAGTAAAATGCACGGTCCGGAATAAAATTTGGAATGTTTTGCCATCTTGTGTTCCAAAATGAGGGAACTTTTAAGGACAGTAGAGTATGCGGCATTATACAGTTACTCTGATTTTTATATCAGAAAATGATAATGTTAGAAATCATTAGACTTGCCGCTATGTTGTCCATTTTGTTCAAGCAAGTATATGTATACAGTGTATAATGCTAGCCTCCGTCGCGTAACGGTTGTGACTAGTACCCGTATTCCAGAGATTCTGAGTTCGATTCCCGATTTTAGCAGAACTTTTACACAGAAAATTCTGTTCCCTCCGTACACATGATGCTGGCGTTTCCGGCCCTACCCAGGCTGGGTGAGGTTAATGAGGGTAGCTGGTACGATTCCCAGCGAATATTGACTATCTCAAATCAGGACGTTAGAACCAAAAAGAATCAATGAACATGAAAGGAGCCTAGACATTGGATCTGAACGTCCATATAATCCTCTCACCACCGTGACGTATGTAGTTATCTGTGCCTATTTCCCAGACACGGAATTATTAATTATTATTAGTATACAATGTATATTTTAGCTTCAAAAATGATATTTCAAGTTCTGATTTTGCTGGAGTGCACTTTATTACCTTCATGCACATCGTATCTGGCAGAAACCAGTTCCAGAAACAGTTTTAACTCTCATAATCTCGAAATCTCCTTTTCAACTGCCACACAATGCACTCTTATTGGTTAATTTCAACGCAGTAACCAATCAGAGTGCGTTGTGTGACAGTTAAAATGGAGATTCGGGGATCTTGAGAGTGGAAAGTGTTCATGGAATGGGCTCCAGCTCTCATAAATGGAGCCTCTATTCCTCCACAAGCACAGTCGCTATTTCATCCATTTCCAATATCTCTGACAGCTTTTATTTTCTCTTTGATTTTTATCTTATTGGTCCATTCTAATTATCTCTTTATGTTTTCCACTCCTTTGCAACTGGAGCTTCTCTGTGATGGTGGCAATTGTTCTGAAGTTGAACTCAATGAAGATACGTTGGTATTGGAGCTTAGCATCGTCCATAAAATATTTTGCTCCACAAATCTACTCTAATCTTTAAGTTCACAAGTTTATTAAATCATTCAAAATGCTTGATTAAAGGACACAGCTGTAAATTTACTTAACCTTGTGGTGACGAAAGTGGCAATTCTGCAAGGAGAAATATTGAAAACGCCCAAAACATGGCATAATTCATTTGAACATATATGGCATTTTACAAAAATTATGTCGGTCAAACATGGCAAAATAGTAGGCAGTATGACATATGGTTGTCCCTGATTAGTTTTATCAGTAAAGAAATGCAACTACATATTTGAAACGGAAACGTCACATCATAAATGGGTTCTTCTACCAATTCTAACAAAGAATATGATAATAGTCATCGATGGTGATTTAATACAAGAGGTGTCACAGCCTTCTTTATAAGATATTATCTACTAAGGCAACAGCAACCAGGAAGAGAGCAATCCTTGTCGACATAGCTGGCAGAGATAAGACATTATTGTTATAGACAAGGCGCAACCATTGAACTGAAGCATTCCTGCAGAGTAATTGATCCACATACTGAAGGCTATCACAGTGTCAATTGCCATTAGTTGAGATCATCATTGAGATCCAACACGACCGCCCTATCTCCAATGTGTCGGATCATTACGAGTGCATCTGAGCATGTCAAATATTTTAACCTATGTGCATATTTTATGCGCCTCTTGACAATGACTCCGCTGTGCATGTGGCTCATTAAGGACTTGATTTATTTCAAGTGTCAATTAGTAGTGCACTGTGTTTACTGTTGTGTTCTGTCTGACGTATGGCTCATTAGGTACGGGCTGTGCGTGATTGCAAATGCGCTGCTCGCTATCTAGCCAAGGCGACACTCAAATTGCCATTATTCATTTTCTTCGTTACTTCAGGGTTTGATCCAAACTTAATCCACTTTTGGCACGATTTCGGTTCTCTACCTGGCCACCTGTGCGTGCTGCTAGACCACACGAAGTAACGACTGTGTGTGCCTGCATTTGTTGTTACAAGTGATTTAGCTCTTTGGCAGACAAGCCTACCAGCATGGACCTTCGGGTGGCTATATTTATGCAAATGGCTACCTCTCAATACAACCACTTGTTCTGTTTAGCCTCCAGACGTACTTTTATTGTAGCTGTCAATAAAGTCACCCATATTGTATCTCATTGTCAACACATCGGGTTCTTACAATTACTCACAGCCAGTTCAATGTTCTCTCCCACGAGATACAAGCAACCTTTTCCTCACTGACACATATGTGTACTGACCTCGATTACACTCAAACACAGTGGAACGTAAAAGCGTATTCACCATGGATTTAGAATACAATATGTATTTTATATCCATGTATTCACTCAGCATCAGATCTTACGATAAGAGATCTCTATGAATAGTTTATTCCTAGACACGTTGGATCTTGAGCGTGGTGACACAACTGCACTTCATCTTCATCACCTGTGTGGCTGATAGCAACATCTTCTTTATATTGGAGACGTGCCTGTCTATTAAGTAGTCATTGGAGTCGTGTGAATGCATACATCATGCATCTAGATAGCGGAGGTGCGGACCTGGAGATCTCACACATCCGACGTAATATCATGTGAAAGCTAATTGCACATTTGCCTTGATGTTTGTTTATTGGTCAAATATGGCTCATAGGTAAAATAGTTATGCAGTATGTATGTATACGTATATTGTGTAAAATTGTAAATAAATGAAAATCAAACACCTATTCCAACACCTACGTATGTTTAAGTAACGGTTTTATCATCAGATTCATTAGTAACATTGTACGTATTACATACAATATAAATGAGCTTTGTGCGTTTTAATGCCTTTTAATGCGACAACAATTACTGCTTCGTTGATACTATTATTATTATTATTATTAACAAATATATCGTAGCAAGAGCTACAGCTTTATTTATTTTTCAAAATACAATTTAGGTACCTATACCTATACAATAATTTATCTCTTTAAAGCAGATGGATTTTTCGAATATAGCTTTTTTTCCTCATGCATTCAACTTGAAATTGAAGACGAAGAAAATAGAATAATTATAACAATAGTTCTTTGAAAAATATTATTGAAACACTGAAATTTCATTATGAGTGACATTTATTTGACACTCAAATCCCTGTAACAAAGTGAATACTACAAGGATTAGGAATGTCACTTGAGGTTTGCCTTTGTTTTTTGACAAGGTTCCGTGTCCCTTCTGTCTGAGTTTCCATGACCCTTGTCAGGTCGTCAAATCAATTAGAGAATGATAAAGAAAAGCTAGGAAAACTGGAAACGAATTGAAAAGACAGAAGAAAGTAAGAAATCTATTTGACACGGAAAGTTTTCCCTTCTGAGGCTTTTGTGGTGTTTTTAATAAATGAAGCCTTTCCTGTCTCTAGCCTTAATTAATGAAGTTTAATTACTGAGAGAGCGCCAGTTTCAGGAAAGGAAAAGGACTCAATGGTTCGACCGTTCGCCAAAAAATCATAATAATGAACTTGGTTCAAAAGAGATTCCATGAAAATTTTGTCCATTTCACCTGTTTGATTATTCCCAGTATTTAATTCATTAATTAAAATCATTGGCTTTATTGCACTGTTGGATAAAAAGTTTTCCAAAAACTTGGAAACCGAAAAACAGTACTGCTTCCTTGAAAAGGTATTTCAACTGCCAAGTTTTTAGTCTAATAAACTTCTGGAATTTTATGGTTTGATTTCCACAGACAGTTCCTAAAACTTACAACAGTGAAATACCGTTGTGAAAAGTTAAATTCATGAAATTTCATTCCACTTTTGAGCTCGTCACCACATTATAAAACATGAAGGGTCAAATTATGAAACAGATAAGAAAAGCAGACACGCCCTGAAGTCAGAGTTTCAACCAATTACAGCGCACTATAACCCGAGTTGAGGGACAGTCTGGCTTATCTTAACTTTGATCCTGTTCTATGTATAATTCAGCCCTGAGTAGTTTTCAACTGGTCGTTCAAAGGAACGTGCATGAACTCCATTCAATCTAATTCAGACAGTAAACACAAGATATAGGTATCTTACTTTATTGTTCTATCTTTTCTGTTAAAATAGTTCTTACCCCAGTGTCTCTGCTGAACAAATTTTGACAGTGAACCTGCTAAATTAATTGTCCTTGTTTCGGTCAAAGTGATGATTGCTGTTAGTTTACCCCACAACATTTATAGAGAGTTAATTATGCAAAACGACCCCAACTTGTTTTGAAATGGGTCAAATTTATAATTACGTTGACAAAAGGTTAGGTAAAGGTTATTACACCCCCCCGCGTCCTCACTCCACAGGTATCCCTTACAAAGGATAATGAACAAAGAGGAAATGGCCATTTTCCTGCTAGTTCATTTTGAAGCTAAAAGAGTATGCAAAGAGCAAAAATATAGTTATTTTTGTAATAAACGCTGTAAAATTTACATAGCTAATTATAATGTTGGATAGCAGATAACTTCATTGTATATAACTGTGTGGTAATACGAACCAAAAACGAATTAATAACTAGAAGTTCATCTGATAAGTTATGCTTTTTATAATAGCGCACAGAAGAGAGTAAAGTGAAATTTAATTTTCCTCCTTACAATTTTTAATGGTTTGGACCCCAGGAAATATTATATCCCCATTAAAAGTGTTATTATATTACATATTTTTGAGAGAGAAAAAAACTTGCACTTTATAGGAAGAACCTTGATGGTATTATTTTAAAAAGTGAAAGCGTTGGTTGTACAAAGAGAAATACCTAATTGGAAAATATAACAGAACTATTAATTATGACTTTGCGTTGATATCTGTAGAATACAGTAGCTATTCGCTGAACACATATTAAAAAATCCTACCCCAAAGTAATGCTTATAGAATTCCAGGACTTTTACATCTCAAAATAAGGGAGGCATATCGAATTAATAAAAGAGGCAACAGTTCATGTCATAATACTCTAAAAGAAAGCCCCCAAATTTCTCCTCACTGGAAACTTGGAAGAACAATCAAAAAGTTGAACACCCTCTCAGAGAGGTTCTTACCCTTTGAAAAAGAAACATGGATGTGGAGGAGAAAGTTAAATTGAAGGAAATGGAAAAGATGAGGATGTAAATGAGGACATGTGGAAAAGGGAGTGACTGACGGGTAGAGCAGAGGAGAAGGAGGAGAAAAGTTGGTAAAGCAGAAGGAGGACATGAAAGACGGAGAAGAAGACAAAAGATATAAAGGAAAGACGAGGAAGGATGACGTGTGGAGTAGAAAGTAATAATACGCTCCAGTTTCTTATCAAAGAAATAAAAACTCTCTGAAAGCGTACTTACAAAATACATATTATTAAATATACTCGCTCCCCGTATACAGGTAAAGTGAACGAAAGTATATCTTATACGGTTATGCTTGTTTAAAATACGTGCGAAGGCATTGTACCCCCGTGTTTGTATTATTTGATACATGTTTAATTTTAATTTTCGTTTGAGAGCATGGTGTTTTGGAAGCTGTGGTTACACGCAAGGGAGGGGAGAGGAGGAGTATGCGAGGTTGAGAAGAAGTATATGGAGAAGGTGGTGGTAGACGGGAAGGGGGACGGGAAGTGGGGTGAAGTGAAATAAAAAGTAGAAGAAATTTTCCACGCCATTTCATCTAGCCTTTCTGTTTTGAAGATTTATGTATTACCTTTGTAAATATTATTCACTGAGGGGGGAGAGGAGAGCTTTCGTTCCACATACTCGGGTCAGGCCCCGCCTGGGCTGCGGAGGATAAGATACCATGCAGCGTTTCTAGTCGGCAGAGCACTGTTATCCTAATTCTTATTTCAAAACAAGAGAACAGAAGGAATTTCATTATGGCAAAGGAACCGTAAATCCCAGGGATCTCTTGTTGCTGGTTGGAAAACACAAAATCAAAGGCTTAGGTATAATATATATTTTGTACAATATATATTATACCTAAGCCTAAAAGTACAACAGTACTTACAGGGAAATCACTAAAAGAGAAGATTAAAGAAATGTAGAAATAAAAATCTTATAATAATATAATAATAATAATATGTGCTTATATTATGTTTTGTAAAAAAAAAGTGAACAAACACGTAAATTAAATTTTGGTCCGTTTACTGTTGAGAGGACGTCAGAATTTTTGTTTTTTGTTATTGGTAAACCTATCGTTGAATTCTCGTACGTCACATTCGTGGGATTACGGAAGTCAAGCAACTTCGATCTTTTAGCGACCTTACAATTTTAATTCTCAGTTCTGGGATAATCCTTATGAAAAAGCCTAATTTTGCACTTACATTTCATATCTCTAGACACAATAGGAACACAAAAGTTCTTATTAGAGTTTATTTTTATTATATTTTTCTTTCATTCACTCACTCTACAGCTACACTCTATTCGAGAGCTCATCCCCTCCAGAACTTCCCGAACTGTATGTGTTTCCATAAAACAAATGGGGCTTCGGTACACAAAAATGTCGTCCCTTATAAATTACCGTAATCTCATTGGAAATCTTTTCTAATTCCAGTTCCTTGTATTTCGCTTCTTCTCCCTCCCTTTCCTCTCTCCCATCCTATCCTCCTTGATTCCTCCTCTTCCTCCCGGATCCTCTCTTCTCCTCTTCTCATGTTCACTCTCCTTCTCCTTCTCTTTCCGAATTCCTTGTTCTCTATATTTTTCTTTGTTTTTCCCTGTTCACGTATTTTTCATTATTCTCAAGTTACTCCCATATTAAAGATCACTTCGTATGGTATTTTATTATCCGTCTTCCAGTGTTCTCTATATTCCATTCACAAATTCTACTTCCTTTTGATGCTGGATCTTTTGTATGCTTACTATACAATGAATTCTACTGAATTTTTGCTTAATATGCATATTTATGTAGGTATTTATTTTATTTCTTTAACAGATAGAATGGATTATGCTTTAATTTGCAGTTATAGGTATCTCTTTTTAGTTAACGGTCAAAAAAGATTCTCATTTTTATAATAATTGTTCTTTTATTTTTAAAAAAAGATTAGATTTTTTTTAATGAAACAAAAGTACCCACCATATTTTTTTTAATGTTGGCTCTAGACTTTGTGCATAGAATCTAATTATTCATCACTTCGTTGAAACTCCGAATAAATTCGATAATGATGTCACAACAAATTTCAAACAGAAAAGCTTTTAAAATATTGTTGTTTTAAAAATAATCTAACACGCGCAGTAAATATAAATATTACAGTACACAATAATTATACATAATTGTATATTTATATAGGAAGGAGATTAGCGGGGAGAGTTTATAATTATGGAAATTAAGTTTTCACAATGGAAAATAATTGTCTCCCATCGTTCGAATTCCGCCCGGGAAAATCCAATTAAGTTCTTTTTATGTAAATTGAGATAAAATTCTGCAGCACCATCTCATCTTCTATTTTCGAGTGAGTGTCTGTGAATGGTTTAGGAATTATCACCAGCTCGCCATTTTACCCTCATTCTGGTAATTTGTGCAAATATTCCCTTCCCGGAATTTCTTACCCTTTATTAGCTTAATGCGAGGAGGAAATGTGTTTTCTACGGGAAGAAAATTCGAAAAAGATTTAGTCCATTCGAAATCTTGTCATCCGTAAACACTTTTACATGTTCATGTTTTATATCTATCTAAAATCTAAAGGGCGGATGACCACATCCACAAAGAAAAGGTTGCCATGTGCTGAATATTAGAGCAGAGAGATTAAAATGCATTGAGTAGAACATGTGGAAGGTATTCACACAGGTCAGGTACCTATTGTATGAAGGAAGACATTCATGACGAGTTAAACAATCTGTGAGGCGCCCGGCAGAGTATAGAAACTAAACCTACCCACTTTCTATCCTAAAAAATAAGATGGAGGGAGGTTGGTCTCTATCCTAAAAAAGGTTGGGTCTTTGCTCCAGGACGACCGTGAATCCACACAGTAGTTCCGGCCAAACACCATCGCACCCCCTCACTTGCAGCAGACTGTCTGAAGCAAACCTGAGCGTTCCCTACTCCAACCCCACCCCTTACAAATAAACCTAATGTGCAACTACGCTGAGAGGAGTGTCTCGATGATTCTGTATTGCAATCGGGACGTCATTTACAAAAAATCCAATTTCTTTCCAGTAAATTCGCTTATTATTTAGTATCTCAACTCTAATATCAAGAGCATCATTTCAAATATGTTCATCGACATTTTGTCACCCTGTAAAAAAAGTTATCGTATTTGTGTTAATCACTTTCGTGATATCACAACTACTCGAACTCGCTTTTACTTAATCTGCGCTGAAACCGGGACTTGAACCACCGACCTCCAGGTAACAAAACAAGTCCGCCGCCTTATCGGTCAAGCTACTGAGGTCGGTAAATACTTATTATTTAATATCTCAACTCTCAATATTAAGCATCATTTTAAATATGTTCATCGAAATTGTGAAAATGTCGTGTATTTAACAGACTAAAGTTTGCAGAAATAGTGGAACGGTGTCATAAGAAGGTTGTTTTACTTGCGAAGTTCAGAAAACCAAAAGGTACCTAACAAAAGACGAAAAAGGTATACCCTTCTCATACCTACATTGGAAATGCGTGATTTGCGATCTTCACACAAGATACTAAAGCACCCTCATACCTTCAATGCAACATTTGCGATCATATTCTCCAACAAAGTAACCCACCCCACTGTCAATTGAGTCCCGAAGGAAACGTTCAGGATATTTCTGTATCGTCAAATAATGTTCAAATAATTTCCAAGCCTTTCAGATAGATTGAAGTTTTTCTTCTTCCTTTGTCAAGTCAAAATATCGAATTGCCAATCATGTGTGCCGAGTGCGAGACTAAGTAAATAGACATACGAATATCTTGCCTTCTTCATACTTCTTCCTCTTTTTGTCATTGCGCAAATGCTCATATTTTGAAATGTTCTCTTCTTGCTTGCTGAAAAGTAAAAATACATTTTCATGGGGAAAGCATTTTTCTCATAACTTTACCCATGTTAGATAACTCTTCACATCATTCATTACCTCTCTGACTGATCTTTCTTGCTTACGATGAGATTTTTCTTTCCAAAGTTTCAGTCAGATCTCACCTCATACAGATGAAGGAGGAAGAGATGTAAATAGGCAGTGTTCAGAAACTCCATATCGGTTGTAAGATTAAGTTTGTAAAAGGAGTGGGGGGAGGTATCTTTTCAACAATGTTTTTTTTATGTTTATGTGTTATTAAAGATTTTTTCTCATGAATGTCTCATGAATTTCTCATTTTGCTCATAATAATCTCCTTTACTATGTTACAGGTAATTTCGGCTTTTCATCAACTTGGACTTGGGAACGTATTTGAATTTCATTTGGTAAGCTTTTTTTTTTTTTTTTTTTTTTTTTTTTCCTTTAGGCGTTTTAACCTTGTCGACAGACAGGTCGTTCGCGCCGATTCCCTAGTTTTAGATCATATTGTAGAGTTTAAGAGCTCTCAGGTATTGGAGCATAGAATCGACGCTCTCGGTACTGTCTGTCAGTGCCGGTGGAGCAGGGAGAGAGGCGCGGATGTTGGTGTGTAAGACACAGGATAGTATGTGGAGTACAGTTAATGTTTGGCCACATTGGCAGGAGGGTGGTGGAGATTTTTCGAATAGAAAACTATGTGTGGCACGTGTGTGTCCAATTCTCATTCTACATAACACTACTTCTTCATATCGACTGTCCCTATTAGAGGATTCCCAATTTTGGATTATGGGTTTGATCCTTTTTAATTTGTTTGAGTTTGGGACGTTATTCCAAACTTCTTGCCAGGAATCCTTAACGATTTTTGATATGTACGGTTTTACGTCTTGAAATGAGCAGAGTTTTAGAGGATTTAAAAGTGTTTGAGGGTTTCTGGCGGCGTTATCGACTATCTCATTGCCCATTATACCCGTGTGGGATGGGCACCAAAGGGAAGAGATAGTTTTGCCACCAATTGTAAGCTTGCGCCAAATATTATAGATTTTGGACACAATGGGATTATCGAAAGTATAGTTTGACAGGGCACACAAGGAACTCTTAGAGTCGGAAATAATTAAAAAATTCGAGGAAGGAAGGTAAATCAAGTGCTCCAGGCATAATAGGATGGCGATTAATTCACATGAGTATATAGAGTTAATCTTATTGAGTTTGAATGAAGCAACATAGACATTATTTAAACTGTAGGCACAACTTGTGTTGTGAGTAGATTTGGAACCATCAGTATAACAATACTTAAAATCTTTGTATTTGGTGTGCAGTAGGTTCGTGAAATTTTGTTGAAAGACTATTGAAGAAATATTTTCTTTCTTATCAAAACACAATGAATCGTCGAATTTAGGCATATTGGATGACCAAGGAGGAAGAAGTCTTATGTAAGGGGCAAGTTCACTATTAAGGATAACTGGTGAAAAATTATTCATATTTCTGAATCTCACACATAGTGGTTGAGGTTTGTTGGTAGGAAAATGCGCAACATCAAAGTTTGGTGTTATAATGACACTATGAACTGGGTTAAATGGACAAGAAGCTACCTTTGAAACATAATTCATGGTTAATTTAACTCTTCTTAAAGCTAATGGAAAAACACCAGACTCCACGTAAAGGCTCTGAACAGGACTAGAGCGCAAAGCTCCAGTTGCTATTCGGATACCTAAATTATGGACAGGATCTAACTTTTTCAAGGTGGATTCTTTGGCCGAGCTATAAACTACGCATCCATAATCGAACACTGGCAGAATATATGCTCTATAAAGCCGGAGTAGAAGTGATCGACGGACTCCATACTTCTTGCAGGAGACCATTTTAAGCACATTTAGAGCTGTGAGGGATCTCTCCTTGATATAATTAACATGAGGGAGCCAAGTTAGTTTATTATCCCACACTAATCCTAAAAATTTGGTTTTCTCAACAAAGCTAAGAGGAGATCCATTGTATGACAAAACGGGGGTAGCTATATTGCGAAACTTCGAAAAGTTTATACATACAGACTTACCTGGATCAGTGGAAAAAACAAGACCATTTTTAATGGACCAATTAAAAAGATTATCTAATGTCTCCTGAAGACGACGTACCAATATTTCTAGAGATTTATGTCTGGAAATGATCAGTAAATCATCTATGAATAAAAGTCGACGCAAGGGTAGCTGAATGATGTCAAGCAAGTCATCCATGAAAACAATAAACAATAGAGGACTAAGAGAAGATCCCTGAATTATACCATTTTCAAGAGAAAATGTGTCAGAAAGAATGCCATTACATTTAACTCTGATGTGTCTGTTGTAGAGAAAATTGGAAAGATACCGAAGGAGGTAACCAGACACACCAAAATCTTGTAATTTCCTCAAAATCTTGTATCTCCAGGTCATATCAAATGCCTTTTGTACATCCATAAATGCAGCTATAATGAACTCTTTATTAGCGTAACCTTGGGCTATCTCATGTTCTAGAACAACAAGGTTATCAATAGTGGAGCGTTTGTAACGACCACCGCTTTGATATTGATTCAAACAACCTTTGTTTTCTAAAAACCAAAATAATCTCTTGTTAATCATTTTTTCAAGAACCTTACTTGAGCAGTTAAGAAGAGAAATGGGTCTGTAGCTAGCTGGGATCAGACGGTTTTTTTCCAGCTTTAGCTAAAGGTATAATATTAGCTACCGACCATAGAGAAGGAAATTTTCCAGTTGACCAAATCAAATTGAAAAAATCAAGGAGTTTTTCCAATGCATGGGATGGTAACTCTTTCAACATTAAAAACGAAATACCGTCCGGCCCAGCTGCTTTAGAGCCACAAGACATGAGACAAGAAATCAGTTCACGATAAGAAAAAGGGGAATTAAATTCGTCCTTTTTTGAATAATCAAACACTATAGGAGCAATCTCACTTGTTGTTTTGTACGAAAGAAACTCAGGTGAATAATTTGCATTGGACGAAACACCCGCAAAGTGAGCACCTAGATTGTTAGCAATTGCCTGGCTATCATAATGGAGAAGGGAGGGGTCATTGGGATCTTGTAAAGCTGGAATAATTCTAGGGGAGAATTTACTTCTCAACTTACCCATTTTGTGAAATATTTCACCAGATGACATCGACATATCTATGGAACTGACAAAATCGGACCAACATTTGCGCTTCTTTGTTTTCAACAATTTCCGCGCTATAGCTCTAGCCCTCATGAAAGCAATTTTATTACTGTCAGAAGGATGTCTTCTGAGAGCACGGAGACACTTACGTCTTTCAGTTATAGCAGCTTTAATGTCATCGTCCCACCATGGAACTGGAAGACGATTGTGAGGTAAAGTTTTTTCAGGAATTGCTATATTGGCTGCATGAAGAATATTCGTGTTAATATTTGTTAACAATAAATCAACATCAGTGTCATCATTTAATTGAAAATCAAAGTTGATATTATTACGAAACTGATTCCAGTCTGCCCGTTTATAATTCCATATCTTCTGTGTAGAAGTGGAAATGCTTGAAACAGATGCTCGAACAGGAATATCACAGGATAATATAATTGGAAAATGACCAGAGAAATGTAGATCTTTGTCCACTTTCCAAGTTAAATCCATGAAAAGGGAAGAAGAACAGAAAGTCAGATCAATGGTAGAAGAAGAAAGGTGAGTCAAACTATAAAAAGTAGATTCTCCTGTATTCAAAAGATGTAAAGAATTATGATATAATAAAAACTTCTCAACCTCTTTACCTTTGGCATCTAATCTGGCGTCACCCCAGAGTGTATTATGGGCATTAAAGTCGCCCAAAAAAACACACGGGAAATTAGGTAACTGATGTATAATATTACTCAGATCAGATTCCAAAAAAGCACAGTGGGGGGGAAGGTAAATATTGCAAAAACAGATGGGATCGTCAAATAGAGGTAACTTAACCAATACAACTAAGCATTGTAAGTTTGTATTGATATGTATCTGTTTTGAATAGCAAGTGTTTTGAATAGCAAGTGTACAAACACCTCCACATGCATTATTACCTTCCAAATAGTCATGTCTATATAAATCATAGGAACTTAATTTAGGACATTGAGAAGGAGAAAGACGTGACTCTTGGAGGCATAATATGGGAGGCGAAAACTTTCTGACTAAACACTTCAACTCATCAATATGATTAACTAATCCGTTGATGTTCCATTGAATTAGAGCGTTTTTCATTTTAAAACGTAGTACAAATGTATTTTTTCCATAAAAATATAAACGTTATGCAACTCACTATTACAAAGTTTAGCAATCAGATAATAAAACTATCAACCAACATCAAAGTACAAAAACCAGATGCCAAAAAAAGGAAAAAAAAAAAAAAAATTAAAAAAAAAAAAAAAAAAAAAAAAAAAAAAAAAATACATAATTATATCATTAACCTTTTATTGTCAAGTGTTCATCAAAAGAACATCTATATTGCAGAAATACAACAAGACACATTTAAAAATAAAATAAGGTCGTATAAATTTCAACTTGAATGGTAAGCTTTTAATTTGAACTTTAAACAAATCTTTTTCTTTCACTCTACTTTTTGCCAATCTAAAAACTTTCGTATTATGATGCTAGGACCTTGATGGCGTAATTTTTAGACATCTTACAGGTTAGGCTACACTGAGGCTTTGCTATCAATATCACAGAACTTTCGCTTTTGATGCTGAGTGCTGACACTGCTGACATTCAAATCTTCTACAAAACTACCCATACTTGAAGTTCTAAGAGAAAGTAGGTTTGACCCATCATCAATTTCATCAATGCTCTCTCCAAATTTTCCCTGCGGATTGATGAAGAAGGGATCTTTTTTTTAAATTTCAATTAACTTTGTGTTATCTTTTTTCGTCCTGAGCCCTTCCATGGGGAACAGGAATACCCGTATAGATTGACAGGATGTCTATAATATAGGTAGATGCGTTACGTGATAAGGAAACATTACCTCGAGAGATGGAAACCCCTTGCGTGAAGCCATTGTGAAAAATGATAGCAGGTCGGTGACAGTTAGGTCACCTCAGTGATTGGGGATAGAAAGTTCAGAAAGAGAGCTTAGTGTTTAAAACACTCTCTGTACATAAAAGGGTTCATATCATAGCTATGTGTTATGATTGTCAGGGGAATGCTCTTAAAAGTTCCTCAACCCGAGCAGGCGGGCTAGGCTGGCACAGAGGATATGTTTAAACCCATAAAGATGAAAAGAAAACGAAGCTCAAGAGGGAGAGAAATGGAAGGAGATTATCTTGGTGAAAAAAAAAGCTGATGTGGTTGCAGTAAGCGAAGTACGTACCTGGAAAAAGAGAAGTCATAAAGATTTTTTTTAAACATTTGGACTCGTATCTAGAGGCTTTTGTTATCCTTTAAGAATACTTTATACGTATTTTAGATGAGATTTCGGTCTATTGTATATGTATAGTTCTGGAAAGACTCTTTACTTTGGAAAAAATATAGTGTAAATAGGTGAAGATGGAGGCAAGTTATTTTTATGTGTTACTTTTTAGAATGTTTGAATATATTTTAAAAGAAAAGGCGATGCAATTTGTAATAGTTTCACAAAAATAGCTGAAAATTATTTCATCCACGATTTAAATAAGAACAAATACTCTACTATCAATAATCTAAGTGGACCCATCATTCTTCATTGTAAGTATCGCCTCATTTATGTCTTTATGATTGCCATTGCATTGTTCTTCATTAAGAGTTGACCCACTTGTGAGTTCAAACGGTTATTAGTTCACACATTGAACTTTGCTCCATTGTTTCAAGTGATGTTATAGAATTTCCATTAGATTCCTCTGCTAAGTCTTATGTCTTTATCATTGAGGCGATGCATTGGTATAGATCTACCTTCCTCACAATGTAACCAACGCCAACGATAAAATAATAATATAACAATAGGAAATCATTTGTTTTAGGTATTTATTTATTTATTTTGTGTACAGAAACCCATCCTAAGCCATTTTTTATTTGGCTTCTAAGGTAATGGTATAATAATAATCCTGTGTCCGTGAGATAGGCATATATACCTAAATCACGGTGGTGAGGGGATTATATGGACGCCCAGATCCAATGTCTAGGCTCCTTTCATGTCCAAGGAGTGTTATAATAGGTAGTGCATTGGTTAGACTACCGATGCCGGAGCGAGACAGGAAGTCCCATTACCCTAAAAAATAAGAGATAGCTACAGAGTTGGTAAAAATACTCTTTTCTTGTTCTTCTTTTACCATGTCTGTTTTTGGGTCGATATTGTTGTTCATCCTGTTCCTCATGGTTGAGGTTGTTTGGTAGTGGCACTTCTAATTCCTCATTTTTCGGATGGATGTCCTTCCTTATGCCAACTCTGTTAAGTGCGCTAATGATTTGTGTTATTGTTTTTTTCTCCGTCAGGGCTGGTACCATTTAGTCTAAACCAGAATGACTATTTTTCTTTTGAAGTCCCTTTTTATTTTCTTATAAGTATTTTAAGCATGGGAACAGGAACTCTCCGGATTATGGAAGTTAAGATACGTCCAGTGAAGTTGGGACTTGGGTAACCATGACTTGGGTAACCATCAATTTTTCTCGATGCTGACGAATACCATTCCTAGACCAACCAAGCCTAGGTGAGGTTATGTCGGGAGATGGTTTGTGACTTTTGTGAGTTTCAAGCGAATAGAAGCTAAAATTCCCTTCTAAATGACTTGATTTTGATAAAGTAGAAGTAATGTAAGCAAAACTGTTGTTGAAAAATTAGAGGTACGTTTCAAAAATTCAAAACCGTTATAGGATTCACCTGCCGTAAGTTCTTTTCGAGAAATTGCGTCTAATAAATTATCCGTCTTATCAGGACCAGAAGATGATATTATTTTCCCGTGTCTGGAGAAAAGTATGATACGAGATTCAAGTCAGCAAGAAAAAGTCAAGTCGCCGTAAAAGTAACAGATTATAACGTTATTAATGATAACTGTCATAACCTCTCCCATCTCTTGCTTCTTGCTTCTCCTCTGCTTAAGAAAACTGCTCTGAGATTTAAATTTCATTACAGGAACTTCATAGCCTAGCTAAAAAATAAGGCACACTTCGTGGAGGAATTTTTACGGGTTATTTGTGTATCTTTTGCTGAAATCAGTGTGGTGAAAATAACTAAGCTGAGACTTTGATTCTAGAAGTTGGTATATTTTAAACAAGTTTTTTGTTTACCAATTGGCTGAATCCTCATTTTGTCTCTCAATGATGGTCACAACTTTTACCTCAGGAAAGGAAGAAACTAATAACTCTTTTTCTTTCCTCTCTTTCAAATTCCATGTTTTATAGCACTACAGTCTCTCTCGCTCTCTCTTTTTCTGTCTCTCTCCCTCATTCTCTCCTTATTTCATCATGTTTACTGCGTATCAAAAAAGTCTTGAACATACCAAATCGAAATCACCCTTGTACTTCGTATTTTGCTCAATAAATGCTTTCACTCAATAGAAACAATAGGTACCTTTCAAAAATAAGCAAATGTCGCAAGGTCAGCATTAAAGGGTTCAAAACAGAACGGCAGACGAGATGACATAGTTGTAATAAAATGTAAACAAAAAAAAAGGGATCTACTATATTTCAATTAAAAAATCCCTCGCCCTCTCCCCATTCCCTGTCTAGAAGGGATTAAAAACGAGCGTGTAGGAATCACAGAGTATGAGAGGAAAGCTGTAGATAAGAGAAGAAAAAGAAATTATCTTTTACGATTTTTTCCAAGTCCTAAAATAATTTTATGGCTAAAGAAAAGCTCAATTTTACCCTTGTCTGACAGACAAATAGGAATGCCAACGAAAAAGATATTTGAGATGTCAGTCTACGTTTTGTCGCTCTATCTCTCTGTTTTGTCTGAACCAACTTCGCTCTCACTTACTCTCGTTGTCTACCTGACCTACTGTGTTCCTCCCACTGTCTTTCTCTGATAAATTCCTCACTCCTAATGCCCCCAACCTCTCCCATTGCTCCCCAAAAGTTTATATATTATTTTCACGCCATGCTGAATTTCATAGTTTCGGTACCTTGCCCCTCCGCCTCCCTCATGTAGGACTTTGCGACTTTATTTCACAGGGCTAGAGTGCTCTTTCGTTTAATCCTATTTTATGTTCCTAAGTCGACAAGAGAGTTTTATTTAAACGAAAACAATAAAATCAGGCTTACTTTATTGTTACGACCTGGCTGTTGCGCTGATTTGAATGGAGATCTCCATCTTACAAGCTGACAAAACAATAAAAGTCTGCTTGGTTTGAGAAAACTTGTAGCTTCTGTGGAAGCTTCAGAATCCAGAGAAGTTCTTTTTGTGCTAATATTATGATTATTAAATAATTGAAGCTCTTACGTTGTCTTGCACTCAAATACAAAGGTTTATTTATATCACAATATTCACAAGGATTTTATCTCAAGCCTTTAAAACACTCAGTTTTTGTTTGTATTGGAGTTTAAAGTGTTTTTTAGCTTCATGATGGTCATATCACGACGCGCCGATGCTTTTACCCACCATTCCAGTCTAACCTCCTCCAGTCTGGGTGGGGTCGGAAACAGCCAGTAGATGAATTTTCATGATGACCATGGATGGATTCTAAAACAGAACGGTCACCCATCATGTCCTCACCCATGCTGGACGTTGTGTAACTTCAGTGGTTGGATGCGAACTCGTGTATTCACATTATATGCATGTATTTTTTACCATACGATATTGAAAATAGGCACCAGAGCGTTATGAGTCCTATTTGGGCCCCATCATAAATTTCTACGAGCATTGTCATAAGAGTAATAAGTACAGATATTTCATACATTTAAATAATTGTCATTTGTTCAACACTGGAATTCGGTGAGTTCCATACCAAGTTTTCATTCAGACGTGAATTGAAACAGTATACCCTGTATCTTTCTTTCAATGAAGATTTTTAAAATCTAAATATTCTAATGGTTTTGATAATTACGTATGATTTTCTTTTCTTTTTGCAAGTAATTACCTGTGAGACATAAATAATGGTCTACTCCAAGCCGTTACATTCTTCATAGCTCCTCTCGGAAATCAGCACATTGCGAAATGAAAACATTGAGCATGTCGCTGGCTAATTTATTAGACCCATTCATGTGATTTACCTCTCTGCACTCTCACAAGAGCAGTTAGAAATAATGAAAAAGAAGTTATAATTGTGATGAATGGTTCAGACTTTAGCTGGAGTTTCAGCAGAGAACAGGTTGGAATTTTCGGGCGATGCTTTAAATATTTTTGGTAAAAAGTCTCTGTCTTCTCCTTTTCGTCTTTCTGAATCCCATGTGTTCTTTTATCTAAAGTACGGGTCTTGTTCTACATAGGCAATATGAATAAAGTATTGATATTTAATGAACTATTAAATAAATAAACTATAAAATATTTTTTATATAAAAATTGTTTTCTCTCTCTCTCTCTTTCTCTCTCTCTCTCTCTCTCTCTCTCTCTCTCTCTCTCTCTCCCTCCCTCTCTCTCCCTCCCTCTCTCTCCCTCTCTCTCTCTCTCTCTCTCTCTCTCTCTCACCCTTTCCCTGTTGATGGCTCTATCTCTTATCTGCCAAGAATTTTATTTTGCTTTCTCACGGCTTACCACACAAACATGTCTATCATTCTATTTGCACAGCACTTGCAATAACATACTCATTGCAATTTTTGCTAGCCAGGGCTGTAATACCTCTCTTATCATCGTGTATGGAATGTGCTAGTCAAGCAAGCATGCTCAGCATTCCTCGCATACCGATGGAGTCATCTACTTTTCTGTTATCTAAATTAGGTGCTGTACTGAAGGGCGAACCAAACTGGGATCAAGTTCTGTAGATATTTACCTAATTTCAGCTACACAGATTGTTTTTAATCGTTACGTTACACAGATAAAGTATCAGATTTGTCAGGTCAAAGACAATCACACAAATCATTAGCGCCCTTAATGGATTTGGAGTTAGGAAGGTCATTCAGTCTTAAAATTTGGAAGTAGTGCCAGAACCAAACAACCAACTCAACCATAAGGGAGAGTTTTTAGGCTTGGGAAAAAAGGAAACGACTAGATATCTTAAATAAAATGAAATCATTTTCCCCAAGATCTAGAAATATTGTTGCAGTGACCCATGAGAACATGGATAAACTCAGGATCTGATAGCTAAATTATACTATATTATGAAAGAAGTAACATTCTATAAAAGTAGAAAAGAGATTAATCTATTGAATTTTATGAATTGAATTTTTCTGTCTATTATTTACTTCTGTTCCCGTTAGAAGGGCACAAGGTATTGTAAAGGGGCTAAGAGTCTCTCTGTAAAAAAACAAATATTAATGTTGAAATATTAACTCTGAGGAAAATCTGCACACTTTTTGATTACATTAATGTTATGTCTAAATAATTTCACTAGACTGAGGCTCAAACCCCAATTTCCATCCTAATGCGATCACTTGATAAATAAGGTTGAATTTCCATGGAAATTAAAAATAAAACTATTTCTTATCAACTGCTTCTAGCCCTAGAGATAAATTGTATGATTGTGGGGCACCCTATACAAGCTGTTATCTCATATCTGTAATTAGCATGGCATGAGAGGAATGCGGGATACTTCTCATTATCAGCAAAATTATCACTCCGCCACCTCATCACCGCGCGGAATGTGTTCAAATTTTCACTCAAACCTGCTTCTTTGATCATGAAAATCTCCATGGTGTTTGAGGAGAGCATACGTATGCCATGATATAAATGAGTGTATAGTTGTATACGTAGGCCCACACATGATGCGGTTCAGTAGACTTTGGCCTGAATTTTCCGAAAGCTTCGTTTCACTGTGTATCAATGTGTTTGACAAAATAGCAGAGGAAATTCAATTCAACTGTCTATTTTGTGGTTGCGAGAAAAAAAACTTTTGTCCCGGGGCTGTATGTATTGAGCTGGAATTGCATGTGGTGCCTGACTGTCTGTATGGTTGTGTTTTATGTATAACTAGCCGTTTGCCCGTGCTTTGCAACGGACTAAATTTCAAATTTACTAAGGCATGGCCGTACTGCTGGACAGCAATGCCTTTTTGAACTTTTTATAATTTTTCTGGACTAAGCGATAATGGTTTTGGGGGGGTCAATTCTGAGACATTTTTCGCTATCTCTTACCGTTTTGGCTAAACAACTCCGGACAAACAAACAAACATAGGTAGGTAGGTAGGTAGGTAGGTAGGTAGGTAGTCCTTTTTTCTGTTTTATATATAGAGATAATTAATATAACTGATGATAATGTGCAATTTTCGTTACAATTTCTTTTCCACTCAGGCTGGAATGAGGAGTAGCTGCTTTGTGAGCTTACATCGAATGGAGGGTAAACCCCCCGTCAATCTTGTCATGATATAACCATGCAGTTGAAAGCCATGTTAAAGCAAAAAAAAACTTTTTTTAACTATATTGTTGTGTTTCTTGGAATGTACAAATTTATTCCGACGGACAGGTGGTAAGTTCCGAATTCGAAATACACCACACTGTACAAATTTCGAACTCCAAGTGTTGCACTCATTAAAGATAAATATGACCTCATAAAATTAATGATTGAGCGAATTTATTTCAAATAGGTCGCTATATTTTATTAGTGGGTGATTTAAATGCACCAGAACACCATTGCAGGGGTCCGGAAAATAAGCAAGCATCAGAGTGATACTTCACAAGATGTGTTGGTGGCGGTGCCAGAACCACCATCATGATGCCAAGGGCTTGCTATGTAAGATGAAGAGGGCCGGATAATAAGCAAGCGTCAGAGTGATACTTCACAAGATGTGTTGGTGGAGGTGCCAGAACCACCATCATGATGCCAAGGGCTTGCTATGTAAGATGAAGAGGGCCGGATAATAAGCAAGCGTCAGAGTGATACTTCACAAGATGTGTTGGTGGCGGTGCCAGAACCACCATCATGATGCCAAGGGCTTGCTATGTAAGATGAAGAGGGCCGGATAATAAGCAAGCGTCAGAGTGATACTTCACAAGATGTGTTGGTGGCGGTGCCAGAACCACCATCATGATGCCAAGGGCTTGCTATGTAAGATGAAGAGGGCCGGATAATAAGCAAGCGTCAGAGTGATACTTCACAAGATGTGTTGGTGGCGGTGCCAGAACCACCATCATGATGCCAAGGGCTTGCTATGTAAGATGAAGAGGGCCGGATAATAAGCAAGCGTCAGAGTGATACTTCACAAGATGTGTTGGTGGAGGTGCCAGAACCACCATCATGATGCCAAGGGCTTGCTATGTAAGATGAAGAGGGCCGGAAAATAAGCAAGCATCAGAGTGATACTTCACAAGATGTGTTGGTGGAGGTGCCAGAACCACCATCATTTTGACACGAGCTTGTTTTCGCATGGAACTTCTGATTTCTAAAATTAGAAAAATCTCGGAAGTGATATTTAGTTAGGGTTCGAACCAACGAACGACCTCCAGGTTACGATGAGCTACTGAGGTGGTGCACATAATTATTCAATAGTGGAGACACCAAATTCACCGGGAGCAGAGTTCCATCAGAGAGCAGGGAAGTCACATGCCACATCATGAGATTCATGAGTGTCTTGTGATAGCAGTTTAATGACTCACGACTTGAAGAAGGTGTCGTGAACTACATGAACGTGAAATACAATCCGAATATCGTGATCAAAAAAGATATGGATGTGTTGGGAATGCACACGGTTAGCTAATGGTTCGAGTATTTGTATCTAACGAGTAATTAAAACCGGGGCAACCTATATGTTAAGCATAATCAAAGTCTAAAGCTGTTGAAAGTTGGAAAGGTTGAATGAGCTAAAGGAAAGTTGAATGAGCAATAATGGTAATATATTGATGTTCTCTCACACCAAGGAGGCCCAAAGGCTTGCGATCATTCTTTTAAACATTTTCTCTGAAACTTTTCTTCAATGATGCGGTAAATAATTCAGTGGCAAAGGTGTATTTAATGTACTCCTTTCCCAATTTCTGTACCAAATTAGTATTTACCTGATTAATATGTACGTGTATATCTATCAGATTAATAAGCACCTAGCTGAATGTACCTACAAAGTATATGAGAGCTTGTCAACACAAGCGAGCCTCATTAGGGTGTCTTGTGTTATGCCACATTTCTGCCCGGATGCAATCATACGTCCCACAGTGGCGGTTCCTATCTTAATTAGAGGTTTTCAGCTCCCATTTGTATAGGGTCTATTGATAAAGTGTACATTTTGCTTCAACAGAAAAGTCCTCTTACTTGTACCTAATGTTTTTCCGGTCATAAATAAATAAATAAACCTTTATTTGGAATAATATAATACCTACATGAAAATGAAAAATATACATCAGAATGATTGATTTCAATTTATCTTATTTGCTGAGGTACTTTCGATCTAATCTGGTGATATCGGAAATAATAGAACCGCTGTATTGTTTTTGTTTTTATCTTTCAAAGAATTGTACATTTGTTGTCAGAGGCTGACATTTAGGTACGATCATCATCATAGGGCTACCAGTAGACAGACAGTGGAGGAATGACTCATCTAATAATTGACAAGGGCCCCCAGAACCAAGCCAATGCTAGTCTACTCCCTGTTTATAGTCCCCCAGCCAGACAGACATAGGTACGATAAGATAGTGTTCTTAATACTAGATAGTGCTTTCTCAATACATGCTAGATTAAAGTTTTGCTGGTCCATTCCTTGTTTGTTGTGCACCGGGCGACACTGATTTTATTAATTACGGCGAGGATGCTGCCAGCAGGATTACAAACTTCAGCGGGATATAATTAGTGAAGAGGCTAACAATGAACTTCCATGATGAGGTTTACAATTACCATGTACAACAATATGCATTGCTTCATTTGCATTGGGGAGATACAGTGTGGCAGAATTGCATTCTAGATAAAGTCTGGATATTATAGACTTAGTCTGACTGGGAGACTATAAACAGGGAGTAGACCAGCATTGGCTTGGTTCTGGGGTCCCCTTGTCAATTATTACCCTCCTTGTAAAGACAGTGGTAGAAGTGCTGAGTCATTCCTCCACTGTCTGGCCACCATCGTTCACAATGACGCCACCCAATGATGATGATAGACACTTGTGTTCATTTCATACAAAGCAAAGATACTTGGAGACAGTGAACTCATTTGTCTTTTAGTCTGATGTTTCAACAATACGTATTACGTACAGTAGGGACACCCGGTAGGTAGCTTGGAGATTCACGTTCTTCGCCGAAACTGCACCAACAATCCCTTAACATATGAGGCACTCGAGTTCCAGGCAGTATTCTCCAAACCAAGTAAGTGGACAGTCAAATCTTTTTCTCGCTCTCTCGGTGCTGTGATGTCGACCGCTATTAAAGGAAAATCACACTTTCCCATGGGCATCCATTTACAGTCCTGTGCCCTCCAAAGCTACCGTACAGTACGAGATTTCCAAATGAGAGAATAATCTAATCTGTCTATTATTTACAAATGTTTCCGTGGGAAGGGCATAAGGCTATGACTAAGTCCGTAAAAAAGCAAAATTAATGTTGAAATATTAACTCTCATTTTAGACGAAGCAAACGCACTCGAAGGAAATGAACTCATTTGTCTTTCAGTCTGATAATTCAATAATATGAGATTTACAAAAAAAGAGAAAAATCCAATCTGTTTATTATTGTAAACTGTAGATATTGTAGTGTTATCATATTAAAATTGATAGACAGTGTTTTAATACGATGCTATCCGGAATAATTTGATTTATTTGAACATGAATCATAAATATGGATGCAATTTAAATATTAAAAAGCAGTAAATAACCATCGTGCGGTACAGTTTTCGCAATTGAGACGTCAGCAGATAGTGCAGGTAACACGATTATTGCATTTTAATCAAGCGAATAATTAACAATCACGAATAATTTGTTCGATTTGAATTTAGCAAGCCACGCCGCAAACTGTTCGAAACTAAACGGTCCATAAATATGCACTCTGTCGTGCATTGTTGGGCCGTAAAGTTCTTGGTTTTATGCGATCTGCTGTGGTTGGGGGAACATTGTAACCCCTGAGCGATTTCAAGGCTCTCATTTCCTCATTGGTCGTTTAGACATGGTGAACCGCAAGGATTCTGTGGATGCATGTGTTGGAATTCAGTTCAGTAGATGCAGCTGAGACCGTTCTTATTGAGAACACTGATTTTTGGTCACTCAAAATATTAGAAATTATAATTATAGAAATTCACTGTTTAATTACACAGAATTGTCTTGAGTTTTGGATTTTTTGTTCGTTTGTAGAGTGACATCGTATTATTCAGGTGCTGTTTTTTCTTTTCAAAAATAATTTTAAAATAAAATAATATATAATTAATCAGTCCTGTGGAAAATTTGCAAAACCATTATCCTCACTCAGCCGGGTTGAGTAGTTCACACGGCGCAGAGTCACAAAAGCAAACGTTATTGTAGAACTGGAAGTCAAACTCATGACCTCTCACTCCCAGAGCAGTACTCACAACCACTACAAAGCTGTTCTCCGCTGTGTTTACACTATGCATACTTCTCCGTCTAATAACAAGAGCCCTCTATTCCTTTCAGATCCTTTTGGAAAAGCAAATTCAGAAGCTTCATTTTACAGACCCTTATCAGATTAAATTCAGACAAATAATCCTGAACGGGTCACAGGAATTTCAAAAATTCAAAGCATTTTTCCGTTCCTCTGAGTTTTTCAATGTTCTATCGTAATTCCTTCCTTTTTTCCACCGATATGTGAAGATGCTTTTGTATTATTCCTTCGATAAGGGAACTTCCGTTATAATATGTTTTTGCTCCTTCCCTTTATTTTTCGATAAAGAAATTCACTTTAGATTTTCGAGGCCTGTAAGTAGGACATTAGTATCTATTTGTAAGTAGGACATAGGTATCTATTTGTAAGTAGGACATAGGTATCTATTTGTAAGTAGGACATTGGTATCTATTTGTAGATAGGACATAGTTAAGTAGGACATTTGCATGAAGACAAGAACAGTAGTTCAAATTTGAGAATTCTACGTTTATTAAATAGAAAAAAGATGTTTATATAACTTTTATTGAAAAAACATAGTACTACTGTGTAAGATTTAACCATTTTATCGACTATTTGTCTTTTGCACTATTTTTGTATTTTGAGATTGAACAAATTTTGGTCAACCCGGAGTCCATACACACACATGTCTCTGTCCAATGGATGTCACACATAATATTATGTAACATAGTAACTAGAGGAAGATACTAGAAATTACATATCTGGTGGCTTTTTTGAGGTTTCTTAAGTGAATTCTAAAGGCGTTATGAAAAAACTAGAAAGGATCTCCCGCTCTCTCTTTCTTTCCATCCCCCCTTATTTTCTCTCTCTCCCTCTCACTTCACTAATTTTATACAATTAAGAGAAACCCCATTAATCATTTTCATATCGCAAATTCAGAGGCTACGCGTTTACCGTGCAATATTTGTTATCTGATAGCATCAAGTGTTAATAAATTTAATGATATTCCTACCTACGTAGAAAATAAATAGAATTGGCTGCTATGGAAAAAGTGGGCTCCTATCTAAAAGGTCAAAAAAGGAGTAACCCTATCAATCATTTCTCTGTCTCTTTCTATTTGTTCTTTCCTACTTGATTTTTCTGGTTTCCCTCATCCATCTGTCTCTTATGTATCCAATTTTAGTGTCTTCTTTTTTTATTAAAAAGAAAAGCAAGTTGCAGTTCACCATTTTGGTCCAAAGGAGAATGTTGTGTCACTATTATTATTATTAGATCTAAGGACATATATATATATGTACAGTACAGTACAAATCATCATTATTATTATTATTATTATTATTATTTTAAAAATGGAAACAATATAAACAATAAAAAGGAAATAGATAAATGTATACATAATATGTCCTAACTAAAGGGCGGGGTTATTTATTCATTTCAAAATATTGTTTTTTTATCCTCTCCCTCTCTATTGTCTTTACTACCTTCTATCGTTTCTTTGCTTGTCCATTTCTCTCCTTCATACTTCATTCCCATAAAATTCCTCTGCCTCACACACATTGCCTCTTATATTGTTTATTTCTATTACAATTTATGTACATTTACTATTGAAATCAAAAACGCAATGCTATTTTTTCGTGCCAGAAGTGGGCAAGCAATAACATGAAGCACAAAGATCACTCTGAACTTCTCAACTTTACATGAACCCCACAAGAGATCTTGCTGTACTGCCGGCGGGCAAGTCAAACAAAAGCAACTCCATCTCCATCCTCGTCCTACTCCTAACCCAAACCTTCCTTCATTACTACTCTCCTCTCTCTTCCTCCTCCGGCACATCTGGCTTTCCTCCACAAACTCTTTTCTGTGAGGCTCATCTCATTACTTCTCCATCTCTAGACCACCAAGCCTCCTCCTCCAGATGTCTATCGCCTTACTCTTCTTTCTCTAACTGCCTCCCTCCTTCACCTCTCGCCTTCCTCAGAAACTGCTTTCTGTTCCTCCTCCCATGACTTCTGCACCTCCACACTTCCCAGCCTCCTCCTCCTCCATGTGCCTGTCCCCTGACTCTTCGTTCTCCTACTTCCTCCTCCTTCACCTCCCGCTTATCCCTCCAACTTTTTACTGTTTCTCCTCCCATTACTTCTGCACCTCCACAAAGCCGAAGCCTCCTGTGGTTTCCTACTCGTCTTATTACCCTGGTGAACGCAAAGTCTTCCTCAGGCCTGTTTGTTTGTCGGCAAATTTATTCCTCTGATTTCACGGTTACGCCTTGGAAGTCTGAGCAAACTGCTGACTGGGCTGACAAATAGCGGAGAAACTTTTCTTGGAACTGAAGGAGTTATCTGAGATGTTTGAAGGAGTTATCTGATATGTTTGAGCCTGCATCAATTAGGGTGGTTACACCGCCAGGACCTGGATATATTCCTATGCATGTGACTGTATTGTTCTCCTTTTCTTTAGTATTTACATCTTTACCTATTTCAAAACCTACAGTACGTTCTGCGTCAACAGGGTGTTTTCCCTTACCTATCTTAATAATACGTATACCTACATATAGTCTTTTGCCTTACCTCTTTTTATATGTATTCGTTCATAATTTACATCTTCTGTTTTTTTTTTTTTTTTTTTTTTTTTTTTTTTTTTTTTTTTTTTTTTTTTTTTTATACGTTGGAACGTACTTTATCCTTTTGCCTTAACAAGGTATAACAATACGTAACACCATTATAGTCTGTTTGCCCTACCTCTATCAATTTTGAATACCTTCACACATTATTCTTATACCTTACCTTCTAAAATATGTATACCTTTTTACATTTTCTGTTTGAATACGTGTATACATTCTGGTATAGTGTAGGTACGTATACGTATACTCTTTTGACCTATCTTTCTCCATATTATGTCTATGCGGTATACGTTATCAAATGTAGGTACTAAGTGGGCAGGTGCATTTACTTCATTGACTTGGGGTGCATAAAAAAAAATGCTTTTTAACGCTTATTTGCACAATAAAGTGGGATGTTATTTTAGCTTTCTACATGAACGATATAGTAAAGTTAAAAGTCCTGACATTTACATGCATACTGTTACCACCACTCGATAAGATTCGCTTCATTAATTCACTTTGTGCAATTCCAGTTTCATAGGAAATACAAAAATAGTTTGGTTTTATCTTAATTGATTTCGTATTTTTTACCTGTTATTGTTTTTTATCGTGGTATTTTTTACTTCCGTACATAATGTAAAGGTATCGAACTTTTTTCTCTCTCACATAACTGCAGCATTGTTTATGGTGGTTACTTTTCTGGTTATCTTGTGAGATATAACCACAGTGACCACGTCACACATTCTTATTTCCTTCGGAAATGGGCGGGGCTAAAGATATGACGTGACTCACGTGACCTACATGTCATTACTGTCCCTGTGGTTGCTCTTGAGATGTAGCTATAGTTGATGAAAATAATTATATCTCCCGATCTCTTCTTTATATTACACAAAAAATATTGATAGCGAAGGCTCTTAACACTTCTGAGCTCTGACCATTAACTCCCTCATTTTTTTATTACACAAAAAAATTAACATCATTTCTCATTTTTGTTCGCAGGTATGTATTAGAGAAGATCCCAGTTGTAAACCTTTCAAACTAAATCAACAAACCTATCCGAAAAGTAAGTCAAAATGCCTGGCTGTAAGACCAAGGCTGGTATGCAGAGACGTTTTTTTATCCATATAGCTTGCTATAGGGAAAACTTCGACCTTGACAATCTCTGAAAAAAAAATGGATTTCAAGAGACATCTGAATGCGCATGCGCACAGACGCTTCACACAAACGTCTCTGCATAACAAAATCAGCTGAAAGGACAAATGACCCAGGCATCCCTACTCCCTACAGTGAGGACTCTGCATACCACCCTTAGATGTTTAAAGAAACGTTAAAAAAGACTTAAAACAGTTGATTTTATTTTGTAAAATGATATACCTAGTTGCAAACACTTACCTACAAAATATTTACAAAACATAATTACCTATTTATTAAACAAAGATAGGTAAGGGATGGTGGGACTGTATGGTGGTAATGGTTTATTTTTTTCCAGACATAACAACTTAACAAGTTCCTAGTATTCTTAGTATTCTTGTTGGCTAGTCGGCTATTCCTGTCGATTTTAGTTGAAAGTTAAATGGAGGCTTAAAGAGTTAATTAAGTGAGGAAAGGTTCTGGGGAAAGTTTACAAACAAAGTTCTTCTCCCGGTTGGAGTCCGTTCTGTCCTCGGGTGTCTAATTTGTTTCTTTACGTTTAGTAATACTTACCCTGGGTATATGTTCTTCTTTTTATAATGCAACAAATTTATTTCGTTGTATACAGGCGCGGCCGGTGGGAAAATGTTCTGGAGGTGCTGCCACATAAACCCGACCAAATGGGATTTATAGGGTCGCACCCTTCAGTATCTAAGAGTGAGTTTGTTTATCATGCCAATCATAATGATAGTGCAATAGTTATTCTAGAAATGTGTACATCTAGTACAACTTTATATATTTATCCATACAAAAAAATACGGGCGGACCCATTGCTAACTATACAATAATTAGTTCCTAGCTATAAAAAATCTATTTAAGTATAAAACTAAAAAATATTCAGGTTATAACTAATTAATATTAAAACTAAAAATGGTGAAAAAAAGATCAATATGTCTGTGAAGTAAAAAAGTTGAAGTTGTATGAGGTGGAAGAAAGTTAGTTAAGTTCAGGATGTTTAGAAAAGAAATCCTTTATGTCACTGTTTATACTGATTAAAATAGAGATTAAAATAGAGCGTCTCATTTAGGTGCTGGGTCAACACGTCCCATACAAACAATTGTAAACAAATTTTCAGTACAATTATTTGTTGACTCTGGGGTTGGAACCCGGGATCTTCCAAATGGCAATCGAGTATTTTACTATTCTTAACATTATTTCATTGAAAAGAGAAATAATAGAGAGAGATAGAGATAATACTATAGTGTGAGTGAGAGAGAAAAGATGAAGAAGTAGTGAAAGCCTACTTGAAATAGTGAAAGCCTACTTGAAATAGTGAAAGCCTACTTGAAGTAGTGAAACAAATTGTAAACAAATTTTCAGTACAATTATTTGTTGACTCTGGGGTTGGAACCCGGGATCTTCCAAATGGCAATCGAGTATTTTACTATTCTTAACATTATTTCATTGAAAAGAGAAATAATAGAGAGAGATAGAGATAATACTATAGTGTGAGTGAGAGAGAAAAGATGAAGAAGTAGTGAAAGCCTACTTGAAATAGTGAAAGCCTACTTGAAATAGTGAAAGCCTACTTGAAGTAGTGAAAGCCTACTTGAAGTAGTGAAGGCCTACTTGAAGTAGTGAAAGCCTACTTGAAGTAGTGAAAGCCTACTTGAAGTAGTGAAAGCCTACTTGAAGTAGTGAAAGCCTACTTGAAGTAGTGAAAGCCTACTTGAAGTAGTGAAGGCCTACTTGAAGTAGTGAAAGCCTACTTGAAGTAGTGAAGGCCTACTTGAAGTAGTGAAGGCCTACTTGAAGTAGTGAAGGCCTACTTGAAGTAGTGAAAGCCTAATTGAAGTAGTGAAGGCCTACTTGAAGTAGTGAAAGCCTACTTGAAGTAGTGAAAGCCTACTTGAAGTAGTCCAAGGACGTGTGAAGAGGACAGAGCCACTTCTCTGTCTACTTGTCGCTTCTTTTGTTTTCTCACTTTTTCTTCTCTCTCCTTTTTTTTTTCTCAGTCCCTTTTCTCACATTCTCTCTACCCCTTTCTCTTTCTCATCTCCTTTTCCCATGCACCCTCTCTGTTAGTTCTTCTATCTCTCTCTTTTTCTGTTCCTCTCTTTCTCTTTCTCATTCCCTTTTCTCTCTTTCTCTGTTCCTCTCTTTCTCATTCCCTTTTCTCTCTCTCTTTCTCTGTTTCTCTCTCACCCTCTCTATTCTTCTCTCATCCATTCTCTTTCGCACTCTTTCCTCCTCCTCTCTCTCTCACACACACTTTTTCCTCCTCACTCTCTCTCTCTTTCTCGGTTCCTCTCTCACTCACTCCATTCTTCTCTCCCCCCTTTCTCTTTCACACTCTTTCCTCCTCACTCTCTCTCTCTCACACTCTCTCTCTCTCTCTCACACTCTGTTTCTCAGTTTTGTTTTCCTCACTATGTTTAAGTGCTACTTATGAACAAACATGTTGTTCAGCTGCTTTTTTTCTCCCAGAACTTTCTACTTTTTCAACTGAGAGAGAGAGAAAATAAGAATAGAGTGAGAAATGAAGAGATAGTGTGCTGTGTGGAGAGAAAGAGAGAGAGAGAGAGAGAGAGAGAGAGAGAGAGAGAGAGATAGAGTGAGAGAGATAGAGAGAGAGAGATAGAGAGAGAGAGATAGAGAGAGAGAGATAGAGAGATAGAGAGAGAGATAGAGAGAGAGAGATAGAGGAGATGGAGAAGAGAGAGAGAGATAGAGAGAGAAAGATAGAGAGAGAGAGAGAGAGAGAGAGAGAGAGAGAGATAGAGAGAGAGAGAGAGATAGAGATAGAGAGAGAGAGAGAGATAGAGAGAGAGAGAGATAGAGATAGAGAGAGAGGGATAGAGATAGAGAGAGAGAGGCTCTTGTATGTCTCTCAAAAACCGAGACACCAGCATAAATAGAAAGTGTATAAAATGCTAACGAATAAAATACAATTTCGACCCTCGACCCTCTTCATGTTAGAATACGAAAATAAGAATTAGGTAGTCTTGATGTACATTGTACATATGTACATATACTCGTACACTCGTCATTGGAAATATGGCTTTCCACATGACTGTAAACACACTTAAAATAATTAGGTTTAAATTCAAAGAGCCCTTCAATGTTGGTAATCCCGTACTGGTGTATGCATTATTTATATTGGTACTTAATAGATGTTGAAATTCAAAATTTGGAGATGATTGATTGCGAAGGTAGATGAGAGCAGCATGCATAGGTAGGTGATAGGTAAGAGGAGGGGAGGATACAGAAGACCCCTGGGATAGATAGGAGGAGGGGAGAATACAGAAGACCCCTGAGATAGATAGGAGGAGAGGAGAATACAGAAGACCCCTGAGATAGATAGGAGGAGGGGAGAATACAGAAGACCCCTGAGATAGATAGGAGGAGGGGAGAATACAGAAGACCCCTGAGATAGATAGGAGGAGGGGAGAATACAGAAGACCCCTGAGATAGATAGGAGGAGGGAGAATACAGAAGACCCCTGAGATAGATAGGAGGAGGGGAGAATACAGAAGACCCCTGGGATAGATAGGAGGAGGGGAGAATACAGAAGACCCCTGGGATAGGTGGGAGGAGGGAGAATACAGAAGACCCCTGGGATAGATAGGAGGAGGGAAGAATACAGAAGACCCCTGGGATAGATAGGAGGATGAGAGAATACAGAAGACCCTTGGTATAGATAGGAGGAGGGAGAATACAGAAGACCCCTGGGATAGATAGGAGCAGGGGAGAATACAGAAGACCCCTGAGATAGATAGGAGGAGGGGAGAATACAGAAGACCCCTGAGATAGATAGGAGGAGGGGAGAATACAGAAGACCCCTGGGATAGATAGGAGGAGGGGAGGATACAGAAGACCTCTGAGATAGAAAGGAGGAGGGGAGAATACAGAAGACCCCTGAGATAGATAGGAGAAGGGGAGAATACAGAAGACCCCTGGGATAGATAGGAGGAGGGGAGGATACAGAAGACCTCTGAGATAGATAGGAGGAGGGGAGAATACAGAAGACCCCTGAGATAGATAGGAGGAGGGGAGAATACAGAAGACCTCTGGGATAGATAGGAGGAGGGGAGAATACAGAAGACCCCTGAGATAGATAGGAGGAGGGGAGAATACAGAAGACCCCTGAGATAGATAGGAGGAGGGGAGAATACAGAAGACCCCTGAGATAGATAGGAGGAGGGGAGAATACAGAAGACCCCTGGGATAGATAGGAGGAGGGGAGAATACAGAAGACCCCTGGGATAGGTGGGAGGAGGGAGAATACAGAAGACCCCTGGGATAGATAGGAGGAGGGGAGAATACAGAAGACCCCTGGGATAGATAGGAGGAGGGGAGAATACAGAAGACCCCTGAGATAGATAGGAGGAGGGGAGAATACAGAAGACCCCTGGGATAGATAGGAGGAGGGAGAATACAGAAGACCCCTGGGATAGATAGGAGGAGGGGAGAATACAGAAGACCCCTGAGATAGATAGGAGGAGGGGAGAATACAGAAGACCCCTGGGATAGATAGGAGGAGGGAGAATACAGAAGACCCCTGGGATAGATAGGAGGAGGGAGAATACAGAAGACCCCTGGTATAGATAGGAGGAGGGAGAATACAGAAGACCCCTGGGATAGATAGGAGGAGGGAAGAATACAGAAGACCCCTGGGATAGATAGGAGGATGAGAGAATACAGAAGACCCCTGAGATAGATAGGAGGCGGGGAGATGGAGGAGTAGGAGGAGAATAAGGATGACCAACAGAGAGCCACATACTCGTACATCATGGCATACAACTTGAATTTGATTAAAAGTACTTGACATCGGAATTAAAATTAGTTGTGGGTCAATTTCATAATATGTTCGTTTATACTAGAGGTTTAGCGGCACAAGTACATTTTTATTGCTGTACTTAAATGGGCTGGAGTAGGGAAATTAATTTGTTATTATGACTTTGATATGCATATCAAAGTAATTATCAATCAAGGACCTGTTGTAGATCTAGAGATTTTATACAGAGAATTCCAATAATATTGAGATAATCATTATAGTTTTTCGGTTAAAGCACTTTTATTTTGATGCTTCGAAATCCATGATAGCTCTGGGATGTTGAGGTTATGCTCGTACTTTGGACCAGCGGTCGCCAACCTATTGGTCCGCGATGGACTAGTTTGGTGGTCCGCCGAGCCATTTCAGAGATCAAGACGAAAAAGTCATATTCTACATATAGTTTGACATAAAAAAATAGGTCTCTATCGTAGAGAAAAATGTAATGAAACAACAACTTAAAGAAATTATTGCACAAAAACAACAGCAGACTTCACATTAACCGAGTTAAGTGTGTCCAAATAAAGATTAGATTTCAGCTTACAAACCAAGGATTAAAAAAACCCAGATATTATTTCGTTGGTGGTGGTGGTGGTGGTCCGCTAATTTTTTTATTTATTTATTATGAGTTAGTGGTCCGTAGGCCTGAAAAGGTTGATAACTGCTACCCTAGACCATACAATGTTGGAGTTCCGCTCTGCAAGCCTTAAAAATAACTTGATCTTATAAATTTATATCTATACTTATCTATTTATATCTATACTTATTGTATTTATTTATTTTTATTTATTTATTTAGAAACTTTGTATTAGTAGAACATATAAACAGACAAATAATGGTAAAAATTAAATATAGAAATTGACAATTTTAATAATATGAACAAGAAAAAAAATAAACAAAATATATACATATGTCCTAACTAAAGGGCGGGGATATTGCCTATGGCAATCTCTTCCACTCAACCCTTATACCTGTACATGGAAAATAAATCAGGACTGCGTCTTTTCCAGATAAAGTTAAATTTGCCCAAGCATCTCGCACGTTCCACTCTCAGATGACACGTAGGAGAAAGCAGATAAAAAACAGAGTTGGAAAAGAAAGCGGAGAGGTGTCCTCAGGAGTAGAATGGAGAGCTCAGGAAATTCGAGTTGACGGCTCTCCTAATGGCGGACTCCTTGCTAATGTGCTTTCGAATGTCTCAGGGTGAGGACAGCAAGGGGTCTTATCTGCTTTCCATTCAGGGAAGTACGTGACCGACAGATTATTTTCATAGAGGAAAAAGAATGGCAGGAAAAGATTACACAAACACATCTGCAGAGTAGGAAGAAGGAGGAAAGGTACATTTGGAACCGCATTTAAAAATAGATTATTTTATTCCTAGATTTTCAGTTTGGTATTTATCGGTCTCATTTTAGAACGCAAAAAAATTACTGGTCAGAAACTAAAGAAGTGTCAAATGGTTAACGTTCTAGTCTGGTAATTTAGGTAGCGTGGGGGTCCGTTGGTTCGAATACCACCGCGCGCATGAATGTTTCCTCATTAATATGAGTTGGTGACAACATAGTAATAAGACTCTGAGGGTTAGGTGGTAGAAAATGCTTTGAGCATTAACCTTGCCTGGTGGTTGGTTACCTTCCACTAAAGAGTGTTATTATTATTATTTTTAAAAATCCACATATAGAACCTGTAGATTCTATGCTAGTACATAGATTCTTGTTCAATTATAATACAACAATATAATATTATTATTGTAGTTATTCTTTCTGAAACTAAAGAAATAATGAAACTATGGCACTCCTTCCATTCGCATCTCTATTCTATCCTCAGCTGTGGAGATTATCAAATAAGGAAATAGAGGGTTGCAATATCGAAACGAAAATATCGATATTCGGTATATCGATAATATCGAAACCATAATATCGATATCCGATATTATCGATGGGTCGAATATCGGTAACCGCTAACCGCATGAGATAATAAAACATGCTGCTTACTACGGTATGTGGGATGAAAAGGCTACATATTAATAACAGGCAAACTGCAAAGGAGTCTAAAGACTTCAAGCCAGCCTAAGTTGGCACAGTGGTTAGTGTATCTAACTTTGAGTCACTAGGCCGCAAGTTCAATTCCCGCCCAGGGCAAAAATTTATCTAAAGATTTTTCCGTTCCCGGAATGATTGACTTTCTCTCCTTTCCTGTCTCTCTTCTCTTTTGTGATGTACGACGGGAACAAAAAATATACATTTGTTTATTATTAGAAGCCATTGCTCAAACTCATATTTTATGTTTATGTAGGTACATCTAAACTATAAAATAACAATAACAATAAAAACAAACAGTTTTCAATTTTTTTTTTATTTTTTTTTTGAACCATCATGTTGGTTGTATTTTAGATTTTATATATGTTTTATATATGTCTGATATATGTTTTATTTCAATAAAAAAATTTAAATAAAAAGAAAAATTAATTTCATCAGAAAATAAAACTAAGTATATTTATTTATTAAAAAGAAATTTAAAAAATCTGGTGTGAGCATCACCCGACTTTCCTTATCCTACAAAATAAATTGAAACTACGCCACTGGAAGGTTATACCGTACACTATTTGAAACTTTTGACCACGGATTAGATGGTTTCGGTAATGGTTTGTGGGGGGTCATCTCTCATACAATTTTTGATATCTGTTACCGTTTACTCAGAACGGCAATTAACAGCCAAATTCCCCTAGAAATGGCCCGTTTTTCATATTAAAAACTACTGACCACAAACTTCTTCAATTTACATAGTCCTTCTAACTAATATTACTAATAATAGATATACTGATTACTGATATAAACCAAAATAATAAAATCTTCAAAAAAAAAAATAAAAGCTTCAACTTTAATCAAACTAGTTCAAACTAATTCAGTATTTCAAAATTTCCCGGCTACTCACTGTTAAAAAAAAAAATGTCCCGAGTCCCGATAGCGATATTTTTATTCGATATTGTCTTTTTTTTCGATATATCGATATAATATCGGAACCTTAATATCGATATAAAATATCGATATATCGATATAAAATATCGATATATCGAAAGCAGAATATCGATATTCGATATTATCGATATAATATCGTCATCCCTAGGAAATAGCTGTTTCCCGCGGAAATGATGTAGAGATAACTTTGTTTCCTTCCCACTGAGTGGCGAAGCTATGGCAAAGCTATATTGCAATTTTTTAAAATATTTTTCCTCTTTAGGAAAAAATGAAATCTTCCGAAAGCTATGATTAAACAAAATGTTGTGGCAGCCATACGCGGATCCTGACAAATAATTTAAAATCACCATTTATCACCTCTATACAAACAATCCTGAAATTATATACATTCCTATCTCAAAACATAATTCCTTTAGTACTTTGTCTTGTGGCACACGTCGATTATGATAAAAATAATAACACTCTTTAGTGGAAGCATTTTCTACCACCTAACCCTCAGAGTCTTATTAGTAGGTGGTCACAAACTCAAATGATGAGGAAAAATTCATTTACTGGGTGGGATTCGAACCAGCGAATCCCTAAGCTACCCGGATTAAAAGACTAACGCGATAATCACTTGGCGAGTGCATGGTACAATGTCAGTTGTTAGTTTTTCTCTCAATGGGAGGAAAACTTGTCCTGGCTGGGTTTCGAACCAGAAACGTCTGGATTACCAGACCGTAGCCTTAATCACTGAGCTACCGGAACTGACGATAATAAAAATTAAGTACGAGTATGTCTTTCTAATTATCCCTCATTTGAAATGCACTATGCACCACTGATTGGATGAGTTTTCTTGTGATGTCTCGTGAAGATAAAAGAAAACTGTCCATCTCTATCTCTCTCTCTCTCTCTCTCTTGCTCTCTCTCTCTCTCTCTCTCTTCTCTCTCTCTCTCTCTCTCCTCCTCCTCCTCCTCCTCCTCCTTGTCCATAGCTTTCTCTTACATACTCCATTTCCCTTTATAGTATTACTCTATCTCCATAACATGTTCTTCAGCTCTATCTTTTAAATTAAAGAAAAGAACTTTAACAAAGAGGTTATTAAATTCTATTAAAGAAAGAAAATAAAACAGAGAAGCAGAAGAAATAATGAGAAGAAGGAAGAAGAGAGGGAAAGCTCCAGAAAAAAGTTGTCCGCCTTGCACATTGCGTTTGTTTTGAGCGAAGGGTTTCAAACTTTTAGCAGTGACTGCCAAGAAACTCCTGTGAATGATGACGCGATGATATCTACTTTCGAGTCAATGGCTTTCAGGCATACACATATGGGTTCGATCTCCAGTAGCGTAGAACTTTCCTGCTCTCTTCTCTATACTTGGATGCTCGGGGTCCACTCATACATGCCTCTTGAGGAAAAATGAGTAGCATTTGGGAGGGGGTATGTATGATAATTTAAAAAAGATGAAATTTGGGGTTTTTCTAAAACTTTACATTTTTGTGACATCGAAAAAATTTAATTTGAAACACCCCAAAAAAAGTCAGTTGTACAAATGGTTTGTGGGTACCTAATATTCATTTTTCTGCCGGTTTTCAGACCAAAACCTTTCAAGATAAGGTGATCCCCCCAAAAAAAACACTACGTGTAAAAAAAAAGTCGTCAAGTGTTAAATGATTAAAAAAAATGATATCAAAAACGTCAATTTTTTCTATGTGTTGAAGGAATTATTTTTTTTTAGTAATAAGTCCCCCTTGATAATTCAACCAAAAAAATAGCCCCCCCCACAACAAAAATACACCTTTGACAAACTTCGATTTTTTGGTAAAATTTGAAAATTTAAACCAAAAAATGCTTTACACAACAAAACATGTCTTGTAAAAACAATGTTGCTTAATTACAGAACCATTGTTCTTTACAAAGCATTTTTTTTTTTTGTTGTGTGGCTATTTTTTGGTTAAAAATTCCCCAAATTTTCCAAATCGAAAGTTTGTCAAAGTGTATTGTTGGTTTTTTTGAGGGTTTTTTTATTTTGGTTGAATTTACAAAAAACTAAAAATTTTTAAAAAAAAAATTTTTTCCTTTTAACACTAGAAAATTGACGTTTTTGATTCATTTCTTTTTAATCATTTAACACTTGACGCATTTTTTTTTCCGTAGTGTTTTTTTTTTGGGGGGTATCACTACTTTTTGATTTAGATAAATTCCTCTGATAGATGAAATAGAAAGTAATCAACAGATAAAGAAAAAAAAACTTTTTTTTTTTTAAGGTTTTTTTTTGATACGCAGTAATATTTAAAGACTTCTTAAAATGTTGGGGAAATTTTTTATTTAACTAGTGAATTTGTTAAAGGTTTCATTTTAGAGAATTTCATTACAAAAAAATTTTTTAGTGAGTTACAACTTGCGTTTTGAGATCAGGGTCGGGACGTCCTGCCTAATATCCATATATTATGACGGAGTTAACCGTAAATTCCAGAA
>CM044956.1:16914183-16926200 GCA_024516035.1 Bactericera cockerelli | reverse complement strand
TGACCTTTTTAGGCGGCACCGAACTCATACATTTTTTTATTTTCCGCACCGAACTCATACGTAGCCGACCGGACAACCATATATGGCCTTTTTGAGGTAGGTTGTTAGTATTAGAACAGATATAGGATCGATTCTTGTACAAATACAATGCGAAATATGCAAAAAAATAATTTTGGTACCCAGGATGCAACAGCGACTTTACCGCCTGGTCCCTACGTAAAACTTGAAAAAATTGGCTTGGTAACGAACGTGTTAAAGCATTTTCTACCACTAAACCCTCAGAGTCTTATTTTTTTTTTTTTTTTTTTTTTTTTTATGGAGGGAAAAATTTGCGTGATCAAACACAGGCGTGGTTTGAGAATTTAGGAGCCCGTGAAAGGGTTTTCTACCCTCTAAAAAACCCCCCAGAGAATCGTTTGTTTCAATTTTGCCCCGGAACCGATTTCTCATTACTTCGGGGCCCCTTGTGAGCTAGACGCTCTTATATTTTGTTATTACTGTATTTCTTTATTTCATTTTCTACTTTCCTTTTTTTTCTTCTTCTTTTTTCCTTTTTTTTTCCTCTTTTTCTATTTTCCTTCTTTTTTTTATTATTATTAGCGCCACTATAAAATATAGTATAAGCCAGACATACATATAAACATATACAGCCCTTCACCAATAATCCACACAAATAGTTAATACTATCCACCAAAAAAAATACTTCTCATATATGCGTGGCAATCATATAGGTTGTGAGGTATTTCTATGGATGTTGTCTGCGTGGTGGTACACTTCTGGGTCTGTAAACAGGTCCCGTCTCAACACGAGATGATCTCGGTCGGGGACGGGGGAGATCAGAAGAAAAGTTGTGTCAGACAAAATATTTAATTTTAATTTAATACTATTATCACTGGTACTACCATCATTATTTTTTAATTTATTCTTATTAGTATGTGTTTTTTCCCTTTCTTTTTACTACAGATTGAACTCTAGCTTGTGGGTATTTCAGTTGGTGTTCTATCGTTTCATTATATTAGTAATGGAGATTGTGATTATTTTTGTATTATGTTTTTATTCTCAGTAGTATATTTAGTCACTGCCTTAACTCAATCACCTTATTGGTATTACCAGAATAATAAAGTAACAATAATAATAACAATCGCAAAGAGTTGATATTTTTTTTTTAGATTATTTTTACGGTGGGTAGAGTCAAATTGACTTGAGGAGTTTTCTTTTTGAAACTTGAGGGTTTGAAAAGGGGAGCCGCCTCTAATGATGGTCGCTGCAAGCGCTACAAGAGAGGCGGCCTTGGATTTGGAGTTAATTCCTTTTTGTAAACTTGATTTTTTTTTTTTTTTTCCTTTTATTAGAAAAAATGACTTAAAACACTTTACTGTACACACTGATTTTATCACTTTTATTTTTTTTTAAATAAACTAAGGGGGGGCCACCTCTAGTGATGGTCACCACAAGCAGCCATCAAGAGAGGTGATCCAGTAGCTGAAAATAAAGAGCTGTGGGGAGGAGAAAGAGGTGAAGGTCTCCGAAGAGGCCCACGCCTCCGTCCCCCTCAGATCTGGAAAGTATAAGAGAAAACATGATAATCTAAAGTACACAATAGCATGGTTTTTTTTTCTCTTTTTTTTCGTTTTTTTTTCTTTGTTTTTTTTTCTGATTGTTTTTTTTTTTTTTGGTTTTTTCTTTTTTCTTTGTTTTGTTTTTTTTTTTGGTTTTTTTTTTCTTTTTTGGTTTTTTTTTTTTCTTTGTTTTGTTTTTTTTTTTTGTTTTGTTTTTTTTTTCTTTGTTTTTTTTTCTTTGTTTTTTTTTTTTTTTTTTTTTTTTTTTTTTGTTTTTTTTTTTTTTCATAAGTACTTTTAAAATTCTTAGGGTATAACCTACAAGTGATAACTTACTAATACTTATTTTTACCTATCTAGAATATATAGTTGGCAAATTTATACAGGTATTTTCCTAGTTTATAGCTTGTTTTTTTTTTTTTTTTTTTTTTTTTTTTTTTTTTTTGTACCCCTCTTTCTTCAGAGACATGTGCGTTAGTTCCTCACATCCGTCTACCTTCCAGTGGAAGAGAGGGGAGAGAGGATCTTGGAATGCCGAGGAGGCCAAACCTCGACAGGCGAAACACAGTTGTTTCTTATACTTTGATGTACTCTTGTAAGTACATAAGTAAGACCAACTGGGTCCATTAATTGCCTATGACACATGTCCCAAAAATGGCATTTCCACCTTGCAAGTTATGTACAGATATATTATATATAATAATATATGTGTATTCTCAGTAAATTATTATTACAGTTTTATATTATTTATAATAGAAAAAGGACATGGTAATAACTGATTATTAATTGATCTATTGGTGGGAACATATTCTAATGAAGGTATTTACAGGTTTATCTTATTCAATTCCTGAGATCCATTATCTCTTCATGTGGGTTGTGGCTGGTTGCCTTGCCCGGCTAGTTGGTCGGATTGCCATCTTGCTCTCTGGATATCTTCGTTTTTTCTCCTTGACATTTCTGTGATGAAGTTGGAAACTGCATCCCAGCTCTTTGGGTTACTAATCATTGTTTCGATTAGTGTGGTTGGTGTTTGGGTGGCTCCCAGTTCTGCCCAGCATTTCATCCTTTGTAGATTCCATCTTGTACAATGGAAAGCCATATGGTTTGCGTTGTCTGGTTCCCCGCAGTATCTGCATCGGTGATCTTCGCTGATTCTCATCTTATGTAGGTACTCTTCAAAGTTGCCATGTCCTGTCAGGAATTGACAGAGTTCATAGGTGACTTGTCCATGCTTTCTGGTTATCCAGGGGTTGATATCCTGGATAAGTTTTTTGGTCCATTGGCCCTTGTGTCTTTCGTTGTTCCACTTTTCTTGCCATTTTCTTGTTAGGGATTCACTGAGGGTTTCTTTGAATTCGCTCATATTTTCATTGGATTTTCTGGCCTTGTATAGCTCTACGCGTTCTTCTGCCATTAATTCTATTGGCGGAGTACCAGATATCACTTGGAGTGCAACAGTTGATGCGGTTCTGTAAGAACGACATTGTTTGAGCATGACCTTCCGCTGGACTTTTTCAATTCTCACTCTGTATTTGTTGAAACGGAGTACTTCTACCCAGGCCGGTATAGCATAAAATAGAGTTGAGTACACCACTGCCCCTAACATTTTCCTTTTACAGTTTTGAGGGCCATTAACATTTGGCATCAGTCTACCTAGATTCGTCGCCACTTTTTCAGCTTTTTCGGCTACACTTTTTATATGTGCCGTCATTCTCATATTTTTATCAAATATGACACCTAGGTATTTTGCCGAATTTTTGGATTTTACTTGGACATTTTCTATTTTTATGGTTACCTCTGGTACTGCTCTGGAGCTTACTAGCATCACTATTTCGGTTTTTTGAGGAGCCAACTGTAGTTTTTTACTGTGCATCCAATTGTTTATTTTTGCTAGAGCCAGGTTAATCTCGAGTTCTATGGTGTTCTTATTTGTTCCTGTTGTAATAAGGACCAAATCGTCTGCATATCCTATGGATGACGTGTTTGGTGGAAGGTTTATTTTTAAAATAGGATCGTAGTATATATTCCATATAAGCGCTGATAGTACGGATCCTTGGGGTGTCCCGCATGATGTGCTTTTTTTTACGTCGTCAACCATAATGTTCCTATCTTTGAAATAGCTCGATAGGACATTTGTAAGGTAAGGGGAAATATTTCTTGATTTGAGTTCTTCGATTATACCTCTCCAAGGTGTCGAGTTAAAAGCGTTTTTGACATCTAGCATGGTCAAGACGCAGAGTTTTTTTCCTTTGTTTAGCATTTTTGGCTCTTTGAGTGACTTCCAACATAGCGTCAATGGTTGATTTTCCGGGTGTGAATCCGAATTGAAAAGGAGAAAGACCGCCGTTTAAATTAATTTCTTCTTCTAGTCTGATCTTAATAAGCTTTTCGTAGACTTTGCCAATGATATCTAGAAGACAGATTGGTCGGTAGGACGCCGCTGTATTGAGAGTTTTCGGGTCTTTTTCGAGCAATACTAGTCTCGCCAGTTTCCAAATGTCAGGGAAGATACCATTTTTAAGTTGTTCATTAAACAAGTTCAAGCAGAAGTCTGGAGTTGTCTTCATAAATAATTTGACAAATTCTGGGCTGATTCCGTCGGGACCAGGTGCTTTTCCATTTGGGATTTCAGTAATAACTTTCAGGAGTTCATCAAGAGTGAACAGAGGTATTTGGTCTGGGTTGAGTGTAGTTATTTCCCATTCATTTAATTGGTGTTGTGGAAAAAGCTTATCCATGGCGTCTAGCTTTTCTTTAGTTGATAGTTTTTTAGTTCTGATTGCTTTAAACTTTTTACAGACAATCTTATACCCGGTGCCCCAGACATTATCGTTTAGATCATCACATAGTTTGGTCCAAGATATTGACTGTGACTTGAGTATAGCATTTCGAAGATTTTTTTTTTTTGCAATAGTATTCATTTTTTAAGGCATCAATATCAGTTGTATTCCTATTTCTTCTCGCATTGTTTCTAACAAGTTTCCGTCTTACAGCAAAACATTTTTTTCTCAGTTCATCAATTTCCTTGGTCCACCAGTAGACTGGTTTGCGCTTTGACGCTGTTCCTCTTTTTTGGAAAACTTCATTGCAAATTGTTTGTATGAGATTTACTGTGCACTCTGGGGTTTCTGGTGTATCTTGTATTCTACTTAGTATTTTTTCTTGGAACATCTCTTTTCGATTCTCTTGAAAACGCCATGTTCTGACTGGGTCTGGCTCACATTGTATATTGCTGTTTTGCTGTCTATTACTATCTAGCTCAATTATAATTGTGTTGTGGTCTGAGAGGTTTTCCTCTAGTAGAACTTCCCAGCGGGTAACATATGGTGATAGATTTGGGGTGGCTACGGTTACGTCTATGAAAGAACTAGTGTCTCCTCTAATAAAAGTTGGGGTATCACCTGTATTTAATATGTTTAGGTCTAGGGATATAAACCACTCTGAGAGAATTCTTCCTCTAATATCTTCTCTGGGGGAGTTCCACATTGCTGATTTAGAGTTGAAATCTCCCCCCATTAATATTCTTTTATTCATACTTATCGAGGTTTCCACATCTTGGTAAAGCTGTAGGAGTTCTCTTTCGAATGTCTCTTTACTATCATTGAATGAGAGATATACACTGTAGAATGTTATATCTTCAAGGTCGAGTCTTGTGAAACAGTCACCAGCAGAAAAGGTAAGAACTTTCCTTGAGTTTGATGGCAACACTTTAATGGCACAGTTGCATTTGGGGTTTGTATACCAATTAGCTTTCCTAGTTTTAGCTATATTTGGCTCTGATGCGATGATAATACTAGCACATTGGTCTTCTGCTGTTTTGACGATCAAATCGAAACCAGCCCTTGATCTTTGTAGGTTAGCTTGTATTATTTTCATGATGTTATTGATTTCTCTTTTTCGTAGACTTTCTTTCTATATTTGGGACAACTCATTGAGTCCGCCCGATGGCCTTCCTTGGCACAAGAGTTGCAGTGACTTGTATTCAAGCAGTCCTTAGCCTCATGTCCAACTTGTGTACATTTTAGACATTTCTTTCCTTCCGTTCTTTTGGTTTTGCATACATTGTTCATATGACCAATTCTAAGACAGTTTGTGCATCTTGGTACACTGAACTTTTCTTTGATTCGACAGCGTGTCCACCCAATTTTGAGATATCCAATACTGGTTACTTTGTCTGCCACACTTCTTGTTGTTGTCACTGTTGCCACTTGTTCTTCACTTCTATTTAAGTAGATATGTTTTATTTCAAGTTTGGTTTTTTCCTCCTCAGTGAGTGTTCCAGCTTCTTCAATTGCTTTTAAAAACCTCCTCCTTTGTTGTGACAGCGTCCATTCCGGTAATAAGAAGGTCACATTTTTTTTCTATAATATTTACGTCTTTTAAATTATCATTTTCATTTATCACTTTTTTGAGGGTTTCAACTTGGGTTTTTTCAGTTACTATCAGGAGTGCATCATTTTTCATTTTTCTTAGGTTTTTAATATTTATCCCCAGATTTTCGGGATCTATATTGTCCCTGATCGACTTTAGCATATCTGAATATGATTTTCCAGTTTCAGCAGATTTGATCATGATTGTATCATACTTGTTCTCAGATGGTATGTTTCTGCTCTCCTTTTTTGGGACATAAAAATCTATTTCCAAACTTGTTTGCAGGAAAACAATCTCAACCAGTTTTCTTAGGTTCGCTCTTATTTTCTCGTCTGCTGCAACAATAGATATTTTCTTGGGTTTGTTCTCCTTTGCCTCATTTTCGAGTTCTTTTAATGCTTTATATTGATTTTCAATGCTTTCTCCACACATTACATACACCCTTCCTCTTGTCTGTATGCCGCTTTTTGTTTTTGTAATGTTTTCTAGGAATTGGGTTTGCCCATCGACTAGTTCTTTGTCTATGATATCTTTAAGTCCTGGATATCTCTCTTCAAACTTGTTTTGGATAAAGGAGTGGTCGTTCTTAGTTTTTAGTGCTAAGAGAACATCTTCTTCAATATCTGTTAGGGGGTTTCCTGTTTTAGTTTTAGACTTGATATACGTATCTTCGGGCCATTTCTTGTTCAGAACAGTCAAATCGCTTGCGTTGAAGTGTTCACATTCGGTTACGTGAATTTCTTCTATGAAATTTCTAATTTGTTGAACTATTTGTTGTTCTTCGACAATCTCCTTCTTGCATCTTGAACAGATCACCTCCTCTGTAGATGAAGAAAATTCATCTTGGTCCATCTCTATATCTGCTGGCTGTGTTGGATTCTGTATGGCAATTGTGGTAGAGTACCCCAGACAGTCCAGTAGATTCTTTGTTTCAATTGTTTCAGTCAACAGGTTCAGTCTCTCAACAAATTCCCTGGTCTCAATTTTGGTTTTTGTACTGAGAGTATTCATTAGGCCAGACACCTCTTTCATTGTATTTTCGAGCAGGTCTCTCAGCTCTAATTGTTTATTCACTATTTCTTGGGCCTCATTCTTTGAAAGCGGTGACAGTTCATCAGCCTTCCTTTTCTTGTGTCTAGGAGTTACGTTTGCAGTCTTCGCGTTGGTCTCGGAGGGGGTTGGTGGTCCCCCAGAGGTAGAACTCATCGCGGCACTAGCACAATGTCTTTCAATTGTTCAAAAGTTTATAATTGTTTTTGCTTTCAATTGTTCACAAGTTTTTTTTTTATTTTTTTATTTTTTATTTATCAATTACCAGTTACCTCAAGTCAAATGACTCAGTTACCTCAAGTCAGTTACCTCAAGTTCAGAGTCTTATTATTATGTGGTCAATTGGTCATATACTCAAATTAATGAGGAAAAATTCATGCACTGGGTGGGATTCGAACAAACGGATCCCTAATACGCTACCTGGATTATCAGACCAGCGCGTTAACCACTTGACTACCAGTGCACATAATTAGGTCTAAGTACAAGATGAACAAATAAAGATTTCAAGGAGGCGCCATACACGAGCGAAGATCCTTTGCGGTGACGAACTGCCGAAAGTGAGCTATCCTATAGTAACATCAAAGTGTGCACTACTGTGATATCTCTCTTTCTCTCTGAGCAGAAAACAATAGCGTGTAAGCAGTTGTGTTTTTTTTGTGCAGAATCAAAGTTACCCGTTTTACACTTGTTTTGCATTTTTTGCAGGAAAAAAAAAACACAACACCGCAGTTATTTCTCCGTGTGATATGGGGAGCGCGGGAGTATGTAGTGTTTGGGTCAGAGGAAGATTGGTGGGTACCAGGAGATCGGTATTCAGAGCATCACTAGGAGAGATCGTGAATTGAAAACCCGACAGGAAAGTCTCTTCGGGCCCCCCTTGCCCGAAACAAAGATCACTCTATGATTTCTAGGAGTCACGTCACCGTCGGTCGATCGTTCTGGCAGCGGACCTGTAACCTGTAAGTTGATGGTTTGATCCCATGGACGGAAAGTTATAGTACAGTGAGCCAAGTTTAAGTAATTGTAGTACTCACCATCATGAGGTGAGGACATAATATTATGTATGAGAGCCGAATTTTAAAGCTCGATAAAATTTTAAATCAGCCAGATCCTCCTTGAAGTCGGGCTCTAGCGATCTGTTATTGGTTGAACCTCCGACTTGAGGGAGGGTCTAACTTCATAATTCCAAGACTGTATGCACGAGAAGGAAACAGCTAGATGACCAAGCCAAGAGTTTCCTATAGCTTCAGCATCGGTAAACTACACTGTACAAGATATTGATCAAGGTGGAAAATAGTATAGAATAGAATAGTATAGTAGTGCTTTATTTAGACTGTCGGCACGAGACAGGGAGTCCCATTATGCTAACAGTTTGCCTAAAATACTGGAAATACCCTTTCTCAGTAGGTATACACTTAACATTAAAATAGCTGCCTATCTAACACGCGGTCATGAAAGGATTGTACAAAATGTCCATTAAATCATTCAGGGTTTTTTAACAATTGAATGGGAGTTTAGAATGTGCGTTTAATCTTTCACTCACTGGGGAATTTGGAATGTGCGTTGTATCAGCAGCCCCCATTATACTCACCTAGCCTGGATTGAGTATGAAATTATATTTTCATAACGTCACTTTCAACTGCATGATCATATCCTGACGGTCGTTTTACCTTCTATTCACTGGAAACTTACAAACCAGCTACTCAAATTAACCTCACCCAGCCTGAGTGGGGTCGGCAATAGACTGTAGCATCACGAGGGTTTGAATTTGAATGGTCACCCATCAAAGTCCTAGACTCGCTGGACATTGCTTAACATTCAGTAAACAACGAAAACTGGTGTATTTAACGTGCGATCGCTTTAATTTCTGTGGTTTCCAACTATGCAGGAATTGCTAGATTTTTAGCACTGCAGACAGAAGAGGACGAGAAATGGATTAAATTTTTTACGAAGTAACAAAAAGCTCGTTTTTAGCTACCGGTGGAATACATTCAATATTGTACATAACTCCGGGTGAGGATAAGTACCCAGTGCGGAGTCAGTGGTGTGACTCCTGTTCTTGAGATTATTTGAGAATTTTTTTTTTGTCATGTTCACATTGGTGAAACAAGCAATCCACCTGAAAGTTTTCTGGTTCTAGCATTCAAGAGTATGAAGATAGTCTAATTGCCGTGCTAGGTATAAAACAGGATTAAATTTAAGATAAACCAGACTTTCCCTCAAGTCGGCATGTACAGCGCTGTGATTGGTTGAAACTTCCACTTAAGGGAGGCTCTGGCTTACTTTTGTTTTCTGAGTCGGCCCTAATATAATACGTGGTACCTACCTACTTTAGTCAATTCGTGGATTATTATAATTTATCTATTTCCTTACCGTATAATACTTTTAGAAGCAGAAATTTTAATTTACCTGGGAAAACCACGATTTGAATTTCAGAGTTGAGAGGTAGGACTGAACCCTCTCAACCAAGAAGTCTGGCTGGGGTGAAACGGAAATAATGACATCGCTTTAACGCCCTAAACCGACTAGTGGTGAAAAAGGAATACTGCCAGGAAAACAGGACTTTCTTATAACTATTAAAAAATTTGCTGGTAGTCTGGTAACTCTTTTTATTTGATTTGATTTGATAAAAAGTAGATACCTACTATCGATGTGTTTGCACTAAGCGGGAATGAGCAAGGAATAGGGCATGACAAGGATTTAATCAACTCACTCGCTCAATGAAAAAAACGTCAAAAATAAGGAAAAAATTGAAATCGGAGCAAACTTTTTTTTTACGAAAACGAACACGAAATATTAGAAATTTCTCGGAAGTAATTAGCATAGAACAAATTTAATGAGCAGACGAGTGAGGTATCTAGCATAGTGCTGCAATATGTAAACAAATAATAATACCAACCTGTACCTGGGTTTAACGTTCAACTTCTTATTACTTACGTCAAATTATTTCGTGAATAACAACTAAAGGGATGGACCTTTGTGACTAACATTAATTCTCAAAATAGTTCAAATTCCATTTGCTTGTTTCAGGGGTCAACATCTCATTTAATTATTATGTTGCATTCACAAAAGAGGTTACAATTTCCAATCGCTTCAGCATTAGTCTCACAGCTGTCCTAGAATTTGACAGTAACCAAATCACACACGTACCAAAGATTGATAAAACCGGATAAAGGTCACCCACGACACCCATCACCAAGTTCTATCCTTGCAAGACCAACATACAATCTCTGATGGTTCAAAATTTGATTAACACTTCGCCACTGAGGGTGCATTATACTAATAAAGTTGGTAGCTACAAGTTGTGGCATGTAGAGAACACTTGAAACTCAAGTTGTAAGTTCAAGGAACATGTTTCTTTTTCCTCCAACTACAAACTTGTGAACTTGTCGTTTGAGAGAATTTTAATCGAGACCAAGAGCTTTCGTGAGAAGGAAATAACGCTACAGGTTCCCGGTGGAAGCTTGATATAGTAGGTACAGTGGTTCACACTACCCACTATTTCAAATACCGGGATTTGGGTGTTCTTTTTATTCTGTTTCAAACTGGATAGAAATACTTCATTGGCAATATCACGAGCTTGTCAACACCTCATACTAGGAATAATTGAGGAGCACATCGGTTGAAAAAGAGCGGAAATCAAAAGCAGTTTGAGAAAATGACAGGTATCTCAAAATTGATACTTTTTAGAGCAGGTGTGCACAAACTCAATGAGGCCGCGGGCCACATTTTGCCATAAATTTTTGGCCGCGGGCCGCACCTAGTTTTAAGTCAAAAATAGGTTAGGTTTCTATGATGGGTAGGAACCAATGCTAGAATTGTAATGAATGATGTCAAATAATAAGCCGAAATTCCGGTATTAATAAACAATAATTCTTTATTAATAATGTATTTTATCTCGGAAGATAAATACAGTTTCATACCTGTACAGACCTTACAAAGAACATCAATGTGATCAGTGGATTTGTGTTTTCCCTTTGATTATTCTGTCAATATTGGGTATGGGTTCGATATTTGAAATGGTCACCCTCAAACATGATTCCAAATGTTCATCTGTGAGGCGAGAGCGGGAAGAAGATTTTATGTGTTTCATAGCGGGGAGTAGGTACTCCCAAACAAAGTCGCCGTTTTCAGGGCATGCATTTTGAGTTCTGTCATATCTTTGGGTAGGTGTTTTTCATAAAACTGCAGCAATGGTACATCAGTGGTAATATAATTAATTAAGGAAACATGGTTCAAAAAAAAGTTCTATGAACTATTCAATTTCAAGATTTTTTTTTCAAAATAAAATATTGCTTAATTCTTCTTAATTTATTATTTATCCAATTTAAATAAAAAATCAAATTGAGATCGCGGGCCGCAAGTTGTGCACACCTGTTTTAGAGGAAAAGCTATTGGAACAATAACAATAGATCGTGTTTTTTCTGCTAGAAAAACATAATTTAATGTCAAATTGACTGATTTAAGTACCTACCTTTTATTTGCATTTTCAGAAGGTGACTTATTCGCCCTGGGTGACTTATTCATTATTGCATTGCTCGAAGTGTATGAGAAGTATTGCGAAGCAGCCGAGTTTGATCTCATAATAGGAAGAGGGAGCATGAAATGTTGCGAGACAAAATCTTGCACTCAGTGAGATCCTGGCTTTATTATCATGCTTCTGATGGCAATAAACATGGTTCCAATGTTTTGATGAGGCAAGCAAAACAACCCTTATCATTATCACTGGTTATGATTTGTCAAACATGTACAGACAGCAATTCCAGGACGTAGGTCTTTATTTCAATACAGATTAAGTAGTAGGGTAGGTGTTCTTCGATATAGGTCCCATTTTCAGTTCGTAATTTGCTTTCCTTAAAAAATATACTCTATTATTTGTATGGGTGAAATTTTATTTAATTTTTTATACATTTTTTTACTGTCGCTTTCACTTCGCTTTCAACTGCATGGTATTATCACGACGGGGGTGTTACCCTCCATTCGCAGGAAACTCCCAAACCTGCTACCCACATTAAAATCACCCAGCCTAGATGCCAG
>CM044956.1:16812574-16914083 GCA_024516035.1 Bactericera cockerelli | reverse complement strand
AAATAAAAACTGAACGATCACACCCTACCTTCACGAGACCAAAGTTCAACTGAAGAGGAAAAGTACACAAAAAACTAGCAAAGGTTGAACGCTTTCCACTGCTGAATTTCTCATGTTTTCCGCTGAAGAAAATTGTGTCCATGCGGCATGCGCCTGGATAAATAAAAAAGGTTGACATGAAAATGTTTCCTTCTATTAATTATTGTTATTTTTTTTCGCTGTTTCGCCTTTAAAAGAAAGAAAGTTTAATTAAAACGTCTTAATTATTTTCATTATTATTTTCTCTTTCTGTTAAGTCCTTTACAGTACCTGGCTCCCCGCTCTGATTTTTTTAAACGGTATTTTCAAGACGTTTTCATTTTTATAGCATGATCACAATCTTTTTTCTTAAAGGTTTAATAACAATAAATTATGATAAAGAGGTACCAGGAAGGAATAGAGTGGAACTCATCTGGGTACTTTAAAGTACCTACTACCTGGAATAACTAGATAGTAACTAGTAGTTACACTAAGGCAAAGGAAAATAGTCCAAAATCAGTGGAAGAACGTTGTGTCACATAGTCCCCGAAGAAGGATAATGTATAGATTACAGCTCAATCCGACATGTGGTTCTCGAGTTTTACGAGGATACATACACATCCACGATTCCACACACAAACGAATCATTTTTAGATGGCACATTCATCCCTTTCCGGTAAAGTGTTTGAAACGTGCTCCAGACATTCGCGTAGCACTCAACGTCCATAGCAAATTCATAAAATATTGCACACGTTAAGAAAAACATTTCAACAGAAGCATTTAATACTAAATAAAAAATCAAATAGAAATTTTAAAAACTTCTTTCCCTTGTATTAATGATCAGTACCTTATTTTTGTTCGCAGAAAAAAACGGAGAGAACGGTTGTCTCATGAACGAAAACGAGAAAGTTATGAACGGCAAAAAATTAGAAGACAATGAAAAGATTCGAAGCCTCACCAGGACTCTTCAGAACCAGATCAAACAGGCCAGTAAGAAAGAAATCATGGGAGGGTCAACCAGCAGAAGACGCAGTGTTCTATTGTTTGCAAGTGAGTCCACTTTCTTCAACTAATGACTAACTGATCATAATGCCGACCTCCGTGGCTAAGAGCATTGGTTTCTGACCCGGAAGTTGCGGGTTCGGATCCCGGCCGGAGTGGAAAATTCTGACCAAGTTTTCCGTCTTCGGAATGGCATGGATGTAAAGGTCTTTGCCCTGAAGTAATGTGAAAGCGGTTTCAAGGCACAACTACCTTTAAAAAATAATGGAGACTTACGCCATGACTACAATAAGAGTGCTAAAAGAAACATCGAAACTAGTACTTGTGAGCATACAAAACTGTACTCGTAATAATAACACTCTTTAGTGGAAGGTAACTACCAGGCGAGGTTAATGCTCAGAGCATTTTCTACCACCTAACCCTCAGAGTGGTCACAAACTCAAATTAACGAGGAAAAATTCATGCACTGGGTGGGATTCGAACCCTACACAACCTAGATTATCAGACTAGATTATCGTTAACCACTTGACTACCAGAGCACTCGTACAAGTACGAAGGTACATTCAAGAGCATTAAGTGACATAATATTCTTCGTACCTTAGCCAGAGACGAAGTTATTCTATTTCCTCCCACTGATTGACTCATTGACTGACAGCATTATACTGTATAGTGTGTACCTGTCCGGAAAGCCATTCCTTGGTAGGCTGAAAAATAAGTACCAAGGTTCCACTAGTGGTTTGAATGTTTACGAAGGGTAAACCAGCCAGGGGGAAAACAGTGAAATCTCCTATTTACAGTTCGAATCAGGTTTTTCATACAGAAAAGACAGTTTCTTCATGTAATTATTAGGTAGTGTGATGTGTGTTTTAGAACCATCTGAGTACAACGTGGCTTGAGGTAACTATAGCACTGGAGACACAAAAATTCTTTTACAATATTTGTGCTGATTTCAGCGTCTTAACTCCGGAGAAACAGCAATCAGTGAGTGAATCAGTCTGTCAGTGCAAGGACTTTTCTTGTATTAAAATAATAAATTGTTGAAGATTTAACCAACGATATTTTGTTTTCAGGAGATAACATTCTCATCTTCCTCATCATAGTCATATCAGCGTTCAGCATCTACAACTTCTGGTTTACACATAACTTTTGGAAACTTGTCAGAAAGGTGAGTGTTAAGTTGTACTAATAGTTAATATACTAGATGGAACCTGGCACTGTGTCGCCGTAAAGGTTTTTACTCGTGACTGGGGTTCTATTTGGATTTTTCTTAAATTCTTTCTTAGTATGCACCAACATACCTAAAGGAGGCTCTGGACAAATTTGGATTTATTTAATCATTAACAGAGTCATTTTGGAGCTGCCTTGATTACGAATGAATGTAAATGGATTTTTATTATTGAGACTGTCAGTTTAGGTCAAGATATCAAGCTTAACACGAAACAGAGTTTATATGTATTTTGTTTTTACAAATATATATTTAAGTTAAGTTATCATATTTGTGTTAATCACTTTCGTGATGTCACAACTACTCTAACTCGCTTTACTAAATCTACGCTGAAACCGGGACTTGAACCACCGACCTCCAGGTTACAAGTCCGCCGCCTTATCGATCAAGCTACTGAGGTCGGTTGATTTACAAATACAGGGTGGACCAAAAAAACGTTTACACCCGTTAATGGTAGATTACTGAGGACATTTCCAGGCCGAATCTGCAATCCTTTTTTTCGGATTCGCCTTTATAACTGCACAAAGTGAATTTTTGCAACTTTCTTAAAAAGTCCGACTTTGGCTTATTCTTCGGATCAGAACTTTTTTCCTGTTTAAGATGAGTTGATTCTGAACAATTCTGCAAAAAGCAAACAAAATTTCAATGTTTCTAGCTACACTACTTTGTTTTTTACGGTTTCGTTTGGCATCTTTTTTGGCACCTGAATTGAAAAAAAATTCTGATGTAAGTTTTTTACACTTTGAAACACCTAAGATTTGCCCGAGCAAATTTTGGCACAGACACGGGCAAGTTTGATAAAAGTTGGCGGCCAACCCAAGGATGCTAAAAAATAATTTTACGATTTTTTATAACGTGATCTTCTGGGAAACGAACCAGGTAAGTCTCAAAAAATTGTGTTCAAAATCTTAAAAGTGTTGACCGTGTAGGGTCATCTTGTACTCAAAGAGTAATTAGCTATTTATGTCTGATAATTATTTTCCTTAGAATTAATTAAAGGCCAGTCAAATGAATGATTGTTTGGTTCTCGATGATAGTTTTCAAGCATATTTTTCTGCATTCTATGAAGTATTATCTTTTAAGTTCTTGAATTTTTTTAGTACAAGTTACATTATTATAATTCGGATGCTTAAATGGCAGATATGCATTTAGCATATGGAGCTGCCAACAGGAACATTTGGGATCACGTGAAAAACATAGTTTACGAAATACCAGTGGAGACGCAAGAGTAGCAGAATCTGGTAGCAAGAATCCTGTTGGCATTCGATGACCTGACAGAAAAACCTGGAATCTTCCGCAACATTCGACGGAATATGATGAATAGGTTCAACCTTTGCATCCAGGAAGGTGGACGCCACTTCCAACAGTTCCTCTGAGGGAATTGAGAAAGGAGAGAGAGAGAGAGAGAGAGAGACAGAGAACGAAAGAGAGAGAGGCAGAGAGCGAAAGAGAGAGAGAGAGAGAGAGAGAGAGAGGCAAGAAGGTAGAGGGACAGTTCTTAGTTAGAACTAAGGTACTAAAGTCACCATTGGTTTCAAAAAAATTATGTGAGGAGAATCCATAGTGTGTATTATGGGTAAATAAAAAATGGCAACAGTCTTTTTTATTTTGTAGTCATGAATTTTTTGCTAGCTCTAGCGTTCGGACCGGGGTGGGATCTTCCGCATGGCAAGTGACTAGCTTTGCTAGAAGCTAATCGTGCGCTTCTAATCGTTTCTCATTGAACATACTAACACAAAATGTTTTTTTTTTTTTTAAATACCTACCTTTTTGTTTATATCAAAATAGTATAAAACATAATAAAGACTGCAAAAGTTTATTAATTTTACAAAATATTATCTTGTTTTTTTTTTTTTTCAAGACTTCTATTAAGAGTTGGCAATCGGTAAATATTTGTTATTTAATTATTATTGTTTATCATAGAAGAACCTACCTACATATTTACCTGGATTTATTTCATAAACTCTATTTTCGTTTGGAAAAGTCGCTAGTTTTTTTTCTTTCGTAGGACAGCATGAGGAAAACCATCCTTACAGTATCAAGGCAATCTCTCAGGGGCTTACATGAATAATAATTATGTGTATTGTGATACAAATAGTATCAGATATAACTCAATTTACAGATGGTATTACCCAAATAAAACCCATAAATTGTTGATGTTACAACATACAGGTATGAATAAAATATTCCATCAGATTTTTTTGATAATTAAAAAAATATTGACCGTCGAGAATTCAACCTCGGTCATTCGACTAACACTCTTAGCACTACCACATCTAGCTACCACCACTGACAATCTGAAAAGCACGAAAATTATCATTTGAATTTTCCTAAACTGGCTGATGGATGCATGTGAGACCGCGGTATTCAAAAAAAGCAATGTAAACAATTTTTGTAAATAATACAAGACGCCTTTACACAGTCTACAGCTAGAAAACTCGTAGGATTTTTTAAGAGTTTTTGGCAAACATCTAATAATTTTTCCCAGAAGATCACGTGATAAAAAATCGTAAAATTATTTTTTAGCATCTTCGGGGTGGCCGCCAACTTTTATCAAACTTGCCCATGTCTGTGCCAAAATTTGTTCGGACAAATGTCGAGTGTTTTCTTTAGTAAAAAAGTTTTTTCGTGTGTTTTTTTTCTGTTCAGGTGTAAAAAAATATGACAAACCAAATCATAAAAAACAAAGTAGTGTAACTAGAAACATCGAAATTTTGTTGGCTTTTTGCAGAATTGTTCAGAATTAACTCATCTTAAACAGGAAAAAAGTACTGACCTGAAGAATAAGCCAAAGTCGGACTTTTATGGAAAGTTGCAAAAAATCACTTTGTGCAGTTATAAAGGCGAATCCGAAAAAACGGATTGTAGATCCGGCCTGGAAATGTCGTCAGTAATCTACCATTAACGGGTGTAAACGTTTTTTTGGTCCACCCTGTATACATTGAACATAGTCTATATATTCAGGAACTTTATAAGCTCAGTTTCCAAGTATTGCGCTATTCCTTCATTAAAATTGTAAAATAGGCTCCCGAAATAAATCTAGAAAATTTTAAAATCTTATTAATAATTTTAAGTATAATAATGCTTATTTCTATCAAATAGAATGGAACCTAATAAAGATGGTTATTTTGTATGCGATTTATGTGGCGCATTCACGGTAACTAAACATGGTTTACAAAAACATCGAGAGTGTAAAAAATGCAAGATAAAACAAATCCAAACTCCTCGAGCAAAAGAAGATCAAGCTCATAATGATGATAAAGATGAATCCAACAACAGTAGCTCAATTTTTCATTTACTTCAAAACACAAGAAAACATGTACGAGTTTTGAATAGAATTCCAAAAGGAGCCCGACAATCAGCTGCTATAAGATTCACAGAACTGTTGGATGCGTGCGTTGAGAAAAATGACGTTTCTAGTTGGAATAACTTACTCTTATTTTCCTACACAGCTCTGAAATTACCCGACAAAAAATGTTCTGGATACGGCAACAATTTGACCTCCAAAGTGAAAAAGAATATTACAACTAATGAACTTCTCGATTTACAAAATGACTGCCCAAGTACTTCACCGCTTCATCGAAAATCTGGTAATAAAAATGACAAGATCAAGAAGATAATTGAAGCAAAAATTAATGATGGGGACATCAAGGGAGCAGTGCGAGTTATATCATCTCAAAATACAGTGGCCCCCAATGATGAAAACACATTGCGTCTCCTGTTAGAGAAACACCCTGAGCAGCAGTCATCAGCTGATTTTCCACCTTCACCAGACAGCGTACCTCCAGTTTCTGATGTTACTACAAAAGAAGTTATGGATGCCATCAGAAGTTTCCCGCATGGTTCTTCGGGAGGTTTAGATGGTCTTCGTCCACAGCACCTTAAAGACATGTTACAAGGAGTTTCAGAGGAAGCCAGTGAAAACTTGCTCAGATCCATGACGAAAATCTCAACGATGTGTATAAAAGGTCAACTTCCTGAGGTAGTGTGCCAGGTATTATACGGTGCCAATTTAACTGCTCTGTTGAAACCTGACAATGGTATTAGGCCAATTGCCGTAGGTAATGTTTTACGAAGATTAGTATGTAAAATAATCAGTAAGAGATTGATGAATTTCATGGGAAACACGTTACGTCCTAGGCAGTTGGGTTTTGGAACACCAAATGGTGCAGAAGTCGTAGTACATGCAACCAGAGAATTTTTGGACAAGGGAACTGAAGAGGCTGAAGTATTATTGAAATTAGATTTTAGAAATGCGTTCAATGAGATATATCGGGATGAACTACTACTGCAGGTGGGGAAATTTTTTCCTGAATATTTTTCTTTTATTAGTCAGATGTACCGAAATTCATCTTCTCTGAACTATCAAGGTACTTGCATTATATCAGACAGAGGTGTACAACAAGGTGATCCTTTGGGTCCCTTGTTGTTCTGTATAACGATCCAAAAATTAATCACTTCATTAAAATCTCCCTTGAATCTATGGTATTTAGATGATGGTACCTTAGGAGGTCCAGTAAATACTATACTCGATGACCTGGATACTGTTATAAATATCGGATCTACTTTAGAGCTAAATTTAAAAAAATGTGAAATTTTTATAAAGAATTCAACTCTAACAGAATCCATCAAAGACACCATTCTTGAAAAATTTCCCGATATCTCTTTTCCAAAAGAAAACGAATTGACCCTATTAGGTTCTCCTCTTTTACCTCAGGGTATACCTTGCTCAATTGACAAGAAAATTGAAAAAATCGATATCCTTGTAAATCGGTTGAATCTTTTACATGCTCACCACGCTTTTTTTATCTTAAAGAATTGTTTTAATCTTCCAAAACTTGTTTACTTATTAAGAACTTGCAAAGCTTATGAGTATGGATCTTTAAATTTAATTAAGTTTGATGAGATGATACATAAAGCCTTAGAATCACTCTTAAATGTCAAATTAGATTTTAATGCCTGGAGACAAGCTACATTCCCTGTAAATCTTGGCGGTTTGGGAATTGGACGAACGGAGGAAATAGCATTACCCGCTTTCATAGCTTCTATTAACTCCGTTGCAGTGCTAGTTTCCCAAATTTGTCCATCATTTAGTTTGGAAATGACCAAGAAACCAGCTTTGGAAAGATTCATTCATCTTATTGATACAATTACACCCTTGCCTTTAACAAATCAGCAAAGTGAATGGGTTAAGCCCTTGATTACGAATAAGCATGCTTCATTTATATCAGAAGCTACCCTAAAAGACAAAGCTAGATTAATGTCCCTCTCTACCAAAGAGTCAGGCGCTTGGTTACAAGCTTTACCCAGTGCAAATGTTGGATGTTTTTTAGATGATATAACCTTGAGAGTTGCTATTGGACTAAGATTAGGTTCAGATATTTGTGTATCCCATGTGTGCCCCTGTGGTTCAGAAGTAGATGAAAAAGGTCACCATGGGTTAAGTTGTTCTAAAAGCAGAGGACGGTACAGTCGACACGGGGATTTAAATAACACCTTGAAAAGAGCATTGGGATCATGTCACATTCCAGCTGTTCTCGAACCATCAGGTCTTTTCAGACAAGATGGTAAGAGACCAGACGGAATGACCATGATTCCATGGAAAAATGGAAAACCCCTCGTCTGGGACGTAACTTGTGTTGACACCTTGGCAATGTCTAACATTGGATTTTCCCTAGAAGGACCAGGTGAAGCTGCCAAACAAGCTGAGATAAGGAAAAAAAGGAAATACATAGAAATAGCTCAGCAATATGAATTTGTACCTTTCGCTGTCGAAACCTACGGCTCTTTTGGACCAGATGCTTTAGGATTATTAAAATCTGTTTCTAAAGCTCTGGTGCAGGAGACGAGGGATCACAGAGCAGGATATTTCTTAACTCAGAGATTGGGCATTGCTATAATTAGAGGGAATGTAGCATCTGTACTTGGCACACTACCCAAGGATGATTGTTTGAAAGAAGTGTATAATATTATATAAATATACCACATAAAAAATCAACAAAAATTAGAGTTCAAGTCTGATCTATTCTCGTCTTCCTGTTCTCATCGCCTCCCAGAGGAACGTCCTGACTCCGAACTCCCGGGCTTACCGGATGTTCGAGCATGTCCCCATGGAGAACATGAAGCTATGCATCAACATCTTCAACTACACCAACGTGGGCGAGGCCATGAACTCGAGTGTGCCCTTCAAGGTGGAAAGCTTGGGACCCTACTGCTTTCGGTGAGTTATCAAACAATAGCAATCAATCACAACAATATTAGGATGGGTTATTAGGATATAACAACAATATTAAACATGGGTTAACCCCGTTAATATGTATGTTAAAATCTAAAAAAAAAAAAAAAAAAAAAAAAAAATGGGTTAGAGCAAGACTAGCTGTGGCAATATAGCGTGCAGCTAGTCCGTGTGTCAGAGGAGGGAGGAGAAGACGTAAGACATGGGATGGATTGCTGGGTTATGAAGATAGAATAGATGCGTGGAAAAGAGACTAATCAATTTATTTTAGAAGTTTTTAAGATTATTATTATTATTATTATTAAACATATCTGTTTACAGTTCTCTCATTAAAGTTTTAAAGAACATTAGCAGTGATGTGGTTACGGCTCTAGACTTAAAGTCATGTTAACAATTACTTTGGAAGATAATGCCAAAGGCATCATCAACATCCTTGATCAGGTTTTGTTTATACCATTATTATAACTTTTCATTGTACCTACACATATAATTATGATGTATAAAAAATGTAAATAAAGTTTGATTGAATTTGTTTGTAATAATAATACCTAATAATAAACAATCTATAGCGCATGGATCCGTTATCTTTGTACCGGACGCCACCCAACAATGCTGGAATTTTTCCTAATTTACTTGAATGGAAAATACTTTAAACATTAACATCGTCTGGTGGTCCTAGGATACCTGCCGCTAAAGATAATTATTATAGCTACCCTGCTCAGCGTTGGGCGATGTTTACAAAGTGGAAGGCACGATTTTGATTCCAGATACGAGTGCATATTACTTGTTGGTATAGTTCTCACTCACCATTCGAAAGATCTTGGGTTCAAAACCCAGAGCTCAAAAAAATATAGGTATAGGTAAACAATAAACATTTCATTTCAATTACGGAATGAGTTCAAAACAATAATACAGACTTCTACATCTGCTGAAAATGTGATTTTTAAAATGATATTATCAGGTAAATGAGGGAATCAAACCTGTGACATCGGGATCAAAGGCAAACCCCAAAATTTCACCGACGAACATTGAAGGTCTGACTGTCAGATAAACTTGCCTCGTGTAGCGCCTACTACTATGGGGGAACTACACACATATTTTTTATTAAAAAAAAAAAAAAAAAAAAAAAAAAAAAAAAAAAAAAAAACATACCTACTACATATTTCACATCATTCCAATGCTTTAATCACTGAGGTATAATTTTCAAATTTTTAGAGGGGTCAAATTCATTCACAAAAGTGATAACCTAGTGAGATAATCCTTTAGCTTTATTATTATCAAAAAATCTGAGCGCACGGCAGTGCGCCAGGCCAAGTTCCAGCAAGCACGGCAGTGTATCTTTACACGAACCGATTCACCCGGTTTTTCACACCCTCATATCTTCGGTTCAATTGATCATAGAGATATGAAATTTTGAACAGAGATTGTCCTAATATCATTAAAAAGACATTGAAAATTTCAAGACTCTATGCAAAAAACTTTCAGAGGAATATAATTTTGAAATTTGCGATTTTGATACTGACTGACTGACAGATCATCAAAATTATGAGGCACTTCCCGACTACCTAGAAAGCTGAAATTTTGCATGATGGTAGGGCTTATTGTAAAAGTACAGGGAAAAATCTGAAAACCGGAATTTTTTCACTTGTCATGGTGTAAAACGGTGTCGTTTTAGGGAGAAAATATATAATCTATTATGGATTTAAATTATGAAGCACTTCCCGACTACCTAGAAAGCTGAAATTTTGCATGATGGTAGGGTTTAATGTAAAAGTACAGGGGAAAATCTGAAATAGTTCTGAAAACTGTTAAACGGTGTCGTTTTAGGGAGGAAGTATACTATATTATGTATAAAAATTATGAGGCACTTCCCTATTACCTAAAAGGCTGAAATTTTGCATACTGGTAGGGTTTATTGTAAAAATAATGGGAAAAATCTGAAAACTGAAACTTTCGCACTTAATTTGTTGTTAAACAGTGTCATTTTAGGGAGGAAGTATACTCCATTATGTATAAAAATTATGAGGCACTTCCCTACTACCTAAAAAGCTGAAATTTTGCATACTGGTAGGGTTTACTGTAAAAGTACTAGGAAAAATCTGAAAACTGGAACTTTCGCACTTATCATCCTGTTACAAGGTGTCGTTTTAGGGAGGAAGTATACTCGATTATGCATATAAATTATGAGGCACTTCTATACTACCTAGAAAGCTGAAATTTTGCATGGTGCTAGGGTTCATTGTAAAAGTACAGGGAAAAATCTGAAAACTGGAACTTTCGCACTTATCTTGCTGTTAAATGGTGCCATTTTAGGGAGGAAGTATACTTGATTGTGCATATAAATTATGAGGCACTTCCCTATTACCTACAATAATGAAATTTTGCATTATGCTCGGGTTTATTGTAAAAATACAGAGAAAAATCTGAAAACTGGAACTTTCGCACTTAGCATCCTGTTAAACGGTGTTGTTTTAGGGAGGTAGTCTACTCGATTATGGCTCTAAATTATGAGGCACTTGCCTACTACCTAAGAAGGTGAAATTTTGTATGGTGGTAGGGTTTACTGTAAAAATACAGGAAAACTGGCACTTTTGCACTAATTCCCCTGTTAACGGTGTCGTTTTAGGGAGCATATTAAACTGAAGAATCCTGAATTTTTTCATAAAAAAAATTAAACTGCATGTGCTGAGCTGTGCATGTTTGTGAAACGAAACATTTACAAAAAGTAATGATATCCCACAAAAAACTACCGTTAAAAAAAGGGCCAAGTTCCAGAACTCCTATCCAAAAAGGTTTCGCCAATGAATGCAGTGATATCTTGTTTACGGCCAAGTTATCTTGGTACTAAACTATTTCTTTTATTAAAACCCGTTTTCTGAGTTCCTCATTTTGTATGTTTTTAACTGTAAACTATCCTCTAACTTGGCCAGTTTCGCTCCTTGTGATTTTTATATTGTCATTTTGTACCTATACATAATATAGTCGTAATATTCCATACAACCGATGGCATAAAACTGGCCAACTTAGAGGATAGTTTGTAGTTAATAACATACAAAATGAGGAACTCAGAAAACGGGTTTTAATAAAAGAAATAGTTTAGTACCAAGATAACTTGGCCGTAAACAAGATATCACTGCATTCATTGGCGAAACCTTTTTGGATAGGAGTTCTGGAACTTGGCCCTTTTTTTAACGGTAGTTTTTTGTGGGATACTATTATCTCGTACACAATTATCAAAAACTCCATTCTTAGAATAGGTAATTTACGGTTATATATTACATTAATAATATGTAGTAAGAATACTTAGGTATTTGAAATTTATTACTATTGATTACAAACGTGATCAGACATCTCGTGTGTCTATAAAACTTTTATGTCTACACTCTACTGTTTTTTTTTTTTTTTTTTTTTTTTTTTTTTTTTAAGGTAAGTGTGCCCCGGAACCGCTTTCGCATTACTTCAGGTCACTTTACCTTTACATCCATGCCATTCCGGAAACGGAAAATTTCGGTCAGAAATTACCGCTCCGGCCGGGATTCGAACCCGCAACCTCCGGGTCAGTGACCAATGCTCTTAACCACTGAGCCACGGAGGTTGGCTCAATGTTGAATTTCTAAATTTTCTCTTCTTAGTTTGCAAAGGTAGCAGCTACTTGGTGAGAGTGGTGTGGTGTGTGGTGGTGAGAGAAATCTACATGTTATTGAAAGATCTTTCACGAATCTATATTTCTCTCTCCACTACCCAAACTCACTTTCATTTCTCACATTTGAACGAAATTCAACAAATTTGGGATTTAGGATGTGGAGTTGCTTCGTGGTACATACAGCAGACCACAGCTCCTTTGAGCGGTGTTCATGATTATGCATGTGTGAATAAATCCTCAAGGCTTTGTGTATAAATTCATATCTATACATACCTACACGATAATTATATCAATGTACCCATTTAGGGTAGACCGTGCACTGGTAGTCTAGTGGTTAACGCGCTAGTCTGGTAATCCAGGTAGCGTAGGGATCCGTTGGTTCGAATCCCACCCAGTGCATGAATTTTTCCTCATTAATTTGAGTTTGTGACCACATAATAATAAGACTCTGAGGGTTAGGTGGTAGAAAATGCTTTGAGCATTAACCTCGCCTGGTGGATGCCTTCTACTAAAGAGTATTATTATTGCATCTTAAAAATAATCTTTAATAATATAGCTACTAAGGATTATCATAAAAAATTGATACTAATAAAGTAGGTAACTATAATGTTTTTTTTTTTTTTTTTTCTTTCTAAATGGCGTTATTCACACCTCGGCCAAGTTGTTTTATGTTTATTACATACCAACTTTCCTACATATATTATGATTATAATGTACGTACTTATAAGGTAGGTACTGTAGGTACCTCCTCTACTTAAGTATGTTGTACAATCTACATATAATGTTTATGATAAACTAATAAACAATCTCTGTGTAAGAATGATAAAATAATTACGAAACATATTCATATCAAGTGGCCCATTAGCTCAGTTGGTTAGAGCGTCGTGCTAATAACGCGAAGGTCGTGGGTTCGATCCCCCCATGGGCCAAATTTTTTCACTCATTTTTGCAAAGTGTTTTATAGAACGCCTGGTCTTTAGGGCAAGTTTTCCATTGAAAGTTTATACGTCTTGGGCTTACTGCTGGTATAATGGGACTTAATGGTCCCTATCGGGCAGTATAAATAGGGCGATATTATTATCATTATTCATAATGATTGCTCAAGCATCAGAGGCACGCTTCCTCTCGGTAGTGAGTGCGAAGAAGCGTTTGAAATATTTTAGAATAAACTTAGTATAATTATTATTTTATGCTTGCTATATCGAAAATGTTATATGAGCGTTAATGGACATTCAGGCTGAGAACTTTTCATGTATGTACATATTTTACATTTTCCAGAGACACTCCAAACAAGAAGAACATAGCTTTCAATGAAGACGAGACCGAGATTTCTTACCAGGAAGACAGCTCGGTAGAGTTTCTGCCTGAAGAATCCAATGGTACTCTGGACGACAGAGTTGTGGTGCCCAATATTCCTTTACTGGTAAATATACAGGGTGGGGCAAAAGTCTGGAAACCCCTGAATAACTTTCGAATGGCTTCTTCGGTAAAATTAAAATTTTGTACATTAAACCGGGCTAATAAGACCTTCTTTTAAAGTCGGGTCGATTTTTGTTACTGGCCCCCATGTCGGGGCCAGGGGGGCCAACTTCATTTTTTTAAATACGAACCCCCACCTTGCGATACATTTTTGAAAAGGTCTTGAAATAACAAATACATTGGTGCAAATTTTATTTTTTTAATATTAACTGTTTGCAAATGGCGTCCAACTTTCTGTATGCAGTAAAGTCTGGAAACCCCTGAATATCTTTCGAAATGGATTTCTCAGTAAATTTAAATTTGTGTACGGTAATCCTTGGTAATTAGACCTTATATTAGAATGGGACCGATATTTTTTTACCGGTCCCCATGTCGGGGCCAGGGAGGCCAACTTCATTTTTTTAAATACAAAACCCCGCCTTGCGGTACATTTTTGGAAAGATCTAATTACCCCGACTTACCGTGCACAATTTTAAATTTACTGTGAAAGCCCTTTCAAAAGATATTCAGGGGTTTCCAGACTTTACTGCATACACAAAGTTGGACGCCATTTGCAAACAGTTAATATTTAAAAAATAAAATTTGCACCAATGTATTTCTTTTTTAAAGACCTTTCCAAAAATGTATCGCAAGGTGGGGGTTCGTATTTAAAAAAATAAAGTTGGCCCCCCTGGCCCCGACATGGGGGCCGGTAACAAAAATCGACCAGACTCTAAAATAAGGTCTTATTAGCCCGGTTTACCTTACAAAATTTTAATTTCACCAAAGAAGCCATTCGAAAGTTATTCAGGGGTTTCCAGACTTTTGCCCCACCCTGTATTTCATAGGTGCCCAATATTCCTTTACTGGTAAATATATTTCATAGGTGTCCAATATTTCTTTACTGGTAAAATAATATATTTGATAATAGGTGTCCAATATTTCTTTACTGGTAAATATATTTGATAATAGGTGCCCAATATTTCTTTACTGGTAAATATATTTGATAGGTGCCCAATGTTCCTTTACTGGTAAATATTATTTGATAGGTACCCAATATTCCTTTACTGGTAAATACATACAACTGATAGGTGCCCAATATTCCTTTACTGGTAAATATATTTGATAGGTGCCCAATATTCCTTTACTGGTAAATATATTTGATAGGTGCCCAATATTCCTTTACTGGTATATATATTTGATATTTTCAATCATATTGTACTATTTAAATTAATTTAATTTATTTACAACTTCTTCTTTTAAGATTATATAATATATAATATACTTTTTAATCGTATTTGTATTCATTACAAATTACTCAAACCTGCTTTACTAAGGACTCAAACCATCGACTACCAATCTTGTAAAATATATTCATTACTGACATAACTCTTTATAATCTCTATATATAAAACAGAAAAAAGGACTACCTACCTACCTACCTACCTACCTACCTACCTATGTTTGTTTGTTTGTTTGTTTGTCCGGAGTTGTTTAGCCAAAACGGTAAGAGATAGAGAAAAATGTCTCAGAATTGACCCCCCCAAAACCATTATCGCTTTGTCCAGAAAAATTATAAAAAGTTCAAAAAGGCATTGCTGTCCAGCAGTACGGCCATGCCTTAGTAAATTTGAAATTTAGTCCCGTTGCAAAGCACGGGCAAACGGCTAGTATAGGTAATATGTCAAGAACAAATGAATGAGAGTTATCTCCCTTTGCTTGTTATTTATTGAACACCCGTTACCTAAATAAATACATTTCTTTCCTTATTATCTATAGGACAAGGAAAGTATAAAACCGACAGAAAAAAATCTGGTGTAAACATCACACGACTTTCCTTATCTCCCAAAAAGGAGTCGAATTCCGCCACTGGTGACTGAACGGTAACAGATAACTAAAAATCAATGCCAAATTCGTGATCAGCACTTCAAAATCATTTAATTTGATATGTCACAACCCCCATCTAGGATGAATAATAAAAAAGTTAGTCCAATCGGGTCCCCCTATAATACCGGTAAATTGGGGCCGGTTTCCAAAAAGTTAAAGATATCAAAAAAATGATCAGAGTGAACCCCTATTATTTTTTTAATTTGAGAAAATGTTGTTCTCTAACTTTTTTTGTATCTTTAACCAATTCAAAGAAGCGGTGCTTGCGGCCAATATTTGCGGCCCTGCGGCCGCAGAATGCGGCCGATTTCAACCAAAAGTTTCATGGTTCGTCTGGTGTATAAAATTAATTACCATACCAAATTTCAAGTCTCTAGCTCTTACCGTTCTTGAGATATCCTGTTCACACACAGACACACAGACACACACACACACAGACACACACACAGACAGACGCACGGACCAATGGCTGAAAACCACTTTTTTGGTATCCTGAGGCTATGATTCGTCCAGAAATGTGAAAAGCTGGGTAGGTCAAATTTTCGACGAATACAATACTTTCCTTATTATAGGATAAGGAAAGTAAAAAAGTCGTTGATAAAGCGATAAGGAAAGTTGTGTGATGTTCACAACAATCACAACAGTTTTACTTCCGAGAAATTTCTAATATTAGAAATCGGAAGTATTATGTTCGTTTTTTAATGGAAAACGTTAAAAAAAGGAAACCTTGCTTATGTCTCAGTGCCTTATGTCTTATGTCCCGGTAGCTCAGTGGTAAAGGCGGCACTCTGTGAATCCAGAGTTTTCAGAGGTCGTGGGTTCGAAACCCAACCGGGACATGACAAATTATTCTCCCATTTGGGATTTTTACCACATAATAATATGTCTTGGGCTTACTGCTGGAATAATGAGACTTTAGTAGTCTTAATCGGGCAGTATAAATAAGGCGATATTATTATTATTATTATCGCCAGCCTCCGTGGCGTAATGGTTGTGACTACTGCCCGTAGTCCAGAGATCCTGAGTTCGATTCCCGGTTGGAACAGACTTTTCGCACAGAAAATTCTGTTCCCTCCGAACATGTGAGGCTGGCAATTCCGGCCCTACCCAGGCTAGGTGAGGTTAATGTGGGTAGCTGGTACGATTCTCAGCGAATGGAGGGTAAAACCCCCGTCCTGTCTATCTCAAGGTAGGACGTTAAAACCAAATAGAATCAATGGACATGAAAGGAGCCTAGATATTGGATCTGGGCGTCCCTATAATCCTCTCACCACCGTGATTTAGGTATCAATACCTATCTCACGGACACGGAATTATAATTATTATTATTATATTATTATTATTATGTCCCCCCAGAGCGTGTTCCACCAGGTCCTGCAGCACAGCTTCGTGATCCGCTACGCCATGGTCGCCAAGATCAAACTCAACAAGTACGAGCCCTTCATTCCCCTCAGGGTGGCTGACCTGCTGCTGGGGTATGATGATGAGCTGCTGGAGTGGATCTACAAGATCACGCAAACCATCGGCATCGCCATCCCCATGAGGCGGTTCGCGTTACTTGAGAGGGTGAGTCTCTATTGGGGTAGTTCATAATTAGACATTTATTTCGCATTCAAATCCGGGTCCACACTAAGCGAACATTGTTAGCTAACAATGTTCGCAGTGTGAACCCGGCATTACAAAATGTTTTTACGACTTGTTTGAAATAACATTGTTAGCGAACATTGTTCGCGAACATTGTTAGCTAACAATGTTCGCTTAGTGTGGACCCGGCATAACTGCATTTTTTTAAACTTATTTTAGAACAATATTCTGCAATCCTTTATGGAAAAGAGTAACAATGCAGCATGGTATCTCTTCGTCCAACATTCTCTTGAGATCATTGAAATTAATAATACTCTTTAGTGGAAGGTAACCACCAGGCGAGGTTAATGGTCAAAGCATTTTCTACCACCTAACCCTCAGAGTCTTATTATTATGTGGTCACAAACTCAAATTAATGAGGAAAAATTCATGCACTGGGTGGGATTCGAACCAACGGACCCCTACGCTCCTGGATTACCAGACTAGCGCGTTAACCACTTGACTACCAGTGCACGTAGTTTTGTGTAGGTATCTTAATTAAAAACTTAAAAAAACACTAAGTTAACACTAAAATAAACCAAAAAGGTTGACATGAATGAATTTTAAACTAAGTTTGAATTTTTGAAAATATTTGAAGAATTTGGAGAGGAAATTTAAAAACCTGCCAATTTCAAAACACTCCAAACCTATCATATAAACAAAATGATTATTGCTATTCAATATGGTCGATTTTATGTGACAGGTTCAAAAACCACAAGATATAACTACATACGTTTCTACAATAATAAAATATATAAGAGAATTGACTATAATCATGAAGGGTGTCCCATTATTGTCCCACTGTCCCATCAAAGCTGGACACCTTCGTCTCCGTCAAGGGGATGAGTAATTTGAGTTGTCCAACTTTGCTAGGACACCCTGTATACAAAAAATCGACACCCTGAATGAAGAAACTCTTAAACAAAACAAATTGAAAATTACAAAAGAAACTTCTTTCTTTTGTTATCTATCTCAATGAATTCCGTTTCACACCCTGTATATAAAAAATCGACACCCTGAATGAAGAAACTCCTAAACAAAACAACTTGAAAATTACAAAAGAAACAAAATAAACTTCTTTCCTTTGTTATCTATGTCTGTCCCGGTAGCTCAGTGGCAAAGGCGGCACTCTGTGAATCCAGACATTCCAGAGGTTGTGGGGTCGAAACCCAGCCGGGACATGACAAGTTATCCTCCGATTTGGGATTTTTAGCACATAATAATATGTCTTGGGCTTACTGCTGGAATAATGGGACTTTAATAGTCTCAATCGGGCAGTATAAATAAGGCAATATTATTATTATTATTATCTATGTCAATGATTTCCGCTTCAGATCATGAACAACATCAACGCCAACTACACAATAGACACAGGCAAGGCAGACATCAGCAAGCTAGGCGACATCAAGCTCTACAATGGCAACCCCAGCCTGCCCTTCTGGAACTCGCCCGAGTGCAACGCTTTCGACGGCGCCTACGGTGCCTACTGGAGCCCGGAGGCGGTGAGGGCGGGCCGCAACATGAGCTTCCTGAACGGATACCTGTGTCGCAAGGTGCAGCTCGTCAAGGCCACAGACGCCAAGGTAGCACAGAGAATAACATCACAACACTTTCTTGTCTCTCTAGAAATTATAATAAAACAGTGCTAATTTGATGTAAAATAGAAATCGGTTTAAGATTGTTTTATTATTATAAACTGGTTGGGGTCCCACAAGAAGAGCCCCAATTATCACACCGACCTCTATTAGATCTATTGTGACCTTAAGATTGTTTTACTTCAATAGATTTTTTTGTAATCGGTCGAGTCACTGTTTATGCATTATGCTCCTCGTATTTCACGCCTGATGAAAACTCAAATATCGGTCTTGTAGATTTTTTTTAAAATCGTCGTAAATTTAAAATTGTGTAAGATTACTGTAGAAGACAGGTTTACAACACATACAAAATATTTTGTTTCCGCTTACTGTTGGAAAATGTATCGGTTTTATTCCGATTTTAGTGAATTCGTTCCATGTGCGTACTTGGAATACCTTCTCTACTTATTCACAACACAATAATCAAACACCTCGGCCGAGGTGTAAAGAACGCCTATACAAAGAAAGAGACATATTAACAACACAAAAGACATGAACCATGCACACATATAACATTTAATAACATTGTTTCTTGTTAGTAATAAAATAGCTTCGTTAGAACCATAAAAAAAAAAACATTCAAAGTCAACATTTAATAAAGTTACTCACTCTTCAAACTGGAAACTTTTTGACGTTTACATTTTCTCGTTTGCAGTACGCCCATGTCATCCCCGTGTCAAGGTATGAATCCTCGCCTGATCTGTTCGCCTATCCCACCCAGCCTGAGGATAGCTGCTACTGTGTGTCTAATGATCTCTGCATCGACAATCTCCACGATGTGGGCCACTGCTTGGGGGGTAAGTTGATTTGGGGGGGGAGTTGATTGGTGGGTACGTTGATTGGGGGGGAGTTGATTGGTGGGTACGTTGATTAGGGGGGAGTTGATTGGTGGGTACGTTGATTGGGGGCGAGTTGATTGGTGGGCGAGTTGATTTGGGGTAAGTTGATTGGTGGGCGAGTTGATTGGGAGGAAAGCTGATTGGTGGGACAAGTTGATTCGTTGACTTCTACTTTGTAGTCTGTCTGGTAGCCAATATTGTTCTTATTTCACTGTGCCTTTTCTCAAACCTACTTGGGGTCAGCATTGTAACCTCTTCTATATGGTTGAAGATGGATGGTTCTGGCAGCCCTGTTTCCACATTTACGGTCTGATATCTAATGGTGTTAGTTAATAAATAGGGTCCACATGGAGTGTATTCGGACATCTTTCGTAATGTCTCTCTTGAAAGTAGAATTTTATATTAATGCTTACATCGATGTATTACACAGATTTTAAGACCATGGGACACTTTGTTTGTGCTTCAAAATTTAAAACTGTCAGTAGGTTAGTAGAATAGGGTCTATGCTAATGCTGTCAAGAGGGATTTTGGTGAGAGTTCATCGATCACCCTATAGGCTAAGCCGCTACAATAATACCGGAAGTATATAGATAATAATTATAGTAAGTTGTTTCGTTTGCTACTTTAGTATCTTGAAAATATCAATCACAAGTTATTTCTTACTCGTCCTGGATCATAGTGTTAAGAAGGATTTAATGCAAGACAAATCGAGGTGAGATTTTGTTTGTTTTTTTTTTTTTTCCTGTTTCAATCCTATTTAATGCTCTTCCATCGACCACTTAACTAGGTCAGTTAGTTTAGGATTCAGTTCATATTTATTGTCTCTTATTATGACAGAGAGAATAGTCCGTGGACCTAGATTATTTCCGGGAATCACACGAATGCGACGGGTAGCGGAGTGACAATCATTATGTGAAACTGATGTACAGGTTGAAATTCAGTAGTTAAATCCATGTCTCCTTTTCTAGTATAAAGAATTTGAGTCCTTTCTGGAACAATGCTTTTTATCTTTATTATTCTCAGTGACACATTTAAACATATGTCCTAAAAATCAAGGTCCAAGTTCAAGTAGTTGAATAGCAAATCACCTACGACCGGCTGCATTCTGTACTTGATTATTTATTGAAGTGAATCTTATCCAGAGGTTTATTCAGATGTAGTGCCGACTTCGTCCAGTGACTTTCACATTCCAGAACTTCAAGCACTATAAACTTTTTTTTTTTTTTTTTTACATATATTTAAGTTGGATATATTTTGTTTTATTTCAAAGATAACAAGATAATTCATAGTACAAAGGCCTCATCCAGCCCTTGGTTGACAGGAAATGTGCCAAGTATGGCCGCCGCATTGCCTCTTTGGACGGCCAAAGCAAGTCTCTGTTTGAAATAAAATGCAGATTTCTTGTCGCCTGTCACTTCAATCAATCGTCGTCCCACCTCTTTGACCAGAAGTTGTACGGATGCTCCCCACGGGCCGAGGGTTTTCGAAGGCCAGGGGAATGAAAAGGAAATTCTGCATCATGATGTTTTCGTTCTTGCTCCTCTTTCTCTGGCTCGCCTCTTCCGCAGCACTATAAACTGTAACAGAAGAAAATGAAAGAGAAAGTAAATGTGAAACAAATATAACCATCTTCGGGGGGTGGTTCGACAAGTTTAAAGATCCAATATGTTGCAAGGCTTCACCAGTGGCGTGGCCGAGGGGGGGGGGGGGGGTTGGGGACTTGTCCCCAAACCCCCCCCCCACTCCCCCCGATAAATTTCCAAACCCATGAAAATATGGAATTCACCACGAGGCGAGATTTCTGAACCGCACTCAAACACCTCGCAATGTAGGTCTGCTCCCACTGGTCCTGACCTTCACCTATAAAAAAGAGAAAATGAATGGATTCAAATTTTAAAAAAAAACACACAATTTTCATTTTCACAATAAAATAAATGTTAGAATGTTAACCATCAAGTGAAGCTGAGAACATTAGTCCCAAAACACACCAAATAAGAAAGATTTTCCAGAAACCTCGTGCTGTCAAAAAGATTACACGGTGTGGATAGAGAATCCTCGCAATGACCGAAAGTTGGTTAACTACCCAATGGACGACTGACCATCGTACCCATTAAAAAAAGGAAATCGATTGATTCAATTTTTAAAAAAAAAACAGGACTTATTTATCTCACAATTTTCAAAAAAAGTAATAAACTCAGTGAATAACATAACACAGTAGATCCCTTTTAATAAACGTTTTATTAATTCTACGAAACCCATAGGAAAATAAAGTGAAACCGTAGATGAAACCATGAAGGCAAAAAATTTGAATGATAACGGCCTTACAAAATCATTGTACCCTTTATAAAAGACAATAGCATCTGGGAAAAATACCAACAGAACCCAATCTCAGGATTATTTCAATTTCAAAGCAGGAAAAGTGTCTGTGCATTTTCCAGGCAAAAGGAAATTAAAAGTGATTATTTGAGATCAAAAGATCAGGATTTCGAAGCAATTATCCTTTCGCTCTAAATGCTAACAAAATAAAAGATAGAAGGAGAGAAGGTAAAACGATGAGATGGAGAAAGATAGGAAAGGAAGACAAAAATTAGCAGGAAAAACTTTGTGGATAGAGGGTTAGGTATTTGAAAAGAAAGGAACAAAGGTAGATAGAACAGGTGGATACACGAATAGAGTAGAATGGGTATAAGAGAGACAAATGAGACTAGAAAAAGATAGATGGAAAAAGACGGTTGGTTTCAATCCCATGCAACTAGGCCTACCGACCTACAGCTGTTAATGAGTATTTTTTTGCAATTTCTTTATGTTATTAATTACAAATAATTTTAATAATTCCTAACAACATCATTTGCCCAAGTACAGAGCAGTAAAAATTCTGTCCTGCCTCGAATCGAAACCGGGTCAATGAATGGAAACCCGTAACAGTCTGTATCACCCAAAGTATAGAGTTGAAAAACGCCAACTACATCGGGATTCGAACCCGAGTAAGAATTACTCATGTGAGGTTGATAGATGATTTTGGCTATTTGCGGCCCAAACCAGGCTGACTGAGCTTAAATTAGGTAGCTGGTTTGTGAATTTCCATTAAATGGAGAGTAAAACGCCCGTCCTTAATGACCTAGAATTCTATCCTAGTTCCCTAAATTCAAGGAGTCTGACTGGTAATCTAGAGGTCGCGGGTTGTTTTAGCCAGCTTGGCTACAAGTAGGGGGGAGTGATGGTCTCCAGTCAGCTCATGTGGAAAAGTTGGCTTGTTCTGAACCACACAACCATCATGAGAACTTGGGCTTTTTCTTTATAAGTCATTAAACCCTTGGGAAACTGCAAGCTAGCCTGGCTTGTTAGGGTTGGCTAGTTCGTTATTTAGTTATAGTTCTGTAGTGAGACACTGGTCTTCTCCCTGTTTAACGTCCCCCAGCTAGATTCCTAAATTTTAAAGAGAAGTGTAGCAGAAAGTTCACGGATTCTGGTATTGCATTGCAGTTAGCACTAGGTTTTGGCAATCTCTTCCACAAAACAAGGGTTGGGTGGAAGAGATTGCCACAGGCATAACCCCGCCCTATAGGTAGGACATTAACTTCATTCTCTTTTTTTTGTCTTGTATCTTTCTTTAATCTTTTTGTTTTTCTTTCTAATTTCTTTGTATTTTACTGTATATATTTTTTGTTCTACCTAATAATAATGCTTACTATAATAATAATAATAGACAACACGGTTGCAGATACGGCATTATTGTTGCAGGGTCTTCATTGTATTTTACTGTATATATTTTTTGTTCTACCTAATAATAAAGCTTACTATAATAATAATAGACAACACGGTTGACAGATACGGTATTACTGTTGCAGGGTCTAGGCAACACCCTGAGCTTCAAGACCACCTTCCAGATGAACGTGCAGGTGAAGAAGAAGAATGACCTTGACCTGGTGGAGTTCCCCATGAAGCTGGAGAACGGGTTAATCCTCCCCGCCGTGGTCATCGAGAGAGTGAGTCTACCCACAGCCTCCGTGGTGTAACGGTTGTGACTACTGCCCGTGGTCCAGAGATTTCGATTCCCGGGTGGGGCAGAATTTTTTAACAAAAATTCTGTTCCCTCCGAAGTAAAAAAAAGTTGCTCAGGAGGTTATGAAACGTCCAGAAATATGAAAAAAATTGAAATCGGAGCAAAAAAATATTTATTGTTTTTGCAAAAACGAACACAAAACACGTGAAGCTGACGTTTCCGGTCAAACCCAGGCTGGGTGAGATTAATGTAGGTAGCTGGTACGATTCCCAGCGAATGGAATGTAAAACCCCCGTCCTGAATAATTGAAAAACAGACGTTAAAATCAAATAGAATCAAAAGGAGCCTACTAGACAATGGATCTGTGCGTCCACATAATCCTCTCACCACCGTGATATAGGTATTTGTGCCTATCTTATGGACTCGGAATTATTATTCATAGAAACGTATCATTTTAGATTTAAATTTACCCAATGGATGTTATATGTGCATATTCATAATCTTCATTTGAAATCCATTTAGTCCCTCAAGCCGAACTATAGCGTGCTGTGTATGGTTGAAACTTCGAGACTTAAGATCTTTGTTGCTATTCGACCTTTGGGCTTTGCGATGCTCAATCATATTATTATTACTCGTATGATGAAATGATTACTTTTGAGAAAAAAAAAAAAAAATATATCACCCAAGTAATTGCGTTACTATCGTACTCGACTTGCAAGATTGTCAATCTTGCAAGTTTGAATCTTGGGTGGGTAGAAGTTTTTATTTTCTTGTTTCCTGAATTTTCCCTTGTGAGTAAATAAAATTGAGTAGTAACGACTAATGACTCTATCGCCGAAGCAATACAAACTATTTAAATGAATGATGGAGACTGTTGGTCAAAATACGCACTCTAAAAAATACGGTCGAACCCTGATAAAAGCGAACTGGATATAAGAGAAACCTGGAAAAAATTTCCAGTCCCTGGTGTTCTTGTATTCATATTCATATTTTTAAATTTCAGTAGTCATCGTGGCCGAGTGAGTTAGCGCGCTAGGTATTGCACGCATGGTGACCTGGGTTCGATCCCCAGCGGGGCAGGAATTTTTCTGATCTGTACTTGGATGTTCGAAGTCCACTCATATCTCGTGAGGAAAAATGAGTAGTTACTTGTATGAGTAACGACCAGTGGTGGCATTACAGGAGGAAAAAGAAATTAATGTTAATAGAATAATTCGAAAAGTGAAGGAGGCTCTTAGTAATGCTGCGCCACCCACAAAAATTGTGAAGAGGGCTTGTGCTTGACCACAAATAAATCCATACATACATAGGTATATTAAACCTGTAATGCCCAAGGAGTGAAAAAGACAAGATTTTTTTTTTCTTTCTAAAATGTTGGTTAAATTAGGTTCAAAAATGTAAAAAAATCTCTAATACCCAATGTTACATAATTGTGAAGGCCTTGTGCTTCACCACAAATAAAATCATACAATACAACAACAAAAAATATATTTTTAAATTTCAGTGTGGACCTCGTCTGGACAGCACAACCACTCAGCTGCTCATTCTCCTGACACTGCTGGAGGCAACTCTACAGTACGGGTCACTGGTTCTCCCCCTCGCTCTCCTCTACATTCTCATCAGGCGTTGGCGCACCCTGTACGAGCCATGCCTCGTGCACAGAGTCAGTGTGGCCCCGCCCATCACGCTCTACCAGCAAACTCTTATCACCAATGCCAACGAGAAGATCTACAGTCAGCTGTGAGAGGAATCATACTGCGCTTGACTTTCTGTCCAAAGATCGTGGGTTCGATTTCCTGACCAATGCCAACGAGAAGATCTACAGTCAGCTGTGAGAGGAATCATACTGCGCTTGACTTTCTGTCCAAAGATCGTGGGTTCGATTTCCTGACCAATGCCAACGAGAAGATCTACAGTCAGCTGTGAGAGAAATCATACAGCGCTTGACTTTCTGTCCAAAGATCGTGGGTTCGATTCCTGACTTCTGAAGATTTTTGAATTGACCCATTATTTTAGAAACAGTATAATTTCTTTCATTTCTTCGCGAGACGCTAAAATTATACAGCGCTTGACTTTCTGACCAAATATCAAGGGTTTGATTCCTGACTTCGGAAGATTTGTGTATTGAACTATGATTATAGAAACAGTAAAATTTATTTCTTCGCGAGAAGCTAAAATTATAGAGCGCTTGACTTTCTGTCCGAATATCAAGGGTGATTCCTGACTTCGGAAGATTTGTGTACTGAACCATCATTTTATATTTTAGGAACAGTAAAATTTCTGACGTGAAGCTAAAATACAGAATGAGAATGGTTCGATTCCCTGTTCCTGAAGATTTTTCTAAAACTTGTTTGTTTTCAGAGCAGAATGTTTTTCCTGTCGACACGCTCAGTAGTGGATTCGATTCTGATCAAGCAAGATATTTTTCTATATCCTCCGAAATCGAAAGGAAATTAAATTAATTTAGGAAATTTGTAAATATTGTATTTATTTTTGTAAAATAACTTACCAGTACCTATTTAATTTAAAATTTGAATACTTCGAGGAATTTACAAGATATCTGCACCAATTTATTTAAAAGATGTATAGAAGCATTGAATTTTATTTTACATTGTTTATGCAGTAATATAAAAGTAAGGTGATCAGTTATTTTAGAATATGCAATAGATTAGGCCTAAGTAATGAGATTATTGCTATTATTCCTAATTGGATATTGAAATGAAAGTAGATTAATACCAACTATGTATTTGATTGCAATAGTTGTGTTGTAATTCCAACAAAGATGTTGCCTCGTTCAAGCCAGTTTATGATGCATAGTATGTAATTCTCATGAGTACCCACTTTTTAAGTAGTTCTTGTAAATAAATAAAATGTACCTATTTTTCATAAATCGATGCATAAAAATAAGAAATCTATTGAAGTTATTTTTCTAAATCTTTTTTATGAATTCAGTGTTCAAGATTTAGATGTAAAACACTAAAACAAGAAAGTAAAGTATTGCTTCTGAGTAGGTAACTATACGAGTACATAATATATCAAGAGATATCGGAATTATTTTGTTCTTTTTGTTTTACATTAACTTAAAAATAAGTTATTACGTATTCCAAAAAAGATGACAAATTATCATATTATATATTTTTTTTATATATATAAAAGCACCTGTAAGAAACAACGAAAAACTCAACCTACTTATATTATGGAGTGGGCACCAACCAACTTAAAATAGAGATAACCAAGTTACGTCAGCCATGAGAACAAGTTTGAACAATGCCAACCCCAAGTAGGTTTAGGAATGGGCAAAGTGAAGGAGGAAGAAGAAACTGGGTCCAAAGAGGTGAGAGAAGGGAGGAGGGAAGAGAATGAGACAAGGGAAAGTGAAGCCACTCACGTCTCAGGGGTAATCGTTTCGAGCAAAGCTCTGATCAACGTTCCCTAAGCCAGACTAAGGAAGTCCACCTCTCGATGTGAAACACAGTTAATACCAGCTGGAGACTAATACCACTATCACACTCGTAGTGTGCTTGATATAATCCAGAGATAAATCCAAGAGTGAGAGAGAGAGAGAGAGAGAGAGAGAGAGAAGAGAGAGAGAGAGAGAGAAAGAGAGAGAGAGAGAGAAAGAGAGAGAGAGAGAGAGAAAGAGAGAGAGAGAGAGAAAGAGAGTGAAAGAGAGAGAGAAAGAGAGAAAGAGAGAGAGAGAGAGAGAGAGAGAGAGAGAGAGAGAGAAGAAAGAGAGAGAGAGAGGTAAAGGCGCGATAGAGAAAGAGAGAGGGTAAGGGCGCACGAGAGAGAAAGAGAGAGAGGGAGTGAGAGAGAAGTGGGGGGGAACAAAGACAGAGGGCACAGGAAATAGCAAAAACGGAAAATGGAGTGAAAAAAGAGGGTTTAAATAAGCATCATCAAACATTCTATAATTTCATCATCAAACATGTAAATGCATTATATCACTCTCTCTTAAAATATCAATAATATTAGGAGTATATTAAGGTTCGCAACATTTCAGACTTGACTCTTTCTTTAGGATCAAATGAGATCTAAAAAAATCACAAGGCTTTGCAAAATTTCCCCTTTATGTGATTCCCATTCTCATACTTACTTACTTCTGTCTACAAGATCTACTCTCCACCCCTGTGCAGATTCTCCTCTGCTTCACTCAGTAGCAACTCTCCACTCTCATACTTGTGTATTTGACACACGATCTGAAAGAATAAAGAATGATTAATATTAATGATAAACACGCGTGATGCTGGCTATTCCCGCCCCACTCAGGTTAGGTTAGGTTAATGTGGGTAGCAGGTTTTTGAGTTTCCTGCAAATGGAAGGTAACACCCCCGTCGTGATATGACCATGCAGTTGAAAGCGACGTTAAACACCCAAAAAAATCTCTGACACCACACGACTTTCCTTATTAATCGAAAATAAGTCAAATTCCACCACTGGTGTCTCAACGATAACATTTAGCTAAAAATCAATTTCAAATTCGTAATCAACACTTCGAATTCATTGGATTTGATATGTCACAACCTCCATCTAGAGTGAATAGTAAAAAAGTTAGTCCAAGCGGGTGCTCCTCAAAATACCGGTAAATTGGAGTCGGGTTCCAAAAAGTTCAAGATATCAAAAAAATGATCTTATAAAATATTCACGTCTCCTATTCTTTAGGGAGAACCGCCAAACACCACAAAATGGCGGTCAAAAGGTCGCCACCGGCGAGGTCAGAACTTTGGTAGGTAGCCACTCAAATTTAAACAGTCGTGATACTGTCTATTCCCGGTCTAACACAGTCTGGATAAAATTAAGTTGGTGAGCTGGTTATCAACCAGTATATGACCACATAATAATAAGACTCTGAAGTTAAGGTTGTTGAAAATGTTCTCTCTCTCTCTCTCTCTCTCTCTCTCTCTCTCACACACACACACACACACACACACACACACACACTTTCTCTCTCTCAAAAATCATCCCTCGCCTGGTTACCTTCCACTTTTTTTTTTAAGATGAGTGTTTCACAGACCTTTTTATTTCGTAGCCATGAAACGCTTGTGGTCTGTGTTGTAGCCTGCCCATCCCGTAGTATGCCTCCCCCCTGATGGGCGAGAAGTGACACAATACTTCCCATTTAGGTGCTGGGTCAACACGAGCGCACCGGAAGGTATCCCTTACAAACAATTGTAACCAAATTAAGAATACAATTTTTTGTCTTTACAAGTTTTTATAATACTAATAATACTTTCAAGTAATTACAAATTACTTAAAAGTATTATTATTATTTACCACAGTATCTGGCTGGAACCTCCTGTAGAAGAGCTTCCTGGACTCCTCGCCCATGGCCTGGGTGGGCAGCACCCCCCTGATCCCCTCCTGGAACTCCACCTCCACCCCCCCGGGTAGCTTCTCCCTCAGCACCCCCCACACCAGCTTGCCAGGGCGAGTGTTCTTCACACTGGCCAGAGGCTCGGCCTGGAGGTAGAGAGACTTGAAGGACACCTCCAGCGAGTTGTGTTCCGAGTCGATGCGGATTATCTGAAATGAATAATAATAATAATAATAACTTGGGAAAAGTGATCACACTTCCTATTGTATTATCACCTACTGGATCTCTACATCAGAGCCTGGAAACATCAACAAGAATGTTTAATTGTGTATATTGTCCTTCTTAAAGCTATCATTCTCAACACCACCCGAATAGTCCGCAAGTTCTTGAATCAGTAGATGAGGATGCTTGGTTTTACCCGCACCTCATTGAAACCCCAGCGAAAGCTGAGTGAACACTAACTGAAATAATAATAATAATAATAATAATAATACTCTTTAGTGGAAGGCAACCACCAGGCCAGGTTAATGCTCAAAGCATTTTCTACCTGCTAACCCTCAGAGTCTTATTATTATGTGGTCACAAAATCAAATTGTCGAGGAAAAATTCATGCACTGGGTCGGATTCTAACCAACGGATCCCTACGCTACCTGGATTACCAGACTAGCGCGTTAACCACTTGACTACCAGTGCATGAACGATAATGATTCGAACAAAACACGTCAAGCCTGCACATAAGAGAATTCAAGGGGCCGGAATTTTTTTCTCTCTCATATCTAGGTTTCTCTTATAAAGGGGTTATTTTCCCTTGTGGAGAAGTAAATTGGACCTGGACATTATTATATAAAATTCAAGTTCAACTGTGTGTGAATATCTTTTAGTACCAAGGAATTATACTCGTACCAATAGTTTATATCTGACTGGGACAGTAGAAACAGGGAATATACTGGTAAGCCTCGAACAAACCAGCCTGGCAAGACAGCATTTATAGTTGATCAAACAAGAAGCCTTTCATGCAACAGCTATAAATTTACCACCCCCCCCCTCCTGAGCACCTGTACTCACCTGGCCCGCACCTCATCCCCCCTTCCTCTCCTAAGACACCAGTACTCACCCTGGCCCGCACCTCATCCCCCCTTCCTCTCCTAAGACACCAGTACTCACTCTGGCCCGCACCTCATCCCCCCTTCCTCTCCTAAGACACCAGTACTCACCCTGGCCCGCACCTCATCCCCCCCTTCCTCTCCTAAGACACCAGTACTCACTCTCGGCCCGCACCTCATCCCCCCCTTCCTCTCCTAAGACACCAGTACTCACCCTGGCCCGCACCTCATCCCCCCCTTCCTCTCCTAAGACACCAGTACTCACCCTGGCCCGCACCTCATCCCCCCCTTCCTCTCCTAAGACACCAGTACTCACCCTGGCCCGCCCTCATCCCCCCTTATCTCCTAAGACACCAGTACTCACCCTGCCCGCCACCTCATCCCCCCCTTCCTCTCCTAAGACACCAGTACTCACCCTGGCCGCACCTCATCCCCCTCCTCTCCTAAGACACCAGTACTCACCCTGGCCCGCACCTCATCCCCCCTTGCCTCTCCTAAGCACCGTACTCACCCTGGCCCCCACCTCATCCCCCCTGCCTCTCCTAAGACACCAGTACTCACCCTGGCCCCACCTCATCCCCCCTTCCTCTCCTAAGGCACCAGTACTCACCCTGGCCCGCACCTCATCCCCCCTTCCTCTCCTAAGACACCGTACTCACCCTGGCCCGCACCTCATCCCCCCTTCCTCTCCTAAGACACCAGTACTCACCCTAGCCCGCCACCCATCCCCCCTTCCTCTCCTAAGGCACTAGTACTCACCCTGGCCCGCACCCCATCCCCCCTTCCTCTCCTAAGACACCTGTACTCACCCTGGCCCGTATTTCATCTCCCTCTCGCAAAGCCTCCTTGCTCCCCTCCACGTACTCATTCTCACAGGTCGCCCTCAGCTTGTAGTAGCCCACCCGCGCTATCACCCCCCGGCAGGACAGCCCCTCCACTATGCACACCACTTCGTCTCCCAGGTTCACCTCCGCGGTGGAGGCGATGGAGCTGAGGACACTCCTGGGGACAAACATTGAAAAATATAAATTTTAGTAGCGGAACTGCACTCCTTCGCCAAGCACTCACGTTTTTAGTAAAAAGCAATCAAGTCAATGTTTTTCTATCCTATAACCTTCTCCGTGTACAGATACTTACATTCACCAATGTTTTTCAAGAACCAGAAAAGTAATGAATAATAAGGAAAAAATATTGTGCATTGGGTAGTTCATGGTAGTCAAGTGGTTAACGCGCTAGTCTGGTGATCCAGGTAGCGTAGGGTCCGTTGGTTCGAATCCCACCCAGTGCATGAATTTTTCCTCATTAATTTGAGTGTGCGACGAATAGTCAGTGTAAGACTCTTAATGGTTAGGTGGGTTACCCGAAAATTGTTTCAAGCAGTTAAACCTCGTCGTGTGTTACCCGCACTAAATGGAGTATTGAATTATTATACATTCAGAGGGGCAACTACGGAATTTCAGACTAACTAACACAGTCCACAATGGCACCAGAAGCTCTTTTTGGAACATAGGTTTTGACACTATCTTTTTTTAAACGACAATAATAAAAATGTTGTCTGGGTGGGGTATAAATCTGTTTGTAGCATTACGCGCTGAGACCTCGACTGGATATTATATTGGATTAGAATCCACCTGTGAACTTTACTGCTGAAGCCACATGATTTCAGCTCACACAGAATATTTGACCTGGATATCAAACTGTTGACGTTTACTTCCTCACACGGAATATACGAATCAAACGTAGGGTTACTCTCCACGGAGTATAAGGACCTGGAATCCGTTGATGTACTCTCCCACACTGGAATATCGGCTGGAATCAAAGATTGGTGTACACCGCCCTGGAAGTAAGCCTGGAATCAACGGATGCTTTCCTCCTCACACTGGAAGTATAGCCTGGAATCAAACGTTGAGGTGTTACTCTCCTCACACTGGAAGTATAGGCCTGGAATCAAACGTTGAAGATGTTACTCTCGGCGCTTGATTGTAATATTTATTTGTTTTTTACAGTATTTTAAAGAGAAAAAAAGAGTAATAAGAAATGATGTGTTTTAAATCAAAGATTTATAGTATTTAGTGTAGGTACACAGACTTCTCAGTGCTAAATGGAGTGATTCCACTATTTTCAATTAAAATTTCATTTATACATTATTTGACTTTCAAAGCACTAAAGGCCACTTTGTACGTCAAAAGGCGAATACAGAGATGATTTTTCATTTATATTTTATTGCATTATGGTGGTGCATGTCAACATATTATAATATGCTGGTTGATATGATCACACACCATAGAGAGATGAGTTTCCATTTGTTTCTTAAGATAGGTATTTTAAAAGTCTTTTCTAATACATAATGTACACACAGTTGTGTACCTGTGTGTTTATTTATTATTTAAATAAAAAAACTCATTGTTTAATAAATTTAATGAAATCAAACGAACGGATGTTACTAAATGCTTTTTCGATTGGTTCTCTCATTCCGTTAGATAGACGTTGTTCTATTTTCTTTCTCATTCAACACAATCAAAATTTTCCCCCGAACATGCAAATTAATGCTAAATAATTATGTTTTGCTGTTTCAGTTTAATATTTCATAATAAAATTCAACTATCATACACAAATAACAACCTTGAGGCTCCACGCGCGTGATGACTCCATTCTGAACAAAGTTCCCGACGCCATACTCGGGTCTCGAACTCCGTCTCTCCAGCAGCGCGGGGTTGCAGCTCAGGTACACCAGACTGCGGGGCCCACATAGAGGACTGTGCAGTCCAGGTCCACTTTCTTGTTCGTCAGGTACTTGGCGTTATCCACGTCTGACATCTGGTCCCACGGGATGAACCCTTTGAACTGGGTGTGTTTGAGCTTCACTTTCCATCCGCTGGGGTGCTCCTGTGAAGCGGCATTGAGAATATTTAGGGAGATGTTTCAAATTTTAGTTAATCAAATTAGCTTATATTTAGGGAAAGAGTTATCAAATTTTAGTTAATTTTAGGTACTATCCTGGTAAAATTTAGAATCTTTACATTTTACAAGGATAGTACCTCCTATATCTCCTAGGAAACAGAAAACTGAGCTTCTTGAGAACCCTGTGGATTCAGATTGTTTGATTTAATAAATAGTACTTGTCAATTATTATTGTATGTATTTAGTGTGCATGGAATGTACAACTATAATTTTAGTAAGTGTAAAAAACTTGGCACACTTTTTTTTACTATGAATAGAATAAATATACCTTGTTTATACTGCCGAGGTAAGGGCTGAAAAGTCCCTTTACTCCAGCAGTCATAGTGTTTCTACCTCTGAAGTATTCTCAAAACTTCCTAGAGGAACCAAGTTAATACTACATGAGCACTTTAAATGTAATCCACCATGCAGTTCTTCAATATGTAGGCATTAAACTATTACATATTGTACAAGTACAGTATTTTTTAAGTTTAATAAACACAGGGCAATTACTCAATTCCAGGTTTATTAAATAAATAACAATAAAAGTACACCATAATTACCTGGCAGATATTAGTCAGGACCTTCATGCCAGGCACCAGACTAAGGAAGGATACTTGAGCAGGACTCAATCTACTCTCCGCTATCAGCTCTTCATCAAGTGACACTTCTAGGATACTCAGATTAGCGGCTTGTTTTATACTGGTGATCAGACACATGACTACTTGGCCCAAGACTGAAAAGATTGCAATGAATCACATTGGATTAATCTATTATTATTTTGGACTTTCTTGATATTTAGCCGGATGCTCACTCAAGTGAGCTCTATCACCTCTTCATTATTAAATTATGGTTTTTTAAATTATTGGTTGTTAAGATATAATTATTGGTAGTTAAGATATTATGGAGAAAAAAAAATGAATTTCTTAAAATAAATATAGTATGTTTCACACAACAGATTTTTTGCTGACATATGAATGTTTTGTTTATAATTTTAAACTAATCTATCTTTATAATTATTATAAAATCTTTTGAATTATTAATAATCAATTTTAAGGCAACCCTGAAAACAAACAAAGTAATAATTTGGCCAAGAAAATATTCCTCGTTTATGTAGTGATTTTGAGTCAAGTTTATAAATTCAGGTGGTATACTTACACAAAGGTCTGTTAACTTTGTCATACTTAATGAAGGCTCGAGTGTTCTTGACTCCAATATCGAGAAGATAGCCATGGTCCTCCTTAGAATGCACACAGGCTGACAGAACTAGCCCTGTTTCCAGAGAGGTATTTAAATATACTTCATTCACACGATGTGGATTTAGTGAAGCTTTGATTTGTTTCTGTCCACGTGTGTTGGTATTACATTCTACTATTTTGGCAACAACTAGGTCTCCAACAGAATATAGACTAGATAGTTCTGGAATATTCTGAAAATGATAATATAAACTATGAATAACTCAGTGAAGATATAACTATTTTGTTACATGCATCACATTATAATATCTACCAAGTTTTTCTAGATATAGACCATTTTCTTACTTAGGTAATTATTTAACTGTGTTTTTAACTTTTGTTCTATTTTTTTTTTATAATTTAATTGACCTTAATAATTACATGATGACTTTGTATTTTTCCTGATTGTAAGGTACTTCATTAAAAATAATAACACTCTTTCATTGAAGGTAAGCACTAGGTGAGGTTATTGCTCAAAACATTTTCTATCACTGTAACCTTTGATTATTATTATTAATGAGGAAAAATACATGCACTAGGATTTAAAGCAATGAATCCCTACGCTAACTAGATTACCAGACTAGCCCATAAACCACTTGACTACTGGTGCAATTTAATCATTAACATTGCAGTTTTTCCAAACAAATAAAACTATCTAAAGGTATTGATAAAACAAAATGTTGAATTCTGACTGTAAGGTAATTATACATATAAAGAATTGTGTAGCTACCTCTAGTTTACCACTTGAGAATTTTTCCATAAGCTCTGAGTAAACATCAGATATTTCTGTAATGTGGACAGCAGCACTAAGAAAATCAGGTAGCTCCAATATTAGTCCCCATTCCAATATTTCTTTGACACAGCCTAATATTGTGCCCTCTAAGGAATCCTGAAATATAGACAGTAAGAAATTGAATAAAATCCTAAATACCTGAATTCAGTTTGTCTGTTGTACTGTTTTGTTTGTCTGTTGATATATTTTTTTCACCTTTAATTTTATAAATTTATTTTATCTGAACAGAAGTGGTTAAAAAAGAAAGAAATTCAATGATGACCGGAATATAATAATAATATTGCCTTATTTATACTGCTCCATTAAGACTACCAAAGTCCCATTATTCCAACAGTAAGCCCAAGAACTATTATTATGTGGTAAAAATCCCAAATGGGAGGATAACTTGTCATGTCCCGGCTGGGTTTCGAACCCGCAACCTCTGGAATCTCTGGATTCACAGAGTGCTGCTTTTACCACTGAGCTACCGGGACATGAACTGTGTGTGCCATTTTGTGCTGAATATTGAATAAATAAAATGTAGGTACAAGGACTCATCACAGAAACAATTTTTTCCCTTATTTTCAGGAGGTGCCAGAACATTTATTTTAAAATTTTGTAACAAAAATACTCTTACCAATTTACTGATTAACTCAATCCTTGCAATGTTCCCATCTTCAGTTTTTATCAACTTCTTTAGAATTTTTTTCTTCAATTTCTTTTTTTCTTTCTTTCCCATAAAGTGATTGTTAATTGTTCTTTTAGGTTGCTTTTCCTTTGCTTCTTGAAACTTCCGTTCCTTCAATTTGGTTTTTTTCTGCTCTTTTTTGAACTTCTTCTTTTCTCTGATTTTTTTCAACTGCTCTTCTGATTTGGCATTTTTTTCCATACTTGAAGATGACTTTGTCTTCAACATTTCTTAACAATTGATTCCTGTGAAATGAGTGAGGTAGTTAAGCTCAACCTTATCTATGGCAATTTTCAATAAAAATCAAATTGTTAGACTTTCTATGATACAGATTACTTCATTGACTGATCAGGGTGAAAGTCTATATTCTAATGCAACTAAAATATTTTGCTAATAGCAACTGGTAGTGTGCCTGGCAATTTGTGACACAATAACTCAGGAATGGATAGTTCAATGTGAATTTAAAAAAGTTAGTACTCATGTTTACTAGGACCTTTTAGCCCATTCCAGAAAGATGCTTCACTTTCAAACTGTCACACAATGCACTCCAATTGGTTGATTTGAACATAATAACCAATGAGAGTGTGTTGTGTGACAGTTAAAGCAGAGATTTGGGCATTTTGAGAGTGGAGAGTGTTTCTGGAATGCTCGACAGGTATATCTCATCATACATTTAAGAGCAATATTATGCAACCCTGGGCCCTTTTGATAGGTAATTTTTTTTTATCAAACAATAATCATAGATGATGTTTTATCATTCTGTTGATGTGTGGCATGAAAACAATAGTGTACATTGGGATTTACCTTTTGGTGAAAGATTTTCCTGGATTGATGGATGTTGAATCTAGAGCAATGGTACTGATAACTTGATAAATAACTCAATTAGAGGAATACTGACCTATTTATCAGTTGATACGGTTTAATGAGGATAGGATCTGAAATTCTGGATCTTGGAGTGCAGAGATAACCACAAAAAATTCACATGATTAAGCTTTCAACGAATTTAAAATTTTACCGCGTTAAATTTTTCTCATTTTGGTAAAGTTTTAAATTTAAAACTTTTTCTAACCATGGATTTGGACTTTCTTGTTGGATTTGAATTTTTCCATGGAGGTGTAAGCAGGGGTGGAAGTGACGCAGAAAAAGTACAGACATTTTTAACACCATGGCGTCTTTCCACGACGGAAGTCAGCGTATTTCTTATTTCTTCAGATAAGACCATGCCTTTTTGATTTTGATCTTCTGACAACTTTCTCAAATTGCGTGTAGATATTAGGGTGGGTCGACAAAATTTAATATCAATTTTTGGATACTTTCTATTTGAAATTTTTGTTTATTAAATGTGCAAAATATAGTTTGAACTGAGCTGACAACCAGAGAAGACGAAATTCTGTCAAAGTCTGATTGGTACCTACGTGAAATACGTCGCGCGTCCTGGGGCTACACCGCACCGCTGCATTGGTATCCACATGAACAGTTTGGTTCTTAGATAGTTACTTCACCACATAGTTTCACATAGAGCTATACATACTCGTATAATATGTACAATTGTACAATGTACATGTAGGTAGGTACTCGTACGTATATTGTACATATTTGAAAAAAATGTATTGAAAAAAAAATCAAACATAATATTAGTCTGTTTTAATTAAATGCGAATGTAAATATCTAGGGCTAAGGGCAAAATAAGCAAGTCAAACAAAACGCTCGGTTTTATGTAGGTATAGATAGTGGAAAATATTGAAGAAAGATATATTTTTATTATAAACATTAGTAAAATAATAGTTATTTACAATATGTAATAATATAATATATGTAAAAGTTAGTTCAAAAATCTATTTATAACTAGCGGGCTGTCGCCCGCTTTTGCGGGCCGAGGCATGGCCGTGAAAGCAAAAAATCCTTTTTCGCCAATGGCAGGTGTTGTAGTGGGAATTTCGAAAAATCCCGTCTTATTGCACATCTAGACTATAAGACAAAGCTACCTACCAAATTTCAGCTCGCTAGGTATTACGGTTTGGGCTGTAGAGCGATGATCAGTCAGTCAGTCAGTCAGTGACTTTGACATTTATATATTAAGATGATATAAGTACTTTCCTACTCTCTGCAGTTAAAAATGATTAATACAGCTAGAATATTATGGTTTATTTGAAGAGTGAGATACCTAAAATGTTATTTACAAAATTAAAATATAGTTTTTTTCTTTCATTATCTCATAGAAAGAAAAGTAACTTAATTAGCAAGTAAACATATTCAAGATTCATTTGAAGGAGGATGTTCAATAATTCTCGTAAGGGAAGAAAAGGGAGATCGCAGAAAACTTTGGACATAATTTCTTGTCTCTTAAACTTTTAAATCTAGTAAACAAAGAAATTTGATAATATCAGTGCCGCTGCTGCGTGCTGCACCATTATAACTACATAATATGTACCTATTATTAAATTTATACCAATTCCTCAAGAATAGACTTTTTGAGATCCTCGTGCTTGTGTGATTTCACACCAAATTCAAGGTGAGATCAAATATCACACTAAAAGTACTAAAACAATAAACGTTATACTTCAGGATGATGATAATAATAAAATTATTCTTTTATTTAGCCGCGCTTTTACTAGTCCTAAACTCCTAACGCATGGAAATAATATTGATATGGCACCTTATGCTTTCTAATTAAGGCTGGTATTACATGACCACATTTATACAAACATTATACAATATTGAACCCCTTAAACAAAAACAGTCTCGGAACCATCTCCGAGATCTAGGAACGAGATTGTATCGTCCTGTCTCGGATCCCAAAAAATGATATCGGAGACACCTAGGAGACCGTTCGGAGACTGCTCCGGGACAGTCTACGTCCGCACCGTAGCGTCGATTGCTGGTGCTCGAGATTGCTCCAAGATCGGTCTCGGGAACTGTCTCCGAGATCATTCTCGGGGACCGTCTCCGAGCCTTCTCGGAACCGTCTCCGAGAACATTCTCGGGGACTGTCTCCGAGCCTTCTCGGAACCGTCTCCGAGAACATTCTCGGGGACTGTCTCTTCTAGACCACAGACCGTTTTAAATACCCTGGGAATTTTAGCTGTAAAACCACCTAAAAATAATACGACACATTTTTATAATAGAACATTTTTTTTATTGTGAAATTTAAAATAAAATAATTAAGAACAAAAAAAAAAAAAAAGAAGAATACACCTTAAAGAATGAAAAATCCCAATAAGAGACTAGAAACAATTGGAATAAAGAGATTGCCATAGGCAATAACCAATAACCCCGCCCTTTAGTTAGGACATTGGATACGAATTCAATTTTTAATATTAATTTTTCGAGTTTAAGTCAGTTCTAACTCAGTTAGGGTCCATTTCTGACCCTAGTTGAAAGAGATAATCCATGCTTATTTGACCCAAGGAATCTAAGGTATCAATATATTTATGCAATCAATTTAGAAACATTAGAAAAAAAATTGACATGAAAATAAAAGTATCACATAAGTTCACATCTTAAAAGTATCTCTATCTTTAGTCACAGCAGACTACCCAGACGGCCACAGAAAGTGTTTAAAAAGATTTTAAAAACACTTATTTTGACAAGATTCAAACATTTTATAAAGCTTATTTTGACAAGGCTTAACATTTTAGAAACACTTTTATAAGCTTACTATTTCCTCCCCCTGAGCATTTTATTAAGCTTATTTTTACAAGGTTTTGGAAATTGAATACCTAATTAATAATTAAGGGGCTCCATATTGAATTTCATACCACCGCCATTGCCCGGAAAAAATTGAAAATTGTGATTTCACAGGAAATTTTTAAAATTAATTTGGATTTGATGAAAAATATACTATTTCAAGGCAATTTGGTTCTACAATGATGAAAAGCTGTTGATGAAATGCTAACATTAATAAATAAGAAGACAATTTGTGTTTTTCAGTTTTATATTTTTCCATTTTCATGGTAAAAGAATTAAAAGCAAAAATATGTAACAAACAAAAACATGAAACAAACAGAATATAATACATAGAATCAGCAGATAAATTAAGCCAAGTGGACTTAATTAATCTAAATCTATTATACATATAGGTAATTAAGAGAGAGATGTGCTGAAATGCCATCTTCCTGCCCAGCAGCAGGCTGCCCGAAGACAAAGACTACCAGAACAGAAGTTGAGATTATTAGAGATGAAATTAGGAAATAGAACCCAGAGAGAATTTTGACTATAATATGGCATTCATAAAAAAAAGAACAGTCTTCCAGATTTTTTTGTTTGTTTGATTAAAGTGGGTTTAACCTCAATTGCATAGTCATATCATGACCGAGGTTTTACCCTCATTTGCAGGAAACTCACAAACCTGTTACCCACATTAAGCTCACCGAGCCTGGGTTGGGCCATTTTTTTCTGAATTTACTGGGAATAGTACCAGGTAGCCACATTAACCTCACCCAGCCTGATAAAGGCTGTGTATACACATGTCAGCCTCATATTTTCTAAAGAAGGAGAATTATCTGTTTCACAACAACAAAAATGAACCAAAATCTTTAGATTACGGGGAGTAGTCAAATCTTGAATAATACAAGCTACTGTTTTAAAAATTAAAATTAATGAACACATTATAGTAAAAAATGTACTTATTACAAGTAAAAAAACTGTCTAAATTTGCAACACTTAATACTTCTTCTAAACTTACAATATTTTTTTATATGTTATAACTGGTTCATGAAAAACCCCTGTCCTGATTTGAGATAGTGAGGATGGGAATTTCATTCTGAATTTAATGGGAACAGTACCAGATACCCACATTCACCTCACTCAGCCTGAGTAGGGCTAGATATACCAGCCTCACATTTTCGGAGAACAGATTTATTTATTTAAAATAAAAATGGGGGTTGTATACTGAATTTACTGGGAATAGTCCCAGCTACCCACATTAACCTCACTTAGCCTGAAAGAAAAAAAAACTGTGAATTGAACACAGGATCTATTGATTATGGAACAGTATAGTCAAATCTTCAATAATGTGAACCTATTAAAAAGCCTTTAGCTAGTCAGTTCTCTGTTCATAGTTGTCTAGCAAAACACTGGTCTTTTCCCTGTTTAAAATCCCCCAGTCAGACACCTGTTAAGAGTGTGATTCTGATTAAGTGGAATATCTGGAACAGGTTAATCTCCAGCATTTCCACATACATATCTTGGTTTGACTATAAAAAAATGTAAAATGTAAGATATTGTTTAGATATTGCTTACCCCACTAATTGGAGTGTAAAACTCACTTATGATTAATGCATGGAAATTGGTACACTTTAGAACAGTAAACTTTTTAAAGTAGAGAAAAATTTCTTTTTAGTTACACCCTAAAACTATGATGTAGGAACTTTAGAAGAGTCAACTTGTTGGACTTTTATCAGAAATTGTTAGATATAATTATTTTGTGTAAATCATCAATTTGTAGTCACTTTCACTTATCCCATGTCAGGTTCAATATGTTTGAGGAGGGAGGCAGCTTCAATAGGTTTCTTCAGGTTGAAGCTATGTTGGATTGGATGCACAATACATGTAAACAGGTGGAAAATATCATGTGGATTTCCTCCATAGATCATAATTATTTTAGTAGTAGTATCTATTGATTGCAATCAATAGATACTAACACAAGGGTATGTCTGTGAAAACCAAACACTTTTGCAAAAGAAGAAAACTATAAAAAGATTACACATTACACCTATTATGATATGATAAAACAACTTACGACTTTTAAAAAGATTACAACATTTACCTACAGGAGATTTTTTTTTAATTTATGTTTAACGTCGCATAAAACAAAGAACTTTAAAAATTAAAAACAAAATGCGTGCACGCTCTTAAGATATGGAGCCAGGCGCATTGCGGTGTTGCCACAGGGTATTGGATCTCGTTCGGAGACCGTTCCGAGACCATGTACTCGGGACGTTAGCTTGGAGTTAGCTTGGATCTTGTCCCGAGTTAGCTCGGGCATAGATCCGGGATAGGTTCCGAGTAAGTTGGTTAAACATTCTCCGGGAGAGTTTCTATCCATTCCCGCAGTACTCCCAGAGAAAGATGTTTCCGAGCACGCTTTTTTTACTCTCTCGTAGTACTCCCAGAGAAAGATGTTTCCGAGCACGCTGTTTTTACTCTCTCGTATCAATCTCCGAGACTACTATATCGGAGTTAGTAGATCAGAGACACCTTTTTGTTTAAGGGGAAGGGTTCACTTCAGAGAGTTTTTCTTTATACTATTCTCCTCTACAGAAGCTGATTTTGGTCCCTTCAAGAGTTAGATCTGCTCATCACATCCCGTAGCTGAGTCACTATCGCGGAGAAGGTGATACGTTCGGCTGGCTTCGAGTGAGTGCAATTCTGATGAAGCGATGTGATGGCTTCCGGCGTCCGCGACGAGTGTTTCGTGCACAACTTCCTGCTTTCCAATTGGGAGAGCACCTGATCGTCAGCCAGGTCAGGGAAGGGTAGCTCCCCCTTGTTGAATATCTCCCACACCAGGACACCGTAGGAGTAGACATCGGATTTGGTCGAGAACTCATCGTCAAACATGGCTTCGTACGGGAGCCACCGTAGCGGCAGTATTGCGTTCCTGTGAAGTCAATGGCAAGGAAAGACATGAAACCACAGCGACTGTACCTACAAACATTACTAACAGTATACAATCGAACCTGGATAGAGGAGAACTATTTCCAGGGTAAATTTACGTCTGTATAAAGGAAAATAATAATAATAATATCGCCTTATTTATACTGCCCGATTAGGACTTTAAGTCCCATTATGCCAGCAGTAAGCCCAAGAGGTATTGTTATGTGGTAAACATCCTAAATGGGAGGATAACTTGTCTTGTCCCGGCTTGGTTTCGAACCCGATACCTCTGGAATCTCTGGATTCACACAGTGCCGCCTTTACCACTGAGCTACCGGGACAGACTATTTAAAAGACAAAATAACCTCTTTATAAGAAAAGAAAAGAACAGTCAAATGGTTATAATATATGGACTATTTGTACCATTTGACTAACCTGTATTTGTAGTACTCCTTCTGGTATGTATCCTTGCTGAGGCCGGACAAGGAAATCTTCACGCTCAAGTCAGAACTGATGAGGCAATTCCTGGCGGCCACATCCTTGTGAATGAGCCGCCTCTCTGACAGGTGCTCGAGGCCCGCGGCCGCTTGGTAGGCCATTCGGAGGGCCTGGCTGGTGGAGAGGGAGCGAACTTTGGGCTTGGCCGGGCCCCCACTCTTGTCTTTGAAATCTTTGCGAGTTGCCAGCAAGAACTGTTTCAGATCTCCCTGAAATGCGAATAATACTTTAATGAGTACAAGTTAGGTGTAATTAAAGTATTCTTTATTTTCTCACTCTCTATACTCTAAATTAATTAATTAAAGTATAAGAGCTTAAATCAGACTGTAAACCATCAGCACAATTCCGGCAGTCCCCTTTATGCAGTCAAATCAAATGAAACTGGTGTTTCCCTTAATCTCCAACAACTTAATGTAATTGATAAAGTTAGGTCTGAGTAGATAAGGTCATTTTTCTCCATCAATAATCCCTTAAACTCTGGTACCTTCTATTTAATATTTAAGTAAAGAAAAGCGTATTTACGAGAAGGTACGGATGCAACTCAATGTAATTATTTATATAGATAACATCATTCCTTGAATAAAAATTAAAATATTTTGATAAAACTAATAAAAAAAAGCAACCCAATCCAACAGCTTAGTAAAGAAAAGCATATTTAGGAGAAGTTAATAACGGGTGCACTTCAATGTAATATTCATAGAAGAGAAAGAGAAATTAAACTTGAAGAGAAATGAAAATATCTTAGATAAAACTCAAATAAAAACCGACCCAATCCACTAGCTTAGTAAAGAAAAGCATTATTTAGAAGAAGTTAATACGGGTGCAATTCAATGTAACCATTCATAAACCGCATTACTTGAAGAGAAATTAAAATATCTTAGATAAAACTCAAACAAAAACCCACCCAGTCCGTGTATTCCAGCAGCAGGTAGTGTGGGTCCCCATCTCGACAGAGCCCTATCATCTTCACTACATGCGCGTGATCCAGCTTGCAGAACAGATCTATCTCCCTCTTGAACTCGGTCAGGGCGTCGTCATCCTTGCTGTGCACGAGAGACTTGGCCATGAGGACTGAAGAGGCCTGCGGATCCGGGCCTTTGAGCCCTTTAGCTTGCACCAGAAATACGTCGCCAAACTCTCCGCTGCCTGTGAGAATTGAAACATTTTTCATGGTAAAATTATACAAGAACTTTTTTCAACGACTTACTTTCCGAAAGATTTCCGGAATTTTTTTTTCTTTCGAGAAATTTGTAGGGAATATAGTCCTAGGGGTTGCGTTCTATCAGTTATTATTATTATTTTTATTATTATTCTAATAAATTATTTATGTATAGAAATAATTGGCCCCAGCTTGAACATGAAAGTATTGTGTATCCTCTCACCCAACTGAAGACGGACATAGAGGCAGTCTTTCATTGGATTGAGGAAACTTGAATCCGAAGAATCTGTTATTATGTTTAGTTAATTAATATTGATTCAAAAGACTAGAAACAAGTATAGAATACTTAATTACTATACTTTTTTGTATTACCTCTGTGGAGCTGACTCTAGATTTTCCATATTGTCTTAGAAAACTATTAATTTCGCCCCTAATACAAAAAACCGATGCACCACGAACGTAAGTAACATTCTCATTGTCTTTCGCTTACCCAGGAGCATCATGTTGGACAGATTCCTCCTGTCGAAGGCAAACCTATCGTAGCCGCTTCTCTTGGAGTGACCAGAACTGGCAGACTGGGCTGTCTCGGTGCCGTCGGCATCTTTCACTCGCAGCTCGATCGTGTCTCTGAGATCTGAAATCCAAGGACAAATTGTGATATTGTTGAAAACAGTACCCAAAAAAGAGGTACCTACATTATGTGAAGAATTCCTGTTTTCAGTTTATTTAATGGAATTTTTAAAGCTTTATCAGGAGGACAAAGTACAATGGTAACAGTATAAAATTAAGAAAAGAAAAAAAAAACAACAAACAAATGACAAAATAAATAAGTAAAAAAAGAAAATAACAATAATGTCCTACCTAAAGGGCGGGGTTATTGCCTGTGGCAATCTCTTCCACCCAACCCAATGGTTGAATCGGTTACATAGATTAGGGGTGGTATCAGTCATTGGGTGACACAGTGACACAATACTTCCCAATTAGGTGCTGGCTCAACACGAGCTAGGTTCAGTATAGGGCAGCAGTCTGGCTGGGTGACTATAAACAGGAAGTAGACCACTATAAACGGCACCACAACTTTCTATACATGGATTGATTACACACTGGAGAAACAATAATGTCTGGGTTCCTTTCGTGTCGTGAAGGTGAAATTTCGGTGGTCATTGGTCTTTGGTACCTTTTTAGTATGGTAATACAAAAAAAAAAAAAAACAGGGAGTAGACCAGCATTGGCTTGGTTCTAAGGCTTTATTAGCCTCCTTGTAAAGACAGTGGTAGAAGTGCTGCGTCATTCCTCCACTGTCTGGCTACCGTCGTTCACGATGACGCCACCCTGTGATGATAGGGCAGCGTTGGGTAAATTTTCACCACTGTGTGTCATGACACTACTAAGGGTTTAATGGCTTATAAAGAAAAGTCCAAGTCCTCATGATGGTTGATCGTACATAGAAATATGTGGTTCAGGACGAGCCAACTTTGAAATAAAGTTGGCTGGAGACCATCACCTACCCCTCCAGCTGTAGACAAGCTGGCTACAACAACAACACTACTCACGTGTTGCAGCGCCACCGGCCTCCACACTGGCGGCATTGTTGGCCTCCTGTGTCAGGTAGATCTGCTTCCTCTTCCTCCGCCTCGCCCTGCACCAGGCCATGAGGCCGAACACCAGCAGCAGGTATGCGGCCGCTATGCTCAGGGTGATGGCCATAGTGCGGGGGAGGCCGCTCTCAAGGTCGTCCGGGGAGCGGGGAGAGAATCCTTCTGTGGCTGTGAAGAAAAGTACAATAAAAGTACAACGGAGAAGAATGCCGAAGGCATTATCACCACCCTTGATCAGGCTTTGTTTATATTTATTTCACAACTTGTTACCATGTTCATTGTATATAAAAAAATGTAAATAAAGCTTGGTCCAATTGTTTATAAATAAAAAATAAATAAATATTGTTTTAATGATTTGCTTACTTTTAGCGAGCATTGATAAGGGTTGGGAGGAAGATAACCCCGCCCTTTAGTTAGAACATTATTATTTTCTTCGTTATTATTTATTTATTTTCAAACAATTTTATCTCTCATTAATTTTCGAACTATTTTATTTTGTAAATTTTGTATATTTTATGTCTTTCTAATAAAGCATGATAATTATTATAATAACTGATGCCACGTTGAATACACCAGTTTTCATACTGTCACTGAAGTAAAGAAATGTTCAGCTAGGTTAGGACTTGGATGGGTGACCATTCAAATTCGAACCCTTGTGGTGCTGGTATTCCCGGTCCAACTCAGGCTAGGTGAAGTTAATTTGAGTGTGGGTAGAAGGTTTTTGAGTTTCCAGCGAATGGTGGGCAAAAACCCCGTCATGATATGACCATGCAGTTCAAAGGGACGTTCATCCGTTTATTCGAAGACAAATTTATTTGATCTGGGCTGACATTTGAAAGAAATGTATGACTACCGTAATATACCAGACCTATACATTATAGGTACATATTTATACCTATTATTTGTACATACCAGGTTAAAACACCTTTTTTGTCTAATAATACCTAAGTAATAACAAACTTACTCTTAACGATGAGCGTGGTCTCCACACGTTTGAAGCCCTTGATATTGCCCGCGGTACAGCCATACTTGCCCTCGTCGCTTTGGTGCACCTCTGAGATGTAGAGAGACCCGTTCTTCAGTACTTCGATCCTGTTATCCCACAGAAATTGAAATGAGAATTAATTAAACAATATTTTGCATGGTTGTTATACAACTAATCTTAATATATAAATGTCAAAGACACTCACTGACCACTGACCACTGACCACTGACTGATCATCGCTCTACAGCCCAAACCGTAAGTCCTAGGAAGCTGAAATTTGGTAGGTAGCTTTGTCTTATAGTCTAGATGTGCAATAAGACGGGATTTTTCGAAACTCCCACTACAACACCTGCCATTGGCGAAAAAGGATTTTTTGCTTTCACGGCCATGCCTCGGCCCGCAAAGCGGGCGACAGCCCGCTAGTAAGTGTATATTAATGAATATATTGATATTTATTCTATTTATTGATTGTACACCAGCCTTTTGAGAAAAATTCAACTGTTTTATCGTTTAATATGAAAAACAAGTGAGAAAATTCTAAAAATTCCATCTAGTTTTGCAAATATTATTTTAAAATATTGATTACTTCAGCCGAATATTGAACTCTAAACTTAGAGGTTCTTACAGAGTTAATAAACGCTGTCATCTTGGTCAAACTGGTTTCAATATTCCAAATTAAATCATTCAATTGAATCAATAGAATTTAACTGAATAATTGCAAGGTTTCTGATTTACCAACCTGGACTTATCGAAGTCATTCATGTTGGCGTTCTTGTCCCACTGCAAATTGGGCTGAGGTAGTCCCTCGGCAGTGCAGTGGATCATGAATGGGTAGCCTTCGAATGCTTCAGTAAGGTCCTCTGGGACCAAGACGAACTTGGGAGAAACTGAAAGGAAATAACATTGAGATACTTTACATTACATTACATTATATCTGGGGGTCTTTTCTAAAAGAAATTCCTATGTGCTGCGTCCATTATTTAGAACTATTGCACCCCATTCAGCTCACTCATCACTTTCAAAAACGTCTGCTGCACTAAAAAGTTTAGCAGGTGTTATATAAGTTCACAGTGTTTGTTTCCAGCTTTTGTCCTGAGTATACAAGAGTTTGGATTTTTGTGAGTGACTTGATTAGGATGGGAGAGGGTGTTCCCTCACCACATTTATCGTACTCAATGGTGTCATTGTATACTCCAATTTTGTTTCTTAGGAAATAGTGACCTGGTAGTAAACCAACTATTTCTCTGGTGTTTGTTTAACCCAGTCAACAAAGGTGTCTGAGTTATTTTATTTTATTATCATTATTTGATTTTAATTCCAACCAGTCTACAAATTTTCTGAGTTGTTGCTTATTCTTTGATGTTTGTTCAACCCAGTCTACAAAAGTTTCTGGGTTGTTGTTTTTTTTATGTCATTCTCTGATATTGGTTCAACACAGCCTACAAACGTTTCTGAGTTGTTAATATCATTAATGATCATTTTTTTCTTTTATAATTTTCATATGCGTTGTCATAAGAAATTATAAAAGTGTTTGGTAAGATATACCGCTCACCCGGTCCTTAATAGAACTTAGCCATGTCATTTGCTTACATTCCAAGATGCGCAATGCAATGTTACCAGCCCCCGGGGACATGCACAAGCACGTGCACGTGGACCCGTCTATTAAGAGTTATCTAGGTGCACACAGTTCCGCATTACACCCCCTGTGTACTCTAGACCGAGGGCCTTAGAACTTGAGATACTAAATAGGACTTGCCTTTTATAAAAATAAAGAAATATTGTTGAAGAATAGTAGTCAAAAATTAATTCTACCGCCGAAAAAGTCCTGGAAATAAAATTTTGGTATAAACTATAGATCATATCGAGTGCAAAGGACGTGTTCACATGGCCATCGAAAGAAAATATTATCATTATTTGCGTTCATACATAGATGAGTCATGGCTTAAATTCTGCATATTTCAATTTCAAGTTACCCGGTTTCGGCATTTTGAAGCTACATTTATTTTGAATCAGTGAGTAAAACTCCTGTTTTTATTTAATTGATAAAAGTTAGCGGAAAGTGTGCGAAAACAATAAAACAAAATACATACGAAACTCTGTTTCGTGTTAATATAGGCCGGTTGGCTGGCGCTACTTGACGAGCTTGATATACATGTATTGAATACCTATCTATATAACCTTAAAAATCCATGTAAGATTAAAATGCATCAAAAAATCAGGCCTCTGTTCACTCACTCACGACATCCACATCAATGGTAACGTTGATGCTGGTGAAGGAGTTGGTGGCTGTGCAGACATACTTCCCCTTGTCCTGAATAGTGACGCCATTGAAGTGAAGAGTGCCGTTGATATCCTCCATGTGTGTGGGAAACTGGTGGATCACATCACCGTACTGGAGAAGTGGAAAATTATAAATTATAACAGTATGGCTGGGGGACAGTGGGGGACGTCAGTCTGGCTGGGGGACGTTAAACAGGGAGTAGACCAGTGTCTTGCTACAGGACTATAAACAGAGAACAGACTAGCCAACCCTTACAATCCAGGCTAGCTTGCAGTTTACTAAGGGTTTAATGGCTATAAAGAAAAGTCCAAGTTCTCATGATGGTTGATCGCACATAGAAATATGTGGTTCAGGACGAGCCAACTTTGAAATAAAGTTGGCTGGAGAACATCACACACCCCTCCAGCTATAGCCAAGCTGGCTACAACAACAACAGCATAACTTTATCACAAAACAAGAGATTCTAATCTCTTAGTGTGAGTAGAAGGCAATTCCATTATTGGCTACATTATAGGCACATAATAATAAATAGGTCCTCATTTTCAAATTTGTTCAATCTTTTACATATTATCTATCATTCTACCCTGAAATTTTTAAATAACTAATGACAAGAATGTTTGAATTGTATACTGTGATGTCAGTTGGTAACTCTTTGTTTAGAGCAGTTCAAAATAAAATTTACTTTGTTAATAAAAAAAGATAGAGCTTGGAACCCATACTGTCTATATTTCTATGTGTCTACTTGTATGCTGTCTATGTATTATTTAATAAATACCTAAAGATGCTAAATATTTACAAATTACAAAAAAAAATTATACAAAAATCAATTTTGAGAAAATCTTGTTTTGAGTACATTTTCGAGTCTCTTAGGACAGATTTAAAAAACAAAATTAGAATTTCAATCTAAGTTGAAACTATTTATTACCTCGGTTGATGGCATGTTGAATACAGCAGTTCTCGTTCTGTCACTGAAGTTAAGCAAGGTCCAGCCAGGTTAGGACTTGGATGGTCGACCATTCAAATTCGTAGCCTCGTGATGCTGGCTAATCCCACACAGGCTAGGTGAGCTCTGAGTGAATTGGAGGGTAAAACCCCCGTCATGATAAGGTGACCATGATAAGCCGAGCAAGCTCAACCGACGGTGAACCGCCACCCTGTCTCCCACTTATTCTACACCTCTCATGTCTCCGTACAGGGCAAGACTGGAGTCAAGCTCAACAGGGTCTTCTTTCCCCGCTAATTTTTTTTATAAATTGTCATTGTCATTGAAAGCTAAGTTAAACCCAAATAAACAAAAGGCTTGTGATTGACTCACGCTGTTGATCTTCCCCCACTTGATGACGGGCTGTTCCGCGCCTTTGACTTTGCAGTGGATCTTGTCATTGGATCCAAGCTCCAGCTTCTTGGCTCCAGGCTTGGGCGAGAATTTCAGTCTTTCTATGACAAAGTACAGGAAAATGATAGGTTACAAACTGTTTTATTGGGTTGGTGGTTTATTAAATTGATTCGGAATACCTTCAGGACTTTTAAAAATGAAGGGGACTTTCCATTTTACTCTTTATATACCTACTCTTTGTATACAAAACATACCTACTTGATGTAGGATTAGATAGATATTCACTGATTAAACTCACCCACGGGCCATGAAAAAGTAGTCAGCGTCAATGTCTCGTTTAATAAAATGGATCTCGTACGATCACTGAAGTTAAGCAACTTCGAGTGACTTCAGAACTTGGGGGCTGACGCTGACTATTCGCGAACCAATTATGGCTAGGTGAGGTTAGTGTTAGTAGTTTAGTACTACTACTATCACATCTTACTACTAATACGCTTAAGATAGTGATTTTTGTGACTAACATATAGAAATACCTATTTTAACACTTAGACGACCGGGTGTACCACCGGTGGTACACGCGTGTCTGTACGGAATGGACCAGGTGTACCACCGGTGGTACACGCATGTACTACGCCTGTGAATAGCCTAAACATCGCCGGTCCCACGGGAGAATTCACTAAAAACATGCCGGTCGTCTATGTGTTAAGTGTGACTGTCTGTTTGTTACATACCTTTGACACTCAGCGTTGCCGGACGGGACACGACCTCGGTGTGACCCGTCGTGTTGACGACACAAGCGTAGTCCCCGCGGTCTCCACTCTCCACCCCGTGTATCACCAGCGTGCCGTTGCCCACGTGACTCACCGCATGGCTGGAGTCCACGGGCAGTAAGGTGTCGCCCTTTCTCCAGCGGATGAGGGTGGCGGGGAAGGGAGGGGCGATGACCCCGCACCGGAATACGGCCCTGGAGCCTTCGTCAGCGGTGAGGGACTGGGGCTGGCCTGTTATCAGGGGAGGGGCTGAGGGGAAAGGAATATTCAGTTGAAGTTTCAAAAAGATTTATGTATGTATCCGGAGTAAACGAACACTCACACGCTAGTCACTGTAAGTTCAAAAAAGCACCGAAGTATTAAGTAGAAATATTTATTGTTATTCGTGCTTTGTATATACTTTTCTTTTACGTAGTTACCCAGAATCAGATCTGCCGTTTTGGAATTTTTAAGAGGTTAAGGGGAGAAATGTCAAATCCACTAATTGGCTTGCAAACATGACGTCTTCTCCAACTCTAACTTCAGCTGAAATTTTTAGTCTCATTGACTTGTGCCTCACTATAAAAACTCTGTTTTTTTCCTTTTTCTTTTTGACAATAGAACTCGAAACCAAACATTCTGATTCAAAGTCCTCTGCGTTTGCTTGATGGATTTTTCTCTACAAAATTTCCAACGTAAACAATGAATGCGGAAGAGAATGCCGTTGGCATTAGCACCGCCCTTGTTCAAGTTTTGTTTTATTAATCTCAATTTCTATGTATGTATATATTCTGTGTAAATAAAACTTGATCCAATATGTTTAATAACAATAATGAGCATAATACCGAAAGAAGCTTTAATTCTAAAAAACCTATTGGACTTGGACTCACCGGTCACGATGAGTGTGAACCCCACCCGCTGCGTCCCAGCTATGTTCTCCACCACACACGAGTAGTTGCCGGCATGTCTGGAGATGCTCGCGTCCTTGATAGTGAGTCTGCCGTCATGGCCCGGCAGACTGGTGTTGTGGGGACCCCACCAGGTGACCTTGGGGGCGGGTCTGCCCCGAGGCACCAGGCAGTGGAAGACCCTGTGGCTGTGTTCAGGCAAGATGTGGTAGGGGGAGTCGAGAAGGGGCTCAATTGAGGACACATTCAATGGGTCCAGATCTGTAAAGGCCAATGGAAAACATAAGAACCTTTGATTTTTAAAAAAAATCAAAAAAAGAAGATCAGAACACCAAACCACAGTAACTCCAAAATCTCTCTACCTCCAAAATCTGTAAGATAATTAATTTATTTAAAAAATAATAATAATATGGATGAAGATTGAACTCCAAACTCCTAGTTCAATATCATACCACGTTTAGCCACAATAAATTCAACAATAACAATATTTCAGTGTTGTTTTCCCCATAATTCTTTTTAAAAAGACAGAGACACCCACAGAAGACAAAGGCAAGGGATATTACCGACTAAGTGCTTTTTGGTGAAATAAAAGAGAGGGTGTTAAATTTATGATACCAGGACACAGTAATTATTTCTAATAATCTATTGTAACTCGTTTTTGTGGTGTCAGAAAAGAAAGTAATTGTACCTATTATTTTATTAGGTAGGTTCCATGGTGTGTTTTATGACTCTTTTTTTACCACAATGGAAATACAGTAAAAATATTAGAGATCGTATGAACATCGAATTGATAGAGAAGAAAGAACATATTTGCAGTATCCCTTATTAGCTTATCACACTTCTTCAAAATGACCGAAAAAAAAAAAAAAAAAATGAGAGAAAGAAGCCTTAATATAACTATTTGCATATTGAATATTGATGATGTGATGAAATTCAATCTCTCCACTTAACGTTGACTGTTTTCTAATAGGTCCGATAGCGCTTATATTGACATGAACAAACCTTACCTACCTATAATTATCGAACTGTTATCTATCAACCTATCTATATTTTACATGTATCTATGTTTAAGCATTTACCTAGTACGAAGAATACCCTGTAATTATTGTGTTCAGTGGAAAAAACTTTTTATCGCGTGATTCTAAGAAATGCGTGGGAGTGAAACAAGACAATAAAAAAAAAATATCCACCATCTTTTCTTCGTCTACCTACAAATTAATTCTTTTTTATCCAACCTCTATATTTTATGTCAGGGTTGCGGAATTCGTTCTCATGAACCTTGAACCTTTTTTAACAAGACCCATTGCTTTTGTTTTTAGCTGACCAAGAGATCCTTATCTTTTCTTTTGGCGGTAAGGAAAGAGTCGGTATTGCACTTTTCCCCCGATATCATACATCAAACATGCCGCTGTATGTTTTTATTGTGGTAAGAGAGAAAGACATTCTGTCTCTTTTAAAACGAGCTGTAGAAATAAAAAATCAAAATATTCGTGAATGAGAGATATTACAGAAAATTACGTGGAAATGTAAAAGAATAGAAATTTCTTCAATAATAACACCAAGGACATTTTATTATCAACACAAAGTTATTATATTATTTCTATTAAAGGTGTGAGTAGGTGTATTCTGAATATACATATTTTGCATGAAATTATGAATTGCGTCATTCAAGTCTATTTGGCTTTCTAAGGCTGCATCCGAGTCATGGCGCTACATTTATTTTTCCTAACCCTACCTACTCTACACAGTGAGGCATTGCCGTACATCATTTCGGCACCACCGCTTTCTACATGGATTGATGGTGGTATTTCATGAAACACCGGAGTAACAATAATGTCTGGGTTCCTTTCGTGTAGTGAAGCTGAAATTTTGGTAGTCATTGGTTTTTGGTACCTTTTTAGTATGATAATACTAACAACACAGGGAGTAGACCAGCAATGGCTTGGTTCTGGGGGCCCTTGTCAATTCTTAGTCTCCTTGTATAGACAATGGTAGAAGTGTTGAGTCATTACTCTACTGTCTGGCTACCATCGTTCACGATGACGCCACCCAATATGATGATGATACTAAAAAGGTACCTAAAACCAATGACTTCAAACTTCCACCCTTAAGCTGGGACACCACCGAGTGCAACATTTTAAAAGTGAAGTGTTGCGAAGTCAGTGGGGCTCGATCTCATTTGATCCTATAGAATGAGTGGAGCATGAAACGTTTTTTTTTTTTTCAGCTTTATTAGGTAGAACAAAAACATATACAGTAAAATACAATGAAATTATAACGAAAGATTAACAAAGAAACAAGAACAAAAAAGAGAAAAAAGCTAAAGTCCTACCTAAAGGGCGGGGTTATTGCCTGTGGCGATCTCTTCCACCCAAAAAAATGTTCTTCTACGAGCGCAACAAAATGTCGCCCTCAGTGGGATCCCGGCTTAAAACTAGTCTTCAGTAAGCTTACATGCGAGTGAGAGCTGGGCGGAGAATGTTTGGGACGGCTCCGTACTGTCCGCCTTGATGCCGACGCATGCGTAGAGTCCTACCTTGCTGGCGTCCATGTTGTGGATGACCAGGGAGCCGTTCGCTTCAAGTGAGTGGCTGAAACAGATCGATTAAAAGGTTGAAACACATTGAATAGGTACGAACCTATACCTATTTGTATACGAGATAGCTATTTATCCAGAGGTAATAATACCTATGCATCTCCCCCCAAACAAAGATGATGAAAAAAAAAAACATGTGATAGAAAGCTAAATATGGCTACAACGACAAGACTTGGCCTTCAGAAATTGATTATGATGAATTAATTATTTAAATTTTCATCGTGATTTTATTTGAAAACACATAGACATCCTGCAAAAGAAATATGGGTGGATATTTATTATTTATTTGGATATACAAAACACAAAGTACTGTCCATAGTTTCTGCTGTAACTTCAGGGAATATAGAAATACCTCTTCCATATTCAGAATAATTTATACATAACTTTTCTAACTTCAAAGCGCATCTCCTCACTCAGCCACAGCTTCTAAAGCTTCTTCCTGAGTGTATCAATCGCTACCCTGTCTCGACATATTGCTTACATAGTTCACTTCAAACACTTCAATCCGTCATAAAAATCAAGCACACATCAATCGCACATGCACTATGCTACATACACATGTTTGAGACCGGGGAGTTCTTATATTCAGACAGGGTTCAACAAACTGCCAACCGGTAAATTCACTCTCTTAAATTATTATTTATAGGAAATGAAAGTCTGAGATATAAAATAGGATTAAAATTAAGATAAGCCAGAGACTGTTCCTCAACTCGGGCTATAGTGCGCTGTGATTGGTTGAAACTCCGACTGGAGGGCGTGTTTGGCTTATCTTATAACTTTAATCCTGTTTCATAATTTGGCATTATACAGTTGTGAAAAGATTTTCTTTTACTTTGAACAGATGATTTGAACTGAATCAACCCAAAATGTTTCGGAGAATGAGACCATTTAAAAAAACACTGCCAATTATGGACTCTATACTTCCTCGTGATTGTTTCACATTGTTAACAGGTGCCAATTTTGAGATTTTATACTAAATTATTTGTATCTCCAAAACGACTGCACCGATTTTCTTCAAATTTGTTTTATATGGTAGAAAATCGTTTTTTCTACATTCTAGATTCCACAAAAATTTCTGTATCGGCAAGTCGTGGTTGACTTTTTTGTCCAAAATTTCGGATTTTCTTAAATATCAGAGTCTAATTATAATTAATTAAAAAATATATATAAATAACCTATGTAAAACAATTATATGCATACACACACAAAATTTCATTAAAATCGGGTGTACCGTTCACGAGATATAAGCGTTTAAGTAAAAAGTTAGTGGTCAGGCGCATGGGCTCTTTCACCAAGAACCGCTAGTACGAATTCGATGAATTTAAAATGGGACCATCTACAGAATGTCTCCTAGATGTGTGCAAAATTTCATCAAAATCGGTTGAGTAGTTTCCGAGATTTGCGCGTTACAAGGAATCGTTTTAACAGACCGACAGAACGACAGACCGACAGACAGACACAAAACCAAATTTGCTCAGGAGGTTATGAAACGTCCAGAAATCTGAAAAAAATTGAAATCGGAGACAAAAATATTTTTTTTTTACAAAAACGAACACAATACTTCCGATTTCTAATATTAGAAATTTCTCGGAAGTAAAAATGCCAGAATTTATAATAGCAGTCAGGAATTGAATCTGGCCTCAAGAAACAAAAGCGCTTTACTTATCGATCTCCAAGTCCTAGCAGAATAAACAAACCCAAAATAACAAATAAAAATCCTCCCCAATCAAAAATTTAATCCAATAATACCTTTTACGTGTGTACATCGTAGGTTATACTAGGTCCGATGGGGATAGGTACAGTGATGACGTGACCATATTACAATAATAATACCTGTATATCGCCTTATTTATACTGGACGATTAGAACTATTAAGTCCCATTATTCCATCAGTAAACAGTAATAAATTATTATGTGGTAAAAATCCCAAATGGGAGGAAAACTTTTCATGTCCCGGCTGGTTTTCGAACCAGCGACCTCTGGAACCTCTGAATTCACAGAGTGCCTCCTTTATCACTGAGCTACCGGGACAGATAAGTCTGACTGTAGTGATAATCCAGATGAAGAACATTGAAACATCTCAATTAAACCAACCCTGCTCACTGGAGGATGTCATCAAAGCCAACGAGAGAGACATGCACGTTGGACAATATTGGAAAAGACCAATAAAAAGTTTAAACTAGACACGTAATATACGAGTACCTACAGTAAGTAGTAGGCCCGAAAGGCTTTTACCTGATCCTGTATTCCTCTAGAATTCCTGGTACAGTAGAACCACATCAGGATTCGATTGTTTATAGTTCCCGAAATAACCACCACTTGATGTTTTAAATGCACTAAATCTCTTATGAAGACTTATTGCTCCAGTACATTTGTGTATGCTCGATGAAATCGTTCAAAGAAACTCACATCAAAGTGCATGTTCTCGTAAACATAATCTTTTTTCTTCATAATGTAAATTATTGGTATCATTTCTGGAGGCGTTCTCCACGAAACAATTGTTTCATTGCTGATCTGATTGTCCATGAATGTAAAATCGGTAAAAAAAGATTTCCAGTAGGGATGCTTTAGTAAGTTATCATATTTGTGTTAATCACTTTCGTGATATCACAACTACTCAAACTCGTTTCATTAAATCCACGCTGAAATCGGGACTTGAACCACCAACCTCCAGGTTACAAGTCTGCCGCATTATCGATCAAGCTACTGAGCTAATAACCAAGACAATGCACACTATTCTGCACAGATTTTCAGTACTTAACACCAAAAAAATAAAATATATCATTATATCCTGAACCCTACATCACGCAGGCTAAGATCGAGTGCATCTGCATACGGCATACCCCTCTAAAGTAGGTATAAGTATAAACAGGTATTTATAAACATGGAAGTAATGCTATGTGCGGTTCCCATGTTTTTGGTGTACAAAAAAAAGAAAAAAAAGGTATTTATAATAATAATAATAATAAGTAAAACGCTGCAGTAGCCATTTTGAGAAAATGCTTCTCTGATCCGGCGATGATAATAATAATAATAATATAACCTATATATACTGCCAGATTAAGACTATTAAAGTCCCATTATTCCAGCAGTAAGCTCAAGACATATTATTTTGTGGTAAAAATCCCAAATGGGAGGATAACCTGTCATGTCCCAGCCGGGTTTCGAACCCACGACCTCTGGAATCTCTGGATTCACAGATTGCCGCCTTTACCACTGAGCTACGGGGACAGATGATAGTGTTCAACTTCATGTTTAATCTAAAAATAAAGAAATTCTCACCCAGCAGAGTTCACAAGGGGCCCGGCATCCTTGAAGTACCACTCCTGGACGTCCAAGTTCTTGTATTGACAGTCCAGCCTCACGTCCGCGCCTGCCACGGCGACTTTGTCCTGTGGCAGGGTATAGATTTCCGCCCATTTGTTGCCTGAGAAATCATCACCATTTCATAGATTGATTCATAAGAGTGAAAAAAGATTCATAAGAGAAAATTCATATCAGTTTTTCAACAAAAGATATTTATGAACTCCGATAGATTGAGAATTTAAGACCCAAAGAAGTTGAAAAACACCAACAGCAGCTTACCCTATTTCAACTAAGAGATTGGTACTCTTTGCGATCCAGAGTGAATTGTGTAAATTTATTTTAACTTTAAATTTATTTTTGTCAGATATTTTGGTCTAGTCAAAGTTGTGAAGTAAGAAAATTAGGATATGATGTAAACCAATCTGATTCACTGTCTATGGTCACCCGCCAAGATCCAACTATTCCAAGTGTTACATTCAGCTGCTTACCTCCAAGTAGATCTTACCTGTCAATTTGAGTACAAAGTTCGTTTCACTATGCACCAGCCCCGCACTATTAATCGCGTCACATCGGTAAACTCCGTTGTCATTCGGGTCCACCGATTTCACATGAAGCTTCTTGCCTTTAATCCCGAACTTTTCCGATTTGGTGAGTCGCTGCCCGTTTCTGTAAAATTCGAACACAAAAGTTTTTATAAAGCCACAAATATTGCTAAGTACGTAATATGTAGTTCATAATTGGAGTTTTAAAAATGTCTCGCAAGAAAATGTTGAGCAGATACCAGCCATTTCAAGCCAAAACACAGTAACACAAACAACAAATTATTGTTGTTTGGCCCTAAACAGGGTTGGTGTTAGGAATTTCATTTCGACGTATAAAGTAGAAGTATGGGTGTCAGAAATAAACAACTTCAACCACAAGCACGAGGTTGACCAATGCCGACACCAAGTAGGTTTGGGAAAAACCAAAGACAAAGGGAAAGAAAAAGACTTGGAGTTCTAAAAATAATTATTGTTAAAGAAGTACTTAAGGGATTGCCTTTCTTTTAATCAAACCATCAAAACTTGTCGTCCTTTCATAGATCTCTAAGCAAAAAGGGTTTATCAAAGCGGATGTATGAGTTATCTCACCTATACCACTCCACCCTGACATCAGGGAATCCCTCCGCATGGCACTTCAGAATGACCTCATGACCACTGGTGATCTTCTCCTTAGAGTCGGGAGCTACGAGCTGGACTTCCGCCCTGTCACGGATCCCTGGAACAGATAGAGTGAATATGGTTTCCTGATTTCCAGAGCGAGAAATACTGCGATAGCTATGATCGTTTTATAGTTATTTTTACTAATACCTAGTTATTTTCACTTGCTAAAGCTGCAGACTTTCACGAAATTATTGTTAAATCCCCTGTTGAACCCTTTATCATAGGGGTTAATCAGAATAAAATAATATTCTGTAATCCTGATCGGTCTCGGTTACCCCATAAGCCAATAATCAAGTCCTTCTCCTGCTCCTACTAAGCACATGGCACGCATTCAATTCACCTCCAACCACAGACCTGCTGTCTGGATGGGAGGAAGGAGGGAGGAGGAGAATTTACTACTCTTGTCTGGATGTAGAAAGAGAAGGGGGAAACTCCATTCCTATATTCCCCTGCGTATCCAGACACCAACTCTGTGCTTTGTTCCACGACGGTGAGTCGGGGAAATCCCTCACGAGGGAAACAGGGGAGGTAAGAAGTAGTGGAACGAATTTTCGGCGATAGAGGGCGAGACGAAAACGGAGGGGTTTTTCATTTCTTTAATTCACACACTGTGTTTATGTTTAATCAATTTTTACGACCGAAAAAAAAAGGCAAACTGTCGAGGGGTTGAATGTAAATACTATGAGGGAGAGAGAAAATAATGGGAGGGCAGGGGAAGAGAAATTTTGAGAAGGGAGGGATGGGGAAGTGTACTGGGGAAAGGGAGGGTCTATAATCCATAAAGTATGCCAATTTTGTGCTCTCTGAAGCAGTGGAAACAGAAATGGATATTTAGACGGCAGTGTCGAACCCTATGTGTCTAGATGAGGGAGAGGTTGAAACAGAATGAGATATCACATATGGGGGAAGTATGAAATAGGATTATGCAGGGGTATGCAAGTTTTCCCATATCAGCACGAATTTTGCCTTGGCATTCAATTTTTTTTTAAAGTAAAAAAAAAAAAATACATAAGTACACTTCACAGGAAATAGACTGCGTAGGATGCATAGATTACAAGAACGTTCACAGAAAAAACAGACCGTCGTACAGAAAGCAGTGAACCACCGACCTCCAGGTTACAAGTCCGCCGCCTTATCGATCAAGCTGCTGAGGTCGGATAAATTCCAAGAGTAAGAATCTAACCTTGGATTTGGATGGGTGACCATTAAAATTCGAACCCTCGGGATGCTGGCTATTCCCAGCCTCACTCAGGCTGGATAAGGTTAATTTTGAGAAGCTGGTTTGTAAGTTTCCAGTGAATGAGCCCCGTTATGATATGACCATGCTTTTGAAAGCGACGTTAAACCAAATATAACTAATTAAAACTGAAGGGGAACATAAATTCAGTTTGTTTTAGCATAGTTTTGTATCACCCGTAAAAAAAATTGGGTTCACGAGCTGCCTCAGTATTAGCTCTAATAACCGAGGACGCAAAGTTTATGTTACCATGACAACGGGGTTGGATTTAGTTTCTTTTTCTCCGGGATCTCATAAACTTTTATGAGCCACTGGTGAAATAAATTTCACGCTTAGGGACGGGTTGGGGTGGTAGAAACGAAACCATTAGGTTCTCCCTCTCTTCCTGGTCTCCCTGCTCTCCCTCGCTAAATTTCGCAGTGTTTCCTTTTTCTCTTTTGATATTATTTTGGGGAAAAAAGAGCCAGCTATCTATAAAATTTCTTTTTATAGTTTTGTTGAGAATACTAAGAAAAACAGAACTCTATTTTCTCTCCAAAAACTGCCAAGGATCCCACAAAGTCTGAAAGTTATAAAATATCCAAATTGTATATTTCTTCTTGGACTTTTGATCAATATTTTAGGTGTGGTAAAAAAACAACATGGTAGAATTTCTCTCTCGTCAAATTTGACGAGGTTGTAATTTATTCTGTCAATTGACGGCTGGGTAGTTTTTTTTAAATTATCCATTGATTTATTACAATTAAAATAGTGTTACAGTTTTAAAATGATAGGATGGTACCCTTTCTCAAAGGGTGTCAGGTGTGCTCACACAGAGGAGAGGTTCAATTACTCATGATTGAGGCATCACTAACAAACTCAGGATCATAAGTTCGAGTCAGAACTCACATTTCTCTACTTAATACAATGAGCAAAATCAGTACACAGAGATATAGCAAAAAAATGTCCTACATACTCGTATATTAATTTCACCTTAATGAAAAGTATAACTTTATTGATCTGTTTTGTCAGATACCAAATAATTTTCTTCAGATTAATGTTTAAATTTAAAATTTGTGGAAGATTAATTGTAATTATAACACTGCGCAATGGTCGTTGTGACTTTCCATAAACAATTTTCATTATTGAAGTTGCTAAAAATGACAAAAGTGATATTGTTATTCTATTGATATTGTTTTGTGGACATAACCCAAAGCATCTAATATTATTTATATTGCAAATATAATTTATATCTAACATGAGAATTCCTTCATATATTAATAAATTTAATGGGAAATAGATAAATACTACGAGGAAATACTGAACAATAGCTGGCAGAGTAGGATGATGGATAAGGAAAGGGTAAATCTGAGAGCATACCTCGTAGTACACGAGTTTAATATGAGAGTCTAGTATATTATTTTCAAGATAGAGCTCTCATTACAACAACAATGGTGGCAGAGGGGATGGAGTCTCACATTCTCAAGTCTTTTGTCTTCTCGTCTCACCCCCTCTTCATTACACAACTCTGGATATTACTCCGTCCTGGATGTGATATCGCTCCCGTCTCCACTTTCTGGATGAAGGTTTCCACATCCCTTACATTAGGACAGGTAGAGTGGGTGCATTATCCAACGTCTAATAACTCAGCAGCTCAAGATTTATATTCAAGAGTCCAATTTGAAACGATTAGGGGAACGTTGCCTGTACTTCACCCCTCCGCTTAGATTAGAAGCACTCAAGTCTCGAGTGGTTCAAGTGAGTCTAGAACATGTACACTAGACGTCTTACCCTAATTAAGAAATCATTTTAGATCATAGCTATGCATGTTGCTGGCTGCATGAAGGGGGTTAAAAAACTACCACCGCGCCTTCAATGCCTCCATGCAACCCCTTCAACTATTAGTCACATGACTGTGTGATGTAGGATAGTACGAACCTTGCTGTTGTTTATTCAGTGAATAGTGAAAGGGCTTTACTTATGTAGCCGCATTACAAAGTTAAAGTAAGTAGTTAGTGCATTATTACTCCTAAAAAAAACTGCTTATAACGTCACAATAATATAAATATAGATTTAGTGTATGTGCGATAATGCCGAGATATGTAGAAAGGACGTATTACACATTACACATGCTATCTACGTATAATAAATTGGTACAAGTTAATATCATTAATTTACTGGTATCCAAAATTACTATTGATAGTATTATTAGATCATTAAGACAAGCATATTCACAAAGACTTTGTTAAAGAACATACTAAAACTAACACTCAGAGCACATCCTCTAATTCCAAAGAGAAGGATGTTCTACATTTTCTAAATTTTAGAAAGTATTAGAACCTATCAAGAAATAATAAAGAAAATCAAAATAATCAAGTGTTACTTTGTGGAATTACATATACCACAATTTTAGTATTTTATATTGCGTAAAATTCCGCCACTGGTCACCACACATCAAAGCAGACACTCATTGGTAGTTAAATGTTTAACGCGCTAGTCTGGTACTCCAGGTAGCGTAGCGGTCCGTTGGTTCGAATCCCGCCCAGTGCATGAATTTTTCCTCATTAATTTGAGTTTCTGACCACATAATAATAAGACTCTAAGGGTTAGGTAGTAGGGAATGCTTTGAGCAATAACCTCGCCTGGTGGTTACCTTCCACTAAAGAGTGTTATTATTATAATTATTTTTATTATTACTATTTGTATCTGTGGACCCCGTAACATCCAAGGTATAGAGCCGAAAAATTCCGACTAGGCTGGGATTCGAACCAAGGTCACCGTGCGTACAACCCTAGTGCACTATAGCACTCGGAGGCCACGAGGACTACAGAAACCATTTTATAATAATTAAAAATGCAAATAATAACTGTGAGACAGTAGCATCATAGCGTGTAGAATTACACTATGGTAGCATTAAAACAAAAAATTATTTGGAAGATTTGGCACATCCACTAATTCTAATCTTACTATGGGCGAAAGTCCTCTGAGTTTCATGGGTAATGTAGAACTTGGGCTATTTACGGGTCCATTATGTTGTGTTATAGCACATTAGGAGGGAAATTAGAAAGTTCTCAAGACATATTTTTTCAACACCTACACCTAAAATAAATAGTACAAAAAACGTACACAATACTTCCGATTTCTAATATTTGAAATTTCTCGGAACTAAATACATACTAAATACATGTATGTGCGATAATGCCGAGATATGTAGAAAGGACTGAAAAGTCTTTTCACTGCAGCAATAATACTCGTATATTTACTCAAGGTTGTTCTCAGTAGTGCCATTTTCTTTGAATCACCTTACAAGTGAGGCATAGCGGAAAAAATATCCATCAGCATAGCACATTCACATACCTTCCTATGTATATTGTATTATGCAGTTCATCACAGATATACAGAGATATGTATATTGTACAATAGGTACCATTGCCTAGAACTAGCTGCACCCAAGGGTGGAAATGTATGATGAGAAAGTAGAGTTCGTTGTATTGTAAACAAAAGCTAGGTTAATTAGGGATAATACTAATATGAGTCGGTGCAGGTACAGGCTAATTTGGGCTTTCACAGGCTGCGAACTGAAAAAATCGCGTGAGTGCTTTTTAATGCTAATTATTGTTATCATTACACATATACTGACATACACAAACACATACATATATATTATGTATGTGGATGTGGATACATCTTGACTTGGTACATGTAGAGAATTTCAGATTTATTTATCAAGAAAACCATACTTACTATACCCCTTAGGTAATATTATATATCTCCCTTGCCTTTAACCCATATTAGCTTATGTTGCTTTTGGGGTCGGCATTGATCAACCTCATGGTTGAGGTTGGTAGGGTGGAGCACGTTTTTTATGGCTGGATGCCCTTAGTAAGTAATAATAAGTATTCGCAGTTCTTTCTTAAGAATAATTCTCAAAGAAGACTCATAATAATAACACTCTTTAGTGGAAGGTAACCACCAGGCGAGGTTAAAAATGCCTGTTAAATGTCCAAGAAGTTATTATAGGTAGATTTGAATAGGTAGATTTGAAAGTCTTATGACTAGCTTTAGTTTTAGAGCAGTAACCACTACCCAAATGACCACAGACCATTCATGAGGCCAAAAAATCCACAATTTACCTTATTATTCTGAGTAGATGTTATCCATCCGACTTATCAAAAGGAAAAATAGATGAAAACTCGACTTCTCTCCCCTGTAATGCATTCAGCCAAGTTGTCTACCAGCAGAGGAGGACAAGGGTGGGGGAGGCAACTTTCACTATCACAGTAATAATCTCCCCCTTCCTAATATTTTAAATACTGAGGCATGGAAATCAGGGGTGTAGAGGGGGGGTTGGGGGTGTAGAGGGGGATGGGGGTGTAGAAGGGGGGGGTGGGGATGTAGAGGGGGCTCGCGGCAGGAGGGGTGTAAAACACAGATAATAATAAGCCGGCTTGATTACGATATATTACATACAGGGTCATAGCGTCGCCTTCTGAGGGTACACCCTGGATAACGCGATACCATCTGATACAATCAGTGCGGCGCGCGGCGGTAAGGTCTTTGTACTTATCTCTGCCGTACGATACAAAATTTAAGGATCGTTGAAATGTCCTTATCTCTATATTTACAGAGATACAAGGATTACATCATAAAAAATATATTATGAGATCTGTTTTCTTTTGAATGGAAGGAAATATCAATCGACGACAAAATTCTTTCCAACATTTTATAACCTAATTTTATTGCTTTATGTTTAAAAGACCAGTTTTGCACACCATAAAAGATCACAAGATTGTGAATGCCAGGTTTGCGAATTCTCTTTGCAGATTTTACGACTATTAGGATCAAGTTATATCACTGATAGAATTAGGTGATATAAAATGTTCCTGCATTAATGATACAAGGGGAGAATCAATAAAAAAAATCAAAAACTAAAGTTTCACAGATGTTGATCTTATTCCTTTTAATAGCAACATCTTATACTGCTTACCACCAAATATTGTAGAAGATAGCTTAAATTAATAGAATGCATTATATTGATTCAGACAAACAATTTTTTTAAATAATAAAAAAAAAAAAAAAAAAAAAAAAAACTGTCAGCCTTTAACTGGTTGCTTTACACCCAGAATACTTATCAAAGTTACATTCTAATATCAGAAAACATGGTTCGTGGTGGATAGATATCCTTAGGGTTCAACAAACTTATATCCATTGATTTTGCGAGATCCTGTAGCACGTTTTTATATTGATGCATTTTATACAACGAGGGGAGAATTTAATAACATTAAAACCAGCTGACTTTATAATCATCTGACACTGCTGCATATTCTGAGGGCAGCATCAGGGAAAGAAATCTTATGCTTAGGGAATATTGATAATATGGTAAATCTTATATTTATGGTACAGTGATCTGGTAAGTCTTATATTTATGAAGCGTGTGCTGTATCAGAGATAAGAAATTCCTGTCACATCCGGCACTTCTGAGAGACAGGCACCGAACTAGAGTCCTGTGTCCTATCACTGCGCTCTGCCATCAGGCTTATCATAGCTATTTCCATTTATGAAATACCAATATGTAAAAATAACGCTGACGGTCTTATCTCGGACCCAGAGTAGAAGCTAAACATAAGAAAGGAGATACACAGCTAGGAACTCTCACAGATGAACATGTGTGTCTATAACAGAGCTATTTGAACAGTGGAAGATTTTTTTCATTAAAAATCAAGCAAAGCGCTACCTTGCAGTTAATTCTGGTGAACAAATTTTAGACCACCTTGTAGGAACGATATTATAACTTTCGTGATATCATAACTACTCAAACTAGCTTTACTAAATCTAAGCTGAAACTGGGACTTGAACCACCGACCTCCAGGTTAAAAGTCCGCCGCCCTATCGATCAAGCTACTGAGGTTGTTCAAATCAGTGAATGTATTTCGCGTTAGAAGTGAATACAAGGTGTAGCCGAACATAATTTTGAAACATACGACTATACGTATGTATCTATATTTTTCATTAGATAAAAGTGGGTAAAACCTTTGACTACTATTGAAACACCCTGTATAAAGTTATGCATAAAATTATGCAACATCTACATTTCATAATTCAGATTATCATGATTAGTATAATAATGTCTGGCAGTTGAAGATGAGGTTTGATTATTATTCATCGCCATGCGGCATTGCTACATTTTTCAGAGAAAAAAAAAATGTATCATTTCCTTTCAAATTACTTCCTTCATTATTCTAGTTCTCGGTATCGAGGTGGACCTACTATAACGAGTTCTAGATAGGTAAAGTAGAAATAATTCTAATTATTGGAATGTGCATTGAGTATGAAATAAATGATGTTGAGAAAAAGTAGGTGCTACCACTGCTTACTAATGATCACAAAATAATGAATGTAAGTCATATTAAACATTGTTTTATAACAAAACTTCAAGAAACTCCAGAACATTATATGTAAATAATATTTTTCATTCATTGAGGAAGTGAATAGAGTAGTTGAGTACCTCAATGTACTTACTAGTACTGTTTCCTCACTGAAAGTGTGGCTCTTTACTATATAACTTTGGTTAGTTAAAAGACCCCCGTGTTTTTTTTTTTTTTAAGTGGGGTTTAACGTCGCTTTCAACTGAACTGGTCATATCACGACGGGGGTTTTACCCTCCATTCGCAGGAAACTCACAAACCTGCTACTCACATTGACCTCACCCAGCCTGAGTGGGGCCGGGAAAAGCCAGCGTCACGAGAATTAGAATTTGAATGGTCACCCATCCAAGTCTTAACCTCGCTGGATGTCGCTCAACTTCGGTGTTCTGAAGGGAACCGGTGTATTCAACATGCCATCGACGCTGGCTCCCCCGTTTTTGATTATGAAATCTACTGTTACATTGATGCCTCTTGATAAAAAAGAAATACCAGACAACAGATTCAATTAGCTAATTCTAAATTAAAAATCAAATAATAAGAGGTTAAGAGCCGAATAATGAAACAGGATTAGATTAACTGGTTCAAAATCCTGTATCGCTGTTTTTGGTTCAAAATCCCCTTGAGGGCGTGTTAAGGGATTGTGTCCACTTATAATGATCTACTCCTGTTTCAGAATTCTGCCCTTAATGTTCATAAAAGTAATATTTTAAAGTACAGATTCAGGAAAAATAATGGAGCTGGCCCAAATGATTGAAAAGAAAAAAACTGTGGTAATAATAGAAAGCATAACTTACAATGCACGGAGAGAATGGCAGGGGCACTCGCCTCCGTCACTTCCCCACCAGGGCTGGTCGCCACACACGTGTACTTCCCCTCATCCCCCTGCCTCTCCACTCTCCTGATGAGCAGGTCCGCCCCTGCCTGGTATCTCCTGGAGCTCTGAATGATGGGAACACCGTTCAGGGTCCAGGAGATGGCGAAAGCGGGATTCGAACCCTGACACTCGAGCAGGACGCTGGCTCCTTCCACCGCGACAGTGTTCTGAGGATGCTTGAGGAACGTGAAGTCTTCCTCAGCACCGCTTGGCGCTACTCCTGAAAGTAGAGACGGATTGATGAAGGGTGTCAAAGTGAGAAGTACTTTGGTCACGTGATCAATTGCCACAGGCAATAACCCCACCCTTTAGGTAGGGCTTTAGCTTCTTTCTCTTTTTACTTTCCTTATCCTACCTATAATAAGGAAAGTATTGTATTCGTCTAAAATTTGACCTAACCAGTTTTTCACATTTTTCTGGACGAATCATAGCCTCAGGATAACAAAAAAGTTGTTTTCAGCCATTGGTCCGTCGTCTGTCTGTCTGTGTGTGTGTGTGTGTAAACAGAATATCTCGAGAACAGTAAGAGCTAGAGACTTGGTATGCAAATTAATTTCATACACCAGACGAACCACGAAACTTTTGGTTGAAATCGGCCGCAAGATGCGGCCGCAGGGCCGCAAATATTGGCCGCAACCGCCGCTTCTTTGAATTGGTTAAAGACACAAAAAAAGTTAGAGAACAACATTTTCTCGGATTAAAAAAATAATAGGGGTTTGTTCTGATCATTTTTTTGATATCTTGAACTTTTTGGAACCCGGCCCATTTTGGGGGGGACCCGCTTGGACTAACTTTTTTATTATTCACCCTAGATAGGGTTTGCGACATATCAAATCCAATGATTTTGAGGTGCTGATTACGAATTTGGCACTGATTTTTAACTATCTGTTACCGTTGAGTCACCAGTGGCGGATTTCGACTTCTCTTTGGGGGATAAGTCAAGGCGTGTGATGTTTACACCAGATTTTTTGTTCTTGTTTCCTTGCTTAATCTATTTAATTTTTCTTTATAATTTCATTGTATTTTACTGTATATATTTTCGTTTTACCTAATAAAGCTTACTAAAATAATAATAATAAGTACTGATGGCCGGTTCGAGATTCGCCAGGCAGGTGGCGGATCATGTAACTTTAAGGTTACGTTATCACTTTGGAGATCTGTATTTTATTTTTTTGGTGGAAACTGATCACGTGACCTTAATAAATCTACATGAGCTGGGACTAGACAGCCGCATCTCGACCCGTCCATGAATGTGGGTAAGTAAGTTACCAAAGCTCTCATACTCACAATGGTGATGTCAGGTTGTTACAAGTACTGAAAATCGCCTTACTACATAGGTACATAATTATAATTATATTTGTCATTCTAGGGACTGGAACTCCCGACCTCTCAGTTACGAGTCCGCCGCCTTATCAAAGGAACTACTGAGGTTGGTTACATGGGGAGGTCGAAACAGAAATCAGAGCACTTCAAGCTTCGTTGATTATTGAAATAAGATAATTTCACGTTCAGAGAATTAGAAAAGTTGGGAAGTTTTCCCTGAAGACTTTTACAGATTAATAAAAGAAGACAAAAAAGAAGTTATCACTATTGATCTTATTATGAAATAGGTATCAAAAACTAGTTTTAGAAATAGAACAACTTACAAATAATGTATGTATATGACTACATATTTTTACTATTTATTTTTTTAACTTACCAAAATAGAGAACGGTGTAAATCCAAAAGAAGAACTTCCACAAACTCATTATGAAAACAGCAACTTTCCGTTATCACCCACGCAAATAAAGAACATGCAATTCTAAGAACATCGGTGACTCATTCAAAAACTAAAAAAACACGATAAAAAATAAGGAAAGTAAAAACTTTGACACTGATGATAATAAACTACACAATTTTTTTCTATACCTTTACGTAAAAAAATATACACTTAAAAAGTTTGAAAAGCAATACATTCACAACACAAAAAGAAAATCCAAGAAAAATAAAAAAAAACACAATTTTTTGACAGTTTTATTCCCGAAACTTCAAAAACCACTCAACACGTATCAGTGATTTCACGTGACGTAAAAAACTAGACGACTAGACCACGCGAAAGCCGCGGGTAAAAATCACGTCGCGTCCTACCGTGTCGTAAGTCGTGAGGCAACAGCAACACAGCAACAGAAATAAGTGAAGCGGCAACTGCTAAGAGTTTCCATGTGAAGTAGGTAGGGAGAAAGGAGTCAGGACTCGTGAAAGAAATGAAAACACAGGGGTCTTCTTCAGTGCCTAGAGGATATCTCCAGGATTTTTTTTTTCTTTCTAGAGAGGAGGTCAATCTTCTTGCAATTCAAGACGAACACCAGGACCATCTCTGGCTCTGGTGGACAGTGTGAGGTTTAGGCACTGAAAACGATGTGCCGTACCCACTAAACATCCTTCTCTCTTTCTAATCTCTGTACCCTTTGCATTTCATTACTTGAGGATGGGTGCAACATTTTTATTTGCAACATTGCAAAGTGTTGCGCAACGTTTCATGGTCTGTTGTTCTCCTAGAATATTATCTTAAAACACAATCTATTTTCGCGTCTAATTACGAATATGAAATAAAAACTGATAAAAGTTAGAGGGAAGTGGGCGAAAACAATAAAACAAAATACATAATTTGTACACTATGTTTCGTGTTAAAAACGTTCCGCAACAAAATGTCGTTCTCAGTGGGATCTCGTTTTTACTTTTCTGTTTGATTTGACGACACGGCTAGGATAAGATTTTTTGACTATGCCGAAATTGCCAATTCCATTTATTTGCCTCTTACTAGTTATCAGAGAAATGGGTGACCATTTAAATTCGAACCCTTGCGTCTCGTGGTAGTTTCTATTTCCTACCCAACACAGGCTAGGTGAGGTCAATGTGCATAGCTGGTTTTGAGTTTCTAGCGAATGAACAGTAAAAAACACGTTTCGAATAACCTCGATGATAAAAACGTTAAGCAATAAAAAAGACAGTGGAATGATATTATTGAAAATTTGGCTTAAAACTTTTGAACTGACCATAAATTTGTTCTTAGTACGGCTATTTTATTCAAGATGTTACCTACTGCAATTTTATTTTAAGTATATTTCCCTTACAAAAAACCTGCTTTACATTTTTACAATGAGTTTGTACCTACTTACAAAATACTAATGTCCCGGTAGCTCAGTGGTAAAGGCGACACTCTGTGAATAAAGAGATTCCAGAAGTCGCGGGTTCGAAACCCAGCCGGGACATGACAAGTTATCCTCCCATTTGGGATTTTTACCACACAATAATACGTCTTGGGCTTACTGCTGGAATAATGGGACTTTAATAGTCTTAATCGGGCAGTATAAATAAGGCGATATTATTGTTATTTAATATATTATTATGATTTGATATAGAAAATCTCATAAAGTTTATACACCCAAGTCCCTTATTTCCAGCATGTGCGGTCAGAATCTGCCCGGGCACACTGAAGAGGCAGTTTCCTTTATTTTTTATGGCCGGGGGTCGCGAGGACAAGTGATGTGTGTGCACGCCATAAGCCACTCGCTCCTCCGCACGCTATGCAAAGGCTCTGGCTTGGCTCTTACCACCGAAAAGGTCATGACCAACGGGAACCTGGGGACTTAATAACACACTTGGAAAGCTGCGACCTCTTCTGAAGAAACAACGCCTACGCCCGAAAAGCTTTCAGTTGTTGTGGAGTTCAAAGGTTTCACTTGGGATAATTTCTAATATTAGAAGTCTTGTATTGTGTTTTTCCAATCCTACACTAGTTTTATTGTAGAACTCAAAGGTTTTTCCAACGCTACATTTTCCAAAATTGATTTCATGGTACTAACAAGTCACTACTGATTTATAAAATGATAAATATACGTAGGTAGTAGGTTCTTGTATTTTGATAAATGACCGAATTTAGTAGCTTGACCGAAAAGGCAGCGGACATGTGATTATCAGGTTGGTGGTTCAAGTCCCTAGCACGGTGAATATTTAGCAGTGTGAGATTGTGTAATTGTGAGTATTGTGACATTCTGATTGCGAATGTAGAACTGATACATAATTATTAACTTCAAATTTATTTACCTCCTAATTTGTCGTTGTAACTGTACTGATAATTTTGACTAGGTTGTATAGTAGAATAGCAAGAGATGCACAGATTTGAGTGTTAAATCTACACATAGGACAGGATATGAATAACTGGTAGTACGAGTATTATATTTTTTTTTTAATTTTTAATTTATTTATTTATTTTTAAGTGCAATACAAAACAGATGTATGTCAATTACAATGAAATTTGACATACACCCAATTACATTATAATACACTATAATATTCCCCGCATCGGCAGACGGGTGGAGGTGTTTCCAGGAATAGAAACTTGAAAACTTCTAAGACTCAATGTATCACCTTAATAGATAACTTGCACCTAATTATTGTTGGGTCTCTTGAAGTAGTTCATCGTAAGGATATGCATGGCAATTTTTTTCCGACCCCACGAACTATTCGCCAATTATTGGAAATTTAAACGCTAATCACTGTTCCCGCTGTTAAAACAGGATTTTTTCGATTTGCAAGGGACCCATTGGGATGCAGCCATATTCTCAGGCAACCATAGATAATATTCAATTATATCATTATTTTAGTGTTAAATTTACAATAATTTAGAGCCGACTTTCGAGACGAAGATCGATTTTAATACGAAATTAGGAGTAGCTGATGTTACTGATTTCTGTTCATCAAAAAAAAAAAAAAAAAAAAAATGGTAGGTACCTACTTCAAATTTATGCATCATCATCATGTGTCAAATGAAAATCAGCACTAGGGTTCATAGTTATCTATGCTGCCATACTATTCAGACAGACGGATATTTTTTAATATTATTGGACAAAACTTACCAATATTTCCAGTGAAACCCTTTCATCGCTTTTTGTCTTTTTCGATCATAATAGTTAACTTGATCTATGTACATTAAAAACATTGTAATGTACAGATTCTATACATATAGGATCAAGGAAAACCAATACTCGAATAACTTCGATATTATATAAACGTTCAGCAAAAAAAAACAACAACAAAAAAACAAGTTCATTTCCTCTTTTTTGATCAATTAGCGATGAAACTGATGAAATCAATTTAATTTTAAGCTTGTTGATTTAAGTCAACAGAAAATTCTGGCCTATCTAAAAGGCATTTTAGCCTCAGGCGTGTTATTAGAGAGACTCCTGTAATACTTGAGATGTGTGGAACAGGAAAAATTGTGCAGAATTTATCATTTTATTTTGACAGGTTCAACTCCACTTTTTTTGCAACTCGATTTGAACATTATAATATTACTATTGTTCTTTAGGGTAGTATGATTCACAATGGTAGGTCTTAAATTTTTGAAATGTCATATCAAATCAGTAGGTGGCCTACAGCGCAAAGCCACGCTTGAGGTAATGATGTTTTTCGGTTCCAAGTGCGGTTAGCTATTAGAAAAGGTGGGTTTTTAGTGCGTGGAAATCCTACAACCCAGGTCAGTATGGACCTGGGTGTCTTTTTTTTCCTGTCTTCAAAAAAAAAAATATATATCAAGACCGTCACAAAATAAAGCTGGGGGGACTAGCACTAGGAAGCGTTTATGTGTGGGTACTGGGGACGTCTTCGTCGGCCCTGCATTGAACAGGACCGTATTTTTCAATTGATTTAGCCGCTTAATTTTATTTAATTAAAGTATGATTACAGCAACACGACACCCATACAGTATCAGTTCTTCAGGCAGTGCCAGGTCTCCCCTATGTTTCCAATACATTTCCAGAACTACCGGGTGCTTCCAAACTCATTTCAAAGTTTATATTTCCCAAATATGAAAACAATAATTGAATGGGTGAGTAGAAGAACCAGGAATGTCAAAAATCGACTTTTCAGGAAAGCCAAAATAAGATTTGTCTTATTTTTGCTTTCCTGATGCTAATGAGTATAATAAAATTAAATTTTACATTCCTTGTTATTCGACAAGATTCTCACAACTAGGTACTAATACCGCTAGCAAAAATGGTCAGTGATTTTGTTAAATTCCTTGTTTTACATCAGATTTTTTTTCCGCTTCCCCCACTCTAAAATCGAAAAAAATTATACTTTTAAGGGGTATTTCTCTTTCATATTTACAGAGATGATAGAAAAGAGTGCATTCCTTCTTATTCTACGAAGAAAAAAAAAATCGATTTTTGACATTCCTGGTTCTTCTACTCACCCATTCAATTATAATTCACCCTGTCTTACCATATAAACCTACATCCTGGGTACTTAATATAATCATTGGTGGTTTAGGTGGGCAAAGCGCTTGACTTTTAATGTAATAAAGCTAGAACATGGATCGGATCTCTGCTAATGTACCTAAAAATTAGTGCACTGGTAGTCAAGTGGTTAACGCGCTAGTCTGGTAATCCAAGTAGCGTAGGGATCCGTTGGTTCAAATCCCAACCAGTATCCAAATTTTTCCTCATTCATTTGAGTTTGTGACCACATAATAATAAGTAATAAGACTCTGAGGGTTAGGTGGTAGAAAATGCTAAGAGCATTAACCTCACCTGGTGGTTACCTTCCACAAAAGAGTATTATTATTATTATAAAGATAATATAACACTTGAAGGTCAGTTAGTAGAAGTGCTAGAAAAAGCTTTCAGCATCAACATCACGAAGTGGCCATTCATACTTAAAAGTTTACCTGCATATACCTACTCTCTACAATAATTGTAAAATAATACAATAAGTGGACATACAAGTATTGTCTGTCCCGGTAGCTCAGTGGTTAAGGCGGCACTCTGTGAATCCAGAGGTCGCGGGTTCAAAACCCAGTCGGGACTTCGGGACATGACAAGTTATCCTCCCATTTGGGATTTTTACCACATAATAATACGTCTTGGGCTTCCTGCTAAAATAATAGTACTTAATTAATAGCCCTAGTCGAGCAGTATAAATAAGGCAATATTATTATTATTACAAGTCCTGAAATTGCAAATATCCTGATGCGGTCATATCTTCATAAAACAACAATTAGGTAATACAAGTAAAATGTACGACAAAATAATAATATGAAGGGGGAAGACTAATTAATGGACTGCCCGTTCTTTCCTTGCTAGTACTAACGGGACACCCCACCCCTAAAATGTCTCCCTATAGAATCTGATACCTTATTTCATATCTTCCATAAAGTCTCACCCAGGCCTGGGTCTCTCGAAAACGACTCAAATTATCAAAAAACGGAAAAACCTGTATTCCCTTCTTTTTAGGGGGAAATATTTTCAGCAAAAAAAAGTCGGTCACTTTGACCACTAAACATTTACACCCTGTATATCATAAGAAGACCATCATAAAATCCTACATACACATTTCAAGTACTCTCTCTCCTCTCGCGGGCCTGATCTTTGATTCAATTAGGAGGCTTCCACAATTTCTTCATTGTCCACAAAACATTTCTGAGCGATCTCAAAGATCCCTGGCAAGTGTGACTTGAGGGTCAATTGAGTGTGAGTATTTGCTGACGGATGGTCCGGGTGACATCACTCATTTCAGTCGCAGTGGACTGAACCCAGATCTATCTGATTGTGTTTTATCTCGCGGTAGATCGCGTGAGTTTCAGTTCAAGTGTGAATCCCGCAATTTTGTTTTACGCTAGTTAGTTGATTTCAGTGGAAACAAGTTGCTGTCTTGTACAATAATTGTGTTATTTCCCCCTTTTTATTGTGGATCAAACATTCAAACTGTACTCCAAAGTGAACAATATCTAGTAAATTATCTAATTCGTAATTGTTTGTAATGTTGATTTAAAGTTAGTGGTGATAAGTTTTATTTTTGCTTTTTGAAAGCATTATCAGATACCTAATTGTCTTTTATGTTAAAAAACTCTAGCTTTTAATCCTATATTATTATTTTTAAATAATTATTTAGGTTTACCTCTATATTTACAGTTTCTTTTTCTTTTCTAGAGATGAGATCGTGACACAATATAATATTAATATCATTTTATCTATGAAGAGAGGTGTTTTATCTATGAGTTAAACGAATTTGTATTTAAAAAAATATATAAAATATTATGTTATGAAACTAAGTATTAATATTCTCAGGGTGCATATCTGTGAAAAGTGAAAATTAACAGAATGTTTGTTTAGCTCTTTACCTCTTTAGTGTTGAATAATTGTTGCTCATACCGTTCAAATGGATCATTATATTCTAAACAGTGTGATCTTTCTGTCTGGTAAGTAATTTTATTTGGTACCTTTTGTGTTATAACCTCTTCCTCTCAATGGACGCATTTTAAATTACTTTACAAAACATTTGAAGTAAATTTTAAAATGTGTTGTTTAGAAGTTATAAGCAAAAAACCTAAAGAAAGTTCAGTGGTGATTTAGATAAATGTATGAGTACGAGTGTAAGAATGACATAAGGTGTGTTTGGGTCATTGAAAATCAAGCAACTGGCGCAATCCTTCGCAAAATCATAGGAATCTTTTTTAAGGATCCCCAAAAGACAAAGTTTGGGTGGAAGAGATTGCCACAGGCAATAACCGCGCTCTTTAGTTAGGACATTAGAATTATTTTCTACTTTATTTATTTATTTAGTTTTCATATAAGATTAAAATAATAATAAGAAAACTGTTTACAGATATAAAGTTTTACTTCCGAGAAATTTCTAATATTAGAAATCGGAAGTATTGTGTTCGTTTTTGTAAAAAAAAATATTTTTTTGCTCCGATTTCAATTTTTTTCATATTTCTGGACGTTTCATAACCTACTGAGTAAATTTGGTTTTGTGTCCGTCTGTCGGTCTGTCCGTCTGTCGGTCTGTTAAAACGATTCCTTGTAACGCGCAAATCTCGGAAACTACTTGACCGATTTTGATGAAATTTTGCACACATCTAGGAGACATTCTGTAGATGGTCCCATTTTAAATTCATCGAATTCATACCAGCGGTTCTGGGTGAAAGAGACCATACGCCTCACCACTAACTTTTTACTTAAACGCTTATATCTCGTGAACGGTACACCCGATTTCGATGAAATTTTGTAAGAGTATGCATATTATTGTTTAAACATAGGTTATTTATATTTATTTTTAAATTAATTATAATTTGACTCTGATATTTAAGAAAATCCGAAATTTTGGACAAAAAAGTAAAAAAATAAGGCCCACCACTTGCCGATACAGAATTTTTTGTGGAATTTAGATTGTAGAAAAAACGATATTCTACCATATAAAATAAATTTGAAGAAAATCGGTTGAGCCGTTTTGGAGATACAAGTAATTTTCTATAAAATCTCAAAATTGGCACGTGTTTACAATGTGAAGCAATCACGAGGAAGTATTGTGTCCATAATTGGCAGTGTTTTTTTTGGGGGGTAGCATCGCCTTTTTGTGCCTAAATTTCTGGTGATGCAAAACGCTAGTAATTATTCTAGGTGAGTCATTTTCATGAAGCTCCAGAAGAATTGCGTCACCAGAACCTCCTGAGCGATGAAAGAAAAAGAGTGCTTTAATTAGTAAGAATTGTGAATAGGTAATTGAACCATTACCTATGCTGGTGCGTACAGAGAGTGCAGTCTCAGTCGCGTAGGGTATACAGATCTGATTCTAAAGAACAGTCATCTATTAACTATTATGATGAAAGAATATTCTCGTTGTTGTTAAATTGGCCTTTCTTGGTCAGTGAAATTAGAAAAATCATAATTTGAATACCTTCCTTCGAGACCATAACATTCAGTACATAAATTTATATACAGTCCAACCTGGATATAAGAGAAACCTGGATATAAGAGAAACCTGGATATAAAAGAAACCTGGATATAAGAGAAATCTGAATATAAGGGTAAAGATGTCCGGTGCCTTGGGTTTTCTTAATTCTATGTTTGACTGTACTTTCTAAAACTCAATACTCAAGATTTAATTGACAGTGCGCATTTTTCTTTTTATTAGTTAAAATACATATAAATATATTTAACAACCGCACACCCAATGATGTGTTGCCTGTTGGCAACACATCATCATCAACACCTACTATACACCTATTGAAAGTATAGTAGGTATTGAGGTTCCTAGTTCAAAATATGTTAGAGAACCAGATCATTACATTACCTACATTATGTCCCTCTGGTAATAACTGAAGTAATATTCACGTGGTTCCGTTTGACATTTCCCATGTGAAGGGTCATAGTCGGAAAGGTTTTAGTTGGTAAGAGTCCAACATTATCTGGCGAGCTTCGGTGATGGGTTTGCAGGGTTGAATTCTTCATCTCTGTACATCTGTCGCAGAAATTGCCATTTATCCATGAGGATTTCCTTCGCCGTCATATGACATGGTTTCCAAAAAAAAAAAATGTCCCTCTGGTATTTTTCAAGTCCATTATTTAGAACTATTTCCCGAACCAGGAAACCGATAGGATGTTAGGGAACATCCTAATATCTAAATATAATCTGTCCTCAGATTATGAAAACTCGAATCTTGAGACAGGTGTCAAACTCGCCCTGAAAAATCCAGCACTGAAAACTTTCTCAAACTGAACGATTTATGAATATTGATGTGGAAGATGTTCTACTCTACTATTCATCATAATCCTCAAGTTTCTCCCCAATACAATAGCTTCTAAATGAGTTACTAGGACATGTTTAGCTATTAGCATAATAATTGTAACACCCTTACATACAAAACAATGATGAGTATGAGTATGTATAAGTTGCTACTTACCAGCTAGGATACTTACCATCTTTGCACAGTATAATTATTACTAATTGTGTACTAACTTAACACAGCCGGGATACAAAAGACTGAGAGAAAGGTTGTCGTTTTCCGGAAAACGGATAATACTAATGAGTTTTTACAAATTTCAATGATCGATTGTAACTTTTGAGATAAGTAGGTCTGGATGAAGATCCTTTAGCTGTCTGATTTGAGCAAACGGTGGATAATAATATATTATCGCTTTATATATGCTGCCCGATTAGGACTATTGAGTCCTATTATTCCAGCAGTAAGCCCAAGACGTATCATTATGTGGTAAAAATCCCAAATGGGAGGATAACTTGTCATGTCGCGCTGGGTTTTGAACCCGCGACCTCTGGAATCTCTGGATTCTCAGAGTGCCGCCTTTACCACTGAGCTACCGGGACAGACGATTTTGTTGAAGGAGAATTTTATGAGGTAGTTCTATAATAATATCTTTAGTGGAAGGTAACCTTTAGGCGAGGTTATTGCTCAAAGCATTTTCTACTACCTAATTCTAAAAGTCTTATTATAATGTGGGTCAAAAAGTCAAATTAATGAGGAAAAATTGCATTGGGTGGGATCCGATCCACAGATCACGGATCCGCGTCGGATTGTTTACGTTAGAAGTCTAGCGCCATAACCACATCCACTACCCAAGTACCCAAGTACCCATACTTGGTATGCCAATTTGCCTACTATCGCGATCAGGTGGAATGGTGGAATCAGAACAACAATCTCTTCTTGGTCTTGGTAGATGACAAAGGTTAGATTCTTTATGGGTGATAACTGATAACCACAGGAGTAATTCAATTTCACAGTTACTCAAACCTGCCTTACTAAAATTGGCATAACCAAACCAACGATCTCTTGTTTAAGAGTGGGAGGCATAAATTTTCACCCGAGGAATCAGCGCAGCGGATTGATAAGGCTGAAAACGCTGACCTTGATTTGAACGTTTGAAAATATAAAAATAATACTAAGAAGATGAAAAATTGAAAATGTTGCTGTAAAAAAGTTACTGTTGATTGAAAGTATGTACCTATAATTAATTATTTAATTCAATGTCGACCCTGATGTGTGTATACCTTGGGAATGTTCCGTAATATACCACAAGAACTTCAACTTCAGAGTTATTGCACTAGGTAGTATCTTTATTGATACTCTCTAAGCTCAACTGTATTGTACAAGTATATTCATGGATTAAGACAAACCACAAAAACTCAAAGAGTAAGGACACTAGGCACTGAATATTAATTTATTCGTTATTATTTCTCTATTAAAATTAATCAATTATCTATCCAATTTAACTATCTCATTATGTAAGAGTCTATAAGTCAATTTCATATACCACAAAGTCATATCAATAACCATAGTGATAGTATCCCAGCAGCAATGTTTACTTGTTTACCCGAGCACCAATCCATAGTTTCCCACAGTCTCCACGCTGAGTGGTTTCGCCGTGTTGTATGACAAGCTGGCAACACCTGATATCTTCATTATGAAATAATACATCATAATAAGAAAATCACAGGAGCGTGATGAAACTTATTCCTCCGAAGATAAAAAAAAAACTTTGTCTATATTAATCAAATAAAGATTAAAATAGTAATCTGTCGTCGTGTAGGTTTCTGGTGAGAGTAATTTTGATAAAGTTTATCCACAGTTGTTGGTCCAGTGGGGATCAAGTGAAACGGCCGTTTCTAGGAATTCAAAATGTTTTCAAGTGAGGAAGAGCTTTGGGGTCAATTGTGCGCCATCCTGAGGTAAAGCCTCATTGTTGCAGGAGAGCAGGTAGTCTGGCTAGTTTCTATGGGCTAGTTTACAAAGACCGAATGGTTCTGTGGGCTAGTTTAAAAGGCCGATTGGTTCTATGGGCTAGTTAACAAAGGCCAAATGGTTTCTGTGGGCTAGTTTAAAAGGCCGATTGGTTCTATGGGCTAGTTTACAAAGGCCGATTAGTTCTATGGGCTAGTTTAAAAGGCCGATTAGTTCTATGGGCTAGTTTACAAAGACCGATTGGTTCTATGGGCTAGTTTACAAAAGCCGATTGGTTCTATGGGCTAGTTTACAAAGGCCGATTGGTTCTGTGGGCTAGTTTAAAAGGCCGATTGGTTCTATGGGCTAGTTTACAAAGGCCGATTAGTTCTATGGGCTAGTTTAAAAGGCCGATTAGTTCTATGGGCTAGTTTACAAAGACCGATTGGTTCTATGGGCTAGTTTACAAAAGCCGATTGGTTCATGCTAGTTACAAAAGTCGATGGTTCTATGGGCTAGTTTAACAAAACCGATTGGTTCTATTGGGTAGTTTACAAAGACCGATTGGTTCTATGGCTAGTTTACAAAAGCCGATTGGTTCTATGGGCTAAGTTTACAAAGACCGATTGGTTCAATTAGTTAGTTTACAAAGGCCGATTGGTTCTATGGGCTAGTTTACAAAAGCCGATTGGTTCTATGGCTAGTTTACAAAGGCCGATTGGTTCTATGGGCTAGTTTACAATGGCCGATTGGTTCTATGGGCTAGTTTACAAAGGCCGATTGGTTCTATGGGCTAGTTTACAAAGGCCGATTGGTTCTATGGGCTAGTTTACAAAGGCCGATTGGTTTCTGTGGGCTAGTTTAAAGTCCGATTGGATCTATGGGCTAGTTTACAAAGGCCGATTGGTTCTATGGGCTAGTTTAAAAGGCCGATTGGTTCTATGCGCTAGTTTACAATGGCCGATTGGTTCTATGGACTATAGTTTATGTAGTATGGTAGGTTGTATAGGCTAGTTTATTAAGCATGGCTGGTCCTATGAGCTAGTTTATAAAGTCTGGCAGGTTCTGTAGGCTAGTTTATGAAGCCTGGCTTGTTTATAGGCTAGTTTATGAATTCTGGCAGGCTCTGTAGGCTAGATTATGAAGCCTGGCTGTCCTATGAGCTAGTTAATAAGGTCGGCTTGTTTTATAGGCTAGATTATAAAGCCTGGCTGGTTCTGAGGATAGCTAAGTTCATAAACCTTGGCTGTTCCTGTGTTTAGATTAGATTATTAACCAGCCTGTTTCTGTTTCGTTTGTGATTGGAAACCATCATGTTAGTATAGCAACGCCTCTATCATCACCGCTATAATTTTGAGGACGTATTCAAAGACAAGTTGTAAATAATTTCTATTATCCCAAAGTATTTTTTTCAGAGTATCAAGTGCATTAGTGCATCCTGCATGCGCAAGTCAGTTACAATGCTATAGCTCAGTTAGGCAACAGTTTTCGCATTGAAATCGCGAGTTGGATTACAATGGATCAAATCAATGTTGACAAGTTCCATTGTTATAAAATGTGATGCATTGATTTGTCACCTCCTGTCGTCAAATATAGGATTGGTAGATATATCTATGTACCTGTAATACGTAATATACCATATACCTATGTTAAGTAGTAGGTTATCGTATTTGTGTTAACGAGTAGAGTGATGTCAATAAAAAAACCGCGAGCTTCGGTCTCAAACCTCGACCTCGCGCTTGTAAGTCCATGCAGCGCCTTCATGATTGAGATTCTAAGATCGATTCTGAGATCTTATTTCCTTTCATATGCATAATGCATAATATGCATATACTACGTCACATGGTAAACGTTAAGTCTTTACTATGTTCAAATATTTTTTGTTGGCATTTTTAATAACTGCACTTGCTTTTCATAATAATATGCATACCCAAGTGGTGACATTGATATAAGTCAGTTTTAACATTATTAACAAATCCTCAGAATAACACACAGTATTCTTTATCAATCAAATGTGGAGAAACATTTGACTGATCTGAGGTATGTCTGATAATTGAATTCAATTAGGACTTCTTTTGTACTCGTAATTTATTTCGTGGCGTCCCTTGTCACTTCAATTGAGTTATGTAAATTGATCCTAGGAGTCTCTGGAAAGCTGCCATAATCCTATTTGAATTGAAATCGTGGATCACAATAGATGATTTTTCACTTGTTTTTGACATTTTTATTATAAATATGGTTTTGGACAACTCTAATGCTCCTAATTTGGCATACTGTACAGGAAATGTTACAATGGTGAAATAAAGAGAAGAATAATCTCTCAAAGTTTTAATATGATGACAATTTTACTATACAGGGTGTAAATAAATGTATGTACGATAATGAAGGAGCATATTCCTGAGCATAATTTTATTCATTTGGGGTTGACTTCCATTAAAAATAGCGAAAAATTCTGCCCCACGTTTTAGAAGCTTTAAATAAAGTGTTCTTTTGCTTTAATTCTTGAACTACATACCTATCTAAGCTATTGTGTTGATTTTTTTTTTGTGTACTTTCACAATCTCGATAGTTAAATAATTCTACATGACTTGAATTTTGATAAAGTTTTTAAGTCTGTACGGGGTCCACCGATTCTGAAGAAGGTCATAAAAAAAATTGCGGTTGAAAATAGCCTAATATTAAATAATATGCTTAAAAAGGAGTTTCAGATAACAAATTTGTATTGCATTTCAGTGGCGGCTCTAGCATCCTGCGACGTGGTCAAGGTGAGACCCTCCATCTTGGTTAACACGAGACAGGGCGAGAAAGTCCTGCTCCCCTGTCACATCGCCAGTGGCGTAGACATCAAATCAGTGCAGTGGTTCAAGAGCGACCAACCTGTGGCGACCTCTGACGGGACGCTGGAAGCTAGCAACTTCCTCCTGCACGAGAATAGTACGCTAGAGATCCGCCAGGTAACGCTGGAGGAGCATGGCAACTACACCTGCCGAGTAACTAGGGAGGAGCCGTGGAAACCCATCCTGCAGATGATCACCGTGCAGGTTCTGTGTGAGTTGAGCTTTAGGAGGTGATCTAGTGTCTCTTCGTTGGGTGACATCCATTTGGGGCCATATTATGAAACAGGAATGAATTTCTAAGTGGACACTATCCCATATGTCCTTTAGTGGGACTTTTAACCAATCATAGCGCACTATAGTTAGCTGACAACCTGAGTCAGCTAGGCCGTATTTTTCTTTCTAACCTTAGTTAACCAAACGGGAATAAAATGAACCAAACTGGAAGCAAGTCATTTTTCTTTTGGAAGAGGAAATTTTTCCTCTTCCAAGGTTAACCAAAGTGGAAGTAGAAAATTCTTGCTTCCAGTTCTTTTAAAGGTAAAGTCCATTGTTTATCTTTAAAAGTACCGAAACGCATTTTTCTTTCACGAATGTGGTAAAGTTGACCTTCGAATAAAATGAAAATATTTGGAAATATTGAACCTGGATTTTTTTTTTAATCCAAAAGACAAATAGGCCTCTAGTGTCTCTTCAGTTAGGTGACATTCCATACGCCCTCTAGTGGGAATTTTAACCAATCATAGGGCACTATAGTCAGCTGACAGCCTGAATCATTTGAAAACGAATTTTTTTTTTTTTTTTTTTTTTTTTTTTAAAGTGGGGTCTAACGTCGCTTTCAACTGCCATGGTCATATCACGACGGGGGTTTTACCCTCCATTCGCAGGAAACTCACAAACCTGCTACTCACATTGACCTCACCCAGCCTGAGTGGGGCCGGGAAAAGCCAGCGTCACGAGAATTAGAATTTGAATGGTCACCCATCCAAGTCTTAACCTCGCTGGATGTCGCTTAACTTCGGTGTTCTGAAGGGAACCGGTGTATTCAACATGCCATCGACGCTGGCTTAAACGAAATTTAATCATTAACTTAAATTTATTTTTCAATTATTTTGATTGAGACCAATGTCTAAATTATGCACTTGAAATTTAACTTAGAAAAGTAGCTTTCCATTTTCTATAGAATTTCATGTTTCCACCAGTTCCTCCTCAGATCTCAACCTATCCAGAATCAGGGCTGGTGGATGTGGAGAAGGGGAAAGCGGTTATCCTAACTTGCCAAGTGACAGGGGTCCCCAAACCATCCATCAGGTGGTACCATGAGGTATGTAATATGTTCTCTATGCCCCCACTTTCGTCAAAAATCTATCCTTCTATCTTCTGATAACATTCGACTAAAATTCTAGCTGTTAACTGCCAGTTATCTCTATATATAAAACAGAGAAAAGGACTACCTACCTATGTTTGTTTGTCTGGAGTTGTTTAGCCAAAACGGTAAGAGATAGCAAAAAATGTCTCAGAATTGACCCCCCCAAAACCATTATCGCTTTGTCCAGAAAAATTATAAAAAGATAAAAAGTTCAAAAAGGCATTGCTGTCCAGCAGTACGGCCATGCCTTAGTAAATTTGAAATTTAGCCCCGTTGCAAAGCACGGGCAAACGGCTAGTCTATAATAGAACATGATTAAATTTAAGATAGGTATGTTAGTGTGTCCCTCAAGTCGGGCTTATGCACTGCGATTGTTCAACTCCGACTTGAGGGAGGGTCTTACATTTAATCTTGTATTTGAATTCGGCCTTAAGTATCTTTTTCTAATATCTGTTAAATTTTACTGGCTCTTTACATTTTATTTTTATCTGATCTGGTTGTAGGGTCTTCAGTGAAACTCTTACTCTTGACACTGTGACCTATTAAGATGTATTCTGACCATTTGATTATATTTGATTTTTAACATCCTGATTTGAGATGGTCAAGACGTGTGTTTCACCCTCCATTCGCTGGGAGTTGTACCAGCTACCCACATTAACCTCACTCAGCCTGGGTTGGTCTAGAAATGCCCGACTCACGTGTTGTCTGTTAGAGAAAGCTGCTCCCAATCGAGAATCGAACTCAGAATCTCTGGATTACGGGCAGTATAATTATAGTCGAACCTGGATATAGGTGAACTGGATGTAAGAAAACATTTTACGGGTCAAAATTACATCTCTTTAAGAGAAAACAACCTCTTTATAAGAGAAACCAGTACAGGGTGTTTCAGAAAAGTGTGCATTAATTTTAACCACGTATTTTATGTACCATTTTAGGGGGGGTCAACTCTATAACAAAATGGGCGAAAGTGCTTCATAAGGGAGATACACATCTAAGGTTCTTTAAAAACGCCTTACCTGTTAGAGTTATTGAAACGCGGAAAAAAATTGACTCCCAATACAAGATGACGCCGTTATTTTGATGTGAGAATTGAGGTCATTGCACTTTCAGGGACGGGCACAGGGGGTTAACTGAAAGAAAATAGGCCATACTTTTTTGGTGGTTAATCGAATTTGAATTTGGTTTTCGCCAAATGAATAACCATGTTATTTTACACGGACAAGGTCGGAATAACTTTTCTCTAATGAAAAGTTAGAATGCATAATGTTAGAAAAGTTAGAAAAGGCATAATGAAAAATCATGAATTTCAAATTTGAGGCACTTGTCTTGTTTTTAGAGAAAAGTTATTCCGACTTTATCCGTGTCAAATAACATGGTTATTCATTTGGCGAAAACAAAATTCAAATTCGATTAACCACCAAAAAAGTATGGCCTATTTTCTTTCTGTTAACCCCCCTGTGGCCGTCCCTGAAAGTGCAATGACCTCAATTCTCACATCAAAATAACGGCGTCATCTTGTATTGGGAGTCAATTTTTTTCCGCGTTTCAATAACTCTAACAGGTAAGGCATAATTCAAAATCTAAGATTTTTTTAAAGAACCTTTAGAGATGTGTATCTCCCTTATGAAGCACTTTCGCCCATTTTGTTATAGAGTTGACCCCCCCTAAAATGGTACATAAAATACGTAATTAAAATTAATGCACACTTTTCTGAAACACCCTGTATATTAGGGAAAAATAAAAGTCCTTCTGAAACCACTGATTTATCCAGGTTCGACTGTATAATGATCTGGCTGGGGCACCATAAACAGGGAGTATACCAGTTTTGGCTTGGTTCTGGGGGCCCTTGTCAATCATTAGCCTCCTTGTAAAGACAGTGGTAGAAGTGCTGAATCATTCCTCCACTGTCTGGCTACCATCTTTCACGATGAAGCCACCCTATGATGATGATGTCAGTCCTGGTAGCTCAGTGATAAAGGCGGCACTCTGTGAATCCAGAGGTTCCAGAGGTCGTGGGTTCAAAACCCAGCCGGCACATGACAAGTTATCCTCCCATTTGTGATTTTTACCACATAATAATATGTCTTGGGCTTACTGCTGGAATAATGGGACTTTAATAGTCCTTATCGGGCAGTATAAATAAGGCGTTATTATTATTATTATTTAAAAATCCATCCAAATTCATCTCTTCATTATTATTATTATTATTATCTTTCTTTCTTTTTTTTTAATACAAGCAAGGTTTTTTTATGTATATAATCTTAAGAATATTAAATGTATGTACAAAATGTCTGTTTAAATTTGAAAATAAACAAGACCTTGTTTAGACTGCTCGAATAAAGGGACTTTTTAGTCTCACCTCGGCAGTATAAACAAGGTAATTTCTAATTCTAATTCTTCCCCTCCTCAGGAGAAAGAGATCGAGCTCCTGTACAACAGGGAGATTCTTCAGCTAGACAGAGTGACGCTGAAGCTGGCCGGGCACATGGTGACCCGGGTTCGATTCCCAGCGGGGAGGATTTTTTCTGCTCTGTACTTGGATGTTCGGGGTCCACTCATACCTCGTGAGGAAAAATGAGTAGCTGCTTTAATGTGAAGCAGCGATCAGTGGCAGAATCTTAGGCAAAAAAATAATACAAGATATTGTAAATTAAAGTGGTAAAGTCCTATGATTCTGCGCTACCCACGAAAATTGTGACATAAAAACACAAAGAAAAACCTATTATATTTCAAAATCCATCTTAATTCATCTCTTCTCCTCCTCAGGAGAAAGAGATCGAGCTCCTGTACAACCGGGAGAGTCTGCAGCTAGACAGGGTGACGCTGAAGCTGGCCGGCCTGTACCAGTGCATAGCTTCCAACAACATAGGGGAGTCCACCAGCAAGAACTTCATCCTGAACGTGATCTACCCCCCCGAGGTGACGGTGGAGAAGCAGTGGATCCACACAGCGCCCGACATGAGGGCGGAGATCGTGTGCAACGTTTACGCCAACCCGCCCGCCAAGGTGAATTATTGTTTCTAAAAGTTTTTTTAAGTTTTTTTTTATTTATTTTTTATTTTATTTTGAAGTTATGATAATTGTGTTAAACACTTTCGTGATATCACAACTACTCAAACTCGCTTTACAAAATCCACGCTGAAACCGGGACTTGAACCACCGACCTCTAGGTTACAAGTCCGCGGCCTTATCGATCAAGCTACTGAGGTCGGTTATTGTTTCTATTTCTATCTAATATTTTTGATTCATGGACATACTTCAGCTACCCATTGTCTTTTCGACGATGTTATTCAAATTATGTAGGTTTTTATTTCATTAACCAAGAAGAATCAGTTAATCTCAAGAGCACGTGACAGATACTATTTATCAACTGGAATAGTATTGTGTATAGCTTTTAGCAAATTTACAATATCTATGTTACAATTGTTACATTTACAATACCTAAATTAATAATAATAAATCATTATTGTTTTATTTTTCATATTATTTTTTTTTTACAGAAGACACATCCTAAGCCATTTTTATTTGACTTCTAAGATGTTTTTTGGAGATTTGATTTACTGACTTATATTTGGTGTAAACTTTTGTTTACACCAAATATTAGTGACCGCCACACCATTAGCTCTCTGATATATGTAAATCAAAAGATAAGCAAACAAAAAGTTCATTTCGCTATTTACACTGGAGAGCAGGCGCGGCCGGTGCTAAGGAGCTGCGGAACTGCAACACCCCCAGACTAAAAGAAAAGGAGAGGATTTTCTCAAGTCCTAGATCGTACCTAGACAATGAAAATCATCACACATTCTAATTAATGCATAATTAATATGATACGCATGGTACACAAACTCAAACTCTTTAGATACTGAAAGAGCTACTCTATAAATCCCATTTTAGTCCAGTTTATGTGGCAGCACCAAACTCAAACTCTTTAGATACTGAAAGAGCGACTCTATAAAGCTACTTCCATTTTAGTCCGGTTTATGTGGCAGCACCCCCAAAACAGTTTCCCACCGGCCCTCGCCTGCTGGAGAGAGTGATATATTTAGTTTCCGCTTTCTCCCCTCAGGTGGAATGGTTCCGGGACGGCACACGGGTGCCACTGGAGGGCCGCCTGGACACCCACGTCTCCTCGGAGAAGCACTCCCTGGTGCTGCGCCACCTGCAGGTACGGATTATATCGATATTTTGAAATATCGATATTTTGGATCCGATATTATCGATATTTGGTATCGATACTGAGGTTACGATAATATCGGAAAAAAATATCGTTATCGAATACCCACACTAAATGGATAAAATTTGCTTGTTTTGTAAGTTAAAATCATTTAATACTGTAAATACTGATGAGTTCCAATAAGAACAAAACACGTGTCTTAAGTTGCTTTGTATAGTTCGTATTGATTTTCTGAAATATTGTAATGTATGATTTATAGGTTATTGCATTAACACAATGCACTTAAGACTAAGACACTGCCTTAATAGAGTTAATAGCGTGACACCTACACCTAAACTAAACTTATATCCTGAGCTGTTCTAATGAAATTATGAAATATTATGTAAATAACTTTTCTGTTTATACTGATACTGAAAAATATCGAAGTTCGATATATCGGAATATCGATATTTTCGTTTCGATAATTATCGGATATCGATACTTTGCTTCCGATAATATCGATATCAAAAATATCGATATTGTGATTCGATATTGGCATCCCCACCTGCAGGACCCGGACTTCGGCAGCTACATGTGCCGCGGCACCAACCCCCTGGGGGCGGGGCAGGGTTTCGTCCAGCTGTCGGGCCTCCCCAACACGCCCCTCTTCCTGAAGAGCTCCCGGCGGCTGGGGGCGGACGGATACCGCCTCGTGTGGCAGGTGGACAGCTACTCGGGCATCATCCAGTACGCGCTCAAGTTCCGGGAGCGAGAGGTGAGACACGACAAGAAAAGGGTTGGGTGGAAGAGATTGCCATTTTTTTTTTTTTTATAAGTGCTTTTATTTTATTTTATTTTTGTATCAAATTTATTATAAGATATAAACTAGAATACATAATTTATAAAGAATATAACATATAGACTTAATACTAAAATATATCTGCCATAGGCAATAACCCCGCCCTTTAATTAGGACATATGTGCTTATCTATTTCTTTCCATTATTAATTTTTTTTATAATATTTATTTGTTTTGTACATATATATTTCTTTTTATCTAATGAAGCATTTAATAATAAGAATATTATTTTTCTCCACCACAAACCTCAATTCAGTCGAACCTGGATATAAGAGAATTCAGGGAATCGGAGTTTTTTCTCTTATTATATCCAGGTTTCTCTTATAAAGAAGTTATTTTACCTTATAGAGATGAAAATTTGACGTGGAAATCGTTCTCTTACATCCGTATCTCATACCCCCAAAAAACACCACTTCGTGGTTAAAAAAAGAAGAACGCTTCACTCAAAAAAATTATTATAATTACCTAAAAACAAATGATATCAAATTGAGAACACCTTACCCCCTCTCTTTCTATATCTCTGCACTCCTCTCTGAATTTATTCCTCTTATGTTTATCTTTCTTTATCATTTCTAGGGGTCATCCCAAACTTGATTTCTCTTTAAATTTACTTGTTGCACGGCAATAAAAAATGGCGGTCGGAGTATGATTTTTCTGAACTTATTTGATTTGAATCGAGAAAATTAAACCGCGACCGCCATTTTTTATTGCCGTGCAACAAGTAAATTTAAAGAGAAATCAAGTTTGGGATGACCCCTAGAAAGGATAAAGAAAGATAAACATAAGAGGAATAAATTCAGAGAGGAGTGCAGAGATATAGAAAGAGAGGGGGTAAGGTGTTCTCAATTTGATATCATTTGTTTTTAGGTAATTATAATAATTTTTTTGAGTGAAGCGTTCTTCTTTTTTTAACCACGAAGTGGTGTTTTTTGGGGGATATCAGTTCTTTTTGTACGAAAATATGGTTTTGTACGAAAATAAACATTATGAATAACAAAAGTAAATAAGCTGGGAAAATGTGAATGTACCAAGTTGTCTTTTTTTAAGGTATAGTTTTAGCAGTACGTATTTAATTTTTCTAAGGTCAATATGTATTTGGATCACAGATTTGGCCCCCTGAGTCCCCAAAGTGAGTAAATAATATATAAATTTGCAATGCAATACCTTTTGATTATATACTCCACATGATTAGGTTTATCTTTCAATGCTAAATAGACCTCGGAGCCTCCTATGAGGGACACTAAAACACCTGGATTTACAAATGCCAAAGAAATTAATTAATCACCTTATCAAGGTGAGATAATGAGTGCTCTCCCGTTGACCTTTTCTTACCCGAATTCTCTCCGGCTTGTTCCAGGGGTCACCACGAGTATCTCTCCCGGAAATATGACCATGCTTTTTTACATTAGGTATTTAAGAAAATGAAAACTATAAAATTATCATTTTTATATAAGAATCGGCCTTTTATAAGGAAATCTTTAAAATCTCTAACTAATGAAAGGCAATGCTTTCAGTGTATAGTAGAGTTAGGTAAAATATATAGAAGGCCATGCCTCAGGAATATAGTAGGGTTAGGGATAATACATAGAAGGCAATGCCTCGGGTTTATAGTAAGGTTAGGTAAATATATAGAAGGCCATGCCTTGGGTTTATCATAGGTTTATCATAGTGTACCCCGGACATAATGGACAGAGAAATAAAACTTGAAGGGGATCGAACCCAAGTCATCGTGCGTGCAAGCCTAGTATGCTACCCACTTGGCCAAAGTCACTACTTTGTCACAACTTTTAGTGAGTAGCATCGACATTATGAGAGCTAATTCATTATATTTTATCTCCATCCAACCATGATTGTCCAAAATCAATCTCGTAATGCCGTCACAGGTCATTGGCCAATTCTGCAACCACTGAAATTTTCCTCGCGAGGGTAATGAATGGAGTCGTCATGAAGATCAAATATAAAGATCGGAAAAACAAAACAACCTTAAGCCCAAATTGAAAATATAGAGCTAAAAAATTTCGTCCCCACCAGGATTCGAACCCATGCTGCCTGGGTGGCAGGTCGAGCACGCTACCAATAGACAAAGTTATCTTCTAAAGAAAAGGACGGAAAATGAACTAACTAAATTAATACTTGGAAACTTAAACATTAAAATTTTGCATTGAGAGAGCGAGGTCATCTCGAAAAATACATACTGGCCAAGATCTGACCACTAAGCTAAGGATTCGAAGGTACCTACCCGCCAAAGAAAATGAAAAGGCCACCAGGTGCCACCCAGTGGACCGGATGAAAGAATGAAATCATTAAATTTGGTATCTGCTCATCAAGATCTTTCATTTGATACCACTTAAGATTAGTATTATCCTTCAATTCCCGATTTGGGCTCCCAAAACCCGAGGCCGCCCAAATAAGCCGCCCGCTTATAATTTAGAATTTTTTTTTGGTCCGGGCTCATCTCCATTATATCTTGATCACTTTAGACACCTCACTTAATCTTCAGTGCCAAGTTAAAGACACGAAGTCGGGTCTCAAAGGATCCGTATGAAGAAAAAAAAACAGAAAAAAAAAAAAAAAAAAAAAACAAAATTATGAATCTTTTCATGTCTTTCACGATTGTTGGGGGGTCTCGAAAATAGGGTTCCCGTTGGCCTAGGAAGTCAAACAAAAAGTCAAATCAATTTATTTTTCAACGTAGAGTCCATTTCTGCAATAAAAATCGCAATTTTTGAAATTCATGTTGCACTTTTCGCTGGCTGAAAGTACATGAAATGCATGGGAACTATGTTTTCCGTAACCTTACACTCTGCCGGGCTGTCTCTTTCTTTGTATAGGCGTTCTTCACACCTCGGCCGAGGTGTTTGATAATATATCCAGGTTAGACTGTGGTCGTGTTATTACTATCAATGGATCAGGAAAAGATGTTTCTAGAACACATCACACCGTTACATCAATGGACATTGGACATGGAAGCTGAAAAACATAAACAACTACCTAGGGATCTCAATGGTCAAGGCGTTGGTCTCGTATTTCAGATATCGCGACTTAAGCTGGGACATGATTTAATTTATCTCGGTGAGCTACCGAGAGCTAGTGGTAAAGGCGGCACTCTGCTAATCGAGAGATTCCAGAGGTCGTGGGTTCGAAACCCAACCGGGACATAACAAGTTATCCTCCCATTGGGGATTTTTACCACCTAATAATATGTCTTGGGCTTACTGCTGGAATAATGGGACTTAAGTAGTCTTAATCAGGCAGTAAAAATAAGGCGATATTATTATTATATTATCTCGAATTTTATAGGAGGAGGCCCCTTGGAGGAAAATCGTGATCCCCTCAGACGGATCCCTGGCGGGTCCCATCTACACCCAGTCCTACAACATCACCGGCCTGCATCTGTTCACCCACTATGAGGCCACAGTCATGGCCAAGAATAGGTTTGGCTGGAGCAGAGCTTCCAAACCTTACATGTTCGCTACGGAGGGCGCTGGTCAGTATCAAGTGAAAACTATACACACTCTTCACTGTACAAATTAATGTACATGGAAGGATAGTTCTAATAATAACAGTAGGCCAACTTGTAGTACCTAATGGCCAAATCCTTGATTTACCAGGTCGAATAGTTGCTTTTTTTTTATACAAATTGGGATTTAGTGATTCAAATCCCAAGATTAACATAGGATTTAGTAGCGAGTTTGAGTAATTTATTCACATTGTAATCAAGCTCGCCGGGAGGCGAGCGCTCGTCAAGTAGCGCCAGCCAACCGGCCTATTTTGTGAACATGAAAGTTAATCCCTAAAATACCATTGAATATTTGATTTTTTAGGATTTTTCAAATTTCTCTCTGGTAGTTTCAATAAAATTTACGTATGAATGATTATTTTCACAGAATTCATCATGGATTATGAGGAACAGAAAACTGAGGATAGCTCCTATACTATTACTGATGTCACTTGTAAGTTTATTTAGTTACCTATTTACGAGACTATTGTTAAAGGTAACGTCACCTCCATCGAATATTGTTTAAAAATGTAAACGTAACTTTCGCCTACTCTTTATATAATGAATTTTAATTATGCAATGCGCCTTACATAATATTCGAGGGTTGCAGCTGTCGAACGTATCAACAAATTTTAAAAATGAACAAGTTAATATTTTAACAATTCTTCAAAACTTTACAATAATACCTTGCTATAATGGATTCTACTACCATTTTTTGAAGAAATTGATGTACCTTAGGTAGCTAGTTTTTAATATGCAGATATATAAGGGTGAAATAATTAAGTTCTACTTAACTGAACTTTTCTTTCCGTGTTCTCGTGTAATGTCATGGTGGTGGTGAATGGATTGATTCGGGTATTTTTTTATTTATTTTAAAGATGATTGTTTTACAGCCTTTTTTATTTCGTAGCTATGGAACAAGAGCTACTGTAGACGCTTGTGGTCTGTGTTGTAGCCTGCCCATCCCGTAGTATGCCTCCCTCAGATGGACGAGAAGTGACACAATACTTCCCAATTAGGTGCTGGGTCAACACGAGCGCACCGGAAGTTATCCCTTACAAACATTTGTAACCAAATGTTGAATACATATTTTGTCGGCGCGGGGGTTCGAACCCGGGACCTTCGACATGGCAAGCGAGTGCTTAACCACTGAACTATTCGTGCGCTTAATATTGAATATTGAACCCATTGGACGCCCAGAACCAGTGTTGAGGGCTCCTTCCATGTAAATTACGTCCTGTTTGAATAGTATACATTATTCAATAGTGTTATTATAAACAATGAACTTTATAGTCATTCCTTTCTTCATTTCCAGCGGACTTGGTGAGCCAGGATGAGAATGAGATCAGCTCCCGCTTCTCAGTGGATGGAGCAGTCTCCCTCTCCCCCACCTCTCTCCTGCTCCCCCTCCTCCTCCTCTGCTGCTGCATACTCTACAGCCACACGTGTGCCAGGATCACCTAGGACACTGGCGAACATTCCATTTGAATGTCAAAGGAGTTAGACCGTACATCAAATTTTCCTTGACCATTCTCCAGTACATATTGGAAGAGGATGAGAAGAAGAGTTAGCAGGGAAGTGGGAAAGTAAATAATTTTGAACTTTGTATGTTTGTTTGCAACCGGCTTTCACAGACAAGCCAAACTTTCCGATGCATTCACAAGATACAACACAATTTGTAGGTACTATGATACATTGCATTATTGTGTGCAATGTATCATAGTACAAATTGTGTTGTATCTTGTGAATGCATCAGAAAGTTTGGCTTGTCTGTGAAAGCAAATTATTTGTACCTGGATCACTATAATAGTCATGCTGCATACAGCCACATGTAATAATTTTGCAGTGTCCGTGATTTCATTTGAATCTTTCAATAATCTGACCTATTTCGAGAGAAAATTTAAAATAAAAGTGGGTAGGTATGATTTTCAGGAAGAGATTTACATAGGTAGTTAGAAAGCCTGTTGTAATATTTTTGGAATATCTAAAAGCAATAATTATATTGGACTGTACCATTTCTATGTTGTTCTTGTGACCAGCTTTGCTCGTTCTGAATCATTTATTTCAATGTGCGATCAATTATCACGAGAACTTGGACTTTTCCTTTATCAACCATTTAAGAAGTCAGCCTGCCTGGTTTGTTAGGGTTGTCTAGTCTGTTATTTGTTTGTTAATAGTCCCCTAGCGTCATAAACTGTTCTTCTACTTCTTAAACATACCCCAGCTGGACAATTTGCTTATAGGTACCGTAAGTAAGCAGAAAGAAAATTACATAATAATATTATGTAATATTATGTAAAATAATATTATGTATGTAACATAATAAAATTTTGGGCGATACGATATTATCGTATCGCCCAAAAGTTGTCTGCAAAATAACTTTGTATCCATGTAGGTACATTTACTATGATGTTGCACCATTGGTTTGGCTTTTTTCATTCGATAACTTGTATGATAAAATGGGTATTTTGTAATTTAACCATGTAAAATATAGTTTAAATTATAATAAAGTTTAGGTAAGGTAATTATGCCATCGAATTCTGAAACTATTTTTATTTGATAAACTTCGAAAATATTTAGAGAGTATTGCATAACCAATATACAATATAGTAAGCAGGCGCAACTAGCTTATATACTTTTAAAAGACGTTAATATACAAGCCAGCGTCGATGGCATGTTGAATACACCGGTTCCCTTCAGAACACCGAAGTTAAGCGACATCCAGCGAGGTTAAGCCTTGGATGGGTGACCATTCAAATTCTCGTGACGCTGGCTTTTCCCGGCACCACTCAGGCTGGGTGAGGTCAATGTGAGTAGCAGGTTTGTGAGTTTCCTGCGAATGGAGGGTAAAACCCCCGTCGTGATATGACCATGGCAGTTGAAAGCGACGTTAAACCCCACTTAAAAAAAAAAAAAAAAAAAAAATATAATATTATTTCTAGCTTTCTAGCCTATCGACATTCAAAAATCCATTTTTTTGGTCACTATTTTCCACTGTAAAGTGTACACACAGTGATTTGCTCAGTAACGATCTCCTGTGGCTTAATCTCACTGAAAATAAAAGACCACTGAAGGAACATGGGTAGATAATTACTAGAAATACAGCAATGAGTCAGGTTTATTAGTCATTGGATTGCACTTTTAAGTTTAAGAATTTCATTAACGAACTCCTGTGATCACCGTGTTCTACTATGTTACAAGAAATTCACCAACTAATTTTGCTGACGGCTTATTTTCCTAAATTTTCTTTTTTTTTAAGTGGGGTTTAACGTCGCTTTCAACTGCCATGGTCATATCACGTCCTAAATTTTCAATAAGTCAGTTATCCACCCAGTGCATGAATTTTTCCTCAATAATTTGAGTTTGTGACCACATAATAATGAGACCCTGAGGGTTAGATGGTAGAAAATGCTATGAGCATTAACCTCGCCTGGTGGTTACCTTTTAATTTAACTTTGACTGCCAGAGCTAATCTTGACATGTTTCCTAACCGGCCAAGTCAAATACGTGCCAAATACTTCCCCACCGGCCAAATGTAATCTAGTATGACACAACTCGAGTTGTGCCGTGGCCCTGGAGGTGTGTGTTTTGTAAATTTGCTTCCTCACAGGCCATGGCACAACTAATGGTATTTGACAAAATAGATTTAAAAACAGTTCTGGAATCCTCAAGACACGGGCTTTCTGGATATACTTAAAAGAAATCTGTAGTGACACAACTCTAGTTGCAACATCGACCTAAAGATTGCATTTTCAGCACAACTCGAGTTTTGCCATGGCTATAGGGGAAAGTGTACTGGCACAACTCGAGTTGTGCCATGGCAGTCAAAGAGTTAAAAGAGTGTTATTATTATTACTTATCGTTTGTAATAACACTTTGTTGTTGATACAAATAAATAAAATATACATATATATACTCATCGTTTAGTACATTTTCTCTGGCTGTTCTCCCATTACCTATCAAAAAATCCTTTCATATTATAAAATAGGATTACAACAGAGCTAAGCCAGAGAGTCCCTCCAATTGGTTTCAATTAATTAATTACCTAACACTATAATAGTCCGCGTTGAAGGATGCTCTGTTGTATTTCTTACTCGGTGGCTAGACTACAAAAGGTACAATAACGAATCTTCGTAAATTTCAGTTTTGTGGGTATTTCTGTTCCGCTGTCAGAAAATGAATGAGTCAGTGTTTTGACATTCACATAATAATTGCATTCAAGTATACCTAATGACATTCAGAGTATGAAACAAGAATATTGAACTGGGCGGAGCATGTTGCCAGATTGTCAGAGGAGAAAGAGATTACCAGGAAAAGCCCACAGAATGAATGTGATGAATGGATATGGAACGAGAGGAAAATCAAGGAAGAGATGGGAAGACACCATAAGAAGAGATTGTGAAGATATGAGTGTGAGTCCTGAATATTGGATTGAACCAGCCAAAGACAGATCAAGTTGAAGAGGAAACGTAGAACAGACATATTTAATATTATTATTATTATTAAACTCTTTATTAGAAGAACATAAATTATATACAAACAAATAATGGTAAAAAGTAAAATACCAAATTTACAATAATAAATATAAACAGGAAAAAAATAAACAAAAAATACAGACTCGTATGACGGGGTAATTTGATTGATTGGGTGGAAGAGATTGCCATAGGCAATAGGCAATCTCACCCATCTAACCCAACCTTGTCAAAATATTATGTCAACTAGGCCGAATACCTACAATAATGTCTATCAAATTAATTACTAAAAGGAATACACAAACTTCATATATTCCTTATTGAGGAGTAGAGAAAGCTGGAGAGCTCTGTAAAAATATTCCAATTAATGAAAATCGAGGAAAACATAACTGAAGAAATACAATGAAATTCAATGCCCCTCAAACCAGTCATTCCTTGAAATTTAATAATACTAATTTTGCCTTTGTGACAACTACAATGCAACAATGGTTTTAATCTCATTATCATTGTCTTCAGTCTGTGTTGTTTTATTTAATTTTATTATTTCAGTTATTTCGGGCGGATTTCTCTTTCAGTTCCTTAAAAGGAAATATTGACTTTCGTAAGAAGACTCTGTCTTCTACTTCTCATTATTATTGTGACGCATGCTTCAAACTCAGTATAGCTCAGACTCAGTCCATATGGCAGACGATTAGTAACTTGGAGGTCGGTGGTTCGAGTCCCAACGACGGCAATTTTCAAGTTTTGGTAAATATGGTTAGAGTAATAATTGTGATAACATAAGTATGAAAACTTTTTTTACTATACGAATAAAAAATAGAGTTAAAAAAGTTGTCATAATATTTGTGTTAATGACTTTTGTGATGTCAAAACTACTCAAACTCGCTTTACTAAATCTTCGCTGAACCTGGGACTTGAACCAGCGAACACCAGGTTACATGTCCGCCGCCTTATCGATGAAGCTACTGAGGTCGGTTAGGAATGAAAATAAAATAGAATTATTGCAATAATAATTGTCTATAAATAATTTTGATTCTTGTTTCTCATTTTTTTCTCCCATCTTTATTTTTCTTCCCGAGATGGGCAACTACACTGCAGAAAAATATTTTCTTATTTGTCTGTGTTTTCTGCCATTCTGTCTGTCTATGTAAGATTATACTCTTTTTCTCTCTCTCTCTCTCTCTCTCTCTCTCTCTTAGTTTCTTACTTATTCAATTTCTTCTCCTTTCAAATACAGGATGATGTAGGTTGATGTCTAATTGAATAGTGAGTATTACTGACCTTAGTGGATCGATCGATAAAGCGACGCACTCATAATCTGCAGGTTGGTGTTTCGAGTCAAGTACTGCAAAAATAATATAGTAAAGCTACTTTGAGTAATTGTGATTTATAAGTATGATACATACTATAAAAACTGTATTGAGAAACTGAATAGTTTTTTAGGTACTTAATTGTGTTTACTTGTATACACTCTGCCGCGCTTTTTCTTTCTTTGTATAGGCGTTCTTCAGACCTCGACCGAGGTGTTCGATTTAGCGTTAAATACATGTAAACAATACATTCAATTGAAAGGACTCTTTGGAAGTAGAACTTATCAAAAAAAAGTGGCAAGACCCATTCATTCACTGATGGCTGATTATTCTCGCTTACCATGTGGAAGGTCCTGGGTCTAAACACTTTAAACCCAAGAGCAAAAAAGTCAAATGCTGATGCGTTTTCATGGAGGGTATTGGACATGAGAAGAATATAACATATCTCCCTTGCCTGCTCACTTCTTCATTTCTACTTCTACTGCCCCAAGAGAGTACTCGTTAGGAGAACTAGCAGTGGAAATGAGCAGGAGAGTGAGGTGTTTCCACTCTCGTTGCGTCTCCCACTTCCCTGCTTTTTTCAGCTGGATGTAAACTTGTATTGGTATAAGTAGTGCTGTCGGCTACGAAAGCTCTTTGTCACTGCGACCTTAAATAGATATTTAATAATAATAATAATAATACTCTTTAGTAGAAGAAAACCACCAGGCGAGGTTAATTCTCAAAGCATTTTCTACCACCTAACCCTCGGAGTCTTATTATTATGTGGTCACAAATTCAAATTAATGAGGAAAAAATCGTGCACTGGGTGGGGATTCGAACCAACGGGTACCTCCGCTACCTGGATTACCAGACTAGCGCGTTAACCACTTTACTACCAGTGATCTTTTGTGACATATGTAAACTTGTAAGGTGCTTTCAATTAGAAGTATTAAAGTACAGGCTCAAAGTGTTTTGTTTACAATATTATTCTTTATAAAACGTTTACATGGAATTCTCATGCATTTGTGTACGAGTACCACCCTGTATTTCGGTGTACGCAAGGTGGTGCAGGGTTGAGCGACGCTGAGAATGTTTGCTGGCACACAGCCGACTTATTTTCAAACCGATGATATTTCAAACTCTCTCTCTCTTACTATCTCTCTCTCCCTTCCTATTTCTCTCTCTCCCTTCATATCTATCCCTCTTCCTATCTATCTATCCCTACCTCTTCCTATCTCTCTCTCTTACTATCTATACCTCTTCCTATCTCTCTCTCTTACTATCTATACCTCTTCCTATCTCTCCCTCTTACTATCTGTCTCCCTCTTACTATCTATATCTATCCCTACCTCTTCCTATCTCTCTCTCTTACTATCTATACCTCTTCCTATCTCTCCCTCTTACTATCTGTCTCCCTCTTACTATCTATATCTATCCCTACCTCTTCCTATCTCTCTCTCTTACTATCTATACCTCTTCCTATCTCTCCCTCTTACTATCTGTCTCCCTCTTACTATCTATATCTATCCCTACCTCTTCCTATCTCTCTCTCTTACTATCTATACCTCTTCCTATCTCTCCCTCTTACTATCTGTCTCCCTCTTACTATCTATATCTATCCCTACCTCTTCCTATCTCTCTCTCTTACTATCTATACCTCTTCCTATCTCTCCCTCTTACTATCTGTCTCCCTCTTACTATCTATATCTATCCCTACCTCTTCCTATCTCTCTCTCTTACTATCTATACCTCTTCCTATCTCTCCCTCTTACTATCTGTCTCCCTCTTACTATCTATATCTATCCCTACCTCTTCCTATCTCTCTCTCTTACTATCTATACCTCTTCCTATCTCTCCCTCTTACTATCTGTCTCCCTCTTACTATCTATATCTATCCCTACCTCTTCCTATCTCTCTCTCTTACTATCTATACCTCTTCCTATCTCTCCCTCTTACTATCTATATCTATCCCTACCTCTTCCTATCTCTCTCTCTTACTATCTATACCTCTTCCTATCTCTCCCTCTTACTATCTATTCTATCCTACCTCTTCCTATCTCTCCCTCTTCCTATCTATCCATCCCTATCTCTTTCTATCTATCTATCCTTACCTCTTCCTATCTATCTATCTCTCCCTCTTCTTATTTATCTATCCCTACCTCTTCCTATATCTCTCCTTCTTCCAATATCTCACTTTTTCTGTCCCTCTCCCTTCCTAATTCTCCCTCATCTAATATCTTTCTCTCTCCTCCTATCTCTCTTATTATCTCTCCCTTTTTTTCTCTTTTTCTATCTAGTTCATTGTCTCTCTGGCTGTTATATTTCTCCCGTTCCTTTTTTTTATTTCTCCTATCTCTGTCTTTTCCGTTCTTTCTTCACACTCTCTCCCTCTCTTTTCTCTTTCTATCTGTTTATTTTTTTCTTTCATCTCTCCCTATGGTCTTTTTTATCTCCCTTATAATATATATCTCCCTAACATTCTCATTCTCTTTCTCTCCCATAGACTGCTTGTGTTTATACTATAGGATGATAATATCGGCTTATACTCTGGTTCTGAGTTTTTCTAGAAATAATGATAAGACGAGAAACATAGGTACCTACCTCTATAAGAATATGAGTAGGTTTGTGGCTGATACGTTTCATAAAGCAGCTTTAAAGGTTCCTAGAAAATGTATTTTACAAAATGAAACACGTGTTTACCGTATCAGAGCATGTTAGCTTATTTTAAGGCTCTCGAATGAAATAAATTTTGTTATCATGCTTTTCAGTCAGTCAAAACAAGAATGTCATAACTTGTGATATAGGTACCTACATTTTACCTAGATTAGTATCAGGACATATATCTACATTACCTACCTCAGCAGTTATTTTGAGAATTCGCACTTATGAACAGGCGGTACTCCTGAATGGAGAATGAATACTGAACAGTATTTATGTATTTATTTACACTTTATTTTTTTACAAAACAACCAACAACAACAACAAATTACATAATAACAATAAATTTAAAAAAAAAAAACGTAGAAATATGATTGTAAAAAAAAATCAGAACATTATTAATTTTTAATTACAACTGTTTTGTAATCCGGGGCGAAGTTAATGCCTTAGGCATTCTCTGCCACTTAACCCCGTCTGTGTCAAGGACACCCTGCCCCGACACCAGTGACGGATTAAGGCTGCGCGGGGC
>CM044956.1:16744041-16812474 GCA_024516035.1 Bactericera cockerelli | reverse complement strand
AAAAGAAAACCTGCTTCGAGTTGTTTATTTTTTCTTCGCATTTTTATCCTGTTTCTTTTTTTTAAAGAACAAAATGAATTGATTCTTCAAGACAGTTAGTTTCTGTTAGGTTTCCTTCTCCTTTCTGTTAGGATCGTAGCGTTAGTTTTGTGTTAAACTGACAGGAATAAAGATTTTTAAAGAAAACTTTGTGTACCCTTAGTTTCCAAAAAAAAAACGAACACAATGCTTTCGATTTCTAATATTAGAAATTTCTCGTAAGTAATAAGACTTTGAGAGTAAAGGGACTCATTCCTGCAGGATAAACAGGGTATTGTATCGTATAATTATACCGAATCAACACACATGTCGAATTGTCTATACAGAGAATTTTGTCACATCCACTACTTCACTAGTTGGCAGTGTTGGCATTAATTAATATTAAAATATTTATCATATAAAACAATTTCAGTCTATAAACAACAATAACTTCAAATATGTACCTACGTATCATATTTGTGTTAATCACTTTTGGGATATCACAACTACTCAAACTCGCTTTACTAAATCTACGCTGAAACCGGGACTTGAACCACCGACCTCCAGGTTACAAGTCCGCCGCCCTATTGATCAAGTTACTCAGGTCGTTAATTATTATCATATCCGAAGACACTAAGGGCCAAATTATAAAACATAATTCCAACAAGGATACGCCCAAAGTGGTAGTTTCAACCAATCACAGCGCACTTTAGTCCGACTTTTTTTTGTTGGCATTGTTAGGCAAGGCCATTCCATACAGCCAAAGGGTTCTAATTAATTATAGTCCGACTTAAGGGGCGGCTTATCTTTGTTGTAATGCTATTTTATAATTCGACCCTAAGTTTAGGTAGGACATCTTATATTTTATTCATGTTATCTAATTTATCTATGTTGTTTACGGGTATGTTCTTTTTCTTTTTTATATTGTTCTAAAAAATTTCATCATTACCTGTTTATACATAATATTTATGAGCTTTTAAATAAAGAGTTAAATAATAATAATAATAAACAAGATGATGGACTGTTGATTAATACGAACCTTCAAATTTACGATAGACTGGCGAATCGTATGCTGTTGTGATTTTTACACTCATACTTCGAAAAAAAATCACGTTGGATGATTCACATAAAGTACTAGAACTACGATTTCACAACTGAAAATAAAAATACTAGAAATAATATAATTTATTAAACCAAACTTTTGAATCGCCGAAGAATCCTTGAAACAATTATTATCCAGCAATATTTTGTTAATAAGTAGGTAGGTTAACTCACGATAGAAAAAGATTTCTTTTAAATATCGTAAACTGATTTACAACAAACAAAGTCTTTCTCTTTTTCCACGGAAAACATGACACTAGAAAAAAATTGAGAGAAATTCACTATTTGAAATCTGAAAGAAGAACTGAAACTTGGTACGAGAAAAAGCGGAGCTCCTTGATTCTAAAAATGGAATGCTGGCAGTGGCTCATGGGATTGGTCGAAAAAGAAACTCCGTAGGTATAATGTAATGAGAAGTCACACATGTGGTCCGGGCTACCATGTGGTGGAGGCCTCCCCTAACTCTTGCGAGGCGATGAAACCGAGGGACCCAAACAAAGATCTTAGGGTTCGGAATGACGCTCTCCTGAAACAAAAGAAGACATAAACCCTATCTCACTCACATGCAAACGCATTCTTAGATAATGTAATTTAGGAATATTTTTTCAATGGGAAACGGAATTTTGAATCATTACAAATGTTACAAGCCGTTGAATGCACCAGTTCTCTCTGATCACTGGAGTTTAGCAACGTCAAGTGTGGTGAAGACATACAATTGATCATTATTTTTCGAATCCATACAGGGACATCATGGCAATCCATGTTCTGCTAACTATTCTCGGCCCACTCAGGCTGGTTTAGGTTAAAATTTGAGCAGCTGTTCTGTTTGCTCAGTAAATGGTGAGCACAACGTCCGTCGTGTAGGCAATAGCGACGTCAAATCCAAATAAATGATCGAAAGTTATCAAGTTTTGAGGATCGAAAGTTATCAAGTTTATAATAGCTTCGTTCACCTAGATATTTCAAATTTCAGCGTCGATGGCGCGTTGAATTCACCGGTTCCCGTAAGATCAGCGAAGTTAACCAACGTTCAGCGAAGTGAAGACTTCGTGATGCTGACATTCCGGCCAACTCAGGCTGGGTGAGGTTAATGTGGGTGGCAGGTTTGTGAATTTCCTGCGAATGGAGGGTAGCACCCCGTCGTGGTGTGACCATGCAGTTGAAAGCGACGTTAAACCCAAATTAAAAAAAAAAAAAAATAATAAATAAACCGACCTCAGTAGCTTGATCGATAAGGCGGTGGACTTGTAACCTGGAGGTCGGTGGTTCAAGTCCCGGTTTCAGAGTACATTTAGTAAAGCTAGTTAGAGTAGTTGTGACATCACGAAAGTGATTAACACAAACATGATAACTACAACTACAAATTAAAAAAAAAATCATCACGAGGTCTCGACACAACCTCCGCCGGACTAGATAGCGAGCGTTGTCGCTGTCGAGAATTTGCTTCCTAATGGCTGAGGCCAAATTTGTCATGTCTTAAAATACCCCGGCAGCTTCTCGCGGCCCGTGAGACTCCAGTGGGCCGGTGCTGCCTTCTTCGGTCCTTTGGCCTCGCACTGAAGAAAAAAATAATTTTTGGTCCTTCTCCTGTATGCTTGCTTTTAAGCAGCGTTGATAGCACAATAAATAATAATAATATCGCCTTATTTACACTGCCCGATTAAGACTACTAAAGTCCCATTATTCCAGCAGTAAGCCCAAGACGTATTATTATGTGGTAAAAATCCCAAATGGGAGGATAACTTGTCATGTCCCGGCTGGGTTTCGAACCCACGACCTCTGGAACCTCTGGATTCACAGAGTGCCGCCTTTACCACTGAGCTACCGGGACAGACGGGACAGACCGGGACGGGACGGAAATACATCAGTTTGTCGTCAGATCACTGGGTAACTTCAGTGATCATGGATGATGATCACTGAAGTTAATCAACGTCCAGCTAGTTAAGGATTAGAACTTGATGGGTGATTAATTAAATTTGAATTTTCGTGATTTTATGTTGACGAATATTCGAATTGATGAGGTAAATGTGGATTGTGGGTAGCTGGTTTGAGAAGATACGTAATGAACTAATGACTATTACAAAAGAGATTTCATTAAGCTATGACTAATGTAGTATAGCTTAGGTGACATAAAATTGATCCACATTTCTGGTACCTCAAGGATGATTCAGTGTCCTGTGTCTCAATTTTCAATTAGTAAGAGGTCATCTATAAACTTACACATTGTATAATTGGTTATAATTGTTTGTAAGGGATACCTTCTGGCGCGCTCGTGTTGACCCAGCACCTAATTGGGAAGTATTGTGTCACTTCTCGCCCATCAGAGGGGAGGCATACTACGGGATGGATATGTTACAACCCAGACCACAAGCGTCTACAGTAGCTCCTGTTACATGGCTACGAAATAAAAACGGCTGTGAAACACTCATCTTTAAAAAAACAAATAATAATAATTTATATAATGTTACACATTGTAGAATGTATGTAAGTAATGTAATGTAATGTTGAACTATTTATGTAATGTCTCATGTAATGTAATGTTAAACAATGTAATGCTATATGTAATGGCTTGGTTCTGGGGGCCCTTGTCAATTATTAGACTCCTTGTGAATAATGTGAATACAGTGGTAGAAGTGCTGAATCATTCCTAAACTGTCTGGCTACCATCGTTCACGATGACGCCACCCTATAATGATGATGATATGTAATGTTATACAAGTCCAAGTATTGAACAGAATGAAGAACTGACGAAGATTTACAGCATGCTGAAAATCCCTAAAACATGCATGGTATTTTCAAAACAAACAAACCGCTGAATAATGTTATAAATTTTCTGTGTGCCGATCATTAAAATTTGGTATTGTAAGTGATACTTCCTCTATAAACATCTAACCGGTTGTTACCGGTGAATTAAACCTAACATCAGGACAGTGTTTGCTTTGCAGATTACACTGGCAATTTTTAACTAACAGTAGGGAACAGAATAGCTGTTATTGTATCATGATAATATTGTGTATGCAAGCTTAATGACCCGACGCCACACCACACAGCTTTTTCATAAATAACATTTACAAATACCACAAAACAATGGGCCGAAACGAATAAATTTCCCGGAACAAAAGTCCACTAGACACTAGCACAGCTAGCACACGTGTAAATAAATGCTTTGCTATCCTTATTGTGTGGTGTTTAATTAGAGTTGTATGATAAAAGCTAGTGGAGAGGCCTTTTCAACCCACTTGTGTGTGGGCTGTGTCCTATTTTTTGTACTAGGATTATCTTTTTTTTATCTACAGTCGAACCTGGATAAACAGGAATTGAAGGGACCGCCAATCTATTCCCCTTTATAGAGGTTTCCTCTTTAAAAAGGTTTCCTCTTTAGGGAGGTTCCAAATTTCGTTTTCCTGCTTCTAGAGGTTCATTAAAATACAGGTCGAGAGGAATATTGTCCTACGGTTAGTGGTTTACATGGTTGTTTTTTAAATCACAGTGCTGGGGTTCGATTCTTCAAGCTGCGAAATTTTAATAAGAAAATAAATTTACTGACCATAATGTAAGGTTTCATGGGGTTGTTTATTTTTTAAGTACTTCTGCGAAGAATGTACCTAGGTAAACAAAAAAATGTTAGCATAAATGTATACATGAGATTAGTGAGGGACAAAGAAACTGTCGAGTGTAGTTTGTTTCCAGGTTGATTTAGTGCATGAGATTGCTTTTTCTAAAGCATACACACGATCAAAGTTCACTAATTCAGAACCTGAACATCCTTCAAAATATCTGTGTACCAAAGCTAGTGCACTCAAAGCTTCACTTTTGGATGGAAAAACGGTTTCACTTTTAGCAGACTCCTCGCTAGTTTCTTCATTTTCATCAGCTGGGTCTTGACTTCCACTTGCAATGGCTATAATGTCCGCATCTGAAAGTTCTCCGCTCACTGCAACATTGTCATCAAAGTTCACAAACTCATCAAAGGTCAGATTGTCTGACCCCTCTGGCAAGAGGGAACTCCATTGGACAGGATCAATATCTTCCGTATCTTCAATTTCATTTTCATATTCAGTCTGATTCGTCTGTTTGAAGCCAGCTTTCTTGAAACAGTTTTGGATGGTCGCAGCACTAACTAAGAACCAAGCTTTTCGAGCAAACTTCATTGCTTGAAGGACATTGATTTCAATCTTGATGTTCTTCTCGATACAACCAAGCGTGTACAGCACAACTTCACGCCTGTAATGACGTTTGAAGGAATGGATAATCCCTTGATCAAGAGGCTGAAGTTTGGAGGTAGTGTTGGCTGGGAGAAAGATGACCTTCACATTGGAGAGCAACGGGACTACGGTGTGGGCGGTACAGTTGTCAATGAATAGTACTATAGTTTTCAATAGACATGATTGAAAACTATAGTCTCTCAAGTAAAAAATAAGAACTGAAGGTAGGTTCTGAAACTGAAACTGACTGATACAAAAAGGAGTGAGAATTAATTTCATAAGCGACACATTGTGTGCAAGATTAAACAAGTCACAACAAAGTCCTGTTTAAAGAAGTTTGGCGAAATGGTTTTCCTGTTTATAGAGGCTCGCTCGATCCAAATTCTTCTTTACAGAGGTTCAGATGAAACAGTTTTCCTCTTTATAGAGGCTCCCAACCGCGGGGCGACGAGTTTCCGAAAAAACATACTATTCCTCTTTATAGAGGCTCGAATTTCCTGTTTAACCAGGTTTTTGGTCAAAAAATAAAGGGGCCACGATTTCCTTCCTTTTTATAGGGGTTTCCTCTTTATCCAAGTTCTCTTTATCCAGGTTCGACTGTACTAGGATTCAACCTAGTACAATACAATATTTTTTGTACTAGGATTCAACCTATTATATATCATTTCTTAATTTATTAAATGTAAAGCCACAAAGAATGTTCGATTTTTTTAAATGAATATAAATAACTAAATGAGATTCAATTTCAGCTGTTGAATATTTTGAATGGAGTGAAATTCTTGCCTTGAAGTCTAACTACTCTTATTAAAACCTGGAGTCAGATATGGCTCTATTCGTGCATTTTTTTTTTTTTTTTTATCAACGTCGCTTGCAGCTGCATGGTCATATCACGACAAGGGTGTTACCCTCCATTCACAGGAAACTCACAGACCTGCTACCCACATTAACCTCACCCAGCCTGGAGTGGGACAGAATGCCAGCATCACGAAGTCTTCACTTAGCTTGACATTGCCTAACTTCGGTGATCCAACCGGTGCATTCAACGCGTCATCGACGCGCGACGCTGGCAGTGCAAATTCTGTTGTCAAATCTCCAATGACATTCTCTATCTGCATTGAGGTATCCCTTTTTTTCACCTAATGGAATGAACTAATTTAGCTTTGAACTAATGAAACGGTGACCCCAAGACCCTACCTTAAAAGGCTCACCATTAAACCCACACTTTGTACTCGTAACAAATTGTCTCACATAACGCCTCCCTCTCTCTCTCTCACCACAAAATAGATGACCAACACATGTCACAGCTCTGACCTACCAAACATACCCAAACATTCTCTGTGTTTTGTGAAATAAAAGAACTATCTGTAAAAGGTATCAATAGAAGATACATAGGTAGAGTTAAATATATTCGGTGAAAGTTGGACCTCACTTCTTTTATTTTAAATCAACAATATGACAGTAAAATTCGGATATAATTCCTTGAAATGTGTTTACTTGTTTAGTGTAGTTGAACATATTAGGTACTTCCGAGAAATTTCTATTATTAGAAATCGGAAGTATTGTGTTCGTTTTAGTAAAAAATAATAATGTTTTTTTTTGATCCGATTTCAATATTTTTGATATTAAATTTCTGGACGTTTCATAGGCTCCTGAGCAATTTTGGTTTGTCTGTCTGTCTGTTAAAAATATTCCTAGTAATGCGCAAACCTCGGAAACTACTGAACGGATTTCTATGATTTTTTTTAAAACATGTAGGAAACGTTCTGTAGATGGTCCAATTTTCAATTAATCAACTTGGCACTAGCGGTTCTTGGTGATAGAGTCCATGCGCCTGAGCACTAACTTTTTTCTTATACGCTTATAACTCGTGAACGGTACATCCGATTTTGATGAAATTTTGTAAGTATTTTTTAATTAATCATGGTTTAGATCTGATATTTAAGAGAATCAAAAAAAAAATTAACAAAAAAGTGAAAAAATGAGGTCTTCGACTTGCCGATATAGAATCCTTTGTAAATTTAGAATGTAGGAAAAATAATGTTCCACCATTTGAAACAAAATTGAAGAAAATTGGTTAAGCTGTTTTGGAGATACAAGTGATTTAGTATAAAATCTCAAAATTGCCAGGTGTAAACAGTTTAAAACAATCACGAAGAATTATTATGTCCATAATTGGCAGTGTTTTTTTTCTACATACCTATTTACGTATATTAAAATTGACTATCATCATTGACTATCAGGTTGAAAAGCATTTTATTTAAACTTTATTGTTTAATTTTTTGATGTAAAAAAAAACAACATCAGGTTAAAACATAATTATTATCGATAGAGAGATTTTCGTGAAACAAAACAATAATAATCAAATCATTCAGCATGGGTTCAAAATCTAAACTACCATTTTTGTTTAATCTACTTGCTTCACTGAGCACTAATATGCACTCGACTGTTTTTATAATGCTAGATTACAAAATCCAGTAAATCTGCTCACAAATGTTCATAGAAAAACATTTGGGCGGACACCTCCAAAAAGAATTATTATCAGAGAAGTTACCGTTAAGAGGTAAGAGGGTCACCGTGGAATGTGCTTCTGATGTATTTATGAGGGATGAAATTCAAATATTCCACACATTCGCAGCACTGAAATCAGTGCAGCATCAAAAATAAAATAAAACTGTGTCTCAGTATAATGTTTATAAATCAGTATCAGGACAGTATCAGTATAAGGGACATTAGTACTGTCGTTTGGATTAATTTAAAGTATTAAAGTTCTAAATGATGTTATGTCCATAAAGAAAAAAGAAAAAAAAAAAAAAAAAAAAAAACAAAACAAAAAAACAGAAAAGTGAGAAGTTTTACTAGATGTACGAATATCAGAACATGCCTGGACAGCTGTTTCGAGCTTATTTGCTCTCATCAGCAGGTAATAGTTCTAAGTATCCATGCCATCAACTAACCTCTCTATTTTAATCAGTATAAACAGAAAAGTGAGAAGTTGTACTACATGTACATGAATATCAGAACATACCTATAAATGGTCAAATCATAAAATAATATTTTCATCAGCATTTGTAAGCTTTCTTTTGTTTCACTAAAAACTAAAGTTACTGAAATCTCTCTATGAATATCTTCTAAGCTAATGAGCATCGCTGATTTTTATTATTATTATTATTATTATTATATAATTCTTTATTAGATACAAAAGGACATTATGTACATATAAATAATAATTTTAACAGTGAAAAAATGAAAAAAAACAATATATTATACAATAAAAATTAAATCTCTCACAAAAAAATGTTTTATTCGTTTAAGAAAAACCAATAACCATTATAAATTAGGTAAAAAACGTACACAAACGAGACTCAAACGTAGATTACCACAGGAAATCCTGTCGGATCTCTCGTCTGGTGAATCCTTAACCTCAGACGAGGAAAACACTTCCTAATATAATAATTATGCCATAAAAATAAATAAATAGGTAAAAAAAAAAAAAATATATTTCAGGTAATTATTATATAAGCCTCCTTTTTAATATCAATTAATTAATTATCAATTGATTTTTCCTTTTATTGTACATAATTTTATTCAATAAAATTAATGTTACAGCTCAGAAATAATGTACATCTCATATCACTGATTACCAATACTTTTCATAACACGTCACTAGCACACAAGTGCAGGGCGTTACTTTGTCATTCTTCTCTTGCCCAAACAACACTTACCCACAACCACAAGTTGCTGAAAAGATGTAAATTATATCTGAGCGCAACATTTTACCAATTGTTGAAAAAAAAAAGAAAAAAAAAAAACAATAAAAATGAAAAAGAATAGAAAATATTTGAAAACATAATTATGTCCTAACTAAAGGGCGGGGTTATTGCCTATGGCAATCTCTTCCACCCAACCCTTATTTGTGGGTGGTACTTTATTTTATTCCTTGTAACAGTTGTAGCACACATAAATTAAAAACTAAAACAGAAAACAACACAATGAGAGCACGGTTAGCTCTCAGGTCCCAGATTCGATCCCCAGAACCGACAAAATATTCAAAACTTGATTACAGATGTCTGTAGGGGATACCTTCGGTGCGCTTGTGTTGGCCCAGCATCTAAATGAGCAATATTGTGTCACTTCTCGCCCGTTAGATGAGGCCATGGGTAAGCTACAACACAGAAAAAATAATGAAGCATTCAACTATTATGTTTTTGAAGATCACCGTTCCATTTTTGGAAATTAGCAAGATTTGCTTTTAGTAAAGTTTTCAAGTGCAGGCAAATTTGCAGTGTCCAAGAACGTAAAATATTTCCTTTGCTCCTATAATTATGTATAAATCCCTTATTTAGGCGACACTACGGCAGATATTGAACACATACGAATGGTGTATTGTTATCAGAAAGGTAGTCCTTGTGGTTTCCTGGTCTTAAGGAGTAACGTGGGCATTTGCATTGTACTGCACTTCTCGGATACTCTAAATATGCATCCATGCTCACTTCAAATGTAACAGGACATCTTCATTCCATGCAGTGGACAATACATCAGGCTCTCTTTTGTGTTGGCATACCTTTGCAAAAGAGATTTCATGGGACAAGCATAACAATAGGTGACCAAGTACTCAAGCTGTGAGCTAATGCAGAAGGGACAGATATTACCTCGCACAGAGGGAATGTTTTGGAGGACATCAAGGAGGAGAGAATTTTTTCTCTCCCTTTTTGTCTTGTTCACTCTTACTATAGTGAAGAAAGCGTTGCATGTGGCAGTTCATTCGACAGTAAAATTTGTCTGTATTTTGTATGTCCTACAGTTTTCAGCCCACATGACCCACGAAGACACCCTAGTGTCCCATGTGTCTCATTACTCAAGTCCCATTAATTTTAAGATTAGCCAGACCCTCTCTCCGAGTCGGAGTTTCAACGAATCACAGCGCACTATAGCTTGCATTTAGGGATAGATTCGGTCATTATTCTTCATACAATAATTGTTTGTGCGAAATCTTCGCAAACCTCATGGGACTTGAGTAATCCCACCATCCCGTTTTTAACAACGGATTCCAACCCAAGACGGGATACTTCCCAACTTGGAGTCGTGGAACTTGGAACCTTGAGAGAAAGTGTGAGAAAATAACGTGCCGTTTCTTCGCAAACGTCGACCCTAGAAAATCCATTGTTACATTATTTTTCCTTCCCACTACTCCCCCTCCCCCCCTCGTCCCACTCTGACGTGCAGACAGGTTATTTCAAAAAAAAAAAAATCTACCGGAAAAGAGAGCGAAATGCAAAATAGATTCTCATTGTTGGAAACTAACCACTCGCTACTCAGGCCGGGTGAGTGAATCCTCTCCATTTGTTCAATATGCGTTCAGCTGATACTATTTTGCTACCATCAATTTGAACTTTTTCAGAGTGTACCCACACCTTAATGCATGTTTTAGATTGATTGATTCGTACAGATAGTATTATACAAACATGTAATAGAATGCATTTAACAAATGACACTTTTAGTAGGTAGATTGTGAGAGTAAATCTGTGAGAGTAAAGTGACTCTTTATTATATTATTGCAGGATGAAACAAGTATTGTAAAAGGTAAAAGGATTAGTTCTGTTGTATCCATGTACTGAACGAGGAAAAAACACAATGGTATTATCAATACATTCGCAAATTTTAATACTTAACTAGCCTGGGAACGAGATATTAGCAGAAACATTTATGAGTGTCTTTGTCCATAATTATTATCTTCTATAAGTAACTATAAACTATAACGGCAGATCTTTATTGTTACCAAAATTTCAAAAGACCCGGTATACGCAATACAAGTTCATAACTAGCATCAAGTTCGAAAGAAAATAGGTAAGCTATAAAGATAGAAAAGGGATTTCTTGTACAAACTTATTTTGTACTAGAAATGCAGAAACACAATTTAGATAAAAATTCGAAACCTAAAGTGAAAATCGGAGCGATAAAATAGAGCTGACTTCTCTATGACGTAGAGATAAAGGGTCATTTAGTTCCCCGACATCCTCGCAAGCCCTGTTCCCTCCGCTGCGCGACCTTTTTCTGTCTGAAAATTTTAAAGTTATATCTATCACGGTTCTCTACTCTTCTCCCTTTTTATCTCTTCTTCCTTCTTTCTATCCCTTCCTCCTTCTCTATATCTCTCCCTCCCTCTATTTCTTCGTTCCTCTTTTTTATACCCCCTCTCTCTGTATTTTCCTTTTTGATACCTCTCTTTTCTCACTCATTTCTTCTTCTGTATCCCTACTCTTCCTCGCTCTATCCCTCTCTCACTCTCCATCCTTGTACTTATTTTTCCTTTTTTATCGTTCTGTATCCCTGTTCTTTCTCTTATGCCTTTGCCCGTTTTTCTGTTTCTCTCCCTACCTTCTCCCTCTCTCTCTCTCTCTCCCCTGCTTTCTCTCTGTCTCTTCACCCTCTCTCACCCTTCTCTCTCTCTCTCTGGATGCTGCAGGAGGGATTGCCCGTCAGCCTGATGAGAGAAGAAGAGCGTGAAATAAAGATATACTTTTAATTTGGGAGAGCTTACTCCTTTGCAAAGCTGACTGTTCACTGCCATGCAGCATTTGGTGGGTAAGAAAGTCTTATCCACCAAATGTATTCTTATGATTCTTATCATTTATTCTTATAAATGTATTCTTATTATTCTTATATTCAAATGTATTCTTAAGAAAGTATTCTTATGATTCCGGGTCTAAAAATGTTTTCTATGCTTCACAAGTCGGTGAGAGTATTTTCCTAAAAACTGCATTGAACATTCAACAGTTTGTATAGCTAGACGTTTTTGAGGCATGCTGCACACGCCCGACTTCTGTATGTCTGCGGAACACTGAACAATTTATGATTTTCACACCCTATGATTGTGATTTTCCGGAAAACTATGATTTTCCATCTCATCCAACCATTATTCAACCATTATTGTTAATTCGGGGAAGATGAGAAATCTCATTCAACACAAATTCTGTCGTTTTTTTTGTGTATTTCAGCAGACTGCATAACTTAGCAGGAGCCCGCGCCGGACGGCACGAAGACGAACATGGCTGCCTCAGCTGACTGGTAATATTACAGAGGAAGATGGCTGCCTCAGCTGACTGGTAATATTACAAGTGACGGCGTGAGGCGGGGATGGCTGAGAGTTGGAATAATAGCTGTCTGACAGGGAGGCAGGAGAGAACCACCACAACCCCAGTCGTGTCCAAGTCTGCCCCTCCCCCCGCTGAAAAAGTTCCTGGTCTCTTCAAACTGAATGGAAGATGAAATTCATTTTCTGCTTTGTAACTTTCTTCCTTGGGGTTAACCCTAATGTGGTCCGTGTTATTATTAACCCTTTGAAGCCCCATCATTAAAGTTGAGAATATCAGCAAAATGTATTTTCGCAGAGTTCTCATTATATTAAAGTTAAGATACAGAAACATAAATAAATTATGTGCCATAGAAAATTTATATTTTCTAAATAAACAGAAATCCTTAATAAGAAGAAGACAAAAATAAGATGTACCATTATTGTAATTCTGGGAAGATATTCTAGAATTTTCCATGTTGCAATCATTAATTTGATTGAAAACTCATCGGAACTACTTCTATTTGTACTCTTTTACTTAGAATAGGTACCTAGATCAATAATACCTTATCTTTAATTCTCTATTACAGCAATTCAGCATTGTACAAGTAAACTGTGCTATCAAAGGAGAACGAATTCATGAAATCCAATCTAAAGGGTTGAGGAGAGAAAGCATTTTCCTAAATCTCATTTATACAAGAGCTAGAAAGTTTTCCTCCTCGTGATAAAATGAAGAGGATACAGAGAGCAAAGAAACTTTTTATCCAAAGTAAAAGAACCCCGCCCCTGTTTCCCGAACCCGATAGCGTCCCAGAAGTGACCGAAATTCTCTTCTCAGATGTCCAGACAATTTGGCACAAAGATTTTCCAGTTATCTCTTGGGAATTCCTGGATAGTGCATAGGGTTGTATTATGTCTGTACTTGTGGCCGGGAGCAGAATAGTTTTTGTAGAGGAAGATATATAATTTTCAAGACTTCAAAAAACTTTACTTAGTAAAACTATCTAGACTACAGTGAACCATAACTGTTTTATGCTAAATAAAAGATAAAACCTTACCATTAACTTTGTGACTGTTTAGCAAATTTCTTCTTGATTGAACGGAGAACTTTCGAATAGTTATTATTAATATTTAAGTATTATCTACTCCAAGTTCAAAATAATAATATATTTCCCATGTTCGGGATTTGAAGTAGGACCAAAAAATTCAAACCTGTTTTCTGAGTTCCTCATTTTGTATGTTTTTAACTGCCAACTATACTCTAACTTGGCCAGTTTTATGCAATCGGTTGTATGGAATATTAGGGTGGCCCTTAGCTATAGAGGTGAGAAAAAAATGCGAGTATTTTTCTGAGCTCCCCCCCTCAAATGGTTCCAATTCATAAAAAAATGATACCTATAAAGTTTTAGCTCGATCGGAAATTGTTAACACGTGCCGCCGGGAGCTTAAAGTTTAGATATGCTAATTGAAGGGGCAATATACGTTTTTCCTCACTTTTTGTTAATTTTCTCTGTAATAGATCAACATAGAATAAAAATTCAAAAAGTGATACAATTGTAACAAAACTATCTAACAAATTTATTCTCATCAAATTTCCTCTTAAACCAACAGTTCCTTGGCAAATCAATAACAAAGGCAGATTTTTGCTCTACCCCTCTGTATGTCGCTAGCAAAACTGTAAAATACGTCTAGAAAAAAAAATATCCAAGATAATTAAAGAAAGCAGGTAAGTTCAATTATTTTATACACACAAAATACAGTTCTTTTATATTTTTAATCAATAAAAAGAACAAAATAATATTGAATAATGTTATATTTACTAATATACCAATATCCGTTTCTTCCTGTCAAGATGCCTTGTTCTGTAGCTGTAGTCTTTTACTATTTGAATAATGAACTGTTTTTGATCTGCATTATTAGTAATATGTTATTACGTATTAACTCAATTACTCATCCAATAATTTCACCCCCTTTATAATTTTTGTGGTTAAGCACTCGCTTGCCATGCGGAAGGTCCTGGGTTCGAACTCCCACGCCAACTAAAATTTATTTACACTTGTTTGTAAGGGATACCTTTCGGTGCACTCGTGTGACCCAACACCTAAATGGGAAGTATTGTGTCACTTCTCGCCCATCAGAAGGGAGGCATACTACGGGATGGACAGGCTTCAACACAGACCACAAAACGACTACGGTAGCTCCTGTTTCATGGCTACCAAATAACAAGGCTGTGAAACACTTGGCTTTCTTTAAATTACCTTCTCTTTTTTTATCATCAATCCAGTATCCGTTCTAGTTGATAATTCTTTCTTGAGTTCGTTTTTCAACCGCTAATGAAAGTGTTATTTTTTAAACTATAATTAATTTTTTTATATTAATTTCTCTATTCCTTAATAGCATCTTTTTAAAAAATTGTACAAAAGAATATGTGCTAACGTTATTTTTAACACAAAAATAAATGTCTTTTTATCGTGGCAGTTTACTCGTATGTTGAAGCTTGGTATAAAGCTCCCAAGGTAATTAAAGCACCAAAGGGAGACTTTACTTCTAAAAAAAAATCATCAGCTTCCAAAACATAGATAAGGATCTGGCTGCTACTAAAAAGATTGCTAAACATCTGTGGTAGTTAGGCCAAGAAGCTGTAGGTCCAGCATTCTTTGATGAAGAGGTACCATCTAATACGAAACAAAGATGGTTATTGATTACGAGAAGGATACAAATAAAAAAAATATGAATGCAAAGTAACCGAACTTGCAACTTTAGTGAATTTTTTTTTAGATTTTTTGGTTTCACGAGAAACAAAAACTTTCTTCAAAAGATTAGATCAAAATACATCATTCTTAAAAAACCCGCCAATATCCTGGTCAAGGAATAAAGATAACCTTGTAGGAAAAAACTTCTTGAAACATCTCAAAGTTGTTAATGATACATCAGAAAGGGGAGTAAAATTAATGGATGAGTATTAATAACATACTTACTAAAAATGAAAATCAAAAACAGTTCATTATTAAAGTATTAATAATTCCGTGCCCGTGCGACAGGCAAAGATACCTATATCACGGCGGTGAGAGGAATTATATGGACGCCCAGATCCAATGTCTAGGCTCCTTTCATGTCCATTGATTCTACTTGGTTTTTAAGTCCTGATTTGAGATAGTCAGGACGGGGGTTTTACCCTTTATCGCTGGAAATTGTACCAGCTACCCACATTAACCTCACTCACCCTGGGTAGGGCTGGAAATGCCAAACTCTCGTGTTCGGAGGGAACAGAATTTTCTATGCGAAAATGCTGCCCAAACCGGGGATCGAACTAAGGGATCTCTGGACTACGGGAAGTAGTCATAACCGTTACGCCACAGAGGCTGGCAAGTAGTAAATGACTACAGAACAAGGTATCCTGACAGCAAAAAAACGGAATTGCTGAATTATTCAATATTATTTTGTTCTTATTATCGATTAAAAATATAAAAGAACTGTATTTTGTTTGTATAAAATAATTGAACTAACTTGCTTTCTTTAATTATCTTGGATTTTTTTTCATTATCCAGCTGCATTTGATAGTTTAGCTAGCGAGATACAGAGGGGTAGAGCAAAAATCTGACTTTGTAATTGATTTGCCCAAAAACTGTTTATTTGAGAGTTAATTTGATGGGAATAAATGTGTTAGATAATTTTGTTACAATTGTATCACTTTTTGAATTTTTATTCTAAGTTGATCTATTACAGAGAAAATCAACAAAATGTGCGGGAAAACGTATATTGCCCCTTCAATTAGGACATCTAAACTTTAAGCTCTTGGCGGCACGTGTTAACGTTTTCTGATCGAGCTGAAACTTTTTAGCAATTTTTTTCTCATGAATTGGAACCACTTTGGGGGGGGAGCACCTTCGATTTCCGACCTTCGAAAATAAGGGCCACCCTAATGGAATATTACGATTTTATGTATATACTCCAAGTTCAAAATAATAATATATTTCCCATGTTCGGGATTTGAAGTAGGACCAAAAAATTCAAATAACAAGCCGTTTCATCTGTCCAATGGGGTTTCCAGGTATGTATAATGTTTTCTATTGTGTTTTCTAACTCTCGCCCTCTGTTTTTGTATATTTTGTATACAATTTTAATTATTTTCACAAATGCTGTTTTCTACAATTTTTTATTCAACTTTTCACTCTGACTCCCCTTCTCTCGAAGATTTATTGTTTTTGTTTTACATTTCAATATTCGTTGCTAAAAGTTTTTAATGGAACATTAAATTTATTTCTGCTGAGAAATAAATTAATGTGTGGATTGTGTGGTTTTTCTTTGGAACGTCTTCGCCTAGTGGTTTGCCATATTTTTCCTAAGAATGTATAGCAACGTTTTCACATTTCCATGTTATTTATCTGCTCGTCTAGTATTTCATTACCTCCTATAGCTCTTGTTCATTTCTTTTTCGCTCATGTTTTCCCCTAGCTACCTAGTTTCTTCTTATTGTAAGTACCTACCTTTTTTTGTTCTTATTTTTCTTGCTTTCGTATACTTTTTTGTTTGTTTCCTTATAAAACTCACGTCATTTCTTGGGTCTTTAATTGTAATGTGTGCAGTTATATTCTCTGACAATATTATGGCTATTCCCTGAGTTTTTAATGATCACGATTAAATGGGATTTCTTTTTACTAGCTTACTAGCTAATTTTCTTCTCAAAAAATTGTGTTAGATTTATAATTTTTAAGCATATTTGTTTAGTTCTGTTTACTCTCGGCAATGCGAAGTACTACTCACTCATCTATAGCTTGAGTCTTGAGCGCATAGAGTGTAATGTAATGCTATCGCTCGACGAACAGATGCATTCTGTCTGACGAATTATTTGCCTGAAGGTTGTTGAACTTAGTTCTGTCTTAAAAACATCCCTCCCTCCCCCTCCTTCTCTTTCCCTTTACTTCTCTCTCCAATTCAATTACTATACAGGGTGATTTTTGAGAGTTATACATTAAAATAGATGAAATCAGATACTTCGTCGAGTATTTCAGTGAATTCCCTACGAGTATAGATAAGGTTTGCCATGGGTTCAACTATGGTTGGATTGCTTGGTAGGTACAATGACTGCTCCCAGTCATATACCTAATACTATGTATTTTTCTTGTTTACCATTTTCATTTTTTTTTTTTTAAATAAGTAAGATTCTAGTTCATCTTTCTCATCTTCTTTTCTACGTCAACCGGATTAACGATCAATATTGTGCCTAGGTACGATTTTTTCTACTATTCATTCAATTATTATTATTTATTTTTAAAATCAAAAGAAAAAACAAATGAACTTTGAGAGGATCCTATAAGTAAGACGATCAGCAACAAATAGCTGATCTCTAAATGGCCTCACAGCGAACACCTTACACTATGCTCTGGCTTTGCCGTGTTTCATCCTATCCCTCTCAGCTAAATTTAGACTCGCATTCCCCGCTTCTCAGTCATTCCAGTATATTTTGTATCATGCCAAGCCCTACCGGAGAACTATAGGCACCGCTTACACGCTCTAACTTGGTACTCCAATAACAGAATAGATGCCTTAATAGGCTGGTTTCCCACTCAGCGCATCATTTTGTTTCAAAACTTTGTGAAGCGTTCCGCAACGTTTCATACTCCACTTCTCCTTGAGAATCAAATGAGATCAAATTCCACTGACTCAAACATTGCTTTGCAACACTTTGCTTTCAAAATTCGAAAGAAAATATTGCGAAGTGTTTAGGCCGTATTAAGAAAGAGGATTAGTAAATCTCAGCCGACCCTTAGATTTTATGAGCTGACCAATAGGTATTTTGAAACAAAATTTACCGCCACGAAGGCTGGTTTCAGCTCCGTTACGCCATAGTTGTTATACTTGTATACAGCTACAAAACGCGGCTTAGATATGACCTCTATAGTTGTTGTCAAGGTGAAAGCTAAGGGATAGTGTCCACTAAGAAATGAAATACGCTCAGTGAGAAACCGCCTTAATAAGTATTCTTGCCTTTTTTCAATTGACACTTTTCAACGTCTCTGATAATTTGAGGATATTTGACTAAGTAGGTATATGTATAATACCGGAGCTTGCATAGCTCAAATAACTCTTCAAAAGTGTTTGTTTATAATAGTATATAATTATGGAACCCCGAATTCCTGATTTGAAACCTCACTAACCCCTCTCGCATTAACACACCTTTTACTTTTCATCTACAAATTTCACTGTATGGCAAACACGTGGGCTTACATGGAAAGAGCGTATCCCCGATAACATGATGAGACATGCTTCTGATGATATTATGGGTGGTATGCATAGTCGTTCCTCAAATTGAGGTCTTCCTTAAAACTTCACTCAATAGCATTTTCGTATGCATGAACCTCCCTCGATTACATTTTTTGAGGAAGGCTCCTCAATAGTTGAGGACAGCTCCTCGTTTCAAGGTAGATCTGGATCTACCTCAAACCTTCCCTCAATCTAATAGTGCTTTTATCAGTTTGAATTTGTTTTGTATCACTTTCAATTTTTCTCGCGTATTTTTCAAGTTTTTGTAATATAAAATAATCATGGCAATAATATTAGATTATCAATATTATTATTACTTTCAATAATTTCTAATATTAAATTTGTTTTGTTTTTAATTTGATTACTTTTTCTAGCGTATTTTTCTATTAATTTATAATAGTGAAAAGTTTGTTTTAAAATAATCATAGCAAAAAATCTCAGAATTTAGCAATAACAGAAAGTCGAAAATTATGATTACCATTCACGAGGAAGTATTGTGTCGTGTCCATAATTGGCAGTGTATTTTTCACCATTTGAACATAATAATCGTTTGAGAACTTTTCTAGATACAAGAGATTCAGTAAAAAATCTCAGAATTTATCGATAGTGGTAAGTCGAAAATTATGATTGTTATTCACGAGGAAGTATTGTGTCCATATAATTGGCAGTGTTTTTTTTTTTTTTTTTTTTCACCATTTGAACATAATAGGTAATCGTTTAAAAACTTTTCTAGATACAATTAATTCAGTAAAAAATCTCAAAATTTAGCGATAATGGTAAGTCGAAAATTATGATTGTCATTCACGAGGAAGTATTGTGTCCATAATTGGCAGTTTATTATTTTTGAATCATCAGAAAATCGTGGTGTTGACCGACTTTTCTCTTAGAGGCGAATTTCGATAGGTACTCCCACTCAATTAAAAACAATCTATAATAAACAATACGAAAACTGAATTACTTAATTAAAATAAAATAATTAACTGAGTTTCATAAAATCTCGGTCTCGAAAGTCGAAACTCGAAAGTAAATATTTCTTGGAGAAATTCTGTGATTTCTGTGGACAGTGAAAATAATAAACATAGATGTGCGCATGCGTCACGCTAAAATCGGGGTTTTAGATCTGGCAACACTGGTGGACCATCTCATACTCAAGGAGTTGTCTATGCAATGCAACCAAGACTCAATTTGAGGAACCGTCCTCCATTGAGGAAGACTTCGAGGGATGCTCGATTTGAGGAGATCTCAATTTGAGGAACGACTATGCATACCACCCTATGTTTCGCTATTAATAATTCCAGGCTTCTTCGTTACCACAACATTAGCTGAGGTGGAGTATGGGGTGGAGGAGGAGGAGGTGGGATGAGAGGTAGAGGGGGAGAAAAAGGGATGGGAAGAAGGATGGACGAGAAGAGGAAGGGATAGAAGACGGTGCTGAATTTTCCTAATATGGAAGTAAATAATGTAATTTAAAACTGTTATGACACGTTACATGCGTCTCTCTCCTCTCTTCCCCCCTATTTCTTACTCTGTCTCTGTCTCACTCTCTCTCCCATATTGTTTTATTACTCTCTCTCTGCCTTTCTATCTCTCTCCCACCTCTTGATAACTCACTCTCTCTCTCTCCCTCAGTCACTCACCTCTCACTCACTACATGCGTATTATATGCCTATATCTTCTAGCTCGAAGAGAAGTAGGCTATTTTTAACATCAGTTTCTTCGCCGTAGCCAAAGCCTCAGCTACATCACAAGACGATCAGCAAGCAAGCAGTAAGTCCACTGCCGTACACATCTGCGAATATCCGATTATCCAAGAGGATGGCTGCGTATACGTGTAGTAAAATTATGATTGGTTTGCGAGATAATTAATTAATTATTGAAACTTGCCCAATAAAGCTAGGTATCAATTAAGTTCTCTTAATTATTTGTGTTGATCACATTTGTGATAGGTGGGTATCCCGACAATTTTATTATGCTCTACTAAATTTATGTCTAACTAGAGACTTGAAGAATCCACCTCCAGATTAAAAAACTGTTACCTTAATGATCATGCTACTGAGGTCGGTTTTGGGTATGAATTTCCATAGGTTTTCCATTTGTTATTATTGTAAAGGAGGATAAGAGCTCCATAATTTTTCCATTTGAGCACCTCTTAAAATTCCATGATCACCACGAGAATATTATGATACTCGTAGAATATGACAACAGTAAGGGACATTTTCTTCACTAATGAGGTGTGAGGAGACAGCAGAGGCAGACGAAATATTATCTTGGTTACATTGAAGGCGAGAGAGAACAGGAAAAAAGAGCGACGCTAAGCAGAAAGAGAAAAAACTTGATGAATCGTATCACGAGGGTTTTTTTGTCTGAAAAGAAAAGTCGAATTGGGGCCTTAGCGTTTCTCGTCACGTCTTTCTCTGTCTTTGTCTCAGCAGGCCAATTGTGGGACGTGATCTGGCTCCACAAAACAGCTATTCACAGCGGTTGACAAAGCGTGACAGAAGTTCATAGAGTTGGCTAGTTGAATACTGCGGTTCCAGGTTCATAGAGATAGCTAGTTGTTGTAGCGACTAGCAAAGCATAAGTGCTATTAATACTTCATTTTTTTTTTTGTAAGGTGATTTAACTACAGATGGTCTTTCGCACCGTTTCCGTTCGAAACTAAATTTTTCTATAGGATTTTATTCGTTTCAAGGTATAGTATCAGGGCGTCAATTTCATTAATATCGTCACGTAACGATGGTATAGTGGACAAATAGGTACGGGCAGGAGCGAAGATAGAGCATTCAAGGAGGTGTGCAACCGCAAATACTTCACTTTAGTAATCAAATCCAGGAATTCTGCTACTTGTATTGGATTTTTCCAAAGATTAATGACTGTCAGTGTTGTGGGTTTTGAGCTGCAGTTAAACAACTGGTGGTGTACATCATGTGGTGATTGATGGCATAGAGGACGCACATCTGCTATTAATTTCAATTTCTATGTAAATATTCTGTGTACCTACTTTGGTTCTAAATAAAACTTGATCTAATATGTTTAATAATAACTTACTCTTTATTTTGGGGACTCCTCATTTTCCTATTTCTTACAATAGCTGATTTTCCTTTTCGAGTTTTTCTGAACCATCTCTTTCTCTCTTATCCTCTTGTATTTTACAGAATAACTTAGGGAACCCATATCTTTCTCCAGTCTACGAGCTGCGGTGACAGGCGAAAACTTGTAGACATTTTCTCTTTAATGAGTTTCTTCACACAAGAGAATAAGTACGGTGGATTTGGTGGCTGGCAGTAGGCAGTCTGAAGAGGGTCTCTGCTCGGAAAATTCGTTGGAAGTTTGCGTCATTCAAGCCAACATGATGTTGGAAACATTTATTTACCCTAAACCTTCAATCGCTGGGGATCGTACAATAGCAGCTCCCCACATTAATCTCACCCAGCCTATGTTGGGTCAGAAATGCCACGTGACCTTCCTACTTATACAAGCGATGTACATAATATAAAGCAGTCATTGACTTAACTCTCAATGTGAGCTTCGATAGAAGTCCTATAATTTCTTAGACTCAGCCCTGCAATCGACTACCCCCCCAGCCCCCCGAGGTACTTAGTATTATTATTTATTTTTAATCTTCTACAATTTTTAATTTATGTTTCAAAGTACTTTTTGAACTTTCTCATTTTTTTTCCTCATAAATTTCCTTTCCTCGTCTTCATCTCACTTGAGTTTTCTTATTACTTTTCGATAAAATGGAGGAAAAAGTTGATTCTTTTTAATCAGCCCCACTTGGCGGGACTTTTTCTTATATTTTCCAATTTACAAATTAAAAAAAGGTAATTATGTACACGTTTCTCAGTTAATTAATTTTGGACAAGCATGTACCCTAGGGTGGGCCGAAAAAAGCGAATTTTTGAATCGAGAATTTTAATAGCAAAAAAAAGTTGAAGCATGGTCAGACGTTTCCAAAAATATAACTTTTGTCGAAATCGGATGTTATCTTCCACTGCCGCAAAGCGGTTGAAGTTTGGCGGAAAAGTCGAAAAATGGCATTTTGGACCCCACTTTAAGAAATTTATAAAAATAGCAGATGAACATTTGGGAAGCTCAAATTTGTTTTAAATTATTCAACATGTGTTCTAATTTTATTTTTGGACTAAAAATAATGAGCTTTTTGAACTCTGTTCTGTATACAGGGTGACCCAAAATCATGAAATTCCACATTTTCATGTGATTTATATGGGGTATATTGGGGTATATTATGTTTATATTTATTGAATTATTTGAATTAATCCTTCGATATTGGCAAACAAAATCATCATATATTAAATCTGTGATAGTGCTGGACAGTTTGGATGATATTTGCACACTTCAGACATACAGGGTGGCCAAAATTTTCATAAATTATGATGACTTTTTTATGTACTTAGTTCATGGTTTTTTTTTACATTACAAACATGTAAATATTATGCTAAGCTGTTTTTAGGGACATAAAATATAAATAAGGATTATAGAAAGGATTATAAGACAGTCTCTTAAACAAGATATTCCGTATGGAGCCCAGGTGATTGATGGAAAGTCTTGGGTGGAAGGAAATTTTCACCCAACACAGTGCACCTTGGGAAATATCTCGTAGTAACATTGGAGTGGCAGCATAAACAATATAAGATCAACAAATTATCTTTATACATAATAAAATGATATAGTTGATCGATGAGGCCGCCGCCACTTGAAACCTCTAACCTGGAATCCGGTGGTTCAAGTCCTGGATTCAGCGTAGATTTAGTAACTCGATTTTGAGTAGTTGTGATATCGTGAAAGTGATTAACACAAGTATAATAACTTTTTTTTAATGATATAGTTGTTTGCTCATCAGTAGAAGTTCAGTAAATTAGCTCACATTTCTTTAGACAATAAATAGAATCTCCTCTGATGATTTTCCACTGGGCACAGTACTAAAAATAGATGTAACATTCCCTCGCTATTCAGCGAGAGAAAAGCCATTGTTTAAGGTACATTTTTGCCTTTGAGGTACCAGTTGTTGTTGTTAATTTTTTACCAATATCAAAGTGATTTGCATTTTTCTAATCTGAAGGACTTATCTACTTTATTTTTTTCTGAAACCACAAATAGCATGAAAGACCAGCATAATATACATATGATATATTTTATGAACCCATTTGGTTATTTTTGCTGAATCATTAGTTTTTTCCCAATGGAAATAGGCGTAATGTATATGTATAACTTCAGAAATCCATTTGCCATTATAAGCCATTAAAACTCTTAAATTGCAGAGAGCCTCCACAGAACTAGGTCGGAAAGATATCAAAAGACGCGATATAAAAAAAAATCGTTGTTGGGAGGGTTCGGGAGAGCCTCCTCGCGTGGTGTAGCCACCTTATTCACATGGTATCTAGGAACTTATACAGTTATATTAATAAAAATAACGGGGGAAATAGAATGGTCAAACTATAAGGTAAAATTGCAACAACGATAAGGGAATACGTTCCCTATATAACATATTTCCCAAGGTGCATTGTGTTGGGTGAAAATTTCCTTCCACCCAAGACTTTCCATCAATCACCTGGGCTCCATACGGAATATCTTGTTTAAGAGACTGTCTTAAAATCCTTTCTATAATCCTTATTTATATTTTATATCCCTAAAAACGGCTTAGCATAATATTTACATGGTTGTAATGTAAAAAAACCATGAACTAAGTACATAAAAAAGTCATCATTATTTATGAAAATTTTGGCCACCCTTTTTGTCTGCAGTGTGCAATTATCATCCAAACTGTCCAGCACTATCACATATTTAATGATTTGTTTGCTAATATCGAAGGATTAATTCAAATAATTCAATAAATATAAACATAATATACCCAATATAAATCACATGAAAATGTGGAATTTTATGATTTTGGATCACCCTGTATACAGAACAGAGGTCAAAGAGCTCATTATTTTTAGTCCAAAAATAAAATTAGAACACATATTGAATAATTTGAAACAAATTTGAGCTTCCTAGATGTTCATCTGCTATTTTTATAATTTTCTGAAACTGGGGTCCAAAATGCCATTTTTCGACTTTTCCGCCAAACTTCAACCGCTTTGCGGCAGTGGAAGATAACATCCGATTTCGACAAAAGTTATATTTTTTGAAACGTCTGACCATGCTTCAACTTTTTTTTGCTATTAAAATTCTCGATTCAAAAATTCGCTTTTTTCGGCCCACCCTAATGTACCCACTCAGAGTACTAAGCTTCTCATTTTCTTGGAAGTAATCCTGTGATATCTTATTTTTCTTATTGAGAGACAAGGTTATATTACTTGCTGGTGTTGCTGCTACACTTACGCTTGGTAGAGTGTTACGCCAAGACCAGTTATGGACTCGGAAACAACATGACTAGACAAACAAATGTTGAGGACTCTTCTCTAAGAAATCGTGACGAGTCTTCAACAGAATCCGACAATTTTTTAAATTTTCTTTCTTGAAACATTTTTATTAGCTCGCGAAGAAAAAATCCTTCATAGAATATGATTCCAAGGTGCGTTTCCCGCGGTTACCCCGTACTTTTCAATGAAACTAAATTTCAAGTCTGCTAAGTCATGGTTATAACAGTATTTACAGGCATACCTTTTTAAATCTACTCAAGTAGCGTGATCAATTAAAGCTGTAGGTCTCACGTAGTAAATTTGTAAAAGTATGACCCACAAGGAAACAAACATTTGTATGACCCACAAGGAAACAAAATAATATCTTTTACCAATTAGGTGATATATCAACCGTTTCTTTTTGAATTACCTCAAATCCTGCACTCCGTTGCGGCACTTAGTGCATGGGTGTTTTGTTGTTTACCCAAGACAATACAAAAAGAGCAACTTTTAGACAGAATTTGAGCTTCTAGTGCTTTTCTATGACGGTCAGTAGTCAGGAGATACAGGAGTCAGTGAGCAAATGAGTGAGAGTTAAATTCTCCGAAGTTTCATTTTATTTAGAGGTCAACACTCAATATTTTCGCGTGTCAGTGAAAAAAGTTCAAATCTGTATTCGCTGTTGAAGAATAATTTAAATAAAATTACGAAGATGGCTGTCACCTTGATTTATTTTCAATTTAATTTTTTTCCGCAAATTTCGCGTCGAAAATATGAAGTTTGATTGAAGCTTTATATTGAAATTTCAAAATTGACTGAAATGTTTTATTCACGAGGAAACTGATTTTTTTTATATTTATATTTTTTATCATTTGCAAATACAGTCATATTTTTCAGAAATTCAAATGTAATATTAGGTGCTTTTTAAATATGTAAGTAATAATTTTAAAAAGACGACAGTTCTTCCATATTCGATTTTTAGTTACTCGCACCTATCCACAGGGTGTAACATTATTAGCAAGACATTCGAATATCTCGAAAACTAATTAAGCCTAACTACCTAAAATAATCTAATTTAACAATTCACATCCAGGGATGGTAAATTCCCAGGAATTTATTTCTTAGGGAATATTCCCGGGAACATGGGAATTTATTTAAATTCCCGGGATTATATTTTTTACGCAACCTATACCCATTTTCGGAGGTATGTTTTGGTGCAAAATAATTAGGTTAGAAATAATGATCGAAAGTAAATTCATTTTGTCTTTTTTTCATTTTTTTGTTTCGTTACACCAAACATAGAACTTGGAGATTCGAAAACATCACGACGAGAGCAATTTTTTGTTTAAAACAATCCCTCATATCCCTATCCTGTTAAACTTTATTAATAGATTAAGCAGTCCACTCGCTAATTGTCTTGCACTTTGCACTCAGAACACCTCTTAGTTTAGAACAATTGTATAGTTCAAAATTAAATAAATTCTATTGACTTATTCAGGTATACTGAACTGGAATTTCTAAAATTGAATCCTACGCCACTGCTCGGTGTATGCACTAATAATTGCATTACGCTCTACAACGTATAAAACTATGCACTTTATGGTAATGATAGCACAGTGTGAATTCTACCGCCACTGACTGGCTAATACGTGCTCCTATACCAGCCCACCTTTCTAATCCAACACCATGTGAACATTATGTCTAGTTAGTCCCTCCCTCCCCTCCCTCCCCTCCCTCCCCCTCCCTCCCCCTCCCTCCTCCCACCCCGCCAGGAAAGCGCTGTTTAGTCGTTAACGTCGTAAAATTTAATCAACACAATATTGCCTACCTGTCCTCCCCCCCCCCAGCCTCGCCCTCCCTGGGAGCTACAGTATTAATAATCCCCAAACACAGCTCCGTGTCTCTTTTACCTAATTACAAATAATTATGTGCTCGTTGTAATTGTAAAATGGCGGAACTTTACAGCCGGTGCAGTTTTATTAAAACTCATGAGGTGTGATGAGGTACAAGGGAACATGTGGCCAGATGAAGACGGAGGAGGATTCTATGTAGTTACTATTTCAATAAATTAGAGGCACTCTTAATTATTCAACGTAGGTATTACACAAATATACACTACACGTAATTTGACGCAATACACGGAAATTGGCAGTTGTAAGTTGTCATTATCTCTTAATTACAAATTCACAATTGTGATATCAGAATTACTTAAACCAGCGTTACTAATTTTTTGCTTAGCTTGGGACTTGAACTAATGACGTGCAGGTTACAATTCCGCCGCTTTATCGATCAAAAGCCACTGAGGTCGGTGCAATACACATAATAGTTTCATGAGGCGCATTTTTATCTATTTTATACAGAAGTTAGTTAGAAGGGATTTTTCCACAGTCCATGGGTTAGAATTTTAGAAAGTCTCAGAAAACCGGGTTGAATTATAGTAGTTAATTATTCTATGTATTGTAATAGTATATGTGGCAATTTATAGCATGTTGCGGCCTACATTTAATAGGAAGAAAAAAATGAAATAACTAAGCAGTCCTAAGCAGCTAAGCACTATTTAAAGTTATTTCCTATGTACAAAATACATAAAATAAATATTTTTATCTAATTTATTACTTTTATTTACATAGGCAGTAAACTACTGCCATGAATCGAAATTATTTTTCTAAAGCATCTTTTAATTACGAGTTAATGCTTTTTGTTCTGGGCTTAATAGCTAATTAATTTATGCTTTGCCCTAGTTAGATTACCTATTATTATTTTAGAAATACTTTTCAACAAGGGCTATTATACATAGTACCTAAGCATAGTTATTTTCAATAGAATTTATTATATTCAAATAAGTAATTAGTACCTATATTGTACCACTTCATTATAGAGTATGGAACAGACAAAATGCTGACACGAAAATGTTAGGTAGATAGAGTTGTTTCCTACACAAAATTCTGTTGTCACAGTTAAACTTTAATAAACTTGGCTAAGTTTCTCTATTCTTGTTACTGTCAAAAAAAACTTAAAAGAAAATAAAAAGAGACGTGATTATAATAATAAACGTTCAAGAGATCAACAACACACTTACTGAAAAAACTTCTTTTGTAAGAAGCTCAATCCGAAAGCATTTATTGGATTTAAAAAACAGAATTTTCAACTTTAGAATATTTTCAAAAGAAAAATCTAAATAAATTTTCGAAACTCCTTAATCTTAGCTGATTATTATTCTTCGGTGGTATCATGATAAAAAAAAGTTGGAATAGGTATACGCGATATATAATATAAAGGTTTTGTTCAATTTTATCAAGTTTGTACAAACAAAAGTTTGAAATTCATGGGCGACAGAATTAGCGTATAAAAGTTGGGAGAGCTTGGAGAGAGGGATAAGATAATCCGATAAGTAGAGGGAAGAGGCATAAAACATAGAGGGCAAAATCCTCAAAATTCCTTTATGGAAATGGTGTTTGATCCTTGCGTTTGTCCCGAAATATGAAACTTTGTGAACTAATTCGCACTTTACAAGGATTTTTCCTCCCGGTTTTACTGGCAAGATATTAGGTAGGTACAGGAGGGATTTTTAATTAGGCATAAGTTATAAGTACTTTTCTAATTTATTCTGATTGCTTGCTAAAAGGATCAAGGGCGTTTCGTGGGAGAACGGCTCCCAGAAATTCGTTAATTCCTGAAATATCGTAAAATATGAAAAGACGTGTTCAAAGCATGGTGGTTCCCTATGCAACTGGTAAGTGGTATCACAAATCACACCCATGTCACCGTGCGTGCAAGTTCAGCGTGCTACTCACTCGGACACGGTGCCTATACGAATTAACACAGTTATGTAAGTATGTATAATAACACATTGCAATTCCAAGTTTATTGCGAGTAATATCAACAGAAATGTAATCTGTTTTCTTCAGAAGTTTTCAGCAGGTACCTACATATTTCTAGTGCTGTCTACAAACGTAGCTTTCTAACTAAATCCCATAACTCATACTAAATCCCATACTAAGTAATTCCAAACCAATTGAACTTCCAATTTAACACGACAGAATCAAAAATATTCTGTCTTCTTCAGAAAATATTCAGTGGGCACAATAGTTCTAGTGCTGTCTACAATACAGACTCTTTATGACGAGACGAGAGCTCATACTGTACAATGCCAATCCCATTGGGACCCTCTTCTACTCATATGAAATTCTCCAATGTTTTGACAGATTATCATAAGTCTGATGACCCACATATATGAAAGCCTTGAGGCTTCGGTACACAATCAGCACATAATCTAAGAAAATGAGAAACAACCGGCAAGACTATATTGTTTCCATTCTCCCTCTCTCCTTTACCTCTTCATATTCCTTCCTTCCTCATTATTCTTTCTCTCCTCCTCTCACTTTTCTTTCCATCTCTCTCCTCCTATCGTTTCTCTACTCTTGTCATTTCTCTCCTCTCATTTCTCTCCTGCTCTCATCTTTCTCCTCCTCTCATCTCTCTCATCTCTCTCTTCAATCTTTCTCTTCCTCTCATCTCTTTCCTCCTCTCCTGCTCTCATATTTCTCCTCCTCTCATCTCTCTCCTCCTCTCATTTCTCTCTTCCTCTCATCTCTCTCCTGCTCTCATCTTTCTCCTCCTCTCATTTCTCTCTTCCTCTTACCTCTCTCCTCCTCTCATCTCTCTCCTCCTCTCATTTCTCTCCTTCTCTCATTTCTCTCCTCCTCTCATTTCTCTCCTCCTCTCATTTCTCTCCTCCTCTCATTTCTCTCCTCCTCTCACTTCTCTCCTCCTCTCATTTCTCTCTTCCTCTTATCTCTCTCCTCCTCTCATCTCTCTCCTCCTCTCATTTCTCTCCTCCTCACATTTCTCTCCTCCTCTCAATTCTCTCCTCCTCTCATTTCTCTACTCCTCTCACTTCTCTACTCCTCTCATTTTTCTCCTCCTTTCATTTCTCTCCTCCTCTCACTCTTCTCTCCCTCACATCTCTCTCATACATATTTATATTTCCCACTTCCAGGGCTGTACACAGACTTGCTAGGCATCGAGGCTGACTACGGTTCCTACCCGCCAAGTTATTCCTTTTTCTTAGACTCCTCACTCACCTCAGGGAGGCCCGGGCTATTCTGAGGAGCCCGGGCCTAGGGCATTTTGCCTCGGTTGTCCTACCCTGTGGTCCGGCCTCTTTCCTCATCAGTATTTCTCTTCCTCTCCCTTTTTGCTAACTCATTGTCCTTTCTCTCTCCTACTCCCACTTTACTCCCAAAATCTAGTTCCTCTCTTACAGTACACAGAAGATCAGGAAAAGTGTAGACTCTACACTATTCCTTATATATTATTTTATCTCTACCTTTATTTCTCATCTCCCATTTTTTGTCACTTTATCATTATATGCTTCTCCGTCGTCATTGATTCTTTCTTCCTTTTCCTCCCTTTGTTTCCTCATTCGTGATTATTACAGTGATTATTACATTCTCTATTCCTTTTCATTTCATCCAGTAGAATATTACATTTTCCTTATTTATCCTATCTTCCTTTTTGTTTTTCCCCACGTCTTCTATTTTCCTTCTTTCCTTTTTCAACCTTCCTTGATCTTTCTCCTTTATTGCTCCTAAAATAAAATATTTTCCTTACTATTAAAAAGAAAAAAAAGGTAATTGTGCCCTGGAACCGCTTTCGCATTTCTTCGGGGCACTTTACCTTTACATCCATGCCATTACGGAAACATCCATGCCATTTCTTTACCAAGTTTGTATTTATGGTCCATGGCCTCTTTCATGGTCCATACTATTTTCTCTCTATTTCTTTTTCTTTCTACCTTCTATATTTTTCCTCATTCGATAGACATTCTTGCTTATTCTTTTGTGATCGCTTTTTTAACTCTTTTCTTTTTCCCATCTTCTCCATCTCTCTCTCTCTCCCGTGCAAGTAAAACATATATGAGATGAGAAATGAAGTGAAATGAAAAATATGTAATTCCAAGCGCATCGCATAATATATTTCCTATATCTATCATAATAGAATTTTCATGTTTCCTTGCATTTCGTATTTATTTGAATTACCATCATACAGGGTACATTTGTAACTTTGGTAGGAAGAGCCATTTTATTCTGCTTTTAAGGTACCAGTTGTGTAGTTTTTGACGTTGAACAACATCGAACCTGCTTAAGCGGGATAAGAATATTCGTGTTCAAATTGAGGTTCCATTGAGTATTCCAGATCAGTCCGTTTTTGTTCCGAGGCGCAGTTTAAGGATTCGCAGCAGCCTTTGTTTTACGTGGTTGGGCAGCTAACCCAGCGCACAACCACTTGGCACTTGCCAATAATAATGTTCGTGATACCTATGAGACGAGTGAGACACCAGAGGAGGAGACAGCACTAACTCTTGATGATGTTGTAGTGGCTATAAAGAAGATTGCTATTGACACATCCCCCGGTCCAGACAGAATTCTCATGAGAACTATTCGTAATGTAAAATGTGCTGAGGCTATTTTAAACGTTGGCAAAGTGATGCTTTTATGGAATTATGTCCCTATTCCTTTCCGAACTGGTCGCACTGTTTTGATATTCAAAGATAAAGGAGAAAGTCAAGACATAAACAACTGGAGACCAATAACAATATTCAGCTTGATTCGGAGAATAATCGAAAAATGTTTGGACAAGAAACTCCGTATGTTTGTCCAATTCTGTCAACATCAACGAGGATTGGTCGCTGGTATTGCTGGAACACACATTAATGCTTCAATAGTTGATGGATGTTTAAGAGAGGATAGAACAAAGAATAAAAATTGTTGCATTGTTATGCTCGATCTATCTAAGGCATTTGATAAAATTGGACATCGCCACATTAGATACACATTAGAATCGCTACCCATTCCTGTTGGTCTCAGGAGTTTGATAGTCAATCTGGCAACAACAAATTCTACCAAGATTGAGCTAAACAACAAATCATCCTGTCAAATCAAACTTAACTGTGGATTGGCTCAAGGCGACTATCTTCAATCTGTGCCAGGATTTCATTCTTAAACTCATTACTGACCCTAGCGTGACAACCGAACATGGATTTGAACTTGATTCAAACTTAGAAAAATTGACGGCTCTAGCTTTTGCAGACGATACAACTATCATCGCAAAAGACGAAACAAGTGCCAAAACCCTCGTTGAATGTCTGCAAACCGCTTTTGCTGAAGTTGGTATGACAATTAATCCTCTGAAGTCAGTTGCCATAAATATTAAACTGGGCTGTCTTTTCCAAGAAAATCTGTCTCTCTCTGATGGATCCAACATTCGCTCTATCTCTGAAAATGAAATTATCCGTTACCTTGGAATTAATTTTGCCAGTGGTGTAGTTTTTGATCAAAGAAAATTCATTTCTGATTTCGAAAAAGATTTTCGTAATCTAATAACTTCGCCACTTCTTAGATTAGACCAGAAAATCAACATACTTGATCAATACATCTTTCCCAAACTTGTTTACCCACTGCAAACTACTCCAGTGGATCTTCTAGAGAATACCTTTCTTGAGCGTGTAGATTCCATCATCCGACAAGGAGTAAGAGAAATCATTGGACTACCTGCAGACACTCCGATACCAGTGTACTACAGCCGCAGAAACGTGCGAGGCCTCGGCATTCTGCGTGTGACATGGGAGGCTAGCTTGCAGCATATAAACATTTGCCACACTCTCTTGAAGATCCCTGATCCTCACCTTCATGTTGCTCGTGACTGTGAAACAGAAAAATGTAAAACCACCCTAAATATCACAACACAACAAACAGTCCGTGCAATGAGGACCTATCTTAGGGACGAAGAGTTCAATAAATGGTCAGAAATGAGACAACGTGGCATAGGAATCAAATGGTACAAACCCTGCCCAATCACCAATGAATGGGTTTCTAATAAACAAGGATTGACAAGTAGCGAGTGGACGAATGCATTAAAACTCTCCATGAACTCGATGTCTAATCGCGGAACAGGTGGCAGGAGCCAAGGGAATCGCCTCTGCAGAAACCCAATTTGCAGAGAGAAAAACCTAATTGAAACGATTCCCCACATCCGTGGCATCTGTCCTCGCTCCGAGCTGTTGAGAAATTCTGCCCACCATAAAATCCGCACCGCTACAGCTGACCTGTTTCGCCAGAAAGGATGGGAAGTTCACGAGGAAGTTCACTGTGAAGCAGTAACCAGTGATGGAGAGAATCAAAATAGAAGAGCAGATATCATAGCTATTGATCGACAGCACAACAATGCGCTCATCATTGACCCTACACTGCGCTGGGAAACCAATGAAGATCATCAAGATCAAATGATAGACAATGAGAAAAAAGCCATCTATGAACCCACCATATCTTACTTCAAAGACAAATATGGAATTCAAAACTGGAAAGTACATGGTCTATGGTTTGGTGTTCGCGGATCTGCCTCACCTATACTTCTCAACTTCTTCAAAACACATCAAATCCATAAGAAACATTTGAAAGAGCTATGCTTGACTGTCCTGCGCGACACTTTGAATATTGTTCATAGACATTTGTACCCATAAGGAACGAGTTGGCCAAAGACACAAAAAAAAAAAAATAAATAAATAAATAATAATAATAAAATAATAATAACTAATGAAAAAAAAAAAAAAAAATACCAACACCTGTCTGATCTGTATACTGTGTCTTTGGGCAACTTGTTGATTTATGAGCAGTTCGAAATAAAATAAAACTTTATTTTGTTAATAAAAAAAATAAGCCACCTATGGCGAAGTTGCAATATCTATAATAATACATAGAAAGCCACGAATGCGTTGACAGGGACAACCCTGTATTCCAAACAGATTACAATCCTTATGTTTTGTGAATACGAAAGTAAGAAGACAAGCGCGGAGAGAGGCAAAATATGACTTGCAAATATAAAAAATGAGAGATAATCAGAGGAAAGAAGGAGATTGCGATGTGCAGAATGAATGCTAGGAGCGGTATTCTAGTGCAGTAATGCAGTTCCATGTTAGTAACGAGGGAAAAATGACCCCCCCCTTTGATTCTCCTCCCCTCTTTCTTAATCTTCTTTCTCCCTCTCTCTTTTTCTCCTCTCTCTCTCTCCCTCTCTCTCTCTCTCTCTCTCTCTCTCTCTCTCTCTCTTTATTTCCTTTCTTTTTCTCTCATGGTTGCTAAAATTCTTATCACAGGTCATTCTAGGTGGATGTTTCAATCTTCCTTTCTTGAAAACTCTCAAATCAGCTTTTCAAATTAAAGCTCACCCAGCCTGAGATGGGCCGGAAATTGCCAACATCACAAGGATGATAATTTATGCAAGAAAAGCAAACCTACCAAATTGTAACCTCGCTGACCGTTGGCTAAGTTCAGTGATGCCACAAGAACTTTACTGGATTAGTAAGTTGGTATTCAGTTGAACACGGATACAAGAGAACGATTTTTAGGTCAAATTTACCTCTTTACAAGAGAAACCTGAATATAGGTCTATAGGAGAGAAAAATATTTGATTTCTTGCGTTCTCTTTACTTCTTTACTTCATTCTGCCCTTTCTACCGTAGGTGTAGGGGTTGACAGAGAGTTCGCCATTTGGATCTATCAGCTACACTAGACAAGGCGCTTCTCCAGGGGACTGCTTCCATTAAATTGATGCCATCTGCCCTGACTTGATATGCTAGTTTTGGGAGTCTTTGGTCGGGCATCCTCATCATGTGCCCAAACCACTGGAGTTGATAACTTTGAATGGTAGTCAGGAGGGGTTCAACATTGAGGGAGTTTCTAATGTTTTGGTTTCTTCGTACATTCCTTGTTACAAAAATCGTAGTCCTGAAGTTTCGCCAGTTTTGTGTCCGTAAGACACGTCCGGTTTTCTCTCTTATGATAATTTATTGTAATGCGTTGTTTTCAAACAAACTGGGGATATGCCAGTCTGTCCTAGCATGATTTAAGGGGCTGCCTTGACGATCATGCACGCCATATTGTCCAGAGAGCACAGTTTCAGCCGAAGCCCCCTGTTGAACCCTGGACAGAGTGTTGTCCATTTGATTTAGCATCACCCGGGGAGCACTTGTGACTTGAGGAAGGCCACGGAAGCGAGCAACATTACGTTCTCATCCACGTTAAACCGTATTGAACGTGTCATTGTCAATGACTGTATCTTGTTAATAACATTACTTTTGTTGAGTACCTTGCTTGATTATTTTTTACCAAAAATGATTATTTGTTCTAAAATAATAATGAAGTCTCCGACAGGATACAACCCTGTGACTCGAATGACCTCGACGTTGAAGATCCTTCAAGTGAAAATAAATAGAATTTTCTCCATATTTTTTTTTTGAAAAATCTTAAATGCAGAAAGCTTTAAGAAATGTGTATCTGTCATAAATCAAAACTAAATTGAATTTCTCTGGAAACCTCTTTACCCAATGTTCATCACTGCCTTCCCTTCCTTAAACAGAATCTCCCTGCCTTCCTCCCCTTCCTTAAACAGAATCTCCCTGCCTTCCTCCCCTTCCTTAAACAGAATCTCCCTCCCTTCCTCCCCTTCCTTAAAGCAGAATCTCCCTCCCTTCCTCCCCTTCCTTAAAAAGAATCTCCCTCCCTTCCTACCCTTCCTTAAAAAGAATATCCCTCCCTTCCTCCCCTTCCTTAAAGCAGAATATCCCTCCCTTCCTCCCCTTCCTTAAAGCAGAATCTCCCTCCCTTCCTTAAAGCAAAATCTCCCTCTCTTCCTCCCTTCCTTCCAGCAGAATCTCCCTCCCTCCTTTCTTTTCCTTCTAGCAGAATCTCCCTCCCTCTACAGTTCACTCTGTCCAACACTTTTTGATTTCTGTACCTCCCTCCCCATTATCTCACCAATTTTGTCGTTTTTCAATAAAAAAGAGTCTTAGAAGAAGGAAAATAAATCAGGGACTTTCTTTTGAGGTGAGTAATCTTCTCCAGAGATAGATAAATTAACATTTTATAAAATAAGAGATAAAGAGAGAGTGAGAGAAAGAGGAAGAGTGAGTGAAAGCGATATTAATGGAATATTATGAAACCTGAATTTAATATAATTTCATCTCGATCCATTAACGAAAAAGAAAATAATCATTCTAAATCCGACATGTGCACTTGTGCAAGGAATTGGACTTTTGAGAGGAATTTATATTTTCTCCAGAATTAATCCTTGGTTGCCTTTATTTTAATAATTAAGGCGGATGTACATAAATAAGGTAGAACTAAGCCCTCACACCTAGTTCTTCAGTGTGATGTGCGGATCCTCATTAGCACGGCTTATACTCTTACCTAATTTTCATATGCTTAGCGCGTTGCTTTGTTCCCCGCAAGATACTTCTTAAATCTTAATAAGCTTAGAACAAATTATTCTATCACCCCGAACCTTACATTAACCATTCGAGGCAGCCGTGGCACTTCAGAAATATTACCCCTGTGTACCTGTAGCAAGTTATTGAAACTTTGCTGTTGCTAGATATTTTTTATGTGGTAGCTTTTTTGGGGAGCGTTCCTTTTTTTTAGCCTAGTAACACTTCAGTGCAAGAAGATAGATTTTTGGAAGAAAAAATTCTGTTTTCTATATTTCACTAAGGTTACCAGAGATTTCAGAGATCTGCTTTTCACTGGCATGCATCTTTTAGCTATATTTTGCTAAAAAAACAAACAGAACTTTTCGTTTCCTAATTATCGAGATAATTTGGGAAGGAGATTTTACCTTCTGTTCCCTGAAACCTCCCAAACAAGATACACACATTAACCTCAACCAGGCTGTGGGCTGAGAATATCCATCATCACGATGTTTCAAACCTGATATGACCCATCAAATTCTATATAACCTGGCTGGGAGTAAAATAAAAAATAACTTAAACATCACTTGTGATGTATTCAACGTACCATCAGAATCGGGTTACACCTGGTGCTTGAAGCACCGTGCACCGTAGAGTATTCTTCCAGTTGTGTTTCAAAGGGTTAAAAGAAAGAAGATAAAGCTTCTGCCTTACTAATGTGTATTCTGTGCTTTTGTACCTTCTTCTTACAGCGTAACTAGAGATATTACCTTCTCCTATACTCACATTACCTCAGCATACACCTTCACAGGCAGATAATTTTATTCCCTCTTGGAATGTCTTAGATCTAAAGCAAGAGAAAATGTCAGGCACGATGCTTAGGAGATGGTAGAGTGAGTGGATAAACATGGAGACCACAGTGGTGAATAAATAAAATTAGGGAGCATATTCAATTTAGAGAATATATTTGCTTCACAACTACATAAATATCAACAACAAAAAAATTAACTATTTAATAAAGTACATATATAAAAAAAAATCTCTCCTGGATGACAGAGAAATCCTCTGTTTCAAAAAGGAGGTGGACTTTTTCTCTCCTTTTGACTCATACAGTCTTACGCCAACATCCTTGACGAATTTTTTGGCTTCTTGGTACCAAGGCCCCATAGTTTTAAAGGCGAGTGGCACAAAGAAATAATCCCGAGAAATGGACTGGTATTTTGATTTTTTTCTTCTCAGCTGCCACTTCTGCAACTTCGCCAGGATTGAATTTGTTCAATTTGAAAGCAGAGATCGGTGTTCCATTCCATTCAAGTCCAAATAATATTTCATCCTGACTTTTCAATATATGTACGAGTATTTAAGGCCCATCTGATGGGCGTCACTTCACGCCCATCAGAGGGGAGGCATACTACGGGATGAGCAGGCTACAATACAGGCCATAAGCGTCTACAGTAGCTCCTGTTTCATGACTACGAAATAAAAAGTCTGTGTAACACTCATATCAAAAAAATTAAAAAATATATAATATGTACCTTCTGTGAAAGAGTACTTAGAGCAAGCCTGAGCTTTCAGAGTCTCAAGCTAATAAATATGTATGTATGCAAGTTCCATTATTATTCAAAACCCCAGTGCAATGGTTGTACGAGGTCTGTCCCGAAAGTTCGTATAAAAGTGTTCTGGCAACGCTGGAAGGCAAAGTGGGGAGGCAATTTGGGCTATTTCCCCTTCTACAACATCCAAACAATTCTCAGTGTGCGTTCGATCGCCTTACGATAAAAACTGGATCGTCCCGGTACCTGTGAAGTGACCCCTCTCTCTATCACTCGTCGGCATGGAACTCTCAGTCATTCAAGAACAGCGCGTCATCATCAAATTTCTCGTAAAACTCGGCAAGAATGGGCACGAAATTTTTAATGATCTCAACCAAGTTTATGGAGATGATGTTTTCAAGGAACCAACAGTCCACAAGTGGGTAAAAAGATTTCGTGAGGGCCGAGAAAGTCTCGAAGATGACCCTCGGTCAGGACGTCCTTCCACTTCCAGCACTTCTAACAATGTGGAAAGAATTCGATCCTGTGTCCTGCAGGACCGTCGTTTAACCGTCAGACAGGTGTCTGAAGAGCTTTCTTTGAGCAAAACAACTATTTGGCGCGAGAGGGGCGGTGGATCCTCCACCACGACAATGCCCCCGCTCACACCTCTCTCGTTGTGCGTGAGTTTCTGGCTGCCAATTCGATCATAGCGACTGAACACCCCCCTTATTCACCGGATTTGGCACCCTGTGACTTCTTTTTATTCCCAAAAACAAAATTGGTGCTTCGGGGGCGGCATTTGGGGGACGTTGAGGCCATTAAAGCAGCAACGACGAGTCAGCTGAAGAGACTTCAAACTGAGGACTTTCAAGGAGCCTTCAAACAGTGGAAACGGCGTTGGCAGAAGTGCATTGTGTCCCAGGGAGAGTACTTTGAAGGAGACAAAATTGAATTACCCGATTAATTGTAATATAAAATTTTTATTTCATTTTTATACGAACTTTCGGGACAGACCTCGTATATATTATGTCTATATAAATTTTATCGTACACTGTGAGGTGAATGATATTATTAAGTGTTTCTGCCTCGTGATTTTCAAATGTTCAATCCTGTGAATGAAAATGAGATTTTACAAATGTACATAAAGTTATAAAGACCAATTAACACCCCGAGTAACAGGCCTAACCAAGGCTGGGTGAGGTTGATGTGGCTAGCTCGTGAGTTACTAGCAAATTGAAATATTGTTCCTGGAAGTTCTCTTATGCTCGCGAACCGTTATGCGAAAGGAGAGGAGATTAGAACGATAAGATGAGAATTGTACGAATAAAATATTTTGTGAAAACCACAGCTACAATATTATTTTCCTTTTGTAGGTATTTGGCTGTGGGAGTAGACTGTGCTATAAACAGGGAGTAGACCAGCAGTCTGGCTGGGGGACTATACACAGGGAGTAGACCATCATTGGCTTGGTTCTGGGGGCCCTTGTCAATTATTAGCCTTCTTGTAAAGACAGTGGTAGAAGTGCTGAGTCATTCCTCCACTGTCTGACTACCATCGTTCACGATGACGCCATTCTTTGATGATGATGATTTGTAGGTATTCACTACAGTAAGTGTGTGGTGTAGTCAAGCGTCGCTCCCGCTGCCGCGCTCCTTCGTTATTTGTTAATTTTACTTACAATACGTAGGTCAATGACCTCAGTACTCTCAGTAGCTTGATCGATAAGGCGGCGGACTTGTAACCTGGAGGTCAATGGTTTAAGTCTCGGTTTCAGCGTGGATTTAGTCTAACTAGTTTGAGAGTAGAAAATGATTAACACAAATATGATAACTTAATAAAACGTAAGTTCTACCTTTGCATAGGGTGTGACAAAATGTCTACATGAAAATGATAGGTCAGATTCCTGAGACTAAATTAGGTATGGTTTATTTATTCTGTTAACTTTTTTTGTTTCTTCTTTTTTCTAAGAGCTCTTGAAGTTTAAAAAAAATAGTATTTTTGCAATAACTTCCGAAGCATCTAAGATACAGTAAGCTTATGTGATCAATATTTCTATTCCCGTTTTACACCCTGCTAGGTCCTGTAGACTCATGTAGATTCAAAGTTACGTTTTAAATTTGGAGTTTGGAGCTCTGTTATTTGTGGAAATTGATCACGTGACCCGGCTATAGGAGTTCCTAGAAAAAAGAGGAAAAAGAGGCCTAAAATTAATAACATATATTATGAACACAAGTTCATACTTGTACATAATGCAATACCTATATGCACGTAAATAGCACTTGATAAGCCCAGTAGATGGGGCTTTAAGTGTAATACTTATTCAAAGGGATTCACTACATATTAACACATTTGTATATTTATTTATCGTATAGCTTTATTACACATCTCAAAGTGAAAAGACATAATTATTTAATAAACTTGATCAGGAAAGCTGATGGCAGTGATTATCTGATCGCTAAAATTGTCAGTACTTTAGACGCATGTCAATGCGTTGCCCAAGGTAAATCACGAATAGGCGTACTAACATTTCACCCCATTAACATACTAACACAATTTAGAACCACTAAAGATCATAATTATTTTTTTCTATTTGTTTATATTATCACATGAACCACTAAAATTATTTTTTTACATGTCTTGACCAATTATTACAGCTACATAATTGTACTATGAGAATTTCTAGTGGACACCCAGTAAGTTATTCACGTATATATGGACTAGCAATTCCGACTGTCCTGAAAATAGAAACAGTAAACAGTCTCCCCCTGACAGGGGGGGGGGGTGTCTAAACCCCTTGGAGTAAATGCCCACGCGTCTGGGAAGATGCGCAAGGCAGAGGGGTAGGAAAAAGCACGAGAGAAAATTCTCCCATTTTTCCGTCATCCCTGCAACTCCCTTTAGCCGAATTTCAGTTTCAGTATTCCGTCGAGTTAGCTAGCAAGTTCTAAACTTTACTCTTGTTGTCTTCCATTTAAAGTTTTCTTACCAGAAGGAAAAAAAAAGTTGTGAAAAAGTTCGTTATTTTCTGTTTCACATTTTATTTTAAAGGGATTTCCATATATTTTTCGGGTACCCTTTGGGAACACTGTTTGAAAGAGAGCGTCATCTAACGCTTATTTTCGCGACAGAATAACTCAGATAAACTATTTTTGTGGTGAACGCTGCTAGGTATTAGATTCCATTTCAACTGATCGTGCTCATTAAAAATAAAAGAAAAAAATTGTCGCTAATTTTAGACTCGTTCGCTCGCATTTTCGCAGACGAGTTTTGCGTTACGTGCCAAAAAAGTCTTCTTTGTAGAATGTTGCCGCAAGTAGGGAATTTTTTTCGCTTTGGAAATGTTATTCTGTGACAAAGTTTGTTTGCTGATGAAGATTCTGCTGAACACGACACGTTTCGTCCACTCTGTTACATCTTCAGTTCATCTCAACTATAGGTACATTTTATTTTTTTTTACTAAAATTACCTAATAATGTTCATTGAACTTCAATTTCATTTTAATTCCAGGTCGATTACACTATCACATTATAAATTTTGGTTCACCAGATCGAATATTTGGTTTGTAAAACATGATTTTTTTTTTGATCAAGTATCAAAGTATGGATAGCTCAAATGGTACAGTTTAATTTCCGAACTATTGATCTTCCTAAGTACTACGAAGAAAAAAAAGGTCCTCAATTTTATTCCGATGGATAATTTTCTTTGGTGGAGCATATCAAATTACGGAGCCAATTTCGCGAAATTGTCTTTTGTGTAGTAAAGAAGCCTTGTCTCATCAATAAATTGCTACACGAATTCATAAATAGTTATCCGCATGAATATTGCAGAACAAGAGTCACACCGAATCCACACTGTATCAATAGAAAGGACTTCAACCCATCAAAAAAAAAAAAAAAAAAAAAAAATATATTGCACCCAGAAAACGGGTAACTTTTTAATGCTGTATTTAGGGTTTTTAATTAAAGAATTAGGGTGTCATAGCAAACTCTTCTCTTTTGAAGAGAACAAAATGTCTGAATTGCCTGTTGAACCCGGGAATTGGCACTAGTCTGGCAACACGCTAAAGAGCCGTAAATGAATTGTATGATGAGAATAACTGATTTATATTTCAGACTGAATGAGTGGATGTTTTACCACTCATTCGGTCTTTTAGAATTAATTTATTATTATTATTCAACATTTTATTAGATTTAAATGGACATATATAGGTACAATACAAATAATTATTTTAATAATGAAAAAAAAAAAAAAAAAAAAAAAAAAAAAATAGAAACAATAATATAATTATGTAAAATAAAAATGAAAAAGAATAGAAAAATATGTAGAAACATATGTCCTAACTAAAGGGCGGGGTTATTGCCTATGGCAATCTCTTCCACCCAAAACTTTTTTTTTTTTTTTTTAAAGTGGGGTTTAACGTCGCTTTCAACTGCCATGGTCATATCACGACGGGGGTTTTACCCTCCATTCGCAGGAAACTCACAAACCTGCTACTCACATTGACCTCACCCAGCCTGAGTGGGGCCGGGAAAAGCCAGCGTCACGAGAATTAGAATTTGAATGGTCACCCATCCAAGTCTTAACCTCGCTGGATGTCGCTTAACTTCGGTGTTCTGAAGGGAACCGGTGTATTCGACATGCCATCGACGCTGGCACCCAAAGCTTTAGTGGTAGGTAATAGTACTCTTTATTGGTAGGTGGTAGGTAACCAATAGGTGTCACAACTAACCCTATATGTATCACATTTCTACGCCTCATACCTCAATAATTAAGGTAAAATAGCCAAACACTGGGTGGGATCCGACCCACGAATCATCGCGAGAACTTGTTAACTTTGCAAGTCTAGTTCCTGAACCACATCCACTATCAATGCTGGGTAAATAAGAATTTTATGGATACCAAATAAGAACATTATGGATACCAAATAAGAACTTTATTTAGTATTTGGTAAGTTCAGTAAACACCTAAGAACTTAATATTTTGAATACTTGTGCATAAGTTATGGGGCAAAAAAAGAGATCCAACCAAATATGAACACATCCCCAATATGCTGAACCAAACAGAGACCGAGTGGAAATAACATAACTACTTTGGACACGAGCATGAAAGGAACATCTATGGACATAATTAAAAGGAGAATAATGAATTATTTAGAACAAAAAGTAACGAAGTGAGTATGGTTTAACTCGATCGACATTCGTCCCTCCTTATGTTCTATATCTGTGTTGTGTGTATTTATTTACATAAAGCAACAAAAGTTGTAATTTTCGTCCAATCGATCTGACTTTTCATGGGTTTTATCCGTCGTTTCGTTAAAAAAAAAAAAAAAATCATACATAGATGGAATTTGCATTACAGTAAACAACGTCGAGATAGGATAAGATATAGGATATAATGTTTATATAATAACGCGTGCATAGTATTAGGTTTTGTCCAATCAAGTTAATCATGTTGAATCAAGTTTTCATTACTATATTCAATTTATTTTCAAAAAATTGGCTGAATACATTTTGGACTAGGTATATCATGTTAAGCATAAATGCAAAAGTCGCCAAATCTCAATAACTATACAAATAAGTCAGGAGGTCATGGGAGTAAATATGATAGATGTTCATTTGATCTATTAGTCTTATAGCAGTTTGTTGTTATTCCTCTGTTACACGCTGTATACGTGTATACTGATGTTTTGTACACTTGTTACAAGAAGTCTCTTATAAAATGTTGATAGCTCTTCCAGTGAAAGTTTCATTTTGTATGAAACGATTTAGAAATATATTGAAAATAATTCTTGGAAGTAATATGAGGAATAATTTATTTATATAGCTACTAGGAAAGTGCTATGTAAAATCACAAATATGTAGATACTTGCTAAAATATGGCACTTTGTCGGCGTTATTTTTTAACCTTGGCTAGGGTCCTATTTTGAATTTTTTAAAATCCTTTCTTAGTACGCACCTAAAAGGAGACTGATTTGGCCCAGCTATTTCAGAGCTGCGTTGATTATGAAATGTTATGAAAGTAAATGTATTTTATATAAATATTGCTTTTATATATATAGATTAATATTTGGCGGACATTATTATCCATTAACATCACCTTTGTCACCTTTTTAGACTAGGTGATTCATCATTGGAATATATCAAGTTTGCGAGTTACAAATGGCACACATAAAAATCTTGTGCTTTTCTTTCCAACAATGGTGCTCTACCATCTGACGGAAGGTTTACCGCGCTTTCTTTTACATTCTCTCGGTTAATACCTAATAATGTGTCGTCCTTATGTTCCAAGGTTATTTTATTTTTTTAATTTTACCAATGTTCAGTCCATCACTTATTAAAGTCCCCGAGACCAGCAGTCTGGCTGGGGGACTATAAACAGCAGTAGACCTGCATTGGCTTGGTTCTGGGGGCCCTTGTTAATTATTAGCCTCCTTGTAAAGACAGTGGTAGAAGTGCTGAGTCATTCCTCCACTGTCTGGCTACCATCGCTCACGATGACGCCACCCTATGATAATGATGATAAAAAAATATCCACTAGTCTTCGGTGAGTTGGATAAGCAGGCTTCACAAAAATACAACTACAAACGAATTTAATGAATGAGAACAAATGAGCAAAAATATCCATTGGTTTGCTTTTATTTTCCATTCAGAAATGAGTCTTTATTATTCATTTCCAACCTTAATTATTTTCTCGTGGCACAAACTCCCTCTAAGATAATTATACAAATTAAATCAAATGCCAGCAATGTAAAAAGCATAACTTTCCAGCGAAACCATGAAGACAAGTTTTATTGGAAAACTTTATGACCCATTGGCTCCCTCATTTTACGAGTTCTATTTGCTTTTCATTAAACTTTTTAATTCCATTTCAAGTCACAGATATTGTGGTCGTTTCCCTGATTGGTTTTCCTCGCGTATCTCCGCAGACCGCATTCTTGTTTTAAGAGGAAATCAATCACCGGTTTTTTTTTCAAACTTCAAAGAATTTTTTCAAGTTGAAATTTTCTCAAGCCTCCAAAATGTCTTTCGTGATGGATGTTTTACTCCTTTCAAAGTTTGTGATCATACAAATGATACAAAGAATCGAGCTCTTTTTTTATAAACTCAAATTACAAAGCAATGTATACCATCACTAATCGCCAGAAAAACACCTAAAATATAACATCACTATTTAATGTTGGCACACTTTAATAAATTAAAAAAAAAACCTAAAAGTGCGCCATGAAATAGAGAGTATTATTTAATTCAGTGCAGAGAACAATTAATTTTACATAAACAAACTCATAATGATTCAAAATATTGTCTAAAGATAGAATGATCTTTTAAATATTCAAAATCAACTATCAAAGAAACCTAGTTACACTATACATGTCTATTCTGTTCCTGAAAGCTATTCAAGCTTCAAGAGATTTCCAAAATAATGTCCTAAGATAGAATGATCTTTTAAATATTAAAAAATCAGCTATCAAAGAAACTAAGTATATGTATAACTATACATGTCATATTCTGTTTCCTGAAAAGCTATTCAAGCTTCAAGAGAATTCAGTAAATAATATTGAATAATTCAAGAAAAACAATTCAAGTATTAGTTCTTATTCACCTGTATTGATTTACCTGTATTAAATCTTGTGATATCTTTATCCATTCCATTCATCACTAGAACTAGGACCGCTAAAGATTTTTTGTTAAGAATTCAACGCTGCAAACATGCTTGGAAAATTTCCGCCATTCCATAGTACCTATTGATCAATCTTATAACTTACAATAGATATGCATAGGTATAATTTGATCTTAGAGGACTTTTTCTAATACAATTTCATTACTTTCATTTAATACCATTATAAGTATAGCTTAAAGCTTGAATGTTTCATAGAAAGCAATCTAAGGAGTTCCAAGTAGCTTCACATTACAAAACAGAAGGTGAAATAACTCTCTTTGATCTTTGGCAGTTGTAACCTGATCAAACTTCACCTCTTCATATGTAAATTTATGATTACAATTTATACATTCAGAACTTTCTAGGTCCCTTCGTACAAAGTGTAGAATAGCACAAAGTCTTCTGTGATGTTGAGTGCCCTATCCTCGGCTCTTGTAACTTTCTCTCCATTTCATTTGAACTTTACTTTGACTTAAATACCTCGGCTTCCTTTCATCAGATCCTCATTAGTTTCCTATTAACAAGTTAAAACAAGTAAATTTTCATCTTTTGTAACAGCAGAATTCACAATTGAATCTTCGAAATTCTATTTGGAATTTTATTATAATAAATAAATAAAAGAAAAATACTTACAATTGGTAGGTGAACTAGGGAAAAATATTTCTTTCGTTATATCCGGATCAAAAAATGAAGTTGGATCCATATATTTGTCTAAAATTATTCTTGTAACATGAGAACAGTTTTAGAATTCAATTTTATAGGTACCACATGTTGTATGCAGTAAGCTCCCCCTTCCATCTTCAGAAAAAGTTTCGTAAAGTAGACCTCAGTTGTGCTGTCGATAACTGTCTAAGATTGCCGAAGGAGATACGTTTAAATTGAAGGAGCAAGAAAAAAAGGCTCTCAAACATTTTTCGATCAAAATCTCCGATAAAATGTCATTTTCTTATTTTCTCATGTTTTCTTTCTACCTTTATCCTTTTCCTTACTGGATTTTTTGTTGTTGATATTACAGGGTGTAGTAGTGGACCGATTAGCATAGGAATGGAATGATATTCTAGTAATGATATTTATACTATAAATTATATTTTAACGTTAACTTTGAGGACAGTGCTCGGATAACTCAGTGTTACAAACATTATTATTATTATTATTTATTAAATGCTTTATTAGATACAAGGACATATTTATGTACAGTATAAATAATTATTATAAAATATGGAAACAATAAAAATGGAAAAAAATAGATACATACATATTATGTCCTAACTAAAGGTTATGGCAATCTCTTCCACCCAAACATGCTTGCTACACTAGCCTTGTTTAACATTGTTGGTGTTGGTATGGTTATTTGGTTATGGCATGATTCGGAAACCAAATTTATTGGTGTTCAGGTTTTTAGTGTCAGGGACATATTAAGAGGGGTGCGCTTTCTTTTCAGCACCTTTCAAAACAAAAGTAAAATCAAGTAACGAAATTTCAAAACAAAAGTAAATCGTAGAAAAATTGCTCTTCTAAGTTTGGCAAAAGGTAATTCTGATGCGTAATGCAGATGATTATGCTCCTGAAGCTAAAGACGAAATGTGATAAATATTAAATGAATATTGGCTCAATTTTAAGGACCAAGTTCTAAAAATGGATTAAAATTAGGATAAGCCAGACACTCTCGCAAGTCAGAGTTTCAACCAATCTCAGTGCACTGTAGCCCAACTTGAAGGACAGTGTGGTGTATCTTAAATTGTTCATCCGGCCCTTATAACTGAGCTAATTTTTTTTTTTTTTTTAAGATGAGTGTTTCACAGCCTTTTTTATTTCGTAGCCATGAAACAGGAGCTACTGTAGACGCTTGTGGTCTGTGTTGTAGCCTGCCCATCCCGTAGTATGCCTCCCCTCTGATGGGCGAGAAGTGACACAATACTTCCCATTTAGGAACTGGGTCAACACGAGCGCACCGGAAGGTATCCCTTACAAACAACTGTAACCAAATTAGAATACAAATTTTTGTCGGCGCGGGGGTTCGAACCCGGGACCTTCCGCATGCCAAGCTAGTGCTTCACCACTGAGCTATTCGTGCGCTCATAGCTTTTTTAAGTATCTACTCAATTCGGTAGATAGTTATCACAAAATAATAAGGTTGTCTTGTCGTCACGTGTCTTATCTTATACTACACTATAAATACACTGCTTTAGGTCAGCCCTGTACATATCCTGACAAAAGAAAATGCTTTCCTCATTTTGTGCTTGTGCCAAGAAAAAGCTTTGGAAAGCGAGTCTCAACAGTATTCAATGCAGAGAGGTCACAGGGAAAAGAAAAGAAGACAGGAACTTTATTTGAAGAAATCGTTAGGTATTTCTTCTAAAAGTTTGGCAATTTGGCTCTCAAAACGAGGTTTTCTATAAGGAATAATCGCCTGATTGATTTATTCCGTTAAATTTTCAAGATTCAGAAGAAAACGGAAATTTGATTATTATCTTCCAAACAAAATTTAGATTCTCCTTTCAACAACAGAAGTTAGTAGATTCGATTGTGCCCAGACTTTATGTTAGGCCAAATACATTAAGATTGTTGTTTCGGTATACAAAAAAGTACCTACTTTTTGGCATCTCTAAAGTGATAAGAATTTATATTATTGTCTATCAGTCAAGGACAATCAATATATATACTACTGCAAACTTTATATGATATTATACATAATTATAGAACCCAAGTTACTATGTTAGGTACTTACTACAATCTAGCAGCAACCTACAACATACTCGTACATACATCTTTCAAATTGGCTGTTGTTTTATTGCTACAAAATAAGAACAAAACGCTTTAACACACATACCTTTTATTACCCAAATAAGACGTATTGTAAAAAAAAATGCAAACTTTTTCGTGCTTTCTAATACAAGATACATCATAACATCTAAACCACACAGCACGTTCTTACCATATTTTACAAACGAAGAAATTGCTATGCAAAGAGAAGTCGGGTCTGGTGAAAGTTTCCCTAGGATGTCGCCCCGGGGAGTCATTAGCTTCCGTGAAGTACTGCGCTCAACCCATAGCAGGAAGGCAATAAAAATAATAAGAATGAAATAGCAATTATATTTGCGCACCACATTGCTCAACCGTGTTGTAACTTTGAGAACGAGAAATCTAGGGCTGCGAGTATTTTAATTTATCGTTATTTTTTATAGCTATTAGCCACCTTGAGAAAAGTCAGTATAGAAGTGGAAACATCAGACTTTCATTAACTAACTTGGTTCTGGCGACCCTTGTATAAGCCTTCTTGTATAAAATTGATGAAAATATCAAGTTTGGTGACCATCGAACACAATGATGCTACTCAATGATGATGATGACAATAATATTAATAATACCGCTTTGTTTATACTGCCCGATTAAGACTATGAAATCCCATTATTACAGCAGTAAGCCCAAGACGTATTATTATGAGGTAAAAATCCCAAATGGGAGGATATCTTGTCATGTCCCGGATGAGTTTCGAACCCGCGACCTCTGGATTCACAGAGTGCTGCCTTTACCACTGAGCTACCGGGAAAGAAAAAAAATAATCGTACTGTCGATGTCGTTACATTTTATTCATACAAAGATCCGACCCTAGTACCTCGATCTTGTCCGGTAGTTCGAGTCTCAAGCGTGGCACATTTTAGTAAGGCGGTAATTTTGAATTACTTTTACGCTTAACACAAAATATTATGATAAAATATTTATGTATAGAAAACATGTCAGTCTTAGGACAATAATTACGTACGAATAAGATAGCACCAATGGACATAAAGACCAGCCACTGCTGCAGTTCCCTATAATAATAATAATAAAACACTCTTTAGTGGAAGGGTGATTGCTCAGAGCATTTTCTACCACTTAACCCTCAGTCTTATTATTATGTGGTCACAAACTCAAATTAATGAGGAAAAATTCATGCACTGGGTGAAATTCGAACCAACGGATCCCTACGCTAATACCCAACACCTTGCAGTAAACTTACATTGGGTCAGTGGCGGCTCCTGACTTCAAGACTAGGTGAAGACAAATTATACCCAGAAGTATTGAAAAAATAAAATTATTAATTTATCAGATCTTAGTTCTTATGGTCTCATAAACACAGCCCATTGTATGTGATGGCTGTTTCCCTGCAGAGCATGATTTTCTCTCATACCAGTTTTGCATCATTTAAGTTTTTATAGGTACTTTTTTTGGAGAACACTTGGTACTTAATAAATAAACAAGGCCAGCAGAACAATTTGTCAACACTTGAGCTGGTACACAGCCATTCATTTTTCATAAGCCATTCAGGCTTGAACTGTATGGCTGTGGGGCAGGCATTTGCTTTACTTTTTTAGTGGTGTTTATAGTAACTGGAGAAATTGGACATCCAGTAATCATAATATCTTTCTTATCCTCATTACTTCTTAATCTGAATGGGGTTACTTTTAATGTTTGAACCCCATGATTTTGTGGGAATCTCATTGTTTCTTTGAAATATTGTTATTAATTATTCATCTTAATAAAAAATATTTATTCATCTTAATAAAAAATATTAACTAAAAGTTGGTAAAAAGGAATTAAAATAAAAATATTAGGATTATACCTCAGTAGATAGGTAGGTACAACATTTTAAAGAGGGGTTAGAACTGGGAAGGAAAGAAAGTTAGTTGAAGACTAAAAATTACAATCCAAAACTGGAAGAAAATCCACCACCAGATTACAAAATAAATCTAAGAAAACATACTTACTACAAATATTAAATCAGCTTAAATTTGGGTTACCATTGATGTATGACTATTTATGAAAAACACAGATATTGCCTTATAATTTTAAGTACTTCACTGGAAGCTGTGTGCTTAGCTACCTGCAACCTGCATAATTATAATGTTATTTCTGACACTGAAAGAAGTACATAGCTACTTCATATTCAACTTATTATGAAAAGCACATTTCAGATCAGGTAGGAATCATGTTTCTATCCTGTATCAAATACTGGGAAATAACTTTATTAACTAGTTACACCAATTAAAAGTCACTTGATTACCGTTGAAAAGATTTGAAAATAATCTAATAAAATTTAAAAAGTGCACAGGTTTTGTTTACATTCTAAAGATAAGAGATACAATGTTGCCAAGTTAATTTCATAGCTAAATTTCTACAAACTTCAAGAGCTATATTTTAAATTTAAAGAAATCCCTCAAATCATGTAAGACGTATTTATTTATTTTTAATACTACACCGCCTGAACAGAATTTTCTCTTGAGAATTTCATTTCAACACGTCTAATTTCATGATATTTTTAAAAGTGGTTCCATAGCCAGGATCTTAAACAGGACCACCATTGTCCCTATTTAAAAACTTCTTGGAACAACTAGATACGAGATTATCTTATTTGGCTTAATTTCGGTACCTACATTAAATAATTATTTCCGAGATTTGACTTCAATCGAGATGTCCTTTTTAAGACTATAGTTGACAAGATACATTAGTAGTTAAAATTTATTGGTATCGGCTATCGTTTAGTAACTATGTACTTAGAACCCAAAAACTGAGAAATAATATCCAAAATTCCTGAAACAAAATCCCGCTTTCCTAACGCCTACGTTTTTTTTTTTTTTTTTTAATATTACAAGATTGTGCTAGATATGGGAAGCTAAATCATTGACTGGTTCCCTAGGTCTGGCATAATGCTACTGGCAACAATGTTAATATCAAAAACACATGACATCGCACATGGTATGTGGCTTCGTGACATTTCGTATGAAGTCGTGTAGATAATGTAAAATGAATACAACTGAAGACGGTCTTCACTAGCAGACTACATAGATATAGTTGTTGCCTAATATTTCATGATACCTACTTGGAAATACTCAACTCTGATTGGTTGATTCAAGGACAACTGAAGACAATTTCGAATTGTCTTCACATTTGGTGTTCTCCTTGGAAAGTAACATGAAATGTTAAGCAGCATTGATCTATTTTACACAAAGCTTACTCTTTTTTTTTTTTTTTTCTTTGAGTTGGATCAATTGTGCAATGTTCAAGGGATTATGAGTAGTGTTTTCACTGTTCAAAACTAGGTGAAAATGTCTTCAGTGTCTTCACCCGACGAGCCGCCACTGCATTGGGTATATCTTTGATGTCTCGGTTAAATAATTGTTTATTGATAGTTTATAATGCATTGTTTCAGTTTTTAGTAGGATGTGTATCTAGCAAGCACTCAAGTTTTGCAAAGATCTAGTGCATATTATTACTTTTAATCAACTTCTCCGGGGTACACTCATACCTCGTGAGGAAAAATGAGAAGCAATTTGTAAGGATAGTGAACAAGGTAGGGTGGTGGCATTGTGTGAAGGAATGTGGATGTTAGAAAATGATGAAAATTTGAGTTTCGTAATGCTACAACAGTTGTGACATAGTAAGTAACACAATAAAACCACATAGATAATCAATTAATCATGTTCTTTGTTTAAAAATATTTTTTTTTTTTTTTTTTTTAATTTAATTTCTCAATTAATTACCTACCAATTCACTTTATTACCTGAAAAGATAGGTTGTTTTTTTTACAGTTTCTGATAAGAGCTTGAGGAAGATAGATGAGATGACAGTATGATTGGACTTTTCTCTCATTAGGCAGCCACTTTAACCAATTATAATCTTATTGTATTTGTTCGCACCAATCCTCTCAAGGTCTAAATGAGGTGAAGAGGTTGATTCTTCTTCTTAGAAAAGTCAAAATCCTTTCTAAACTAAATATTCAAATAGCTATCTAATATGTAATGTATTTTTTGTACATAGAAATTTAATACAACCATAGGTACTTAGAATCCCCGTCTGGTAAAAGAGGAAATATTTTTTTCTTCCTCAGAAGTACAGTTGCTCTGTGCAAGCAGAAAAAGGGCTGACTCAAGTGGCCCTCATGCTGATGGTACTTCCAGACAATTTTCACTTTCTTTTCATATTTTTATACGCTCGACTCTTTTCCACTCCATTCTCATTGAGGTGAACTAAAGTTTGCAAAGTGAGTATCTGTTGAGATTACAGTTTTCACAGTGGATGAACAGACCAGTCGCACCGTTATTTTATTTATTTTATATAATTATATAAAATAAAAAATAAAAAATCACTAGTACTAAAATTAGATACATCCAGAAAGGATGAAAATAAAATAAATAAACTGGTGTGAATATCACACGACTTTCTATTACAATTTAGGAAGTTTTGTCAAAAATGTCAAAATTTTATATTACCCTAATAGAATTGAAAATATGTTTGTGTAAAATTACCATTTGGAACGATATTATCAAATTAAAAAATCCATATCTCTTATCGTTTACGAGGTATTTGAAAATATTTCATTATTGCACAAAAATTTATCCATGGGCTTATGGTGAAAATATCAAAAATGTCAGAAATTGATATTTAATATAAAAATGTAAATTGTGTGTAAGATAACACTGATGGTTTACAAGATATTTAATTTATTATTTTTTCTGAAGACATGGTCAAAAAATGACCGATTTTCATGAAATTGTTCCGAGTCCGTACTTTTAGCGCCCTGCAGTTAAATGCCAAATTTCATCGCTCTATGACTTACCGTTGTTGAGATATTACCGATCTTGGAAAAAAATATATTGAGTTCTGAATCGTCAAGAACAGATAATTATTAAAGAGACTAATCCTTGACATAGTGGATCTGATAGGTAGGTACTCGTATATAAATAAGTAAATAAATCGGAAGAGAATGCCAAAGGCATTATCACCACCCTTGATCAAACTTTGTTTATATTTAATAAATTATACCTTTTGACTGTACCTGTATATAAAAAATTGTAAATAAAGATTGATCTAAATTGTTGAATAATAAAGGCATTATCACCACCCTTGATCGAACTTTGTTTATCTTTAATTAATTTTATTAGGTATACCTTTTGACTGCACCTGTACATAAAAAATTGTAAATAGAGATTGATCTAAATTGTTGAATAAAAAATTGTTGAATATGTCTAAGTTCGGAATTAATGTAACTAAAGAAGAAATCCTCATAGGTACCATACTAAATTCTCAGTGACTTGAAAGCATAGTACAGAATTTCTTCTTTTTAAAGATAATGTAATGGTACATAGTCATTTATACCTAATTGCTTACATTTTAAACAATAGTGTTGGTTTTTTGTATCGGCACATTTCTATGGTCAAGGAATCTGGACCAGATTTCGTTTTGGGGAAACCTTATTAGGTTATGAAGACTGTGAAGACCAAGACACAAATAATGTTAATGCTTGTTCATTATTTTAAATATAATTATCCTTGTATACTGTTAATTCTGTAATACCGTAATATCTAAATCAAACATGGTTAAAATATAGAAAACTGGAAATAATATTAGAAACTCTTATTACATAGGTACATAATAAAATCTGTACTATTTCGATTTATAGTACTTTTCCAAACACATAAAATTATGATGATTATTTTGGATCCAAAATGATTTCTCCTATATTTGTTGTGTGTTATTTTAGATTTATAATGACCCACATATCCTAGGACCACCAGTCACAAATAACAATTCAAGATATCCTATACTCTCAAAGAAGAAAACATTACCACTGCAAGTTCAGTCTTTAATAATATATGTGAGCTTTCAAGCAAAAGTTTCAGTCGATTTCAGATTCGAGGCGCCTTTAATGACTTTTAGTTTTGAAATTATTATTCTGTAGAGAAAGAACTTTTCCTCAACTTTGCTTTTTCTTTACAAAATTAGATTATACTGAAAACGTTAGAGAAAAAGAAAGAACTATGCTATCAATAGGAAACATGAGATGTTATGTAGGCAAAAAATAATACAAAAAACAAGAAGAAAACATGGAAGACATTGAAAGAAACCACATTCTCAATGGCATGGAAATAAAAGACGTAAATGTTTCGGAAAGTCAGAAAAAATTATCACAGGAAGAAAAAAAACATCATAATGAAATTTAATATGATAAAATGAAAGAGCACCATTTCTGGTGGTAGGAGATAAATTAGGTGGGTAGAGTAAACAAAACCATCAGCGACAAAAAAGAAGATATGAAAAACGTAACAGACAACAGTTTGAAAGGATACAGGCGAGGATGTCAAGGGAAGAGAGAATACAATGAAAGGGAAAGCAGAACGTGGGAGACATCTGAAAGGATGATCAGAAGAGACAAAGAGCACAAAAAATGTGAAAGGGGAATATCGAGGATGAAGAGAGGCATGAAATTATAAAAGCTCACAGCGTGACTGCGGGATACGGGACCGTTTTAATAACAATAATTATTGCCATCGGGATAGCTGTAAAATTTTAATAATGAAGGTACAGACAGGGAGCTTCATCTGAAAATGATGGTTTCAGAACACCAGAGAGAGAGAGAGAGAGAAAAAAGAGAGAGAGAGAGAGAGAGAAGTGATCGTCACATACCACGGTGTACTGCTCCTTGCTCTAACTTGTTATAAAATAAGCGAATATTTATCAATGGAAAATTGTTGGTGCTACACCTGATCAACTCTTTTCAATAGAGGAACAAACAAGATAGGAGAAAAAAATGAAACAAAAACACATTGATAGTATCCATAAACATGAGAGAATTGCTTTCTTAGTATTACATTGGCATCCCGACAAGGAGAGCGAAAGCTAAAAATAATGTGGCTTCAAATGAAGTAGTAGTAGATGAATACAAACTCAAAGTGTACGGAGTCGGAAGGAAAAGGTAGTGGTGATAGTGATAATGGTCTCATTGAAAATGTGGATAGAACAAAAGCGACCATTATAGAGGCAGCGCTCTTGAGACTACGCTATTGAAATGTGCTCAGCATTAGCCATTCATCTACATCACACAAAGCTCCTAGAAGAATATGGTGATGACAGAAGAAAGGAAGAAGCAGTGAACAAAGTAGAAAAAGAAGACAACAAAAGCAAGAAAAAGAAGATGTGGACAAAGAAGTTCCAAGAGGAAGAAGAAAGAGAACAAAAAAATTGAGGTATAGCGAAGAGAAGAAAAAAGAGCGGTAAAGTAAGTGAAATACTCGTAGTAGAGGAAGAGGAGACAGGAGAGGGAGATAAATATTCAGCAAAAATGTGTCCTCAGAGAAAAACCCAGAGTAACTTTGAATTATTGATCAGGCGCTGTGTACCCTACAGTGAGATAGGGTATGGTAGGTAGACGTGTTGTTAAATATTAGATAGAAACGTTATGTTTAGCTGAGGGGTTTTATCTGCTGTGAGATAGAAACGGAAAGTATTTTACTTTACAAATTGAATGATTGAAACTCTGGCATAGAAGAAAATCTCTTCAAGAGTAGGCAAGTTTCCGTATACTCGTACGATCTTTTTCGACACAAAAGTTGCAAGCAAGATCAATCAAGTTAGGAAACGTTCGGCGAGGTCAGTACTTGGTGGGTAAGCACTCAAATTCGAGTCCTCGTGATATGTTATTAAAATTTTAAGTAATTTTTAATAACATATCACGGTAATCCAGGTAGCGTACGTTGGTTCGAATGCCACCACATGCATGAAATTTTCCTCATTAATTTGAGTAGGTATAACTATGACCACATAATACGAGTAATGAGACTCTGAGGGTAATAGAAAACGCTATAAGCATTGACCTCACCTGGTGGTTACCTCCCAATAAAAAATGTTATTGTTAGGTATATGTAACTCACTGTTTTCCCACACTAAAGTCAAATGATGTTTAAAACATGTGCAATTCATTAGTGTTGAGTGATTGACTCTATTTTACTTGTATTCTTATTTGTTCAATATCATTGATTAATCCCTCCTCTCTTTTATGTCCTCAATTTCTTTCTTCTATATCCCTCTCACCATCTAATCTGCTTTATCTCTCTCTCTCTCTCTCTCTCTCTCTCTCTCTCTCTCTCTCTCTCTCTCTCTCTTGACTATTTTTTGTGCTTTGTTGTTTTAGCGAAAAAAAAATATCATCTAATGTATCCTCACCTTAGGGCTTACCAATTATTACAAATGCTTGGATTTCTCCTCATTTAGGTATTTGAGTATATGTGACCACATAATAATAAAGCTCTGGGTGTTAGGGGTTAGAAAATGATTTGAGTATTAATCTCGCCTTCAGCCAGAGAGTATTATTACCTGATGATTGGTACGTCGTGTTCCTGTTTCCTGTTGTGAAGAAGAACATAAGATGATGACGCCCTACCCTCATAAATTACCTACTCAATATGGATCAAAATTTCACAAAAGTAAAATATAATTTTCTGTCTGCTCTACTCTTTTTTGTGTGTTATTCTGTGCTTTTTATTATCTTGGTGATATGTCCTCATTCACTTATTAAGTTTAGGTCCTTTTCCTGTTTTACCTTAACTTCTTTGTAGATTTCTTCTCTAAAGTTTTCCTTGGGTATAAATCTGCTGCATTATTCTTGTCATAAATTTTATTTGTCATAATACTATGAGTACGAGTATCACTTAATTTGTCTCATACTTCTTAGTGATAATGTACTGTTCAGATTACCTCACCCAGCCTGAGTGAGGCTGGGAAGAGCCAGCATCATGACGGTTCAAAATTGAATTTTTTTTTTTTTTTTTTTTTTTTTTTAAAGATGAGTGTTTCACAGCCTTTTTTATTTCGTAGCCATGAAACAGGAGCTACTGTAGACGCTTGTGGTCTGTGTTGTAGCCTGCCCATCCCGTAGTATGCCTCCCCTCTGATGGGCGAGAAGTGACACAATACTTCCCATTTAGGTGCTGGGTCAACACGAGCACACCGGAAGGTATCCCTTACAAACGACTGTAACCAAATTTTGAATACAAATTTTTGTCGGCGTGGGGGTTCGAACCCGGGACCTTCCGCATGGCAAGCGAGTGCTTAACCTCTGAGCTATTCATGCGCTCAAATGGTCCCTATCCTAATCCTACCTTCAATGACTGAATGAGAACTCGTGTATTCCACGTCCCATCGACGCTGGCTTACATACATACTTCTTTCATGTCATCGATTTCATCTTGTCTTACCGTTATAGGCCAGCCTCCGTGGCGTAATGGTTGTAACTACTGCAAGTAGACCAGAGTTCCCGAGTTCAACTCCCGGTCGGGTCAGACTTTTCGACGAAAATTCTGTTCCATCCAAACACGTGAGGCTGGTATTTCCGGCCCTACCCAGGCTGGGTGAGGTTAATGTGGGTAGCTGGTACGATTTCCCAACGAATGGAGTGTAAAACCCCCGTCCTGACTATCTATCTCAGTTAGAACTATCTAAAATCTCTGACTATCTAAAACCGTTAATCAGGTCGCAGTGTTAATTGTAACGGTTTCACTGAAAACCCTGCGACCAGATCAGATAATAATACCGTTATAAACTCATCCACTCTAACGTTGTATTATTTATTTCTTCGAGCTAAAATCGTTACCAACAGTAAACAGCATGCAAAATTATTCCTATTTACTTATTTACATGCAGATCTTTTATAGCTTGGGATAAAATATAATAAATATAAGACATAGTTACATTTACATAATAATAATGTTCCTATTAGTACATCATTTTACCATTTATGATGTACAAATGCTGTACATTAATATGCAATTTTATATTATATTTATAATAATATACAATAATTATTAATACAAAAAACGTAAATTTATAAGAGGTACTCACATAATCAAAAAGGAAATGAATATGAAAATGTTAATGAATAAGATTGATTGTTATAAAAAAATTTTATAGATTGGAAAGCTGAGAAGAAAGAGAGAGAGAAATAAGAGATGAAAAATGAATAGAGATGGAGGTACAGAGAGATATTTGAGAAGAGAGAGAGAGAGAGAAAAAGAAGGGGGGAGAAAGAAACTTGGTTATGAGGAAAGCATAGAACTATTTTATTAACATAACCGCAAGGACTCCTATCCTCAATTCTAAATTGGTTTAAACAGCTACACTATACTATAAAAATACATGTTAATATCAATTAGTGTACGGCTTTAAAGTTTTGCTATGTCTTTATTGATTCGAAAGTTAGTCTACATGTATTGTGATAAAGAAAAATGAATCAAGATGGCTTGAGGTATAAATAATTGTGGTTAAAGTCCTTCTCGATAAACTTGGTAAAATCCTTATAATTCTATGTTTACTATAGATACTAATTTTATTTTTCTAAACATATCAGGGTGAGGGCAACAAGAAGAGATATGAAATATTTGCAGAAGATATTAATTATGAAGATGGCGCTAACGGAGGGAGGGTGTAACCACACGAAAATTAATAATTATTTTCTTCTTTCTTGTGAAACTTGAGCGAAGACAAATGAACATATCAAGAGAGATGTAATAATTCCGCTGTCTGAGTCAGCATCAGCAGCCGCATGCTGCATGGGAACACCCGCATGTGTTTCTATTCAGCACGAACAAGTTTCTCTTCTTCCCTGTCGCCTTCTCTTACACTTTATTCTCTTTCTTCTTTTTCTTCTGCATCTTTTTCTTCTTTTTCATTTCTTTCGGTCGGTGCACCTCTTTAGTTTTCAAAATTTCCCTTTTTTTCTTCTTCATAATTCATCATCTTTATTTCTAGTCACTACTACTCATCTTCTTCCTTCTTCTCCCTCTATTTCTCTCCACGTCCTATCTTTCTCTCTCCACCTTATTTCTCTCTTTCCACCTTCTTTATCTCTCCTCCTCCCTCTCCTCTCCACTTTCTTTCTCTCTCCTCCACTTCTTTTTTCTCTCTCTCCTCCTCCCTCTCCTCTGCACTTTCTTTCTCTCTCCTCCACTTCTTTTCTCTCTCTCCCTAGCCCCAATGTCTACCTCCTTCCTCTCTCCTCCTCTTCACTCTCTGTCTTTCTCTCCCCACTCTTTCTCCATTCTCCTCTTTCTCTTTAATTATTTCTCTCTCGTTCTCTCAACCTTGTACTCATTCTCTTTCCTTCTCTCTCTTTCCACTCTTTTCCCTCCTCCTCTCTCTCTCCCACTCTTTTCTCTTTTCCTCTCTCCTCCTCTCTCCCTATCTCTCCCCTCCTCCCCTCTCTCTTGCTTCTCTTTCTTCTCTTCTTCTCATTCTTCTTCTCTCAAGTTGGTTTTCATAAATTATCATTACCTCATCATCTTTGTTCTCCTCGCTTCGTTGTGTTTTAATTTCGTGGCTAATTAAGTTGAGAGAACACGGAGTGGAGCTTTCCCCCCACCTCTTATTCCTGGGTACGCTCATTCATTCGAACTCAGATGAACTAGAGGTACTAATTTATTTCCGGATCTGCTATCTCTTTCTTTCCATCATCATTTTCTGAGACAGGTTCTCAGGAGCCAAAGGTATAAAACAATATTGGATGGATTTCAATGTTAGGGTTCGGCTAAAATTCCTTTTTTTTTGGTAAATTTTTTTTAAAAAAAAGTCAAATATTTAGAAAAACTAGACACCGAATTGTACAAATTATTAATACAAATAAATAAGATCAATCAATTATTTCTTGTGATTTCTTGATTTTTTGGACGACCTAAACTTGATGCGTTCCAAGAAAATCAAGCTTTCAAGAAAAGTTTCCAAGATTTAATAATCATAATCATAGTAAATCTTATTAGGGTAAAGCTTTATGAGTAAAGCTATTAAGCCCAGAACATGATAATGATTTTTCTTTTGTCGTCCACGTCAAGCGAATACCTATAAAATTTAGATTCCTCTGTGATTGTTTTATATCTAAATCTCTAATATATTTCAGGCAACGGCTTAGTTTCGCTGTTCAGAGAGGTACGTTGCCTCAGTGCTGAGCACCTGCCTCGGGAAGATGTCCTTGGAGAAGTGTTTTATGTATTGTGAAAATCTAACTACCTTATTAATGTTTCCCATTTCTTAAAAAAAAAAAAAAATACTCTGAGCTACAGCTGATATTTATCTTTGAATTCTAGTTTTATTACACTCGTAGTAAGTCACAGTTGCAGTCCCGTTTTACCGAATAGGCTCAGTAGGCACGTGCCTAGGTGCTAGGCATTGCATTTTTGGGGGGTGCAAAAGAATAGAAAAACAGGTTGTATCTGCATGCGTCTTTTATTGCGCCACTGCCGAAAGCCGCATCTGACCCAATCACAGCCGTGCCCGCTGGTAGGGGTAAAAAAAGGGGCGCTAGTTTTCGCTGGCAGGGTTTTAAAACGGCCTTTGTCAAAATAAATGTGTTTAGTTTTGGTTCAACATAAAAACTAAATTGTGGGTTATTTGAATAGCTGGTGCAACTTTTATGTTAAATAAAACCCTTGATATCTTATCAGGACGTTAAAACCTAAAGAGAATCACTATACTTGTATAGAGTCTATGTTTTGAATATATTATTATGTTCTAGATACAGTACGCCAAGCCAAGTCTCAGCCTACAAACACGGTTTATTATGATATTAATTTCAGAAGAGCTCACGAAGGCAGAACTCTCTACCTTGATCTTTTCATAACACGTTCATTTCCTCTGAAAACAAGGTATTCAAAGTTTCCTGTGATTATGAATATTAAAAGCAAACACATCGAGACTTGCTGTCATAATAAACAAGAAACAGGGAGGAAGCAATCAAAAGACAGAAGGATTAGGAGGAAGAGATATACAAACACTGCTGAAAGGATTTAGTGAAGAAGTTTGGAAATCTTGAAAGCAAACGGCTTTAGCGTACAGACACCAAGAGAAGTTTTCAATTGCGAAGGAATTATTCATTAAGTTTCCTTGGATCTGAAGAGCACCCTTGGCTCGAGGAAACCATAGCAACAGCTCCTGAATATACCTACTGCATACCTATTTCATACTAATATAATTAAAACGACCTCAGTAGCTTGATCGATAAGGCGGCGGACTTCTAACCTGGAGGTCCGTGGTTCAAATCCTGGATTCAGCGTATAATTAGTAAAGAGAGTTTGAGTAGTAGTGATGTCAGGAAAGTGATTAATATGATAACTTTTACTAATATAATTAATTTATTCAGTTCCTTAGTCCATACAAACATAATGTAGGAAAAACTAAAGTAACATTTAAATGTCGTCTTTTGTTTCTTTCAATACACTTATAACATTCATTGAGCACAAAGTTCATGTCTTGTGTGTAAGATTAACATAAAAAATATTAAGTTGTGGAAGAAAACTTTCATCACGTTTTGTTAAAAAAATTCTTCAATTCTGTTTTTTTTTCACAACTCTTTTCTTGATTTATAAAAAAACATTATGTAGCTAATTTCTTCTGTTTTCTAATAACTGTAACAATGGAAGAAAAAAATCACAAAGGATTCAACACAAAAGAAAAACACAAGCTTCCTCGTTTTCTTAACTCTCCTAGAACGTTAAAAAGTTTTCTTTTCTTTTTTTAGTAAACATTAAGTCCATTAAATGTTGTGAAAGCATTCATTTTCACACTTATCTGAAATTATTAAAGTAAAGTAGAGGAACAGAAGTTATAAGCATCAACTTGGTTCCAAATCAAATCAGACGAATAAATGTTAGACTGCTGCTTTTACAACACTAAATCGAAAGTTTCAATATGGTCCAGAGAAAATAGTCCTTAAAGGTAGATCGATTTTTACTCCCATTTTTTATCATTCAGTTTGTGATCAATGATTCTTTTATAACCTCGAAAGCTTAAAATAAAACAGTTAATTTTAAACATAACTTTCTACAATTAACTTTAAACATAACTTTCTACAATTAACTTTAAACATAACTTGGTGTCTAATGCTACAAGTGTAAGCTATGCCCAATTGTTTTGATTAGCTTTAAACAGTTAAGTAGGTAAGAAACTAACCATATAATCAACAATATACATACATAGGTACAGCACGAAAGCAAAATTGTTTGCCCAAATGCACAGAGAATTCCCTATGTTCTAAGCTAAATGATTTCAACTTGGACCAGCAATGGTAACCTCACTTCAGGCTTAGAAATATTCTTTCTGGCTTGTATAGATAATAAGGGTATATGTTTTTTAAAGTTTTCTTCTCTACCTTCTCTAGATTTAACTATTTTCTGCTACAAATTCATTGCGTCCTGTGGAACAAGAAATGTACTAAATGATCATAATTAATCTACACCCTGTATTATGGAAAAGAGAGTTTTCCGACGACAGAGTTTTAAATATCACAGAAAGAAAATGATAAAGTGTCAAAGAGGTAGGAGGAAAGGATGAGGTGAATGAGATAGGGGAGACGAGAGAGGCAATGGTGATATTTGAGTCGCAAGTTTGTTCTGAAACACGTTTGTAAGCTGATAAGAAACTTTAAACATTTCACACAGAGAGTGATAAAGGTCATCTTCAGTGCTTTTTCTAGCAAGTGCGAGAATTGGAGAACAATTTTGTCGAGGTACATAGTTTATTACTTGATTCAACAGCGAATTAATATATTTTTTCAACGAATGTACCTATGTAGGTACTCTTATAATTATATTTTGATGAACTAAAAATACTCTTTATAATCATATCTCGGCTACATCAAAAACTATATTTTTTTTATTTATAAAATAATAATAATAATAATATCGCCTCATTTATTCTGCCCCATTAGGACTATTAAAGTCCCATTATTCCAGCAGTAAGCCCAAGACATATTATTACGTGGTAAAAATCCCCAGTGGGAGGAAAACTTGTCATGTCCCGACTGGATTTCGTACCCACGACCTCTGGAATCTCTAGATTCTCAGAGTGCCGTCTCTACCGGGACCGACGTGATTTTTTCAAGTTTTTGCTTCTAATAAATTATAGATATTTTAGTTACCCAAAGAAAAAAATATTGCTGTAGATACGAGTATAGTAACAAAACATGATCATCGACTTAAATTTTTTTCTTAATAATCTTAATCAGACACCTAAATCCCATAATAGGATACACAAAACAACAAAATATGTTCATGAAACAAAATAGACACAGGCACTTCAACATTACCATCGTTGCGAACAGAGTGAGACTATAAAGCTACGCGACATTGTCACTACCTATCTATGTAGGTATGTTTTTAACGCAATTAAAGCGTAATTTAAGTCCAATCAAAGTGAAACTTTCATGGGTATGTTCCATACATACTTGGAATTTCTGGACTATACCTTTCATGTTAAGTTAGGTCGAGGTAGGCTAAGATTTCGATCAAAATGATTTATCGCTATAAAAGCGGCGATTTTTGTGCAATCGAGCTGAAATTCATGAGCTTTGTCCGAACAATTTGCTCAACTAGTAGGTAATTATTATGTTATTAGAATAATGTTCTTGTTTCTTGTCTTAACGATGAAAACCATTTCATTCAGATACTGCATACAGCCTAATTAAAAATTTCCAGGCGTGCATAAAATGATCACTGATTTATTATAATATTTTTTCATCTGAAGAAGAAATTATACACTATAGTCATACCTTGTCCGAGTATACCTTGTACGTAAATTTTGACACCTCCTGCTTGTACTGGAGGCGGATTTAGAAAAAAAATCAGTACATTTTCATATTTCTTTATTCCATTTGTGAGATGTGAATGAATACGCTTCACAAATACAATAATTTGACTATCCAAACTGTCATACAATGTTTCATGTTTCAAATTTTCCTGTACAATTATGCACATTTCAAAAAGAGCCATTATGAGGCCAAAAGATTTAAACACCAATCAGTCACTGAATATAATTACAGATTTGACTCTGAGTTCCAACACTTTGCCCCCTCTGAGATGTTTGTCAGGGGCTAGCGTCTCTTTTGAATGGTAAAAAATAGTGAAATTATATTTTATTTAACAAATATCGGTTTATATATTTATTTTATTACTCAAATTAAATATCGATTGATACAGGCAACAGTGGTTACTTCTTACAAAATCTAACAAACAGACCTGATTTAACGCCCTGCGACTTTTGTCTGTTTTCCTACAGTAAAGTCTAACCTCAAACCGTTGCGATGAAGGTCCTCAAAGTCCTAACCGAAAATGAGATATCTGCACTGATTCAAAAAGTGGAAGTATCGATGGAACCTAGTGTCCAAATGGATAATATTACCTAATGATTAAGTCACTTAACCACTTAACTTAAGTGCCATGGAGGGACTGTTGACTACGCCATGTCCAAAAGTAACACAAGAGCAGGGAGATGTAGGAAGGAAACTTTTAGCACAGAGTACGTTGTTGATATCAGACAAAAAGAAAGAAAAAAATAAAAGTAATGCTTAGGCTATCAGATCAATAGTAACATAAAATGAAAATAACTTTCATACCATTGTTTTACTTTTAATGAAAAAATTCCAACTAACGTAAAAAAGGCATTGGAATGATTGAACGAGAAAAAGAAAAGTTCTATTTCAGAGTATGTGAAGAGAAAGAGGAGAAAATCTCTATTTCTCTTTTCTTTCTCTTTCCCTAACTCCTCCGCCACTTTATAATAAGTCTATGTGCTTGAGTAGATTTGTATTTATGTTTTATCAGTGTACGAAAATTGTAAAAATCTGGAAATTCTCTTTCGTCTGTCTTACTTTCAAGTCTTTCTGCAATATGTCACATTCAAAGATTTCCTTAATTTTATATTCATGTCATTTTAAGCAAGGTTCCACTCCTTATCTCACGATACGGAAAGTGATAAATATAAATTGTCCTGTGGGGAGTTAGAATATGACTGAACTAAGCTATAAGACGCTTATGCATCATCTCCTACGAGTAATAATTTGAATAAAAGTCAAAAGATTATTGTTGTGGGGATTGGTACCTATAGAATAAACGTACCGTCATCAATCCCAATATATAGTCAAAATAAATATTTGAATATATGCAAGCCAAACCGAATTAGACTGATTTGGGTGGTGCTTGTCTTATATTAGATTAATAAAGGGTTTACGGCGTTTCTTCATCTGGAACCCCCTATATTTTATAAAAAAAATTGATTGCAGCAAATGAAGATTTTTTTTTTTTTAATTTTAGGCCTTTCTTCTTGGAAAGAAAAAATAATTATGAAAGCTTTTCTGACTATTCTTGCAACCTTACAAAAACTTAAAGAAGATATTAAATATGAGAACAAACATAAATAATTATTACTTCCGGAAATTTCTAATATTAGAAATAGGAAGTATTTTTTCCTGGAAACAAATTAATAAAATAAGCAGCTTTTATTCTAAGCTCATCTTACAAAGGAGCACATCAAGGCGCAAATAAATTATAAAAGAGACATAACAATATGAGTTACTTGAGCTCTGAGAATATTCCTGTAGAGACAGGATGGATTCCTGATCAGAGAGTTCATGAGGCGTGGGTTGAAGAACACAAAAGGGTTAAGGAATGAAAGATGAACGGGAATGAGTGCGTTTACGACTGTAACACCCTTTTTGAGAAGATTTTATTCAAGTATGTTTCTAGTAAAGTTATTATAATGTGGAACAGATCCAAGCATCCCACTTAGAGCTTAAAATTTTCATAATTATTTACATATTTGAGTATGTGACCACATAATAAGACTCAGAGGTTTTTTTTGAGCATTAACTTCGCCTGGTGGTTACTTAACTTCCACTAAAGAGTACTATTTTTATATAAATTCATACGGGTCCTTCATAAAATGTAATATCTAAAATAATTTCAAGCAAATGAAAATAAAAAGCAACAGGCCTTGCCGGATACAATTTTCCGTTTAGCTGACTTTCAAGCTATATTTGAATTTACCTCTTTAAAATACTTTCTTCCTCTTGCACTCATTTTCTCTCTTTTTTATTTGCCTCTTACTTTTTTAGGCATCCCCTCCCCCGGTATTTTCTGAATTATATACACTGTTTCCTCTTTTTCACCATGGATGTTATTTAAATTCACCTCATTACGAGCATTATTATTCCAAAATTTTCTTTTACCGGGTCTTCTTATTTATCCAAGTACGTTTCTTTTATTTCTCTTAGGTATTTATTTAGAGAAAGAAAGAAACGAAAGAGAAAATGAAACATTTAGGAAAGCCCTGAATGATGTTCATTTTATTATTGTGTCTGGAGCTTGTTACAAAAAAGAAAATGAATATTCCAGAGAAGAAACAAGCCTTAGACGAATAAATTTATTCAAAGCCTTTTGAGACTTTTTGCTTCAGACACTCGAGCAGTTTGGTCCTGACATACATATTTATCTAATTTAGGATTTTTTTTTACAAAAAAATTATTGACTGTAAACTAGTGATTAAACTCATTCAAGCCTCTAGCTCTAGAAAAATAGGATAGTCCTTGAAAATGGGATTATAGTTTTATCTATTATTTTAACATTAACTATAGGACAAACACTTCATTCAGAGACTTTGTGGAAGGGAATGAGCCCGCAATACTGGCTGCATTCCCCCTCTGAATTTCCAGGCTCAAACGTGGGGTGAGGTATGATCCTTGAAAATTATAAATCCGACCTCAGAAGCTTGATAGATAAAGAGGAGGACTTGTAACCTAAAGTTCAGTGATTCAAAAACCAAGTTCGACCAAGAAAACGTAGCATCGTGAGTCTGAGTAATAATTGTTAGTATTGTGACATTACGAAAGTGATTGACATAAATACGATAGCTTTAAATTCAATTTTTTTATATCTATATTCGAACGGAATGAAATGTATTTACTGTCAGTATTAGGCAATGAATTAGGTGACATGTTGGCTAGTGGTTTTTCTTCTGGCAGTAGTGGTGGTTCAGTGGGTACCGTATTTCTAGTTGAGTAAATTCAACAGTCTCAAACTCGTCTATAGCCAAGATTATGGAATGGAATCGCATCCAAACTTGACCTATTCATGGTTTAGTTTTCCCGTGACACTGATTTATCAAGTAGCTTCTCCAAATTTCATAGTTTTTTTATTATAAAAAAAAAAATTTTTTAAAGGTATTAAATTATTTTAAAGGTATTTAGTATTACTTAGTTTTCAAAATTAAAAATGTCCGAATCAAATCCTGAATGTGAAGACCTAAATTACGATTGCAACTACAACATCTTCTTGGCCAAACATACCTGCCCAACCTTCGCTCTGTGTCTGACCGCGAGACAGCGAACAAGTGGATCCGCAAGCTCCTAAGCTCCGCTCACACAATCGCAGAAATGAAACTCCGCAACGACTTCATGTACTACCTGGTTATTAACTTGCAGAGCGGCGAGCTACAAGATCCGTTCACATGTCCGCCTCCTCCCGGTCCGTTGAGTGCGCTCATATCTCTGTTACCTCGAGAAGAGGGAAGCGGCGGTTGCCCAGCAACGGATGGTTTACAGGGAGGCCAAGATTTGCCTCTCCTGTATCGACAGTCACCGGATGGGGGAGCATTCCTCGCGAGTCAGCCGGTACCTCGCTGTGGGGCTTTCTGCTACCTGGCAGTGGTGTGTGAGGGGGAGAAGGAGTGACCCTCATTATCTATCTGTACATGCAGGTTACTAATTTTATGCTGACCTAGAATATTGAAAAAAAAAAACATAAAATTAGTGCATAAAATGAATTTAATTAATTTTAAAGTGCTTTTAAACTAAGTCATTGGTAGGGGTACATAACAGGGTTTATACAGCAGTTGTAGTACGTAATAATAACGGAGTAGTACAAGTATTCTACATTAAACAGGATGACCAAATTGGCTATTTATTTGGCGCCTTGTTCAATTATTACTATGTAAAAACAGTAAATACCATTCTCCATGCTGCTACATCGTTCACGAGAAAGCTCACCCAAGAGATTAACTATAGTATGGTAGATTTCATCGTCACTGAGTCGCTGACACTGTGTAGGTTGTGCAAATGTGCACTTGTGCAGACATGGTGATGCTGGAGCAAGTAGATCAGAATTTCATCATCGATGAGTGCTTCGTGTGTGGAACCGAGTCAAATTTTTTAGTCATACTAGTTAGTTTCGAAAGCTACGTGTTTTGTTTATAGGGCTTATGAAATAAAAAAGAAAGAAGAAAAAAAATCGGGCTTACCCTAGCCTTGTGAGGACAATTGGGGTAGATGTAGAGTGGGCAACGATGAGTGACGGCATTACGAGATAGATATTGGAATATGACGGTTAATTGGAGATATGATGCATTAGCA